>OX411545.1:36522147-37156522 GCA_948146395.1 Fragum whitleyi
AATGGTTTGAGTGAGTGTCTGGAATGAATGAATGGAGCGCCGAGTGAACGAGTTAGAATGGTTTTGATTGCGTTTAATGTCAATTTCACGATGTCATTAACTGTACTATCTGAATCTTCGATATCGCTAATCAAAACAGTACTGTCAATGCAAATCTATCAGATTTTTTGGCAATTAATAAAGCCTTTGACAAAATATTTTATTAAGATCGCATTTTTTAAAAAAATCATTTTTAATACACTGTACAAAAATTTCTGAGTAAATAGTCAAAAATGTGATTTTTTTCTGACAATTAGGATTTTCAGCCCCAGATTAATCCTTATTCCTAATGAGAAGCGAGTTAATCAGTCAGATCTACTCGTATCTTTTTCTATACTGCAATTTCGCATAACTAGATTGTTATAGTCTAAGATTAAGTACTTTATATCCTCCCGTAAGATTACAAACTAATCTTGTAAAAGGTACAATTATACAATTGTTATTATTATATCATTATCATTATTATTGTTATCATTATTGTTATTATCATTATTATAATAACAACTACAACAACAATGTTAACAGTATATTAAGGATATGATTGCATCTACATTCAAGAAAAAAATATAAACGCGCCCGCCCGTACTTTGGCCTCGCTGTTTGAAAGTAGGCTTATATTTCTATAGAATTATTCAAAGCCTTAAAGGTCGCTCATTTATTATTCATTATTTGATCAGTACAAAAGGACCGTTTCTCAATTGAATTTTATTTATATGTGTTTATTCAAATACATTGTAACTTATTCGCAAATATATTAAAATGTCCAAAGTATTGACAATCATTATTTTCTATATATCAACATGAGCGTAATGAGACGTCGCAGCGAACTGAGGCTATAAAGCGTAACGTAATTTGACGTTATTTTTGCGGGGTAAAATTGGAGCAAAAACAAACGCGTTTCATTTGAAACAACCATATGCCTTATTCTGAATTATATCAAAATGGGGTGATTAAAAATGTGAATCACTATCATGTTCAGGTTTGTATAAACTATTTTCAGGATGTAGAATCTCTGTATTTACGTGACAAAATCAATTTTGTATAAACAAAAGCATTGAATTTCCGAAGAACTAAAAAGATATATAAAAAAAGATAAAAGACTTGGTATTGTTGGTCTTGCTATACTATAAACTCATCTAAACCTAGGAGAATTTCTAATTTGAATTAAACCGGTTATTATATCATTTTTCTGCCAATAATTTCGAAATAATCTATTAAACGCGAAACTCGCAACATAAAACGTCATCAAAATGAGAAAGCGTGACATTTTTTCAGACTTTTTCAGCATTCTCGTATTTAGCGTTAAATTCACAACAAAGAGATTGTTATATATTTTTGAAAATAATGGACTGACCATTTTCTCTAGTTTATTTTTCATTTAATTTAATCGACATTTAATAAGAGTTTATTTATTCCTCGCGAAAATGGTACGAAAAAAATGACGTAATTTCAAAAAGCGTGACATTTTTTCAGACTTTTTCACATGAAAAATTTGTATTTAATTAAATCACGCAAATAAACCAAATTCAAACTGAAGAAATAAAAGTCTGACCGTTTTTCTTAAATGTTTTTCGATTTTACAATTTCCTTCATTTCGTGTGATTATTTTTACGTTGAAAATTTTTAGTCGTCATTTTTGCTCTATTTTTAGCAGCGTTACACTTTCCCCTTTTTCATTTACATGAAGAGATTTTTGCAAAATTATATTTGAATTTTTCAAAATTCACACTGCATAAGGACTAGTATTCTAGGTATCTGTGTGTAAAATTTTACGATGATAAAGAGCGTATCCGCGATTTTATAGCTTTTTGAACATGTATTAAAAAAGAAGCATGTTACGCGTTACATGTGCTTTTTTGGCGATTTTTTATATAGTAAAAGCGATATTATTGTTTTTCACAGCCATGGGTATCAGAATTTAGATAGAGCTTTTCATAAGCTTTAAAATGATGTACAATAATGTGCTATTTTAGGCTGTACAGCGATTCTATTTCAAATTAAAACAAAAATATGACTGAATTTCATAAAATAGCCCGACGTTACTGCGGCGTCTCATTAAGTTTCTCTCTCAGATGCCCAACCGATGCCACTTTGGGGTAACTGCAATGCAACACTTTTGAACAGTGTACAAAATTATATTCTATATTTTACCACGGACCCGAAATATAAATAAATATTAAGAGTTAAGACCCTCCAAGAATTAAAATGTTCCGGGAACTAAAATGGGTGAAATTTTAAGACATAATCAGTCAACTAGCAATATTCATTTGTGACCCGTCACGCGAAAAGGGACCATCTCGTTGGTGCGTAAAGTGTCGACCCCAGCCAGACTGCGCGGACTGCGCAGACTGACTGGGGTCGAAACATTTCGCATTTTCCTTATTTTTCTGAATCTAGAATGATGAAGCTACCTTCATTTGAAAGAATTTTTGAAATGTGATCTCTGGTTGACATATGCTGGACCGAATCTCTTTTTTAAATATTCATTTTACAGAGTTCCGAGATCTTCGCGTGACGGGTCACAATTATAAAATTTCTAAAAAACAGTTCCGATTATACTGTACGTCATCATATCAACCTCAAGATCTACATTATTGGGCTCGCATGAATGTTATGTAAAATCATGAAGAGCTACTGAACTTAGGCGTAACTAGGATTTTGGAATTTATACGCACTCAGAAGGCGACCATCATGAAATATAAAGAAAAAAGCGATATATGGACTCAACAAAAGATGAATGTCCTCCGTCAGTTCCCCTTTTCTATGATTTGAGCGTTGGTGAATAATCAAAACATCGTAACTACAGCTTGAATAAGCTGTAGTTTCGATATTATGGTCATTAATCAACACCATTTTTGAAAGAGGATTTATTTCTATTACGCACTTGCGTAATATGCGTAATTCTATATCTAGTTACGCCCTTGAAGGCCTTCTTCGTGTTTTTGGTTTTTTTTTTTTCGTTTGTTAGTTCTTAGATTTTAAAAGGTTTCAGTTCGAATAAGCTGTAGTTGTGTTATTATGATAATTTATCGGCGATATACTTCGAACGATGATTACTGTTTTTTGAACACGTGTGTATATTATGCACATTGGTAGATGGGCTTTTGCAAGTTGGGAGTCGTACATGAAAAAATATAGCGTACCACACCTTTCCCGCTTTACAACTCCAGTAGATGGACTTGATTTTACGTAATTTGGAACGTAACCATATAAAGTCTTGACAATAATCGATGAAATCAAATTGTGTTTTGAAAGAAACTGAAAAGTCCTTTCAATAACGTATGCATTATCCACTCCAAATTGTACACAAACTTTTTTTGCATATCTAATGGTAGATCTATTGATTTTTAAATCGAAATGAATGCCGCACTGCATTACAGAACATTATTCCTTTACTTTGTCATGATCCTAGCAAATCAAAAACTTCCTTTTATGAGTCAGTGCGCATGTCTAAATTGACCTTTCGTCTGCAGAATCTCCCCTCTTTTTTGCAGGATATCTTGGATGTTACAAAGAAAATCGACGTCGACGTCATTTCATTCACAATCCAGGAGGTATTGCGGTGGGAACACTCACACCAGAACGATGTTATACTGCCTGTGGAGGAATAGGATACAAATACGGGGCTGTTGGAATGGGTAAGCCTATGACCATTTCTAGACACAGGGAAATGTTCCGCTGATTTTTTTTAGAACATATATGATAATATAGACAAGGGGTCGAACTCCATTTTGGAACGAAAATCACCCGGCACAAATCGAGCGTCGATTTCTAAGTCAGTTTTTACCCAATCTGAATGCCCAATACATCATTTCATAGCTAAATGGATAAACTAACAACGAGTACTTAATTAAATTACCAAACAAACTTCGTTTACGAAAGCCAAACTAAAATGTCGTGCGATTCCACGTCAATTTCGCATCTAAGACAAATACCGGCACAAAATGTTACTAAAATGTGTTTCTAGAGTGTGATAATCTAGTCTACTAGATCTCGAACTAGATTTGAGAGAACAGGGACTTGTTGAAAATTGCTGATTGTTTCAATTGATCAGGGAAGGTGACCTTTCAACTCGGCCATTTCAACTAGGGGCCCATCGGCAATTGACCCAATGACCAAATATTATATTTTGCCAAAGTCATTTTATTATTGAATATAAAAAATTGCTACAAGTAAACAAGTATTTAATCATTGTTAAGTTGTGAGAAAATTTACACATGCGTGATCAGCAAATCAAAAAGTTCAATTGAATTTTGAGAATCATTCAAAGAGCCATAGATCTATATAAGACAATAATTTGATAGATTTATTACCAAAAATACAATTTAATATTTCTAAAACATCTTAAGTAAACAAAGTTATGTATAACAACATCATTTGTACAAGCATGATATTTCCTGGAATAAAATCTAAGTTACTAGACTATGTATTGGGGCCAAGTTGACCTGCCGAGTTGACTGGTAACCATCAGAGACCCTCAAAGTCCAATGAATCTTTAGGGTCTGTTAATTGATGAAGCAAATGTCAAAATGTATTGTCATTACTTCTTCATAAAGAAATAAAAAAAAAACTTACCTAAATATTTGTTACAGTAGCGTATCCTTATTTGAATGTTCCTAGTTACATCAGAATTTGGATCAAATTTTCTTAGTTTATTTTTTCTTATTTCTAAATTTACATATTTAAATTTTGTATACATTTTTAAGAAATGGTTAAATTATTTTTTTACAGGACAATTTTGTTTCTGTGGAAACAACATCACAGAACCAGCTCGATTTGAAGTTGATGACACCAAGTGTTCTGTACAATGCAGTGGAAATCCTGTTTTTACATGTGGTTCCTTGACTCATGTCCGAGTATTTGACTCTCCAATACCAATGAGTTTGAAGCTGACTGTGGATTCTGCAGTGGTTAAGATTGGATCCCCTGTCCACATCACACCGACGGTGGTTCCTACAGGAATGGACTATCAACTGAGTATGGATTACGGAGATGGAATGACCTCCAATAATCAAACCAATGGTGATTTGCTGTATAATCGCACATACCATCAGGCTGGACAGTACATCATACAGCCCTCTGCTAATAATGTGAATGGTTCACTTGATGTAAGTATAGATCAGGGTTCGACACTAAGGGGAGTCTGGGAGTCCGAGACTCCTAATTTCATTGACAGGACTCCTTTAATTTGCCAGTTAGGAGTCAAATTGACTCCTTGGTCAGAGGATATTTCCTAAAACAAATGATCAGAAAGAAGTCCTAAGTTTCTGCCCATAAACTCTATTTTGCAAAGTCTCAGATCTTTTTTATACAAAAGTTGTTGCAAATAACATTAATATTCTGGTTGTATCTACTTGTTATTTTGAAAGAAAGCCATCTACAATTATTGGCGAAATATTGTGGAAAAAGAAGAAATTGCCTGTTACAAACTTGTGGGAAAAAAAAGAAATTGCTTGTAACAAGCAATTTCTTCTATTCCACAATTTTCTTCCAAAAATATGAAAATTTGGACTCCCATATTTCAGATCGGACTCCTTAATTTGACAAGCTGGGAGTCCGCTTGACTCCTTTTTCTCAGAAGTTAGTGTCAAACCCTGTAGATAATATGAAACTGTGCTTGACATTTCCGACAATTTCACATATGCATGATGTGTAACCTACAAAGGGGTAACCAGAATTTTGAAATTTGTACTCAGAAGGCGACCAACATAGAGTATATAGGATTAAGGCAATAGGTTGACTGTGACCAAAGATGAATGTCCTCTGTCATCTCCCATTTCGTATGATTTAATTGTTGATAAATAATCTAAACATCATAACTTCAGCTTGAATAGGCTGTAGTGTTGATGTTATGATCATTCATCAACAACAATTTTTGGAAAGAGGATTCATTTCTTTTACTTACTTGCGTAATGTGCGTGAGGGTAGTTATGCCCTTGGTCTAGACAACCTCGTAATTCAATTAGAATTTTTCATGTCCATCTGAAAAGGATTTAAGACCTTACCTATCTAAATTGTGCATTGTGAAGATTCTAAGTAGATTGTGTGGATGCACAGACTAGCCAAATGGCTTTGCTTTGTGTACATGATATTATTGGTTTAGACAAATCCCTCTTATATTATAACCTAATTATTTCATAGAGAAATTCAATGACAACTGAGGAAAAGGACCCCCCTCCCCAATATTTCTTACCATGTGACCGTTTGCATTTTTCAAGGGTTTGGTAATAATATTTTTCGTGAGCCTATTCTAGGTTTCGAAAAGTAGGGGGGCAATTTCGTTGTAAACTGTCAACGAACCAAAAAAGATGTAAACTTTTACTCTTTCTCTAGGTAAAAAGTTCCCCATCACCTTCCAAAACATTTTTTTTTTCAAAAGTATGCCCTAAATGCACCATCCCTCCCCCTAGAATAGACACTGTTTTTCCATGGCAGCAAATCTTGTTATGAAGACTCTTGTTTTGCATTTTCAGTCATTTGGAAGCCCCATTGCTGTGACAGTACAGTCTCCTCCCGCAGGTTTATCAGTGTTCTGTCCTACAACTATTGTCAGTAATGAGCCCGCAGAGTGTGCGGTCTATCTGACTCGAGGAACGGACCTAGAAATGAGTGTTGTCTATCCTGGAGGGAGTGGAGGATCCATTGTCAACCATACTTTACAATTTGGAGGTACTATATCAAATATCCAGGTTCTTAGACTGCTCCAAATTAATTGAGGTTGTATTCAACAATCCAACAACTGCGTATAGATCGAAAAAGATATGCCTAAAAGGGCTGAAAAAGAGAAATGTCTTGTCAAATTTCCCTACAATGTTTCCCCATGCTTGATTTTCTTCTGTGCTTCAAAATGTAGGATTGAGTGGTAATAAGTTAAGCAATTAATGCATTTTCCTTTTTTTCGGCAAAAAGAATTTAAAGTTGAGCAGAGCTTCAAGAAATTCTATAGATAAATCATTAGAATCATAAAGAAATAAATTCAATATTGAATTAAGTTACTGTAAAAGCTCTAATGGAACATTAGAAGAAAAGGATTTCCATTAGAAAGGGATGGGCTTTTATTATAGGCTACGCTACATATCTTCGCTCATTGCAACTTAACAACTGTTTTGCACTGAGTCATCAATATTTGTTAAGATGGCAAAAAAAAAGGCCAAAAAACCATAATCCTGCAAAATATTTATACTTGATTGGGGGAAAGGCGTATGAAACCTCTTTTGAATTTTTAGTGACCTTGATTTTGTGGGTGGGCCTTTTTTAGAGGCTTCAGGATTTTGCAAAATCATATCCAAAATAGTCGATTTCAACCTCTGAAAAGGTGGATGAATTTATGAGAGCATGGGGCCTTATTAGAATTTTACAGTATTATGATAAACACTTTTGTCACAAGCAATAAATCCCTTTCAAGCACTATTTTTCATTTAATGAAATGTATTATTCAAAGTAAGGGGTTTTATGAATAAAAAAACAAGCCTTGATAAACATGAAATTGTTATTCAACCCAATGTATTTGAACAACAAAAAATTTGTTATATCTATTTTTCTATTTCTGTTGTTTTATTTGCGGGTTCAGCATTTACAAGAAAATATTTGTTCTGGGAATTTCATTTTATTTACTAGTTTGGAGAGTACCCTAAATTTTTCATTCCTCTGTATCGTAATATGAGCTTGGTTTTAGTGTCCAGCCATTTTTGGTTACATCATAAATTGCTTGGTGTCCAAACAAGGAAATGACAAACAAGGGAACTAAAAGTGTGTTTGAATGTTATATCTTGTCATTTCCTTGAGTAATTCCATTCATAATAAATTACTACTAGTTATGCCCCCGATAGGGAGGCATCATAAATTTGACTTGTCCGTCCGTCCGTCTGTCCGTCCGTCCGTCCGTCTGTCTGTCCGTCCGTCTGTCCGTCCGTCCGTCATTCCGTCCAAAAACTTTAACATTGGCCATAACTTCTAAATCAAAGCGGTGTCGGGGGCATTGTCATCTTACAGTGACAGCTCTTGTTTTAATATGTTTTCTGGGCAAAACACCATATTTTGATTTTGGTAGGTATTGACACAATTCTCAATACTCAGGGTTGCATTTTAAAAGTATTCCACGTAAAAACCACCAAATTCTACAATGATGTAACTTGGAATCATTTTTTATAACTATGTTCATCTCTCCGATCTATTTTGTGTATTCCAAACTTTTTTGAGCCGAAAAAAAACCGAATAAGTTAAAATACGTCAATATCTCATATAATTTCTGATCATGGGGAATTACTGTGTCATGGTAGGCTGTTTTAAACTTAAAGATGTAATAAAGATGTAACTTTAAACTTAAAGATGTAATAAAGATGTAACTTTAAACTTAAAGATGTAATAAAGATGTAACTTTAAACTTAAAGATGTAAAAAAGATGTAACGAAGACCCTTTCCTTTGAGATTCTGTCACAAAAAACATGAAAAGACGTAACATTTTAGCTCTTCCACCGCATCTGCCATGTTTAGGAAATGAGCCACTTACTTCATTCAGATTGTCACTTATATCTTACACAAAAATATTATCTAAAATAAACCTGTAATAATATTAAAAGAAGTTTATAATATCGATCCTAAACTGGTAGTAATGACGTAACTTCTTGGAAGCGAATCCTATGCCAAACAGTCGATGATAAATAGAAAAAAATTGTCTTGCCAGAAAATCATGCATTCGTACGCTTTCAATCACGTAACAATCAAATTTAACCCAGTCGTTCGCTCTGTGTGACCAATAAAAGGTCATTAACATTTGAAAAATGGTTCGGTTGACAGAGGTAACAAAATTGACACAAACGTTACGTCATTTTTTTGCAAACTATTTCATCTAAATCATAGAATATACATATATTTTTCTACGTCAAACAGTTTTATTTAAAGCTTTAATTTGTAGACAAAAAAAAAAAATATTTGCATCAATGGTAGGTTCGGCATTATTTTTCTTACCATGCCTTTCCCATAAAGGTACTTTTAAAGTGGTCACCAATTTGTGCAATATATCAGCATAAATGGCATTATTTTATTATTATTTTGCTATTGGACCTTCTAGCTGTATACCTATGTAGATTCGGATGTACTTTATATTAAAAAATGAGTCAAAATTATACTTTTTAATATAAAGAAAACACATTAAAATTCAGTTTTGGTCAGACGTAACCAAAATTGACTGGACATGAAAACCAGTGTCATATAGGGGACAAATTGTACTATTGAATATGTATCTCTGTCATTCTGTACTTGTAACTGTCTCTGCAGAACTTGACAAAACAGTATAACAGCAATTAAGTTGATCATATTAGAAATACAAGGCTCATATTTGACATAGAGATAGATCTTAATGATATTTTTCAGCTCTGGGCCTTCTCTCGGGGTCGCCATTGTCGCCAAATGCGAAAATGAAATAAATTTGACGATAAAAAATGAAATTGGTGAAATGACTGGCGACAAAAAAAATCTGAACTTTGACTCATCAGCAATTTTTTATTTTTACATTGGCTGAGAGGTGCAATATTGTGTCGACACACTCATAGTTGACTCTCAATTAATTGAGGCACAAGACAAGTGTGTCAACTAGTAACCTCTTGGATACCCATAACACTTTTGTGATTGTTTACTTTAATTAACTGCCAATCAAATGTTAATTGACATTTAAATACGATCCACCTGGACGATGAGCCATATAAAAAGGAACATAAGTTTTTATCAAGCACAGCTTTTTTGAAGAAAAATGGCTCCAAATTTGGCTCTAAAAATCTAAATTTGGCTCCATTTTTTCGATTTGGCGAAAGTGTTGGCGAAAAGAAATTTCAGTCTAGAGAAGGCCCTGCTTCAGCTGATACCAAATTCAAGGTCATTTGACAAGGCCAATTTCCCAATCCAAAGATGCACAGAATGGCCAGAGACTTTGCTTTGTGCACATGCAAATTTGTTTAAAATGTCAGACCAAGGCTAATTTTAGTCCTTGCTTTACAGGTGGTAAAGAATATACAATGGGTAACTTAGTCCAAGAAAAGCTCTTTTCTCCAATGATGTCACCCACCAGTATATTTGGCAAGATTTTTCACCATAGCAACCCAGTGTTACATCAAGGTGTTTTGGTAGGGCTGGAGTACTTTGCCCTCATTACAGCATCGAATATAAACATTTATGTGAGTATTCAGGGGTAAACATTGCTTCGAAACACTAAACTCTAGTAGCTACAGCTTGATCAAAGCTTGTGATTTAACTTATTTTACTAGTTGGATAACATATACACTTAAGATTCTGAGTTGTTTTAAAGACCTTAAGATCACGGACACATAAATTTGAGCTTGTTGATATATAATTCACTGTTGAAACATTTGAATATTTGCTGTTGTGACATCTTTAAATTTTAACTGCTGAAACTTGAATGAATATTCAATTGTTTAAACATATTGGAATATTTACTGTTGAAACATATTTGAATTGTTACTATTGAAACATATTTGTACAT
Source organism: Fragum whitleyi (assembly GCA_948146395.1). Lineage (NCBI taxonomy): Eukaryota > Metazoa > Mollusca > Bivalvia > Cardiida > Cardiidae > Fragum > Fragum whitleyi. The sequence continues at coordinate 36,532,682 of OX411545.1, forward strand.
TCATCAATATTCACTGTTGAAAAGTATTTGAATATTCAATATTAAAACATAGTTGAATATTATTATAACACATGAAAAAATTCTGAAACTTGTTTCCCTAAATAGAATATGGGTACCATATGATACAAAGATAAAATACCGCTAAGGCATGTATAAGCTTACACAGAATAAAAGGAACTGTCTTAAAAATTCAACTTTTTTCAACCTTTAACCCTTCTAATGCTGCACATGACATATTCTTATTGTAGACAGAGTGCAGTCTTCTCTAATTCTAAATTGTCTGCTTTCTTCTTAATTTGCGTAAATAAGTTGTCGAAGTGTCACCAACTTGTCAAATTAATTTGATATCAAGGTTTGACATTAAGTGTTTTTGCCATAAGCCTACAGGACCTGCTGGTTCTTATTTCTACAGGTCTTACTTATTACTAAACGGTTCTCCTGAAAAAGGTATATTGCTAAATAAAAATATCAAAATTGAATATAATAGTAAGTCATAAAGAAAAGCAAAATCTGGGAAGGTAAACAATGTGACAAAAGAAGAAATCCCTTGTCTCAAGCAATTTCTTCTTTTTCCACATTGATTTCCTTTTGACAATGAAAATCTGAGTACAAAAGACAGCAAATTTATATATTCACATCTGCTATTATAGACATGGAGGACCTGCAACTGGGTATCTTCCTGCTAGTCCTCCCTAAAATTCACAGGCCTTATTTGGCCTGAAGACTGGTGTTAGTGTCAATCCCTGGATACAGAATGAGCCTGTGTGTGACATTTCCAACAATTTGAAATGTGTGTAAGGTGCAAACATTGAGCAGCATAGAAAGGTGCATAGTGTAAATATAAAGTAATCTGATGGTCTACAGATACTTTAAGACCTAATCTAGCTACTAAATGCATAGTGAAGACTCTGGTCAGACTGTGTGGATGCACAGGTTGGTAAGAGTCTTTGCTTTGCCGATATTTGGAATTGTTGGAAATGTCACGCACTGGCTCAAATTCGAAATAAGCAGAATGAGGGGTAATGCAAGACTAAAAAATATCTTGCAGTTTTATGAGCAGATCTGCAATTCTGGCCAGATATACTGTCCTCTGTTCTACCAATGTGTGTCGGACACAGGCTGTAATGTATACTGCGATTCTGCTGACAAATATGCAACAGACAGACATGATTGTGTCAATTTCCCATCTCCTTCAAGAGGGTTTCCTGATGTAACCTACAGGTTAGTTATATTGACCTAGCTTTGTATCACCGTATCCTTTAACAGTGCCACAGAGTGAGTTAATTTGGAATGAAAAATACAACTTATATGTGTTGAACCGTATTTGGTGGATAAAAATTGATATTGTCTTGTTTAAACACATCATAGGGTTTGGCTGAAAATAAGGAGTTTATATCTTAAATAGACCCTCCTAATACCCCACATTTTTTACTGCAAATTGGATAATAATGGATCTTTCTTCCCATCATTCCATCCTTCTGTCACTAGCTTTTGCGGAAGCATATCCCCTATAGTATAAATACCATAAACCTAATACTTCATATGTAGAGGGGAACTGCAGAGCTTAAAAACCACAACTCATTTTGTTTTATTTTTGTTATCTTAAAGACTTAATTTTTGTCCAGAGAATATCATTCTCCTAAAGTATCCTAAAGGAGACAGGCAGTGCAAAAGAACCAGAACTTGTGCTTGCATGATTTTTGAGTAATTTCCTTTTTTATTCCCCCACATTGATAAGATAGAGGCATTTTGTTTAACTCTTGCCCCTGTGCCTGTCTTTCTTTCCGTTTGTCTGTAGGTCTGCCCAAAAAACTTAACATTGTTGTTTGGGGGGGCATTCATGTTTCACAGACACATCATGTTTATTTACAGATTTTAATTTTGCCCATAGCTATTCTCTGTTAGTTTACCTGCTATCTATTTGAAACTTCACTGGTTGATCTTCTCAAGGAGAAATGCAATAAATAAGAAACATAATTCTACCTCGGAAAGTATAAAGTTATTAGTCTCAACCTTTTTAATGACTTTTATTTTGTCTCTAACAAATCTCTGAAAAATTATACTGAATAATTTGAAATTACTTATTGGTCATTGTGTGGAATCACATTCTAAATGACATCATCAGGGCCCGAGGTTATAAACCATTCTCTATTGCATTCTCAGGCTCTATTTGAGAATTTTACTCAAACGGGGGATTCTCAGAAAAAATGGTGATTATAAACAATTAGAGACTGAGAACGTTCTCTATTTGAGAACAAAATCGCCGTTTGAGAACGAAAATTTAAGTCTGGGTAGGGGCATGCTTTAACCATTCTCAAAGTTGATTCAAGATGGCCGACACTCACTTTTATCACGATTCAATATTTCATTAAGTGAGAAACTGACGAAAATGATTTGTTTGGGGCTGATTTTAGATCGAAATCGACGGTTTCCAGTCTAAACAAGGTAACGGAGCACTTTGATTAGTAATATAAGGCGGAAGAAGAAACTTCGTAAATCGTTAGAAATGCCCAGCGTAACGTTTTTATTTGGCTACAATGTCAACTATTATCCTTTTTTATTAAATAGAAACGAAAATAAATTCCCAATAAGTTGTCACATTAACAGTCGATTATTTGCAAAACGTCCCTAAATTATCATAAAAACAAGCCGTCCATTAGCTCCACAACCCGGAAGTATTTTTGCGCTCGAAGATTTGAACGAAATGAGTGTTTGTATCCTATTATTTGAAAATAACTACTTGTTGTTTTTATCTTTGATTTAATTTTTATGCTATCGTGTCCGAAATGTGTCAATCTTTTCGCTCTGAACAGATGGTAATGCTCTGGGCCTAAGAATTTTAAGGAGGTGGGGTAAGACAGTGGATTTTTGACAATTTGAACCAGAAATACTCATTCCCAAGCACAAATATTTAGTTGTAGTACAGCCTCCATAATTGAACATGTCTTTTTAATGCAGTTTACTTTTTGATTGAACCATAAAACTTAAGCTTTGTTGTCTGTCAAAATCCTTTGGCCTATAAATGAATCATGGATCGTGAGATCAGGGACTATCAATACATTTACAGTGCTGTCGGCTAACCCTTCGCACTTAAGAAAGTCAAGTACAAAATTCGTGAAAAGATATCGGTTGTAAAAAAAAAATTAATACACGAAAGTACTCGTTGACCATCTTGGCTATTTAAAAGACATTTTATCTAGAACGAAATGTCACTAGAATTACACAATCCGGCGATGAACAGAGGCACCGTCGCGTATTATCAACGCAGTTTTCGTCGGCTTAACCTGCGCAGTCGAGGAGAGAACCTAAAATTAATGTCCGTAATCTGTTAAAATTAAAATGAAAAACACCGAGACAAAAAAGGGAATCTTTTTGCTTTAAAATACACACTTGAACTTTTTGTTTAAAATGGTGGAATCGATCGAATTTTGAGAATGAAAAATTGGCTGTTCTGCTTTTATGTTTAGCGGCCATTTTCTTAGTTTACACGACGTCATATAGCTGAGCAGCTTTAGACGACGCGCAGGATTACCCGACATGAGTGTATGTATATTTGGGGTCTGTGGTAAGATCAACTTTGTTCAACATATCTTGAATGAAGGAAGTAACACTCTATAGGGTAATTTTCTAAGGTAATTAGAGCTATGCAAGTCAATTGATTGATTGGAGTTTAACGCCGCTTTCAACATTATTACGGTTATATCGTGGCAGCTGGAACACCTAACAATGGATTCCTGGTATTTCTCTCACCACATTTTTTCCTAGCCTCCAGCTGCTATCTCGCATAGGTCTACAATTATCAACCAATTGGTGAGAGACAAATAGTTGGAAAGAATGAGTGCTGCCGTTGGGGGATATGCAAGTCAAAACAGGCTCCTTGAAAAAAAAGAACTACATTTTTGAATGGTCACAAAATCCCTTGTATATTGAAGATATCACTATCACTACATATTTCATGTAGCCGCCACCATAGCGCAGTTGGTTAGGCATAAGACTTTCAATCTGGAAGTCGTGGGTTCGATCCCCGGTGGCGGCAAATATCCTTTCTGACGTTTGTCTCTCACCAATGGGTAGATAATCGTAAACCTATGTGAGATAGCAGTCGGAGGCTAGGAAAAGGTGTAATGTTAGTACAGGTGAAAGAAATACCAGGAATCCATTGTTAGGTGCCCTGGCCGCCGCGATGTAACTGTTAAATTGTTGAAAGCGGCGTAAAACCCATTCACACAAACAAAAACATATTTCTTTTATATTCACAAATGAGACGCTGACGCCATTTTTGGACAACGTTTTTAAAAATTAAAACTTTATTATTTCAATATTTCCTTTATTTCAGTTGTGATCTCCACAAAACAAACTACTCACAGGACATTACAGTATAGAGGGAACTGCTGGATGGAAAACTCGGCTGTATGGATTTGAATGAAAACTGCGATTTGATGGAATTACAGTAAAAAAGACGTTAAACCCTTAATGACTGTCAAATGATATAGTTACATGCTGTTACTGTATTATGGACCTCTCAAAGTAGAAAATGCCCTGATATTTGTATCTCTGTTGTTTTCATGGAAACAGCTATGTATTCAATAGAAGAGGAAAGGGCAATGAAAATAATCTAGATAGCCTGTTTTATTTTATGTCAGTATGACTGCTGTGATAAATTTGATTGTGTCTCCAGGAGAATTCAGTTGTACCAAGTTCAAGACAGTACAAGAACCAAGGATGATGGCAGCTCCCAGGAAACTCAGGACCTCTTGATCAAGGGACCCTCAACCACTCAACCATGGACATTATTAACCAGTTCACAATTCTAATTTAAATTTTTCTGTAAATGTTTATGGAAAGAGACAAATGAATAAAAGAAGAACTTCCAATCGTCATAATGTTAACTGTCTATGCCGAAGGCCAGCGAGCTATTGTCTTGGCCGGGTGTCCGTTGTGTGTGCGTTAGTCCAGCCATCCATCCGTCCTGGCGCAAACTTTTTTTTAAACATCTTCTTTTCTCAAACCAATGGGTGGATTTTCATGAAACTTCGTAGAAATGTTTCTTGTGCGACTCTTTTCAGCTTTGTTCCAACATTTTCTTGTCCGTGAGTGAAGGTATTTAATGATACCCCGTTTTCCAGATTTTATGACTAGATAACCATACTTTTGCCATTATTCTCTGCAGTCAGGGCTGCTATTTCCTACTTATGATCCGTTCATGCATTACACAAGATGATACCTATGGATAAAAGATAATCTGCTTTTATGAGCTTTTATTTACGTTTTATTTTCTCGCTATGTTATTGGACTTAATTGATAAATGTATTGAACACTGGGCCTAGTTTGCTCTTTCTAAAAAGAGTGGACTTACAATCATTGGTTTGTGAGTTCGAACAACAGTTTGACCAACATTCATCCAGCAATTTACAAAAATAGTAGTCTTGTCTTTCCATTCAAGGGGGAAAGAGGTTTTATTTAGGATTAACATGAATGGTTGAGACGTTTGACAATCAAAGAATTAGATAGCAAATTGTCACAAGATACACCTGTAATGCCCGCTCGACATCCGAGTATGAAAAGCAACAAAGGAAACAATAGCACAGCTTAGCTGCAGATGCTGGATAAAGCAAGAATCTAAGTCAAAATAGGGGCATAACACTTAGAAAAATTCTTCCAGAATTTTCCCCCTTGATAATCTAGATAGCTCTTGTGATTGTGAACACACATGCCAAGTTTCATGCAGATATCTTCAATAAAACAGAGATATGACCAAGGTAAAAGTTTGTTACGCCAGGGTGATCCTAATACCTCAGGTCGTCTCCGAAAACAGCCACACTTATAATTAAAACAAGAGGCCAAACTTAATTTTGAATGAAAAATCATCCTTCAAAATATAAATGTGACCCATCAGGCGAAAAGGGTCCATCTGGAAAGTGCTTAAAAAGTCAATCCTTGACAGACTGCGCGGATTGCGAAGACTGACAAAGGAAACTTTTCACAGAAACTTTTCTAGAATAATCAATCTACCTTCAAGTGAAAGAATTTTTGAAAAGCAACTTCTGGTTGGCCTTTTCTTGGACCAATCTCTTTTTCAAATATTTATTTTACGAAGTGCCCTTTTTTGCAAGACAGGTCACATATTTACGTATTGATTTTAAATAGGGAAAGTTCTTTTTTAGCTCCACTGGCTGAAAGCCACTGGGGCTATTGTCATGGCGTTGTGTCCTTTGTGCGTGCGTCCGTCCGTCCGTGCGTGCGTCCGGTCGTAAACTTTTCTTTAAAAATCTTCTTCTCAGAAACTACTGGATGGATTTCAACCAGACTTCACAGGAATGATCCTTGGGTGACCCTCTTTCAAAGTTGTTCAAGAAATTTTGATCCAATGATAAACATGGATTTTATGGGCGTGGCTAATTTCCAAATATGGTAAAAAGTGAGTTTTCTCAGATTCTAATCAATGGATACCAATTAAATTTTACTTGAATGATCCTTTGGTGAACCTTTATTAGTCTACCAAAAATCATTTTGATCGGATGGAAAATATGCATTTTATGGGCGGAGCTCATTTCTCTATATATTATATAGTGGAAACTTTGAAAATCATTTTCTCAGAATGTAACTGATGGATATCAACCAAATTTTGCTGGGATGATCCTTGAGTGACCCTTTATCAGTGTACCAAAAATAATTTTGATCGGATGGAAAATATGCATTTTATGGGCGGAGGTCATTTCTCTAAATGTTATATAGTGGAAACTTTGAAAATCATTTTCTCACAATCCGATTTTTGGATATCAACTAAATTTCACTGGAATGATCCTTGAGTGACCCTTTATCAGTGTACCAAAAATTATTTTGATTGGATGAAAAATATACATTTTATGGGTGGAGGTCAATTCTCAATATGTTAAATACACACTGTAGTGGAAACAATGAATAACATTTTCTCAGAATTTAACTGATGGATATCAATCGAACATTTTTGGTATGATCTTTGGGTGACCCATTATCATGCAGCCAAAATTTATTTTGATTTGATGAAAAATGTGTCTTTTAATAGCAGAGGCCATTTCTTTATCTGTTACATAGTTGAATCTTTGAAAATCATTTTCAACATCAGTAGAACCCCAAATATCTAAAAATCTAGTCAAAACATTTATTTGCTTTTTCAAGAATTTCAAGCCTGTGGAGCGACTCAAAGCCATTCATGGCTTTCTAGTTTTATAAGATAGATATGTCTTGATTGATTTTTTACTATGAATAAATATGACATTGGAAAAAGATTTGTTTGTGTAAATGGGGTTTAATGCCACTTTCAACAATCTTCCAGCTTTATTGCGGCGGCTGGAGCACCTAACAATAGATTCCTGGTATTTCTCACACCAGTACTACCTCTGTAAGCTCTGTATTACACATTTGGCTCCTTTCTGTAAATACTGTAGTAAGTTGATTTTGGACCAAAGGACTAAAACAAATGATTTGTTTTCTATTAGACAACTTTTATTCTGTAACTACCAGTCTAATTGCCATCAAAAACTTTTAACAGTTATGACAAGTCAAAAAAATTTTCATCATCATAAATTTAAAGCATAAAATTTGTTACTTTCTGCAGCTAGAAAATGCATTATTTTTTTCCATTGAGCTAGTGCAAACAAGAACAAGTGCCAAAGGGAGGCATGTTTGTCCTCTAACAAAGCCACAGATGCAACATGAACAATTTTAAAGGCAACTTGATTCTATGGGATATATTTCAAAATCAGCCCAGGGTTCAGAATGCAAAATTTTGGCTAACATTTAAGTATGTGGTTGTCACAGGACAAGTGCAGTCAACCCTCAATTTAGCATTTGACCTAATGTGCTGTGAACTTAACCTCATGGCTATCTGAAAATTTCGTTCAAAAGCACATGAGCTAAGCACAATAGCTCATGATCGTGAATAATTGTGCAAAGTTATTTTGAAATCCATCCTAAATTGACAGAGAATTGCCCAAACCAGACAGACTGATGGATGAACACTCTAACACACAGAGATTTTTACGATAGAAACTTTGTCCTGCTCACCGCAAACATTAGTGGGCTCAACAAAATGGTACCCTGCCTTGTATGTTACTGGTATCACACATGTTAAGGGGAATGCAGTAATCATATGGTTTTCATCCTGAATGCAGGGCTATATACCTGTCATGTATTTTGTTAGAACTCAATCTACTATTACTCTCTACAATCAAACTGATTTATGAATTTTATGTGACCCTTCAACCAAGAAAACATCATTCATATGCGCAGTAAGAACTATTTTATTCCGAGTCATCAATTTGAAAACAATTTCATGCAGCAGAGGTTTATCACAGTTGGCTACTTTTTGAAGAATTAAGAAGTATATCAAAAAACCTCATAAAATGAAAAGTTTCATCTTACTTAATGCAGAATGGCTTATATCATATGATCATATTTTGTATGACAGTTATAAATCTTAAATCAAACTTTGATTAGCCAGAAATATGCTTATCCTCCTTGTCAAGATTTAGGATCTAAAAACAGTCTTGCAATATCCTCTAGACAAAGACTCCATACTCTTTCACTATATGCACTCATTTGATCATTGTTTGAAGGTGATCACTATATGATGGAGAGTTGATATATTTTGGAAAAAAAAGGAACATTAAAAGTCAAATTAACTTAACCCTTGCCATGCTGAACCCGGAATATTTCAGCTCTGGCAGGAGCTATAGACCAACATCTGCCTGCACATATGTGCAGTCTGATGTTAGTCTTCACTACCTATTCCTCACTTTCAAACCAGAATTGTTGATAGATTTAGTTTTTCATATAAAAATTTACCTAGGTTTGGTACTTTCAGTGCTTTTTACCCTTTGATTTTGATGAAAGTTTTTAGCCAAATTTTTTTTCAGCATGACAAGGGTGAAATTGTAAAAGTTAATCTTAACCCTTATCTTGATGAAATGAATTTTAATTCAAATGGAATGCCCTTTCTTGAGGCATTAAAACAGTCTGGTTTAAGTTTTAACCACAATTACTAAGCAGACAGCAGGCAGTTTTGCCTTTGATAAGACTGATTCATGTCTACTCTATCTGCCAAAGCTTTGTGTACAAAAAGAATATACTCAGTGAACAGCAGAAGAAGGGTTAATCAGACACTGTATGCATGGATTGACTACCAGGATGGTGAACAATATTTTTAAGCACTTGTCAGGAAGTGTCCTCAAGTTGACTTGTTATTGTCTGTTTTCTAATATGGCATATATGTCTGGTAAGTTACATCACTGTACATGTTGAACTGTTTTCTCCTGCCAGCACTAGTCTGTGAATCTGTGAAAAAAAAGGTTGTAGTAAAAAATAATGAGGGAAATAAATTTGAAATTAGTGATCTAAAGAAAGGAAACAAAGGTAAAAATTAGAAATTACTTTTAAAAAGTTATTTCTCATCTTCCCATCATGTTTTGAATAGATGCAATACTAAAATAAGGAGAAAAAAACATGTAGTAGGTTAATGTGAAATTGTGAGGTGATGGCTAAGGCTTATATCAATATGTGATAAGGCCTTGAATGAATAAGGATAAATTGATTGAATGGGATTTTACACTGCTTTCAACATTATTTCAGTTATATCGCGGAGGCTGGAGCACTTAACAATGGATTCCTGGTATTTCTCACGCCAGTACTACCATAACATCCTTTCCTAGCCTCCAGCTGCTATCTCACATAGGTCTATGATTATCGCCCCATTGGTGAGAGACAAGTAGTCAGAAAGAATGAGTGCCGCCGTCGGGGATCGAACCCGGAACCTCTAGTTTGACAGTCCGACACGCTACCAACTGCGCTATGACGGCGGCTTTGAATGAATCAGGAACCATGATCAGTAAAGTTAGGTTATTTTCTTTCATAAATCAAAGTATTTTTGTCAGTTTTTGTCAGTATTTTTGAAATAATTAAGACTCACTGAACATACATTTTGATTCAACCACTGGACTTTTCCTTTTCATAAGACAATAAGAAAAGCAGCATTTCAAGTTAACCCTTTCCAGATCAAAAGATTGTGACAAATCAATGTTTAATGAAAATGCAAAGGACTACTCAAAATAATTGCAACCTTATAACTAGGTATGTTTCAGCAATGAAAATTTTCAGGTGAAAATTTATTGAAAACAATTTCTTTTCTTCCCTAAGATTTCCTCAATCTTTGATTTTCATTTTGTATATAAATGAAAACAACCTTATCTTGACCTTTAAAGACAGATTTTTGAAAAGCATAACATGATTATGCAAAAGGGAAATGCAATTATCATTTATGAAATACACATCTAGTAATTAATATTTGGGTTCCTTTGAAAAACAATGAAATTTTTAAAAATATGACATACAAATGTATTTTGGAATCACCCTATTTTTGGCTTATAATTAAAAAATAGTTATTATAAATTTCTTTTTTTTCATCTCTTTGTTCAATATTGGCTAACACTTTGTAGTGTTATTTAAAAATACTCACAGTCACTACTACAATCCATGGTTAGACTCCAAACCCTTGGCTATTAATTTATATGTCAAATAAATCCACATCTGTCATCTATCCAGTTTAGGCTGTAAAAGATCAAAATCAAAATATCAATTGACCAAGCAAAAAATTCAATTAAATAAGTTTTGTTAAGCAATTTAAATATTTAAGCTTATTTTGAATAGTTTAATTTAATGACCCTTCTATCATTCCCTGAAAGCTGCAAGGAAATCTGATAATATGTGTGGACTTGATATTCAAACATTGACAAGAATAGACAGTCTGAGCACGTCTCTGGTCTGAGCGAAATTCCATAAGGTACCTTTTCACATGTTTTCCAACAGATCAGCCCCATTTTTGATAGGAACCTTCCTTTTGACCCAATAATAATCATGTGTGGGTTTCAAGGAAATCCAATAATACTTGTGGACTTAATTGCTTCAACAGTAATATTTAAAGCAAAAACATCCATAAGGCACCTTTTCCTGTGAAATATATTACATATATTTTGCATTTATGATGATCTTAGACCAATTAGCTCAGTCGATACAGTCTTTGAAATTGACTTAAAAACATGGGCTGGATGTATTGGATGATCAACTAACAAACTAATTTTCTTTCAAATGTCATTTACAAACCTTCCCCTTTCTGTAGGGGGCTCAAACTTACTACTGATTAGAGGCCAATTCTCACCGAGAACCAGTTCACGCCAACCACCCAGGTTCACAGTAATGACGGAAAGGAAACCTTTCTAAATTACAAGTTATGCGTACATATATAATACATACTTAGTGTTTTGTATAAGAAAAAATATCTAACGAGGTTGGGAGAATTGATTATTGTCGAGGCTCTGCCGATACAATTATCAATCCTAACAACCGAGTTAGATATTTTTTCATACAATACACTAAGTATGTATTATATTTATTTTATAACCTCTATTTGTCTTGTTTTCGTCAATGTTTCTAACTGAAATGCAAGTTTCTATAATCACCCAGGGTTTTCCCTCTATGTTCAAAACTGGGGGGTCATTTCGCCACATTATGACCCCCTTTAAACTAGATAAAGAATGTTTCTCTGACAATTGTCGGGGTCATAAAAAAATGGGGGGTCCAAATTCAAAGAAACAGGGGGTCAAGGAAAACCCTGATCACTGCATTATATCATTATTCTAAAAATAACTATGTGATATCATAAAAAAATATTATATGGGATGTTATCACATGGATATTTGTATAGTTATAAGATAAAACAACTTCTACTCAGAAAATAATTTGTTTTAAATAATTATTGCGTTTTTACCGAGATAAAGTTGGTAAGAACTGGTACACAGCGAGAATTGGTCTCCAACCAGTAATGCTTTTTTTAAATTGTCTATTTCTTTCCAATTTTTTTCTGAAATTGGTATCAAAAAAAACAAAAATAAGGATATTGGACATGACACACCCACAAACTGTGTCTCTTGATCCACCACTGCACAAAAATGGAAAATGTAATACTTAGATGATGGTAGGATATAAAAAAAGCATTTTACTGCTGGATCTAACTCCCAATAAGCTCTTGGTTGTCAAGCCCATTGGCGGATCGAGAAGGGGGGGTAATAAGGGGCAAAAGTGAGTCCCTTTCTGTGGCTTAACTTTCCCATTTACATAAAGAAACGGGGCTTTGAATATTAATTCGTGGCATACCGAACGAAAACCTGTTGCATGTCTACCATTTTCCATTCAGACGTAAATGAGCTAGGTGCGCGACTTATGATTTATAACCGAAAAGTGTCGGAAAACCTACCCAAAACACGGTCGTTCTTTCGACAGTTTGCCGATCTATAGACGTAGTAGTACATTCTTTATGCAATCTGTCCTAAGTTTAGATCAAGATGAAACCATTTTTATCCCAGACAGCGGTTTACCCGCCCTGATTCGGTAGAAAAATGTCTAGAAACGAATGATGTACCGCCATTTTGTTTATAGTGGCAACAGAAAAATGCCGCTTACGCTCAGTATAAAAATAAATTAATTATGAGAATAGACTGGTTTATTCGCGTAAAAATTTTACTCTGTTGAGAACGTGATTGAAGACGTTTATAATCTTCCTTTTGTCAAAATTCTCCCAGGAGCAGATTCTCAGCGATTAGAGAATAAGAATCATTCTCTATTAGAGACGTTCTCTAAATGTTTATAACCTCGGGCCCAGAGGTGAGTTAATGTGAGAGCAAGATAAAAAATTATCACTAAATGAGATTTTTAAGATGTCATAATGAACAATTTTTGATAATTTGAATGAAAATGTTTGAAGTTATAATGACTACTCATTTTAAGCCAAAGCAAAACCATCTAAGTTTTCTCATTGAGATATCTTAGATTCTTATTTAGTGGTTTAAAGATCTTGCTTTACCAAACGCTATATCTTAAAAATCTTAATAAGGATCTTAAGATTCTTGCTCTAACAAATGCACCTTTGGTTGTTATCAAACATACATGTTTCTATCATCTGGGTGATTCAAAAATGGGGGTTTGACATACAAAACTTGTGTAAATGTGAAAAGGAGAATCTGTTACGTAGGTGTAACTAGGATTTCAAAATTTATACACACTTAGAAGGTGACCAACATAGAATAATTATACAGGATAAAGGTAGTGATGGGCAGATTATTCGATCATTATCGAAATTGTGATTATCAACTAAGAATTTTCATAATAGATGAATCAGTTCCTAACACATAAATGAAAGCCATTATACATTGTTTTTGAAACTGACTTCAGTTTGATGGCTGAGCATGAAGTTGTAATTGCCTATATGTTTATAGGCAGTTACAACTTTTTCATGCTGTGCCATAAAGTTGGTAGTAAAATCTGCAGAAAAGTCTTTAGGTCAAAAGTTTTGAGAAAGCTTTCACATTCTGTTCTTCAAAGGATGATCCTTGGAGTGCTGTATTAATATCAAAGAAACCATTTGTACAATTGATCATTAGTGGATTTACTCTTCCAACTCAAAACCGATTATCGATTTTGATTTGAAACCAATTGCCTAACACTAGATAAAGTCTATATCTGGACTGAGACAAAACATGATTGTCCTCTGTCCGCTCCCCTTTTTTATGAATTGAGCATTGGTGAATAATCAAAACATTGTAACTAAAGCTTGAATAAGCTGTAGTTTCCATGTTATTATCATTCATCAAAAAAAAAATTCTAAAGAGTATTTATTTCTATTACGCTCTTGCGAAGTGTGCGTAATGGGAGTTACCCCCTTGTGTTACTCAATTTTGTTTGAGACCAGCTAAACTTAATGTTGTGTAGATTAAAAAAGTAATTAAGCTTCATTGCAAAGTACTTGTGAAACTATAGCTTTTGCTATTCACTCAATATATGAAATATATCTATCTTACACTGAAACAAACAATGATTCTCTGATTTTTTCTTTCAGTCTGTACCATACCCAAACAATTAATGTCACAGCAGGCTTTGGATATGTTGATCTCAGCGAGTCCATGATTTCTGTTGCCCCTGGTGACGTCATAGCCCACGATGCTACAGGAGCCCCAATTTTTGCGTATGAACCACTAACAGGTCTCGAGTCTGACCTGTATTGTAGCAACAATCACGGTCCTGTCTCGAATGTCTTCACATATGGATGTACTGTAACAAATGAAGCCCACCAGATTAGAGCCATTTATGCCACTGATATACAATCTAAGGTAACCCTGATGGTGGCTGATGCAGGAAATATAAATATTAATGTAAGTAGCTTGGAAATAAAAGATTTTATCCCTTTGCTGTTTAATCCCTGCTTTTTACATGTCTGTGAGGTTATGATTGAGAAAACATTGTGAAAAAAGAAGAAATTGTTTCTGACAAGCAATTTCTTCTTTTTCCACACTATTTTCTACCCTACTGATTGGTTATTTTTCAAATTAAATCCACTTTAAATTTTCGTCTGCAAATCCTTTGAATTTGGACAGGTCCAAAATCTTGTAAAACAGGAAAGTGTTAAACAGAAACCAATGGCTTGATGTGAAAAAATTGTAAGACCCTTTATGTTTATAGGTTTTGTGCTGAGCCATCCAAATGCTTAGTTTTCGCTGGGCTGTTTTAAGAGAAAACTAGAGGTACCACTTTAGTCTTTGCGCCATTTGCTTGCGAAAACATTTACTTTGTTTAATACATGTATCACTACTTAAACCAAACGCATTTGCTTGTAACTTGAGATATATATGTTCACAATAAAAAGAAGTAGCCTCTGCTTTGAAGGGGGGAATTAAATTTATTTTGGATACATTTTGGGTCTTAGGTGGCATGCATTTCTTATCCCACCATTAACAATGCAATGGTTGAGTAGGCACTGTATGTTTACTCTTGTTATCTTTAGTAGGAAATGTGTATGACATAAGAAATATATTTATGCTGGGCAACTAAAATGTTTTTTCATGCAATAAAACCTGCATTCACCTGATATCACCTTGCTGATGACATGTCAAATGATATCAAGTACTTCTATTTTTAGAATCAATTTGCATATTTGTAAGCTAAAAGCACTGTAAAATGATTGCATCATAAATAGAATAATATGTTCAGTGTCTTAAAATACAAATATAATCAGGTCTTGGCTGGGAGAAATTGTCATGTCTCAGCAAAGCCACGTCATGATAAATTCTCCCAACCTCAACTAGATAACATTTATTTTAAGACACTAACATGTTATTTTCTGTACATCTACAACTTAAATAAACTTAAATTATGGACATAGTGGTCAACTATCAACAATACGCAATGCACTTATTGTAGTACTTTTATTGCAAAACAGAGGCCAAATGCTTCAAGTTTTCTACTGTTTTAGTATATATTAAGGGAGAAGTCTATTTTCGATGAGATTATATATAAATTACAAATTAACTTATGTTCCTTAAGTCATTTTGTAAGTTAATTGATGACTTCAGGGATTGACACTAACACCAGTCCTAAGGCCCAAGACCTATGGATTTTATGGAGGACTGGTAGATGTAACCATACTGCAGGTCCGTCAGCTTTGTACTTAATGGCAAAACATAGTATTCCAAATCTGTGGTGTTATGAAAAATAATTGCTTTTCGAACACTAGAATTTGCTTTACTAAATTGAAAAAATTGTTGAAAAGGTGAAATTGCTTGTCAAAAGCGATTTCTTCTTTTATAACAATGTTTTCCTTGCAATTTATCCTTTTAATTGTTACAAATCGGACATGGTTTTCATGCAGGGCCTGTTATAATCAGGGAGGACCTGTTATATTTAGGATAAACAGGTCCTTCAGGCTGGTGGTAAAACATACTCAATGTCAAACCCTGTAAATCAATCATCTAGCATTATTTGAATAGCATTGACGGAGAAGAAGAATTACTGTTTCTAGGTCCATAAGCACTTCTGGTTCTATACAAAAATGTCTTCATAGCATAGGTGGTAGTGTCAAGCTCCCAATCTTCAATCATGGGGTTTCAAAGGTTTGATCCCTTACAGTGGCCCATATTCTTTCTGAAGTTTAGTCTGACCCACAAATGGGTAGATAATAGAAATCTTAAAGGGAGTATCAGTTGCAGAAAAGGATTTAATGGTAGTACTGATGTAAGAAATACCAGGAATCTATTATAAGTTAGCTGCTTGAGTTGCAGCGATACCACTACAGAATTGTTTAACCCTTTGCTGTTTAATCCCTGCTTTTTACGTGCCTGTGATTTTATGATTGAGAAAACATTGTGATAAAAAAAGAAATTGCTTCTGACAAGCAATTTCTTCCTTTTTCCACACTATTTTCTACCCTACTGAATGGTTATTTTCAAATTTAATGCTCTTTAAATTTTCATCTGCAAAATCTTTGAATTTGGACAGGTCCAAAATTGTGTAAAACAGGAAAGGGTTAAAGCAGCTTTGAACCTCATTTTAACAAACAAAACTGTATAAAAAAGTGATAGTTGTAATTATCAAATTGGATTTCCACTTACCCCACCAAGTTGCCAACTCTAAAATATAAATTTGAAAGAAAATGAAACCCAGTCAAGCGACACAGTGCAGCCATGCCCTCTTGTTTTTACAGTTCACAGCATATAACAGAGATCCTACTATATCTGGCCAACAATCACAAGTGATCACCAGGAATGTTCTGGAAGGTGTCAATGCTTCTATTTTTAACCTACCAGCAGTGACTTGCTTTCCAACAGGTGTTGCTCTTGGCCTTGCTCTGGAACCATTTACAGGTGAGAAATTAAACTAGATTTGACCCTCACATTGTAAATGCTCTTACAGGCTTTAAGCACAAATCAACCTTGCATTCAGAATCACAAAATAGTGCAAATAGTTTGCCAATTTTACCCCGCTTTGAACACAAGTGCATGTGCAAAGCGAGGTAGAATTGGCTAATATTCTGCACGGTTTTGTCATCCTGAACGCAGGGCTGTATTACAATTTTGCTGTATTTATAGGCTAAAAGGAACAATAACTAGATCTAGATCTTTCTTTCATAAACAACAAAAGCTTTATTTTTATGAGGGGCTTTACCATTTGGTAAAATATAGCTTTTATGTTCACTCAATGAAAGATAGATCAATATTGAAAATCATTGAAACAAACAAATGAACATCCTCTATTGATACAATTACAAAAGCTTTTTACTTACTCTCATTTATTTATTTTTTCAGGCTCCCCTGCCACTGTAACATGGGACTTTAGTGACGCAAACATTAAAGCTTTATTTTCACGAGGGGCTTTGCCACTTGTGATAATATAGCTTTTGATATACTCTCAATAAAAGACAGTTCGTTTTTACATTAGAACAAACAATTATCCTCTATTTTTACAATTACATAGAGGATAATCATTTGTTTCAGTGTAAGATCGATTTATGTTTCATTGAGTGAACAGCAAAAGCTTTATTTTCACGAGTGGCAGAGCCACGAGTGAAAATATAGCATTTGTTGTTCACGAAAAACAAACAATTATTCTATTTCTTTAATGCAAAAATGAGACAAAATGTGAAATTTCTAGGACATTTTTTTCATAAAGCGCATCATTTTTTGCATGATTGCTATGCAACGTTCATTGTGACATCATTTATTTCGCCCGGAAAATAGATGACGTCAGAAAGGATGAAATGCACAAAAGCAGGGTTTAAGTTTTTGATATTTTCGCTGTTTTTGCGGTGAGATTATCAAGTGATAATCTACCATTATTTCTCGATAAACCACCGAAAAGCATTAAAGAAAAAAGCTTTTTACCTACTCTGATTTATCTATTTTCAGGCTCTCCTGCCACAGTAACATGGGACTTTGGTGACGGAAACCTCCATGTTGGTCTGCCAGATGAGTCATCCGCAAACCATACTTACACCTCACCAGGCATTTATAACCTCACAGTGGCTGTGGCAAATGCTGTCAGTTCAAAGTCAAATTTCACAATGATCTGTCTACAAGCTGTTATCACTGGGGTAGATTTGGTGGCACCTACAAGCGTTGAAACTGGTACTAATCAAAGTTATGTTTTGACGGTAATGAAAGGATCGGACTACAACTGTACCGTAACCTTCACGTACCCTGATGGTTCTACAGAAGCGTTGATTATAACCCAAGCTGATGTATTAAACGGTGGAGTATTTTACAAGGACTTCAATATACCTGGTGATATTATCATTGATGCTGTATGTACGAATGAACTTGGATCAGATAATGCTTCTGTTACGGTTAGAGCTGTGGAGAGAATATGCAGCATATTTCTGACTCCGTCTGGGGCTATGGTTGACACAGATTTTTATATCTACGTCACACTGGACAAGGGGACTGATTTTGATGTAAGTCTTACATATGATGGTCAACCAGTTCCAATGACTTCTTTCAACAACAGATCAGCCATATCAAATACCTCCCTAATGGAGAGTAACACAGGACCTCACACTGTGATTGTCAATGTTTGGAATGACATTAATACAGTGGTTGACAATTTTACATTTGTTATCGAGGTTGGCATCACAAATCATAACATCACTTGCACCTTTACCAATGAAGTAGTCTTGAATCCTCCGGGTCTGAACCGTTTGATATCAGCTGGTGAGAGTACTAACTGTCATGTTACAATGGACGACGGCACAAGCGTTGTAATGGTGGTGGAATGGGGAGATGGAAGTAATTACACTTACGATGTCGGACAGAACATACCTTGGAACAGCAATCCTCCCACCATGCCTTTGTCACACACATACGCTACACCTATGTTTTATCCATTAAACATAACCTTGAGGAATGCCTTTAACGAATTTTATGAGTATATACCTGTCATGGTACTGGTTGGTGTGAATTCTGTTGAGCTTAATCAAGTCAACCCAATTTCTTTCACACCACCAGCAAATGTAAATTTCACTTGGAATGTCACCTCGGGGCTGGTGCCAAATGGAGTAACTTGTATCATGACTTATGGAGATGGATTTGTGGAAACCATACAAAATTGTAATTTGACAGAGCCTATTCCTTATACATATTGGAACACACCAGGTAAGCTTTTCTTCCTCATTAGAAAATAAATTACAATTAATCTCAAATAATGAAATAATTTTGGCATTATTAGTATACATTGTTAGCAAGAAATTGTACCATTTATTTATTCTAGCTGATGAATTTAAAGTCAAAGTTCAAGTTGAATTTGTAAAAGTTTGACATGACTTCAGATTGTTGATCTTAATAGTGATGTTAGACCCTTCCCATGAATAAAGGCACACATGCTCAATTTTCAATGACATCTACACGAAGTCTAGTAGAATGTAGAATGAATTTGTATAGCTCTGCACAAAATATTCCGAGGGTTTAGTGCAAGAGTGTACTAAGTGTATATACATTATATATACACCTAGTACACTCTTGCACCAAACCCTTGATTTGTAACTGCCTAAATGCTTATAGGCAGTTACAACTTTTCAGCATGAGTCTTGACACAGAGAGAAAATTATAGAAGATATTTTTGGGAATAACCCATTGATTCTGCCAAACTTTCTCTTATTATAGACTTTGTTACCTAGTTTACACCATTTTTAATAATATCTCACCAAGCCTGGAAGTCTTTTGACAGAAATTGTCACACCTATGTAGTTATGTTGAACCATTTCTTTGATAAAAGAAACCAAGTCTGGTAGTCTACAAAGAAATTATTTCATCAATATAGTTAAATTGACATATTTCCTTTATTTTAGGAATAGTTTACCTAAATCACACATTTTTCAATGAAATCAGTACCAAGTCTGTTAGTCTACAATGAAATTATTTCATCAATGTAGTTAAATTGAACTATTTCCTTTAATTAAGAATAGTTTACCTAGATTACACCATTTTCAATGATATCAGTACTAAGCCTGGTAGTCTACAGACAAATTGTTACATCAATGTTTTTTATACGCCTGAAGCGTCAAATTATGTTATGGCCTCGGTCGTCCGTCTGTCTGTCCGTCTGTTAGCAATTTTGTTTGTGCGCAACTCCTCCTAAGCTATCAATGGGAATGAGCTGAAACTTGGCACAATTACTCCCTATGATGTCTAGTTGTGCATAAGACCTTTGAAATTTAAATGCTTCAGACATTCCTGAGAAATCTTGAATTATCTGCCCTTGAATTTAACGAAAATCACTGTTTTTTGTGTGCAACTCCTTCTTAACTATCAATTGAAATGAGCTGAAACTAGACACAATTAATCTCTATGATATCTAGTTTTGTATAAGACTATTCAATTCAAAATGCTCCAGTCATTTTTCAGTTATCTTGGATTATCAGCCCTTGGTTTGATGAAAAACAAAATTTCTTGTCGGCTCATTTTCTCCTACATTTTGGATGGGAATGAAAGGAAACTTGCCATAATGACTCTGTAGGTTGTCTTATTGTGCTTAGGACTAAATATATTTTCATATTTAAAGTAGTTCCTGTCTTCCTGATTTATCTGCCCTTTACTTCACAACATAGTTTAAAGTTACAGATTTTTTTGTATAATGTAACCCTGATATTTGGTTATGCATAAGACTTCATAAATTCAAAAAGCTTGGGTCTTTCTTGTATTATCTGCCCTTGAATTGATTGAAATTCACTATATTTCTTTTGTGAGCAACTCGTCACACTTTGAATTGGAATGAACTGAAACTTGCAAAATAACTGGTTGGCATATAGTTTTGCATGAAATAATTTTCATTTTACACTCAAAAGGTCATACTATGTTATGGCACCAGTTGTCTGTCTGTCTGTTTGAAATATTTTTAGCTATCATCCAAGCTCACATTACTGACAAGCCAAGGTTACCGACAAGCCCCATCGGGCGTTTTAGCGCCGCTCTATGAAGCTCTTGTTAATTCAGTGTTCCCACTGCAGCTTCATTCTAGGGGTAAAAATGGGTATTTTACAGCATGCATCTACCCCCTCTATATGTGACAAAGAAGGTTGCTTGTAAAAATTGGGATACAAACTTCATTTTTGGGGTAAATCACCCCCATTTGAGGGTTTTTGGGAACACTGTAATTGAACTATTTCCTTTATTTTAGGTACAGTTTACCTAGATAACACCATTTTCAATGATATTAGTACAAAGCCTGGTAGTCTACAGACAAATTGTTACATCAATGTTTTTTGATTGAACTATTTCCTTTATTTTAGGTACAGTTTACCTAAATTACACCATTTTCAATGATATCAGCACCAAGTCAGGTAGTCTACAGATAGAAATCGTCACACCTATTGTAGGTATGATGTGTGGGAGTAACCCTGTTGCTGGCATACCAGGTAATAATATTATGTTACAGATCCATAGGCATACCTATTTGACACAGATTTTCTGGTTAAACTAAACTACTGCAGCAATGTCCATAAACACCCATGAAAAAGTTGTTTACAATTACCATTAAAGTTAACATCTATACTCCATTAGCATAATCCCTTTTTGTGACTGTTAAAAAGATTATAATATTTTAATGATATTTACAAAGCCTTTGAAATATCAAAATTATTTCCAATAGCGGGTCTTACAGTGCATTAATTTCCTTGTCATATTTTAATGATCTTGTGTGATGGGTAAAAGGTCTTTAAAAGTAACTATGCTAATGGGTCGTTTAGTTTTTAATAACCTAGAAAATTATTTGTGAAGTAATTTAACAGCAATTTACCATGAAAGCTTCTGTAATGGGCTGCCAAGATACCTAAAGATAAATGGAATGGTAAAATTAATGGCACTTTGAAATAATAATTGCCATTAAAAGCGTCTATAATACTTTGAGACAGATCTAGTTTTTTTCTCCTCTTAAAAAACCTTAATTGTTCAAATTTAGCAAATTGCTAAAAATATCTTCTTTTTTTTTGACAAATAGATTTTGATTAAAATAGTCTTGCAGAGATTAGGCATATGCTTTTTATATACCTCCAGTGGTTTGGTTTTCAAAATGTTTGTTATCACCTGACCTTGTGCATATTTCTAGGCAAGGTTTTATGGGACGCAGGTTTTACAAGACCGAGATTCCTAAATGAGTGGCCTGGAATCTAAAAATTGTCTGATGTAGCCCCTTGGGATCCTTTAGGGATCAATTTTAGAAATGAATTGAAGACTGTTTTTAACAGTCTTCAATTTTTCTCTGAAGTTGATACTTAAAAGTACGTGCCTATAAAATATCTTATGTAGCATAATCCAGAGAAAGTTTGAAATTTTACTCAAAAATATGTGGATAGCTCAAAAGAAAATAGAAAATCAGAGCCTAACTATTCAGTCCTTGGGATCTAAGTTTGTTGATGTAACACTTAAACCCTGGCTAGGGTTTAACGATAGCCCAGCTATTTTGAACATTGCAGTTCTAGGTGTATGAGTGACATATTATGAACACAGAATGTCATGGTAAAAACTGGTTTGAGGAATTCAAGATCCAATGATAGAAACTCAAGCTTTCAGACTGTCACTGAAGCAGCAGCAGCAGCAGCAACAACAACAACAACAACATTAAATCAGTGTTAAATGGGGGGGGGATAATTTTGAACCAATGTGACATTAAGAGCTGGAGGCAAAGAAAGGATGTCATGGTAGAACTGGTGTGAGGAATTCAAAGATCTGTTGATGAATACTCCAGCTGTCAGCATGTCACTGAAACAGCAACAACAACAAAAACAAAAACAGTTTTCAATTCCATTCACATAGAACTTAACATGTCAGTGACTCAGCACAAAACAGTTGTAACTGCCTATAAACATATAGGCAGTTACAATTGTTTTACACTTAGCCATCGATTCGTGCTCACTATGGTTTTGTCCAGAGCTTAATGTGCTATCATTAGGGAGCTAAGTACCGTATTTCACCTTTTAGACACGCCCTCCCTAATAAACGCGCTCCCCCATAAATACCATTCCCAGGCCCTTGACTATACGATCAACAACATCCAACCGTCCACGGTCCTTGGTGAAAAATCCGGTTTCGAATTTAATTTCATTAGCTGCTACTCCACGACGTAATGTTCAATAGATTGTGGGTTAACTATCTTAAATTCCTATCAGGATAAGGCTGGTTGCGTCATAAAAAGATCGTTCAACATCTGAAAAACTAGGGCGTCCTAAATTGCGCAGTTTTCCGGAAGGGAGAAAGGTTAAAATTAAACACAAAATTAAAACTATTTCTCGTCATTTTCGTGTGTGACTTATTTCAAAAGCGACATCGCCGCAAAGGGTGGGGACTTCAAAGGGTGCCGACACGTGGTGACCCAGCTAGCTCCAGACATTTTGTGTTTTTACTGCGAAATACTTTCATTTCATGAACCGGGTGCATTTACACATCACAAAATTTTAGGATTTAATACAGGATTATTTATTTCATACGTGAATAGGTAATGATTTATTAGTCCGCTTTGTCGATCGGTAACGGAACATTGAATATGGCATTGTCTGGAACTTCCCATCTTGTACAAATAATAACAATAATAATAATCTCAGCTTCTGCTAACACAATCACTTGCTTTTGAAAACTGCAATTAATGGTCGAAAGTGACCGTATTTCGATAGATGACTTTAAATGACAGAATTACAATTCATTAGCTTACATATTATTTTATTTTTTAAATTCATAGCCTTAATAGATAAATAGGAAAGCGTATTGGGTAGCACGTATTTCAAAAAAAGTAAAAGGGTCTGAAATAAAAGCGCCCCCACAACGTTTTGCATCGCGCCCGGGCGCGTTTAATAGGAGAAATATGGTAAATGTATTTTTTGCTCGGCTGGTTTTGGAGAAATCAAGAGGTATTGCTTAAGCCTTAGCATTGTTGACGTTGTTTTTATTGTGGTATAAAGCATTCACTTGAAATTTAGCACTCATGACCAGTATCAAAAGAGCAACCTATATCATCAAGAAAGATAACTCTATGAGAGTTTTGTTTGAACTATGCCCCTTTTTCGATTTGATTTCCTATCCAACATCCAGCACTCAATAGCTGGGCGAGGGTACGTTTAAGTGGTGCTCTTGTTTGAAAATTTACAATCAAGAAATTAAAACATATTCTTAATTTAAAGGTGAGCCTATTGAGCTGACATTCAGTGCTGATAGGGCCCCAGGAGCAAATATACTTGACCTGACCTTTGATTGTGGAACAGGACCTTTAGATATTGTAGGACCAAGGAAGAGGCTTTGTAAGTTAATGTTGCATTCTTGGATTGTTATTCTAAACTTTTACCTGTTTTTTTTCGAGTGTTAAAACTTTTATACTTAATTATTTAATGTATTTGTGACCTGATGCGCAGAAAGCTTTGATGAGTAATCATCTTTCAATGTCTTACTTGCTATTTAAATTATCTCATGGTGGCCTCACTGCCAAACCACTGAAATCAACAAAAGATTGTGTGCTGCTTTCATTGATTTCACCCTATGTGAGGTCATCTAGACCAGGCCCATTATTATTTATACTAAGACATCATAATGTTGCCATGCAGTCCAGTGTGCAATGGCACGCTTGGCCCAAATTTATCCTACAAATTTTTTATTTTGTCATATTTTTGCATTAAAGATATCTTATTCATTTCATTATTTATTTCTAGCTACTCTTTAATAAATAACTTTTTTTGTTCACTTAATGAAAGCTAAATTAATCTTTAACTGAAACAAACAATAACCCTCTATATCTTTCATTTTAGTTTTCTTGTTGGTATATTTTAGACAACAGCCCAGATGGTATAGACCAGGAGACCTGTTTGTACACAGTTGCTGGTAATTACTCAGCGACGGTGACGGCGACTAGCCTGATGGAGACTCAAACTTGTAACTACACCATGCAGATACTGAGGCCTGTGTTTGATGTCATCACTGTAACCACTAACCATCCTGTGAATTATGATTTGGACAATACTTGTAAGTTGAAACTTTTTCCCTCATTTAAAAACTTGTCCTGCTGAACCCTGAATATTCAACCCTTTCCTGTTTACAAAATTTTAGACCTGTTCAATTTCAAAGGTTTTACAGACGAAAATTTAAAGTGGATTTTATTTGAAAAATAACCATTCAGTAGGGTAGAAAATAGTGTGGAAAAAGAAGAAATTGCTTGTCAGAAGCAATTTCTTATTTTTTCACAATGTTTTCTCAATCATAAAATCACCGGCACATATTAAGCAGGGATTAAACAGCAAAGGATTAAGCATAGGCAAAGGAATAGAAAAAGATTTGTCTGCACATTTTTGCAGTCTGATTTTAGTCTTTACCAACTAAATTTCCTTTTTATACCCCTATCATACAAAGTGGAGGGGGGTATATTTATTTCACCATGTCTGTCCATCGATTTGTCCCTCTGTAGACCTTGTCTATGTTTAGAACAAAGTGACCTAGAAGTATGAAATCCTTTTTATGTCCCTGCAAAAGATCTGGGGGCATACTGTTTTACTGTTGTCAGTCTGTCTGTTGTCTGTCTGTCAGTCTGTAAAACGAAACCTAAAAACTTTGCATTGACAAACACTTCAAGGCTATTCAAGATACAGTGCTCATGTTTGGTATACTGATAGATCTGGATAAGGCTAATCTACAGATACCAAGGTCAAGGTCATGTCAAAAGGTCATCTGTCAAGGTCGAATTTTAAAGAACTGCCATTTAAGTTTTACTAACACATCTTGTTGTTTCTATGCATTACAGGTATAATAACATACAACCTTCAGTACAATGGTACCCTACCTGATGATGCATGGGTGGCATTTGATTACGGTAATGGTGAGAATTCAACTCCAATTGCATTGACTGCGACTGTTGATCATTTTTATACATACCCCGATCATGGCCATCGTAACACAACAGTAAGGGTGTACAATTTGGCATCTGAAGTTACATTGATTGCAAGGGTAAGCTAAATTGATTGTATGTGATAATTGTAACAGTGACAATTCAACTCCAATTGCATCGACCGTGACTGTAGATCAAGTTTATGCATACCCTGATCATGGCCATTGGCCATTGTAACACAATAGTGAGGGTGTACAATTTGGCATCTGAAGTTGCATTGATTGCTAGAGTAAACTAAATTGGTGTTTATTGATAACAGTAATTTATAGAATTCAACTCCAATTGCATTGACTGCAACCCGACCATGTCCATCGTAATACAACAGTAAAAATGTACAACTTGGCATCAGAAGTTACATTGATTGCAAAGGTAAGTAAAGTAGGCTGTGTTTGATTTCCATTGAGAAATCGTCTCCAATTGCGCTATCTCTGGTAGTAGATCATGTTTATGCATACCCAGACTATGCCATTGTAACACAATAGTAAGGGTGTTTAATGTGGCATCTGAAGTTGGTTTGACTGCAAGGTTAAGTAAATTTGTTTGTTTTGATTATGGCTGACATGTAATGTCTTAAATCTTTCTCTCATGGTATATTATGTTATATGCATACCTGAATCATCGCTGAAAGCAACATTCAGAAGGGGGAAGGCAAATTTTGTCACACGTGATAATGGGGCCAAAGTTTAAAAAAAAAACAAAACAAGAGGGCCGTTGGCCCTGGGTCGCTCACCTGAGAAAAAAGCTTCATTACCTAGGTATGTCCATGCAACCACAGAAAAAGAGATTTTCACTTATTCAATCAGATAACATTTTAATGTGGCATCTGAAGTTGGTTTGACTGCAAGGTTAAGTAAATTTGTTTGTTTTGATTATGGCTGACATGTAATGTCTTAAATCTTTCTCTCATGGTATATTATGTTATATGCATACCTGAATCATCGCTGAAAGCAACATTCAGAAGGGGGAAGGCAAATTTTGTCACACGTGATAATGGGGCCAAAGTTTAAAAAAAAAACAAAACAAGAGGGCCGTTGGCCCTGGGTCGCTCACCTGAGAAAAAAGCTTCATTACCTAGGTATGTCCATGCAACCACAGAAAAAGAGATTTTCACTTATTCAATCAGATAACATTTGAAATAATCCTTCCCCCCCCCCCCCCCCCCCCCTGCTCCTCCCCTGGTCATTATTTATTTAAGCTTTTATCATAAAAGGTCTGTGATCAGCTAATCTATGCCAGATTTAAAGGCTGAGTCTGAGACTTTTAAAGTTTTCTTTAATGAGTTGATCAATCCATGTCAAATATAAAGGCTGTAGGGATTCAAAATTCTCAACAAAGCACTCCCCCTTCCTCCAAGATGCTCTGCACCTGGTGAATCTACGGTCATGATTTTAGCTAATTTAATTAATGTCCATATGCTGATCATCCATACCAATTTTCAAGTCTGTAGGACTCCTGGTTCATTAGAAGAAGTTTAAAGATTTCAAAATTATCCAAAGTACTACCCCCTCCCCAAGACACTCAGCACCTGGTCACCTTTCAGTCATGATTTTAGCTATATTTATCAATGTCAAAATATTGATCACCCATGACAATTTCCAGGTCTGTAGGGTCCCTGATCCAGGAGAAGAATAAGGTTAAAGATTTCAAAATTGATCCGAACTACTACCCCCTCCCCCCTAATGCTCCGCATCTGATGGCCCTACATTCATGATTTTAGCTATTTTATTTTAAAACCATATGCTTATCATCCATGCAAATATTGAAGTCTGTAGGGCTCCTGGTTCATTAGAAAATGAAGGTCAAAGTTACAAAATTATCACAAAAGTACTACCCCCTCCCCCCAGGTGCTCCGCACCTGGTGGCATTACAGGCATGATTTTAACTATTTTTATTAAGGTCTATGAGCTGATCCTCCATGCCAATTTTCAAGTCTGTGGGGCTTGTGGTTCAGAAGAAGAAGAAGGTTAAAGATTACAAAGAGCTTGGTTCACTAACCCCTATATTCCGCCCAAAAATTTTGAAAATATCAGAATTAGACAGAATTGGACATTTTTATATTTTTTGGTCAATTCCAACTTTAAATTACCAGATATAACCATTTTTGAAAATTAATACCATTTCTAGACTAGAAATATGACCTTATCAAATGGTCGAGTTTACGGAAAAAAGCGAAAAATCGTCATTTTCAGCCTCTTAAGATTATGAAAAAAACACAGACGCGTGAACGCCCATTCAACGCTCGACGATGGTCGATTCTACATGAAAGTGCAATTTGATCTATAGCTTCGTTCACTTGATCCTCGCACGCGTTCATGTCTAATTTTAAAAAAAATACATTGATCGTGTGACAACCATATTTCGGCATTTATCAGAAACACCCATCCAGTCTGATAAGCCTTATGGTGTATTGGTTGAAATCTTTCTTTAAAAAAATCAAAACGTTTTCCTATTAATCCATAACAGTAAGCAACCAAAAATATAAGAGATTTCTTTAAAAAAAATAATGCGTTAGACAAAGGAAACTAATTGAAAGGTACAAATCTTCCAGCGTACAAATCTTCCAGCGTACAAATGGGCGTACAGCCAATGCAATCATTGGCGTGAAAAACAACAGGAATTTTACATTCACCGACTAAGTTCAAGTTTAGTGTTTACGGTTTTCGATTAAAAAATCAATAAAAGAACAATAATTGGTGACTTTTTTTTTCATTTTCTTTCTCTTCTTTGATCTGTTCACGGTTTAACAGGTCGGTCAGACGGTTGCCGGTCAGTCGGCAAATGTTGTCGTCAACCAAAAACCCAGTTAAATCCAGGCTTTCATTGCAAAATTTTAGAAGTTTTCATGCAATTACATCTTTAAATGATTTTAAGGATTAAGTAATGTGCGAGATGAATTAAAGTTTTGTATTTTATGCGAAAAAACACGGTATCGAATGTACTAATATTAGCTCAGTGCAAATATTTTATCAATAAATTAAAGTTTCACCGATACTAGTCTAGCTGCGCAATGGTGTAGTGGTAACGACCGTTGCCTTCCACGCAGGAGATCAGGGTTTGAATCCTACCTGACATTACTATTATTATTTTTTTGTCCAATTCAACAGTGTTTATTGTTCTGTATTTTATTTTGCCATCCAAGACAAAAAAAGTACTTTTTTTTCGACCATGAAAATCAACGTCTTTCACCACGTCAGTGAAATCAGTCTAGCACACTTAAATTGCACATTTACGAGGGTTGTCCCAGAAATTCGTGAACTTTTTCAATTATTCAAAAATACAGCGTCCGATGACAGTAAAATTCTTGAGTTGATAACACGCGTTAATTTGCAACAAATTGATAAAGGTTTTACGGTTTTAATATGTTCATGTTTAGAAATACAGCTATAAAAGACAAGCTCGGGTGGGGTAGTCGGCGCACTCCAAATTTGTTACTTACAAATTTTATATAATAGATGTTTGAACTTCATTTATTTCAATATTCACGAAGAGATTGGTATAAAACTGACATTGTTGAAAGCAGTGAGCTTTGGAGATCAAACATGTGCACTTTTCTACAAATGTCATTTCGCAGTGTGCAGCTATGAAGTTTTGTTATATCCGAGTGCAATTCAAACGGCGTGAAAATAGCGACGTCAACTGAACGCTTGGCGCACAAAATACTTCATTACTAGGTGTGGATCGCGAAATAAGACCTATACAGACCATAAGACAATTCGAAGTGAGGAGTGACCATAACCTTATGTGGTCTAAACTCATTTATCACAGATAAAAAAGATATCAAATTGAAACTGACTTAAGGACAGTAGGGAAAAAATTAAGAAGAACCAATGCGAGCACCGTCGATAAGGTAAAAAAGACGTTTTCGACCGACGCCAATAAGAACGCCTGGTAGGATAAGCAGGAATTAAGAATAAGTAAATCAGCAGTGTATAGTTTGATATGACTTGATCAATCATCATGAGTCGCGCCAGTAAAAAAATGATAGGTACCGAGGCTTTGAAGAAATATGCATGTTTTTTTCGGCATCACATAGATTTGGAAACCGTATCAATGAATTCTCCGATTCCTTTGGTCTGTCTCGATGAAATAAGGTAGAAGTAGTGTAATACCAGGATATTAAAATAACCCAAATAATTATTTCCTGCGAGTAAAATACAGTAAATGTTCCTTTTATGAAATGTCTTAAGATATAACGATAGGTTATAATTAAGACATAACGATAGGTTATAAAAAAAAAACAAAAAAAATATTTACTTTACACACCCCTTCTTGGGTTAAAAAAATCTAAAATGGGTATCTACGCAAAAGATCGAGAGAAAGTTTTTTTTAATCAAATACTCTTTTTAATGCACAACAAAACTCTATATCAACATTGCTCCGATATATGTTTTTACAAAAGGTTCTCCGTAACAAGTCCATAGGGCCTGTAAGGACGCTACTTTGAGAAGAAGTGAATCAGTTTTGAAACGACGTTTCGTGTATTATAAAACGACGTTAATAGTGTGCGCCGACACCCATTTACTAGTGTTACGTTTTTATTCATATCTCCGCGAGTTTTTGAAATACCCCTCTGTAATTACACAAGACTAAAGAAAAATGATCAATACAAATTATTTGTAAGTTTCAGTTTCATCGGACGTTTGATATAAAAATTATCGCAAAAGTTCACGAATTCCTGGGACAACCCTCGTACATATCTAAACATTATGTTAACACCACACGAGTAAACTGGGGGGGACTCTTTACGAAATTAGAGTGACCAAAATACAAACAATGTGGCATTTATCGTTACAATAAATACATTTGATTTCAAATCAATCATTATTTGTCTTTCACCAATGGGTTGATAATCACCGACCAATGTGGGATGGCAGCTGGAGGTTTAAAAGGATGTAATGGTAGTACTGGTTAAGAAATACCAGGAATCCATTTTTAGGTGCTCCAGACGCTGTGATATTACCGAAAGATAGTTGACCATAAGACCATACTTAAACAAACAAATCAAATGTTTCACTTTCAGTTTTCAGAATGGTTAGAAGTTACATTGTATCAATGTACTGTTCGCAACAAATCTGCGCAACATAGATCTACTTGAACAGTAAAAGAATCGCCGTTAAATTACCCTGCAGATCCGAAAGCTTGTGAAGAAGCTTGCAACTTTAATCTCAAAGGGAAATGAACACAATGCTAATTTTGACCAATTTCCGGGCTAATTTCAATCCCCAGGTGTTTTCAAATACCAAATGTTAAGTTCTTGAAAACCAGGGTTTGTTTTCTAAGAATTTAGGCTGAATGAAAATTATGATAATACTTCTAATGAATCTGAATCTGCAAGAATTGACGTGTAGAAATAGATGGACACATTTTATTGATTTTGAAGGATAAATTCTATCTATACACTAGTATAGGTGATATTGTCACTTAAGGGCCTATCAATCATTGTTACTCGTACTTAAGTACAGTTCATTTATTTAAACACGATATTGTTTCTATGTATTTGAACAGGAGGAAAGTATGCAATATTATTTGATATTGCATATTTTGATATTGGACTAAGATTATATAGAAATATAACGGAAAAGATTTTTGTGATGACATAGCTTGTATTAAAAAGAGGTAAGCATTTTATAAAAAGTGCTCTTGAAGAATAGGTGTTGTAAAAAAGGTAAACAAATTTAAATGGAAATATTTTTTGTCAGACTCGCGCAAATCTAACAAAAGAACTCGTCCGACACGATATATTCCGGTATAAATTCAATAGCCTATAATACAAATTAGATGTTGCAAATTATGCCGTCATCACACCATACCATTCTTCTCCGCATTCTTCGACATTTGAGGAAACATTCATTATTACCCATGGTCATGGTTCTGTCATTAGAAGAGCTATTAAATGTCTGTGATCAATAAAAATTATCAATAAGAATGGTTTTAAAATTGTGATTTTGGATACGTACAAGACTTTTCCATAGAGACTAGCGTATTCAATGTTTGATTTTACATGAAAAACCGCTCATTAGATCATTCACTTATCCTTCCTTTCACGTATTACAGCCAGCAATCGTTAAGTACTATAATGTTACTTGATTATTACTCACCGTTTGCTTTGCGCCATAAGCGGAACTCCGTTTTATCTTGTCTTACTGAAACACTTTCTTTATGAGAAGTAAACTTTTACAAATATCATTCTTTATATGAAATATACATGTTTAAAGATTAATTAAACTTTTAGCTGAAACAAAGTCCTGACTGAAATGAATCAACTATAGCTTGATATCTACTTAATATCTTAAAAATGAATGCATACCTGCTATTGCCTGCAAATCATTATTTTTGGATTAATTATTAGCATGAATTTGAAAACGGTTTTAACAAAACTGGGTAAACATATGACCATATTTCACTTAAAAATGCGCCCTCCCTTACAAACGCCCAATCCCCTGTGATCATTCCTGGGACCTTCTTATTCATCTTCAAAGAATCGTACGACTGCTTTAACTAAGCGCGTTCAAAATTGTCTGTTATTCAGAATCACAAAATGAGAAAGTGTAACACAGTCACAAGGCTTTTACAAGATAAAATGATTCCCGTAGTACATGACGTCTGTGGAATAACATGAAATTTCGCACTCATATTTTTTTCTTTTCTTTTTTTTAATAACTTTAACAATGTAACTGAAATCAAACGTGAACAATTTCTCCTTTCTTCACATTGTTTCTGAAATATTTCTTCAATCAATTTGTATTAAATTAAATCCGGGTCCAAAAATAAAAGCAAAGCCGAAACTCATCCTAGTAATAATGCAAGAAAATGATGTCACTGGGCAAGATTCTTGCCGGGGGCTTCAAAGGATACTTGATGACCTGGCATTCTCGACAATGGGCGTGTTGTAATTTCACAGCGACACAAAGTTCCCTGGGTAGTAGGTGAATTTGTGTGTCATATATGTTGAGGATTTAAAACAGGATTTTAAAATTTCATCCGTGAAAAGGTAATGGTTTGTCGGTTTTGTATTTTTGAATCTTTAACTCGTCCGCAACTTGCAGTTTTCTAAATCTTTTTGTCTCTGCTTTTGCTACCGGTATAATTTGCATCTTGAAAGCTTCAAAAATGAACGGAAGTAGCCAATATTTAGAACAATGATTTGCAATGAAAGAATTGGATTCTTTTGTAAATATATTACTACTGTATATTGTCATAATTTCATAGCGCTAATGGTTAAAAAGAAATAAAACGTATGGGAGCCTACATCTTTCAATCGATAATTTCGTTCTGGGTAGCAGTTTGAGATTATTAGGTACCAAAGTCAACCTTAATTACTAAAGTCATCAGAATTAAAAAAAGAAAAAGGTAGAAAATAGTGACTGTATGAAGTTTTGCATAACGTCGGTAGTGTTTACTAGTTTTAGTTGAAATACGGATGGGCGCGATAACGTAACGTCTTTTAGACGACGTCGAAAAATGCGCCAATTTAACGCGTTACACTAGGGTTTAAAAAAACTATTTTTCAGCTTAAATTCTGATGTCATTGCAAAAACAAAACCTTTTATAGATAAACCAGATGTTAAACTAGTTATCATAAAAAGATGGGTCGATTTCAAAGTTGGGCGAATTTTGGCAGTTAGTGAACCAAACCCTTTTCACAAAAGTACTTACCCTCTTGCCTGGTGCTCCGCACCTGGTGAATCTACAGTCATGATTTTAGCTATTTTTATAAAGGTCCATATGCTGATTATCCATGCCAATATTCAAATCTGTCGGGCTTCTTGTTCATCAGAAGAAGAAGGTTAAAGATTACAAAATTCTAGAAAAAAATACTACCCCCTCCCCCCTGGTGCTCCACACCTGGCAGCCCAACAGATATGATTTTAGCTATTTTTATTAAGGTCTATGAGCTGATCCTCCATGCCAAATTTGAAGGCTGTAGGGCTTCTTATTCAGAAGAAGAAGGTTAAAGATTACAAAATTAACCCAAAGAACTCCCCCCTCCCCCCGAAGTGCTCCGCACCAGGTGACCCAATAGATATGATTTTAGCTAATTTTATTCAGGTCTATGAGCTGATCATCCATGCCAAATTATAAGGCTGTAGGACTGCTTGTTCTAAAGAAGAATTTTAAAGATTTTCTGAAATTTTCAAGTTTGGTTGCCATAGCAACTAGAGTTTTTCACCGATTTCAATTCTTTAAGCAATTCTTAAAGGGGATCACCTAAGGAACATTTCTGCTGAGTTTGGTTAAAATTTGCCAAGTAATTTAGGTGGAGATGTCATTTAAAGAAATTGTTGACAGACGATGCACGGTCGCTGGTCAAAAGGTGATCACAATAGCTCACTTAAGCACGTTGTGCTCAGGTGAGCTAAAAAAAACACAATTACAGCTACTTATTTTCATACGGGGTTTTAAGGGACACAGTTTTTGTGAGTCTGAGACTACAAAATATAAGCATCCAGGACCCTCAAAACTATTTGATGGGAGTCCCATGGAGCTTCTTGGGATCAACTTCAGAATAGAATTGAAGACTGATTTAAACAGGCTACAATTCTTCCCTAAAATTGAGTGCCAAGTAATTATAAATATCCAACAACTTTTTAACCTTAAAGCAGGAAATAGCTTTGAAAGCATACAAAACCTAGATCGTGGATCTAAAAGAAATGATCCTTCTCTAAAGTCAGGGCTCATTCGGAACATCACTCGGCCATTTCCGTAAACTGCAACAGACCTGGGATGTATGGAAGGCGGATGGGTATGTAACAAAATCGTGCATTTTGTTAGGCGGAAACAGTGTATGAAAAACTAGATTACTAGAAACACTGTAGATTTATATTTAACAGTAAATAACGGCTGAAAATCTTAATTTTTTAGAATGACAAATCGTTCTCAAAAATTAAGATTTTTCAGTTGTTATTTAAGAATCAAAAGATATTCATATATTAAGGATATGATGGTTTCACGTCAGTGACTTAAACGAGTAGCGTTGGGGACGTCGAATGTTTTCACTCAAAGTTTGGAGGGCTAACACCATTTTAACTGGCGTCATCGAGTTTGTCCAAAGATTTCCCGTAATTTTTAAAAATAGTCCGTCTACGTACATCCTAGGTTGATCGTGAGATTGGCCGAGTGGTGTTCCGAATGATTCAGGACTCCCAAACATCATGAAAGGCCCTCCTAAAATCCAAATGGTGACTTTAATATATAAACAAGAACAATTTCAAAATTTCATTTTCAAGCTTAATACTCACTCAATTAGTGCATGAAATTTTATTCAGCATGATAAAAGTAAAAAGTTATTGAAAAGCCCTCAGCTCACCAAATGTTTCTCTGAATTTTCAGAGTGGATGCTATTCAGCCTTCACAACTGCCAACATGTCTGTGTTACGTGAGCCACTCATTCCTGTAGGTAGTCCTGATTTACCAGGTTATGGGGTAATGGAGGACAAGTTTCGAACAGATGAATATCTCAAAATATGGGTCACATTGGATGCAGGTAGGTGTATGTTTACACTTGTCATGCTGAATGGATGTCAGCTTGCAAATTGTAATAGAATCCAAGGGATGAAAGCCCTTGAGTTACTTTTTATTATAAATAGAGGATATTGAATGAGTGGTCATGTCATTGAATACCCAATTGATTATATGAGTCATCTATAAATAGATAAAAATGAGGCTAAGCAGGCTGATTTATGTCTTGCACTTCTGTCAAATTAGGATTATTCAGGAGGTTTTTTCAAGGTTTGTCCATCTATGTGTAGCTTTTTTGTGTCTGCTTTATTTCTGGATTATTTTATTTAAACTTCACAGATATTATCAGTATGAAGCAAAGGTGTGCCTAATCAAGTCCCACTTCGGTGAGACTGACTGTTGGTAGGTCCTTCAGTAGACCATTTTTTTTATCCGGAGCATATCTCAAAAAGAATGCAAGTTAGAATCATGAAACTTCACAGGTGGATAGATCTCATTGTAAGAACCATAACTCTGCTTAACACCTTTTAGCTCCACTGGCCAAAGGCCAGCGAGCTATTGTCATGGCGGAGTGTCTGTCGTGCGTGCGTCTGTGCGTGCATCCATCCATCAGTGCATAAACTTTTTCTTTAAACATCTTCTCCTCCCAAACCAATAAGCGGATTTTGATGAAACTTGGTAGAAATGATCCTGGGGTAGCCCTCTTTTTAAATTGTTCAAAGAATTTTGAAAATATGGCGTGGCAGGGCGTGGCATTTTCTCACTTTGAAATCTTTAAAGATCTTCTCCTCCCAAACCATTGGGCTGATTTCAATGAAACTTGTCATGCATGGTCCTTTGGTGACCCTTTACTTAAATTGTACAAGAAATTTTGATTGGCCCATAAATATGGGCATGGCAGGGTGGGGCATATTTTGAGCCTGAAATCTTTGAACGACATCTCCTCCTGAACCACTGGGCCGATTTCAATGAAACTTTAACAGAATGTTCCTTGTGTGACCCTTTACTTAAATTGTTCAAGAAATTTTGATTGGTCCATATGGGCATGGCAGGTGGGGCCTAGTTTGAGCCCAAAATCTTAGAATGACATCTCCTTCTGAACCTTATGTTTTGATAAGATGGGTAAAGGTTTGCAAGTTCATTGTGATTGAGTATTTTGGTGTAAATGGACCAGAACCAGTTAATCATTATTAAATAGGTCTTAGGAGATTTTGGAGTGTTAATGTATTCATCTAAAGTAAGCTTTATTTAATGAAAGTCTAAAAATTTTAAAGCAAGTGGTGCGATACAGGCCCTCTTGGGCCTCTTGTTTTCAGTTATTGCCCTTTGTTGATTGACAAAGAATAGGCCATTGACCTGCTTTTATGGGGCATAAATGTTTTACAAACATCTCTTGTTCTATTTTTGCTATGGTCCATTCTCCCTGAGACGTAGACTAGTCTTGGTATTTTGAGGTACTCTCTACAGATCAAGACTATTATCACAAATCAATCTCACATATGTGCAGTCTGATCATTGTCTACACTTCCTGATTTTTTTTAAAACCAGAAGAATAAATATTTGTATTTTCAAGATGAATACAGATTCACAATAAGTGCATACAGTACTTTTCAGCACTTTGATTTTACTGCAATTTGTCAAGGTTTTTTTATTAAGCATGCCTAGGGTTAACAGAAGTGAACAGATCAACACTGTCAATCAAAAAATAATTCACAGTCAAATCACACTTATTCCTGGATGAATAGTGGACTTCATCTTTGTCTGCTATTTTGTTTCAAATATTTTGTGGAGGGGCAACTTTAGCTAGAATAAACTTAAAAGACTTGCTTATTATTATATGTCTGTGACCATAGTTTTGCAGATAAAATGGCAATTTTACATCAGAGGGGTGTGTCTGATGATGATATAGGTTGATGGACGGGGTCTCGGTAGCCAAGAATTATAGGCACTTGACTTGTGACCCGAAGGTTTATGGTTCAGGCACAACAGTCACCAGGGTGTGTTTATGGGCAAAACTTAACAGCCAGGGGCCTGTTTTACTAAACTTTTACAAAACTCTTACAAAAAAAAGTCAAAAAAACAAATCATACCTGGCGTTTTTAGCTCCACTGGCTGAAAGCCACTGGGGCTATTGTCATTGCGTTGTGTCCGTCGTGCGTGCGTGCATGCGTGCGTCCGGTCGTAAACTTTTCTTTAAAAATCTTCTCCTCAGAAACTACTGGATGGATTTCAACCAAACTTCACAGGAATGATCCTTGGGTGACCCTCTTTCAAAGTTGTTCAAGAAATTTTGATCCAATGAAAAACATGGATTTAAGGGGCGTAGCTAATTTCTAAATATGGTAAAAAGTGAGTTTTCTCAGATTCTGATAAATGGATACCAATGAAATTTTACATGAAAGATCCTTGGGTGGCCCTCTTTCAGTTTACAAAAAATCATTGTAATCGGATGGAAAATATGCATTTTATGGGCGGAGGTCATTTCTCTATATGTTATATAGTGGAAACTTTGAAAATCATTTTCTCAGAGTGTAACTGATGGATATCAACCAAATTTCATTGGAATGATCCTTGGATGACCCTTTATCAGTCTACAAAAAATCATTGTGATCGGATGGAAAAAATGCATTTTATGGGCGGAGGTCATTTCTCTATATGTTATATTGTGGAAACTTTGAAAATCATTTTCTCAGAGTGTAACTGATGGATATCAACCAAATTTCATTGGAATGATCCTTGGATGACCCTTTATCAGTCTACAAAAAATCATTGTGATCGGATGGAAAATATGCATTTTATGGGCGGAGGTCATTTCTCTATATGTTATATAATGGAAACTTTGAAAATCATTTTCTCAGAATGTAATGGATGGATATCAACCAAATTACACTGGAATGATCCTTGGGTGACCCTTTATCAGTCTACAAAAAAATCATTGTGATCGGATGGAAAATATGCATTTTATGGGCAGAGGTCATTTCTCTATATGTTATATTGTGGAAAATTTGAAAATCATTTTCTCCCAAATCTAATTTTTGGATATCAACCAAATTTCACTGGAATGATCCTTGAGTGACCCTTTATCAGTGAACCAAAAATTATTTTGATTGGATGAAAAATATGCATTTTATGGGTGGAGGTCATTTCTCAACGAGTTAAATAGTGGAAACTATGAAAATTATTTTCTCAGAATGTAACTGATGGATATCTATCAAAAATTTTTGGTATGATCTTTGGGTGACACATCTTCATGCAGCCAAAAATCATTTTGATGAAAAATATGTCTTTTAAGAGCAAAGGTCATTTCTCTATCTGTTATATAGTTCAAACTTTGAAAATCATTTTCAACATCAGTAGAACCCCAAATATCTAAAAATCAAGTCAAAACATTTATTTGCTTTTACAAGAATTTCAAGCCTGTGGAGCGACTCAAGCCATTCATGGCTTTCTAGTTATTCATTGTTAGTTTCTGTCATGCAATATCTTATTGGAATCATCTCTAAAAGAAGATTACAATGAGATGATGCATAGCAGATTTCCATATTTAGCTACTACAGTAGAAGCAACTTTAATTTTTGACTTACACAAAAAATGATCGCAAGTTGTTTAGTAAAACAGGCCCCTGATCCTAGTCAACCCAGCTGTAGAATCCGATAGCAATTCATTAAAGCCATCACCTCTTTCTCGGGGACGTGAAAACATCAGGGTTGAGTGTTCAGAGTAACTCTTTAAGCATGAGCTTTCATTACAATCTATCTAAAACAAATTACTATACATAATATAAGTAGGCCAGTTATGCGCTTTTTATCTCCCATGGTTCGGCGAAGGGGATATGGAAGTGGTCTTTGTCCAAGTGGTCAATCCGTCACTAAACTTGTCCAGAGCATATCTCCTAAAGTATGAAAGCTATCAACTTGGAACTTTATTATTGGATAGATCTCATGGAGTTATTGCACTTTGTTTTATTAGGCTTCAGTTTACTATCAAGCTTTCATGGGGGTGGATGGCCATGTCCAACATGGCTCTTGTTTACCTTGTGTTAGCTTGGCTGTTTTCAGAGAAATCCTGAGGTATTGCTACAGCCTTGGTGTTGTATCCGTTGTTGTTGTCTTCATAGTGCCAACTATTTGACATTTTGTGATATCTGTGTGGTTCTACTGAAAGTACTCACTTGAAATATGGCACATGTGCTCATCATCAAAAGAGCAACATATATTATTAAGGGTTAAACTTCTAGATGCATTTTGTGTAAATAATGCCTCTTAGATTTTCATCCACTATCTAGCAATCAACACCTGAGCGTAGGCACCAGTAGGTGGTTCTCTTGTGTTTGTTTAAATGTCTGTCTTTCTCCTCCAGGTACCTATGGATGGTACAACATTACAGTAGTTGGTCCTTACAACTTCACTACAGTAGAAACACAATCAGATTTGATAACACTGAGTGTTTTAGAGGTGTGTGGATGCTTTGTTTGTGGCCAAGCTCTTTTAAATTTTATACAATATCACACAAAAATAGAAGAATATTAATTTGATCAGACAGTGCTAATTGTGAAAATTTATTAGTTGATTAGTTTAGTCCATAAGAATTTCAATGATTTTCGTTATGAATCTTTCAAATTGATGTTAATATAAACTATTTGGATTTAAAAACTTTTAAATTGTCTTCTTTGGAACATCAACTTAGCATTAATGTTGTTGATGTTGGCTTTATTGGCCATGGACTGAGCCATTGATTTCTGTTATTTTTTGCAGATATTACTGAAAATTGGCATGTGTCTTCACCAGACTATAAAGTGTTATAATTTTAGAAGAAATCATGTAAAAAACCAGTTCATTTTTTTTTTTTGTTAATATTTAGAAATTTAATTTAACACTTTAAAATTGCAGTCTAGAAAATGACAAGTGCATTTTAAAGCGTTTTGACCCTGAAAATATAACTGTCCAGAAACTTTAGAACAATTAAAGAAAACCAGATTTATATGAATATAATAAACTTAGAGAAGAGGCTTTATTCTGCTCATTTTGGAAAATTTGTAGCTAGTTTTCAAGATGATGATAAATAAGAATATTTATGTATTTCAATTTCTTATAAATAATATTTCAAGTTCTTATAAATTAATGAGTGAAACAAATATCTTGAAGGTCATATCAGTGTCAAAATTAGTAAAAGATGAATCAGCTGAGATTTGTCTTACCATAATTTTTGTCTTGTTTGCTACACTACATGTTGAAATATTCTTTTTTATTCTCTGAATGAAAGATAAATCAAACTTTCTCTTATTAAAACAATCTTATAATACAACATATGTTGCAGGAATGCAATAGCCCCTTTGAATATTTTTTATGTTACACCAGCGTTATTACACAATTGGAATAACTATGCATATGAGCTCAGAGGGAATAGCAATGCTATTTTGTAACTGTGAAAATGACATCATAATCTATATAATGTGATGACAGTTTTAAATGGTGTTATTTGTTTTGTGGAAAATAGAAATGATGAATTTCAAGAATTTTGGTGATATATCACAAATTTGGGTCTTATTATAAATGAAATATAAAATTTGTGCTCATAAAATACAGAATTTATTTAACTCATCACCTAAAACAGAATAAAACCCAGCGCAGCCTTGTTTTTATCTGCTTAAAGATGACTGGTTTTATAAATTCAGTATTCAATGACCACTCATTCAATATCCTCTATACCATCTTTTTATCATTACTTTCAGTTTGGTTCATTTGACTTGTATGTTCAGCCTATGAATCCTATCTTCTCTGGACCTGTGATGAACTATATTGGAGAATATATGCAGCCAGTAACAAACCTTACAGTTGATGATTATGGCAATGAGACTGTTGCTTACATCACACGGCATTTTGTTGTCAGTATGGATAGTTATGGCACCTCCATGTGTCTGGCCGTAGATTATGGGGATGGTCGAATAACACAGTTATATGGTGACGCTACAACATGTTCAACAGGACTGGGACAATATCATGATGCTAATCCTGGAATAGCAGAAATGCAAGCTCCGTTCCACCTGACATATAAATACACAATGGAGAGTGCTTATCAGATGGTGGTCACAGCTTGGAATATCATATCCAGTGAAACGGCTGAATTCGATTTCCTTGTATCAGGCATCAGCTGTAATAAGCCGAATGTAGATATTATTAATCGGCGTCAAAATTTCCGTTATCCTCTCAAATATAAAAGATGTAAAAGAATAAAACTGATCGGAACTGTGGACTTGAAATGTAAGAATACATTAAACAACACAAAACTCTGGACACTGAAAAGATGGGATCCTATTTATAATGTTGAGCTGGAAGAAATCAACATTACAAGCGTGGCTTCTTCAGTCAACTTGGCACTTGCATTTGATCCACTATTTTTACCATATGGCCTGTACAAACTGAACTTTAAGGTAATTGATCTTTTCTCTAGGAAAACCTGATAAAATGACAAATTAATTAAATAACAATACATTTAAATTTCAATCCTAAAAAATGCTTTATTTGTTATTCGCAAAACAACGAAAATTCTTGTTTCCCAAAAAGAAATAAATGCTTTGAGTGTTTGTAATACCATTTTCCCACAAATCTAAATTTTCATGCACTGAAAGTAATTAAGAGGTAAACCTGTTTTTTTTTTATTGATATTTTGCAGTCTTTTTTCAATTTTAATGTACATTGAATTAATGGCTGCATATTCTTTAAAAATGGATCAGTCTAAAATTGTTTGTTCTGTATCTTCTAGGTTAGACATCTATGTTTATAGTCAGTTACATCTGTTTTGTACTATGCCATCAATATATAGAGGATATTGAATGAGTGCTCATTGAATACTGAATTTATTAAACAAATCATCTATTAACAGATAAAAACGAGGCTATGCAGGGTTTTTATCTGTTTATAGATGACGAGTTTAATAAATATTTTACTTTATGAGCACAAATTTTATTTTCTATTAATAATATGACCCGAATTTTTGCGAAAAAACGTCAAAATTCATGAAATTCAACTTTTCAATTTTCCGCGAAACTTAAAACGCTGCTTGAAACTGACGTCACAATATATACATTATGACGTCATTATCGCGGTTACAAAATAGCGTTGCTATTCGCTCTGAGTTCATTTGCATTTTTATTCCACTAGTGTAATAACACTTGTGTAATATCAAGAATATCCAACGGGGTTATTTCACTCCAGATACATAGGGCATGTTATAATTTTGTTTCTCTACCATCAGGTCACAATGGTAACCCCATCTGCTGATGGCTCCCGACCGTTCAGTCAGACATACACTTTTATCGAGGTTGTGAAATGTGATGTGATTGTGACGCTATTTCCAAATGGGATGTCCAGAAAGACGGTTGGCCCGTTGTCCTTGCTGACCTTGTCTCCAAAACTGTATTCCAGTGATCCAGACATAGCTCCTGGGGAAGATGATGTATGTTTTAGTTTATTATTTAACAGTTTTCCAAATTTTTATACACTTCCCAAAGGTCAATGGATTTGGAATCATCTCCATCTGTACGTCTATTCATCTGCCCATTGTACATTTCTTATAAAACAACTTCTCCTTCATTTATGCATGGGTTTTCATGAAAAGTTTACAGAATTTTCCTTTTTGTGTTTGGGTATGGTAATATTTTGTAATTTTTTCTCGGAACATTGTATTTTGTGTTACCCTGTGTCAATGGCACCCTTGTAAGCTTGGCTGTTTTCCTAGAAAATCTAAGGTATTATGATGAGCTTGGCATCATTTGTGTTGGTCTTGGCATGGGCGTGACAAACTTAGTTACTTGGTCAAATCTCTTTTCTATTGAAAAAATCTTTATGAAACTTGGCATGTGTGTTCACCATCACAAGAGCTACCCAGACTTTCAAGGGGTTTAATTCTGAAAGCATTTTTGTAAGAACTATGCCCCTCTTTCAACTTTAAATTTTTATATTATCTATCACCTGCAGCTGTACCTGTGCTCTTATTAAAATTTTAGCATGGTCAAATTTAAAGAGGCTGTTGATACTCTTGAAAGAAACATTTTCCCCAAGTATAAAATCACACACAAAAAATCATGGGAATGCACAAGAATGAGTCAAGAATAAAAGACAATAGACCAACATAGATAATATTAGTATAAACATAAGCTCATAGTTTCATCAGAATTAATCAACATTATGCTAAATAAAAATCTTTGCAAAAAAAATTCAAATTAAAGTGATGAAAACATTCAATGTACTTATCGTGAGTAAGTATTTATTTGAAAATGTTAACCTTAAAATGATCTGTTTAAAAAAGGTAAATCAAATGTTATAGACAAAGATCAGACTGCACAAATGTGCAGGCTGATCTTTGTCGATACCTCCCTTCAAAGGAGGTATTTTCAGGAATCTGCATTACAAAGTTTAACCCTTTGCTGTTTAATCCCTGCTTTTTATGTGCCTGTGATTTTATGATTGAGAAAACATTGTGAAAAAAAGAGGAAATTGCTTCTGACAAGCAATTTCTCCTTTTCCACACTATTTTCTACCCAACTGAATGGTTATTTTTTCAAAATAAATCCACTTTTAATTTTCGTCTGCAAAACCTTTGAATTTGGACAGGTCCAAAATTTTGTAAAACAGGAGAGGGTTAAGTATACTATATATACATTTCAGATATTTTCTTCATTTGAGATGGCCTGTAGAGATGTAACACTTAATGAAGAATATCCTGATTCTAGTGTACGGGTGACTCCCAGGAACCTGACAGATCTTGGATTTACTCCTCTAGATAATGGTAAAAATACAAATACATTCTTGTCTAGGTGTGTGATTTTAAAATCAAGGTCCCACCATGCTCTAAGAAATATTTGGTATGGACCTTTAGAGAGAGAAAGAAAGATACAAGGAGATCTGGGATTCATATGCTCTTCTACAAATCAACCCCCTTAATTGTTCTTCAACGTGCCCAGCAAAGATATAAGCAAAGCTATACCTTTAGGTTTCTCACCGGTTCATTTTAAGTTGTGCTGGGGATGCCTTGAATTTCCTGCGGCATACTGTATTGCAGGATTCGAAAAGTGGACCATAGGATTATAAGTATGTTTTTTTATCACTTGACCACCATGTGGTCTATCTTTTTATCCCCCGCCGAAAAAATTTTTCGGGGGGGATATTGTTTTTGCCATGTCCGTCCGTCCGTCCGTCCGACTTTCGTTTCCGCGCTATTTCTTGAAAACTATAGACCCGATTTCAATGAAACTTGGCACACAGCTTCACTACAATGAGGATATGCGCATATCGTCGGGGTTACCCGGTTCGACGGTCGAATTTAGAGTTAC
The DNA here is from genome assembly GCA_948146395.1 of Fragum whitleyi. Lineage (NCBI taxonomy): Eukaryota > Metazoa > Mollusca > Bivalvia > Cardiida > Cardiidae > Fragum > Fragum whitleyi. Next base: position 36,577,236 of record OX411545.1, read on the forward strand.
TGCCCCTGACTGTTTAAGCCATATACATACATAGTGATATTCGTTTCCGCGCTATTTCTTGAAAACTATAGACCCGATTTCAATGAAACTTGGCACACAGCTTCACTACAATCAGGACATGCGCATATCGTAGGGGTTACCCGGTTCGACGGTCAAATTTAGAGTTACTGCCCCTGACTGTTTAAGCCATATACATACATAGTTATATTCGTTTCCGCGCTATTTCTTGAAACCTATAGACCCGATTTTAATGAAACTTGGCACACAGCTTTACTACAATGAGGACATGCGCATATCGTCAGGGTTACCCGGTTCGACGGTCAAATTTAGAGTTACTGCCCCTGACTGTTTAAGCCATATACATACATAGTGATATTCGTTTCCGCGCTATTTCTTGAAAACTATAGACCCGATTTCAATGAAACTTGGCACACAGCTTTACTACAATGAGGACATGTGCATATCGTCGGGGTTACCCGGTTCGACAGTCGAATTTAGAGTTACTGCCCCTGACTGTTTAAGCCATATACATACATAGTGATATTCGTTTCCGCGCTATTTCTTGAAAACTATAGACCCGATTTCAATGAAACTTGGCACACAGCTTCACTACAATGAGGACATGCGCATATCGTCGGGTTACCCGGTTCGACGGTCGAATTTAGAGTTACTGCCCCTGACTGTTTAAGCCATATACATACATAGTGATATTCGTTTCCGCGCTATTTCTTGAAAACTATAGACCCGATTTCAATGAAACTTAACACACAGCTTCACTACAATGAGGACATGCGCATATCGTCGGGGTTACCTGGTTCGACGGTCAAATTTAGAGTTACTGCCCCTGACTGTTTAAGCCATATACATACATAGTGATATTCGTTTCCGCGCTATTTCTTGAAAACTATAGACCCGATTTCAATGAAACTTGGCACACAGCTTCACAACAATGAGGACATGCGCATATCGTCTGGGTTAACCGGTTTGACTGTCAAATTAAGAGTTACTGCCACTGACTGTTTAAGCCATATACATACATAGTGATATTCCTTTCCGCGCTATTTCTTGAAACCTGTAGACTGGATTTTAATGAAACTTGGCACACAGCTTCACTACAATGAGGACATGCGCATATCGTCGTGGTTACCTGGTTTGACTGAATTTTAGAGTTACTGCCCCCTGACTGTTTAAGCCATATACATACAGAGTGATATTCCTTTCTGCGCTATTTCTTGAAAACTGTAGACTGGATTTTAATGAAACTTGGCACACAGCTTCACTACAAAGAGGACATGTGCATATCGTCAGGGTTACCTGGTTCGACCGCCGAATTTAGAGTTACTGCCCCCTGACTGTTTAAGCCATATACATACATTGTGATATTTGTTTCTGCGCTATTTCTTGAAAACTATAGGTTGATGAAGATAAAAGATAACCTGTACCTTAGTTTGATATTAACTTCATTGACAATGAAAATTTGTTCGGCGGGGGATATCAATTCAACGAATTTGCTTGTGATTAATCTTGGTTTGTACAGGTTTTGCTTTGTAGAATTTTACTGAAGTTCACCTTGATGAGAACTCAATATGTGAATACCTGGAAATACCCAGTTAAACCCTTTCCTGTTTTACAAAATTTTGGACCTGTCCAAATTCAAAGGTTTTGCAGACGAAAATTTAAATCGGATTTAATTTGAAAAATAACCATTCAGTAGGGTAGAAAATAGTGTGGAAAAAGAAGAAATTGCTTGTCAGAAGCAATTTCTTCTTTTTTCACAATGTTTTCTCAATCATAAAATCATAGGCACATAAAAAGCAGGGATTAAGCAGCAAAGGGTTAATAACTTATCTATTCTAGATGAGGTTGACGCACGCGTATATTTCCCCAAAACCAAAATGAGATAACAACTGATTTGAAATCATGTTTTCTCTATAATAAAATCACAGGCACGTAAAAAGCAGGGATTTAACAGCAAAGGGTTAAATCTGGTATTGCTGTCAGTGTCTTTTTATCTATTGTTCAGATGAAGAACTAGTGGGGCCTTTATAACTTAACATCTTACGACCATTTTTTGCGTAAGGAAAAAATAAAATTGCTTCTACAGTAATAATATGGAATTCTGCCATGCATCATCTTATTGGAATCTTCTTCTAAAGACAATTCCTATGAGATTTTGCAAGACAGAATCTAAAAAAAAAATGAAAATACCAGGTACGATTTGTGATTTTCACTTTCCATAAAAATTTTTTGTAAGAAGTTCAGTAAAACAGGCCCTTTTATGTAACATTTTTATGGCAGATAAAATGTTACAGGCTATTAAGAATAAAATGGTTGTAACATTTTTATGGCAGATCAAATGTAACAGGCTCAAAGAGGAACCTTTCAAACCTTTAAAAAAGCTTTGATTTTGTTTGAGTCCTATAAAAACTTTATTATTATTAAATAAAATCTTTAAAAACCTTTATTTTTGATGAGAAAACGTTTTCATTTGATATAGAAAGAATCTTCAGTAAGTGTTAAACTTAAAATTCTTAAAATTTCTGTATTTGTCCGTTTCTTATTTAATACAGAAAATTAGAAGAACAATGTTGATGCTAATTTTGATTTCTTCTGTTAATTTTTATTTTCATCAATGATGGCAGTTTGGATGGGAGTTCTGTTTTCATTAATTATCCCCCGCCGAAAAAATTTTTCGGGGGGGGATATTGTTTTTGCCATGTCCGTCCATCCTTCCGTCCGTCCGTCCGTCCGTCCGACATTCGTTTCCGCGCTATTTCTTGAAAACTATAGACCCGATTTCAATGAAACTTGGCACACAGCTTCACTACAATGAGGACATGCGCATATCGTAGGGGTTACCCGGTTCGACGGTCGAATTTAGAGTTACTGCCCCTGACTGTTTAAGCCATATACATACATAGTGATATTCGTTTCCGCGCTATTTCTTGAAAACTATAGACCCGATTTCAATGAAACTTGGCACACAGCTTCACTACAAGGAGGACATGCGCATATCGTTGGGGTTACCCGGTTCGACGGTCGAATTTAGAGTTACTGCCCCTGAGTGTTTAAGCCATATACATACATAGTGATATTCGTTTCTGCGCTATTTCTTGAAAACTATAGACCCGATTTCAATGAAACTTGGCACACAGCTTCACTACAATGAGGACATGCGCATATCGTCGGGGCTACCCAGTTCGACGGTCAAATTTAGAGTTACTGCCCCTGACTGTTTAAGCCATATACATACATAGTGATATTCGTTTCCGCGCTATTTCATGAAAACTATAGACCTGATTTCAATGAAACTTGGCACACAGCTTCACTACAAGGAGGACATGCGCATATCGTCGGGGTTAACCGGTTCGACGGTCGAATTTAGAGTTACTGCCCCTGACTGTTTAAGCCATATACATACATAGTGATATTTGTTTCCGCGCTATTTCTTGAAAACTATAGACCCGATTTCAATGAAACTTGGCACACAGCTTCACTACAAGGAGGACATGCGCATATCGTCGGGGCTACCTGGTTCGACGGTCGAATTTAGAGTTACTGCCCCTGACTGTTTAAGCCATATACATACATAGTGATATTCGTTTCCGCGCTATTTCTTGAAAACTATAGACCCGATTTCAATGAAACTTGGCACACAGCTTCACTACAATGAGGACATGCGCATATCATCGGGGTTACCCGGTTCGACGGTCAAATTTAGAGTTACTGCCCCTGACTGTTTAAGCCGTATACATACAGAGTGATATTCCTTTCCGCGCTATTTCTTGAAAACTATAGACCCGATTTCAATGAAACTTGGCACACAGCTTCACTACAATGAGGACATGCGCATAGTCAGGGTTACCTGGATCGACTGTGAATTTTAGAGTTACTGCCCCCTGACTGTTTAAGCCATATACATACATAGTGATATTCGTTTCTGCGCTATTTCTTGAAAACTATAGACCCGATTCCAATGAAACTTGGCACATAGCTTCACTACAATGAGGACATGTGCATATCGTCAGGGTTATCCGGTTCGACGGTCAAATTTAGAGTTACTGCCCCTGACTGTTTAAGCCATATACATACATAGTGATATTCGTTTCCGCGCTATTTCTTGAAAACTATAGATCCGATTTCAATGAAACTTGGCACATAGCTTCACTACAAGGAGGACATGCGCATATCGTCGGGGTTACCCGGTTTGACGGTCGAATTTAGAGTTACTGCCCCTGACTGTTTAAGCCATATACATACATAGTGAAATTCGTTTCCGCGCTATTTCTTGAAAACTATAGACCCGATTTCAATGAAACTTGGCACACAGCTTCACTACAATGAGGACATGCGCATAGTCAGGGTTACCTGGTTCGACTGTGAATTTTAGAGTTACTGCCCCCTGACTGTTTAAGCCATATACATACAGAGTGATATTCCTTTCTGCGCTATTTCTTGAAAACTGTAGACTGGATTTTAATGAAACTTGGCACACAGCTTCACTACAAAGAGGACATGGGCATATCGTCGGGGTTACCCGGTTCGACCGCCGAATTTAGAGTTACTGCCCCCTGACTGTTTAAGCCATATACATACATTGTGATATTCGTTTCCGCGCTATTTCTTGAAAACTATAGGTTGATGTAGATAAAAGATAACCTGTACCCAAGTTTGATATTAACATCATTGACAATGAAAATTTGTTCGGCGGGGGATATCAATTCAACGAATTTGCTTGTTGCTCTTTATTGTTTTCTGCAGTCACAAAATGAGCCTTAAGGTAGTGGACCTGTAATAGTTCTGCAACATTTTGGAAGTTTTGAATTTAACATTGTAAACCAAGTTATACTTATGATTTCATTAGGAAACCTCAGTTACATCATGAAAGATCATGAGTTGCAAAATGCTGTGGGACTGATACAGATCCACTACCTTTATTTTGACTGAAACAACCTTTGGGAGAAAAAACTCTGTGGATACCTAGTAGGTGCCCAGCCTTAATATGCACTATATACAGTTGTCATGATCCCATATTCAATGCCCAAACTTAACAGATTTTAGTTTTGGTCACATTTCATGAATTTTAATTTTGACAGGTGGTTGTTTCCAAGATGGATCAGGTTGGCTGAGCCCTTTCTCTGGATCAGTGACATTCATTACCAGTATTTTGAAACCAAACCATGTCTATGAATTCTTCATCATTGGGTAAGTATTTCCCAAGGGCGTAGCTCCCATAACACACATCACGCAAGTGCGTAATAGAAATAAAACCTCTTTCACAAAATGTCGTCAAAGAATGATCATAACATCGAAACTACAGCTTATTTAAGCTGTAGTTACAATGTTTAGATAATTCAGCAATGCTCAAATCATAGAAAGGGGAGCGGATGGATGACATTCATCTTTTGTAATAGTCCAATAGGCCTTCATCCTATATTCTTTGGTAGTTGCCGTCCGAGTGCGTATAGATTTTTAGTTGCTTGTTATGCCTGTGATTTCCCTGAATCATACTTATAATACTACCATGAATAATTGAAGGGGATTATAGGAGATAACTTGTCAGTTGGTTCATGCATCTGTCAATTGATCTCTATGTTGCTTTTTATGCCCCCGTATCGAGAGATCGGGGGCAAATTGTTTTACTCATGTCCGTCTGTCTGTCCGTCTGTCCATCCGTCTGTCTGTCCGTCCGTCTGTCCGTCCATCTGTCCGAAAACTTAACCAAACTTAACCTTTGCCAATATCTAAGATACAAGGCTCATATTTGGCACGATGATAGATCTCAATGATCCACATCTGCTGATACCAAAGTCAAGGTCATGTGACAAGGTCAAGGTCATCTGTCAAGGTCAAACTTTGAAAAAAAATGCTGTGACAGGGGCATTAGTGTTTCACAAACACATCTTGTTATATGCTGCAGAAGGTGGATGTTTATTGGTATCATATCCTCTGTTTGTCTGTCCGTCCAAATATCAGAATGTGCATTATGTATGTCTGTAGGTCCTTCATTTATGGACTGAGTTGGATGAAACTTTCAGTAAATGTTTCTAGTCACTTGACTCAGCACATATTGTCGTTGTTTGGTGAATTTCAGCTATGTCATGCAAAAAAGGACCTTCTTTTGAATGCAACTCCTCCATTTAGGGACCGATTTAGATGAAACTCACAAAATATTCCTAGTCACTGACCCTTGGCATATTCTCTTCATTGGTGAATTTAAAAAATAAACAATTGCGTCATGGAAAAAGGGGCATTCTTGTAAAAATTCTTATGAACGCAACTCCTCCTCCAGTTATGGACTGATTTGGAGGAAACTTTCACAAAATGTTCCTAGTCACCTGACCCTGGGCATATTATTGCCATTTGGTGAATATCATGGAGAATTGGGCCTTACTGTCAAAGATTCTTGTGAACACAACTCCTTTTTATTTATGGACCAATATTGATGAAACTTTCATCTACTGTTCCTAGTCACCAGACCTTTTGCAGATTATCAAGGTTTGTTGAAATTCAGCTGTTAAATGGAAAAGGGGCCTTCATGTCAAATTTCTTGTAAACGCAGCTCCTCATTCATTTAGGACCCATTTTGATGAACCTTTTGCATAATGCTCCTTCTCACCTGACCGTGAGCATATTGTCACAGTTTGGTGAAATTCAGCCACATCATGGAAAAAGGGACCTGACTTTGAGAACTATGCAATGTCATGGAGAAAGTATTTTTTGTAAGTGGGTAACTGTCGCTGTCCATCTGATTTTTTTCATGCAATTACTCCTACAATGGAAAGAAATTTTCAGATAGTGTCAAGGTTGCAGGTCAAGGTCATTTATTGAATTGACCATTTCTGGAGCATTTAGTCCTATATTTATGGAATGATTTCAAAATAGCATTGTACAATAATTGTCCTTAATCATGAATAGATGTGATATTTTTATTCTAGCTTAAAAGTCAATGTTACAGCTCAAGGTCAAAAGGTTAATGTTTAGTCTTATCTGGACTAAACTTGACAGGATTTCTCCCAGGAGAACCATCTAGTTTGCAAATTCATATCAACACCTGGGGCATGTTTTACTAAACATCTTATCTTACGATCATTTTTTGCATATATCAAAAATTAAAGTTGCTTCTACAGCAGAAACTAAATGTGGAAATCTGCCATGCATCATCTCATTGGAATCGTCTTGATAAAGAAGATTCCAATGAGATACTGCAAGGCAGAACCTAACAATGAATGAAAACACTAGGTATGATATGTGATTTTGACTTTAAATCATTTTTTTGTAAGAAGTTAGTAAAACTGGCCCCTGGTTGTAAATCAAACTCACAGTACTTAAGTTCATAATTTTGTTGTCAGGCAATATAATAAGGTGCAGTTCATCTGTTTTGAATTTTCACTTCTTTTTCAAGCTGAAATAGAGAATTTGTTACTCAGCAGTATGTAAAAATCAGCCTGTGTGTTCCTTGTATACCAAAAAAGTTTTAGCTTCTATTTTTGATACGATTTTGACACTTAATAAACACATTCAGTGTTTCCAGTCCTTTAAATTTGATTTAATTCTTTTTTGCAAATTTTGCATGACATGGATAAAAATGTTTTTTTCTCAAATAGCTAATTCCTTTATTGAATTTTGAAATTCCAGATATAAAGATACAAGATCAGCAAATTTCACAGGACAAGTGGAGGTTAAATCCTTTGTGCCACCAGAATTCAACATAGAGTAAGTTATCTCACCTAGCTTCCCTTGTCTTATATTACAAACAGCCATCAGAGATATCCTTGCCTTACATAATCTAAGTGTATACTCATAATGTCAAAATGGATGAATTTTGTAAGAAATATTGTTAGCTCCACTGGCTGAAAGCCAATGGGGCTATTGTCATGGCGTTGTGTCCGTTGTGCGTCTGTCTGTCCGTGCGTGCGTGCGGTCGTAAACTTTCCTTTAAAAATCTTCTCCACAGAAACTACTGGATGTATTTCAACCAAACTTCACAGGAATGATCCTTGGGTGACCCTCTTTCAAAGTTGTTCAAGAAATTTTGATCCAATGAAAAACATGGATTTAATGGGCGTGGCTAATTTCCAAATATGGTAAAAAGTGAGTTTTCTCAGATTCTAATCAATGGATACCAATTAAATTTCACATGAATGATCCTTGGGTGACCCTTTATCAGTCTACAAAAAATCAATGTGATCGGATGGTAAATATGCATTTTATGGGCGGAGGTCATTTCTCTATATGTCATATAGTGGAAACTTTGAAATTCCTTTTCTCAGAATGTAATTGATGGATATCAACCAAATTTCACTGGAATGATTCTTGATTGACCCTTTATCAGTCTACAAAAAATATTTGTGATCGGATGGAAAATATGCATTTTATGGGGGGAGGTCATTTCTCTATATGTTATATAGTGGAAACTTTGAAAATTATTTTCTCAGAATGTCACAGATGGATATCAACCAAATTTCACTAGAATGATCCTTGATTGACCCTTTATCAGTCTACAAAAAATCATTGTGATCGCATGAAAAATATGCATTTTATGGGCAGAGGTCATTTCTCTAAATGTTATATAGTGGAAAAATCGCAAATCATTTTCTCAGAATCTAATATTTGGATATCAACCAAATTCCACTGGAATGATCCTTGAGTGACCCTTTATCAGTGTACCAAAAATTATTTTGATTGGATAAAAAATATGCATTTTATGGGTGGAGGTCATTTCTCAATATGTTAAATAGTGGAAACTAAGAAAATCATTTTCCCAGAATGTAATTGATGGATATCAATCAAACATTTTTGGTATGATCTTTGGGTGACCCATTATCATGCAGCCAAAAATTATTTTGATTTGATGAAAAATATGTCTTTTAAAAGCGGAGGTCATTTCTCTATCTGTTGTATAGTTGAAACTTTGAAAATCATTTTCAACATCAGTAGAACCCAAAATATCTAAAAATCTAGTCAAAACATTTATTTGCTGTTACAAGAATTTCAAGCCTGTGGAGCGACTCAAGCCATTCATGGCTTTCTAGTTTTTCTGGAGGTTACAGAACTGAGTGTTTAATAATTTAATTGAGGTAAGAAAATAAAAACCTAATCACACAGTATGACTACGCAAAGCGGATTGATACATGAGTATGCATGGCTAGAAAATAGCGGTTGGTGGTATCAATTTCCACTGTATAAGACTGGACCGTTTTGTTTATCTGATTGTTTTTCAAAACAAGTTTGTTTAAATTCAGTTTTATGTCCAATTATAAATGCAAATCAACAGAAGACCATGAAAAAGAGCTTAAAATTCCCAACCGGAGATAGACAAAAATATGATTCCCAAAAACAGGTGCGCACATTTCATTTGCATTGGAAAGAATCGTTTCTGTGGGTTGTGTATAAGGTGGGTATGAAGCAGTTGTGTGTTCAATCTTTCGGAAGTACCCAAAGCTCGCAGATCAAATGTCTGTTTGATATATGAGCACTGCCAACTTAAAAATTGATCCCTTGAAAATTCATGCTATTCTAAAGAGCATCTTTCACATTTTACAACAATAGAAGTATTTCAATAATTTATGTACAACATGTTGTTCTTTTAATGGGTTTTAATGTTTATTTTGTTATGTTGTCTTGATGATGCAGTAAATAACTGAAAACAACTGGTAAGTCATAGTATCCTTTGCATCTTATTTCTTTACAAATTGTTTAAAAAGTATGGACCTGCCAAGCTGTACTTGGGACCCTCATACTCTTAGGTCCAAAAGGTCCTGGACCTAGCACCTCTGACCACTATATTCTTGCCCTGGTTTGATTAGGTTTTTTTAGATTCATTCCTCCATTAAATCAGATCATACTCTTTTCATATCTTATAATTTAATATCATAAAGTAAATCCATAAAGATGTATCCATAATTAGATTTTTGTATGGGCTACTCTCTGGGAATTCTTTAAAGAATGCTGCATGCTCAAATAGTTTTCATTGAGCACTGAAACAAATTTTTCAGTCAAAATGCACAAATTTTGATGAAAACTACTAGAATTAAATAAATTTCCTATTTGAATTGTACTCATATAACACTTTTTAGCTCCACTGGCTGAAAGCCACTGGGGCTATTGTCATGGCGTTGTGTCCGCCGTGCGTCCGTCCTTCCGCATGTGCGTGCGTGCGTGCGTCCGGTCGTAAACTTTTCTTTAAAAATCTTCTCCTCAGAACCTATTGGATGGATTTCAACCAAACTTCACAGGAATGATCCTTGGGTGACCCTCTTTCAAAGTTGTTCAAGAAATTTTGATCCAATGAAAAACATGGATTTAATGGGCCTGGCTAATTTCCAAATATGGTAAAAAGTGAGTTTTCTCAGATTCTAATCAATGGATACCACTTAAATTTTACATGAATGATCCTTGGGTGACCCTTTATCAGTCTACAAAAAATCATTGTGATCGGATGTAAAATATGCATTTTATGAGCAGAGGTCATTTCTCTATATGTTATATAGTGGAAACTTTGAAAATCATTTTCTCAGAATGTAATGAATGGATATCAACCAAATTTCACTGGAATGATCCTTGGGTGACCCTTTATCAGTCTACCAAAAAATATTGTGATTGGATGAAAAATATCCATTTTATGGGCGGAGGTCATTTCTCTATATGTTATATAGTGGAAACTTTGAAAATCATTTTCTCAGAATGTAACCAATGGATATCAACCAAATTTCACTGGAATGATCCCTGGGTGACCATTTATCAGTCTACAAAAAATCATTTTGATTGGATGAAAAATATGCATTTTATGAGCAGAGGTCATTTCTCTATATGTTATATAGTAGAAAATTTGAAAATCATTTTCTCAGAATCTGATATTTGGATATCAACTAAATTTCACTGGAATGATCCTTGAGTGACCCTTTATCAGTGTACCAAATATCATTTTGTTTGGATGAAAAATATACCTTTCATGGGTGGAGGTCAATTCTCAATATGTTAAATAGGGGAAACTATGAAAAACATTTTCCCTGAATGTAACTGATGGATATCAATCAAACATTTTTGGTATGATCTTTGGGTGACCCATTATCATGCAGCTAAAAAATAGTTTGATTTGATGAAAAATATGTCTTTTAATAGCAAAGGTCATTTCTCTATCTGTTATAAAGTTGAAACTTTGAAAATCATTTTCAACATCAGTAGAACCCCAAATATCTAAAAATCTAGTCAAAACATTTATTTGCTTTTACAAGAATTTCAAGCCTGTGGAGCGACTCAAGCCATTCATGGCTTTCTAGTTTGTCAGTAGGCAAGCAAATAGTGTTAACTGCAGTATGATGTAGCTTCTGAGCTTAAACAAAGCTTTATTTACATTCTTGTCGCCAACTGATGATAGGGTACTTGAATTGTGACTTTCTGAGTCTTATAATTTTATTTTGCTCTTACTCGAGGGGTTTCGTAACCACAATCCTTCTTGATTGGCGTGTGCATGCTGTACATAACTTCTATCTTTGATAGAACTGTGATGAATATTTTTTTTCAGTCATTTCTACTTTTTGAACAGAATTGATTAAAGAAAAAGTATAATCATTGATAATTATTGCTTTCAGTTTTAAAATCCCTGGTATTTTGTCAGCTAGTAATGAAGGGAAGTTTTTCAACCCACAGTCAGGTCAGCTACTTGTGGCAGTCATTGCCTCTGACTGCGGTGGGTGCACCTACCAGTATAGCTGGTCCGTGTATTCCAAAAGTCATGATTACTGCAGTGTGAACCCAGACTGTATGATGCTATTGGAGTCCAGGCTTATAGATGGGACAATGGTTGAAGGTTTGTAATATTTACTCTTATCATGCCTTTGAAAAATTTGGCCTTGATTATAATTTCCCAAACTGCTATTTATTTTGCCTCTGCATTGATAGATCAGGGGTATATTTTTATCAGTGTTTGCCTGTCTGTCTGTCTATGTGTCTTAACCTGTGAATGTATCACATTCAATATCAAGCCTTTTACAAACACATCTTGTTTTTCATTGGAAAACCTTTCTTTTGATTGTAGTTTTCAAATTATTTTTCAGAACAGAATCTCTCTCGATTATGCTCAGCTATACACATGTTTTTTCGTTGTTCATATTTCTTTTAGGATTTGATCAAGATGTTCTCCTTCTAAAAAAGGCACTCTTTACAAACTATGATGCAGACAAATTCCAAGTACAACTGACAATCACAAATATGGACACAGGTGCTGACGGCAAAGCGTTACTCAATTTGATACGAAACAGACCGCCCAAAGATGGGGCTTGCTTTATAACACCCACTGTTGGAGTTCTGTATGACACAACATTCACAGCAAAGTGTGAGAACTTTACAGATGATAATCACGAGATCACAGATTATAAGATAATATGTAAGTAAATTGTTCATTTGTGTTAAAAATACTTCAAAGAAAAAATTTCAACCCTTTTATCAATAGATGGGGGGCATATTATATTATCAGTGTCTGTTGGTCCATCTGTCTGTTTCTCCATCTGTCTGTCTGGCTGTCTGTCTATGGAAACTTAAACTGTGGCCTATAACAAGCTTTGTGCAAATTTTCAATGTTGTATCTTGTATACTATTTAGAATTCTACTTTTTAATTTCTGACTAAATATTATCACAAGAAAGGTCAACTGAAACCTAGAAAATTCTACTCACAATTTGCATTATCTGTTGTTTTTGACCCCTTTAGAATAAGTTTTGACCCCAAGAAATAGATTCTTAAGGAGTCAATGACTCCTCAATTTCAAACACTTGCACGAGCCCTGTATCACCCTCAATTTCTTTAAACATCATCAGCTGCTTAACCAGTGGGTTAATCCAATTGAAACTTTGCCGAATTTTTCTTGGTTTTAGATCTACCAAACTTTTTGAATAACCTCAAATTATCCAATAACTCAATGATTAACAGTTAAAATCCTAAAGGAAACTACAGAATCAGCCTGTTCCTTTGCAGTCTTATCAAATATGCACTACAGGTTTGATAGATGGCTACAGACCGACCGTCTCTGTTTATATTCCCAGGAAATTTTCATGCACTGGTTGATTGTCAAGGTTTCTCTAGGTCCGTCAATCATGCAAACATGAAATTGAAGGAAATTTCATGCACTGACTCATCTCAATGGCTCAGTATGAAACAGTTGTAATTGACTATATATTTATAGGCAGTTACAACCTTTTCACACTGAGCCATGGATATAGTCTTTATAAGGATGAGGGAAAACTGACCATCATGGTTTTCTTGTCCTACAAAGGATTCACTATTTTCAGGTGGAGCTTATGGTCTGAAAACAGGGGGGTGTATTTTTCAAAAATTTACTTGAAATGCCTTAGATGGAACTCTATTGAAATACAGTACTTAAATATGAGTGTATGAACATGAAATGAACATGAAAGATAATATTAATAAGTTGTTATGAATAACAACTTATTAATATCATCTTTTAAATGTTCTTTGAATTCTTAATTTTGGATAACTCTCAGTTCAACAAGAAAAAGTTTTATAAACTCGGGTCTAGATGAAATCTACCAACCTCATTTTTATGATGTCCTGTGACCCGTATCAATAATAGATCATCGCAAGGTAAAATCACACACCGCAATTATGTCATCCGAAGTATTCAAATCAGGGGTCAATGAGACCTAGATGAGCCATTTAGACTCACTATTTCAGGTGTAGCTTCAGGTGTGAAACCAGAGATGTTTCAAGGGTCCAGCGTATCAGGGACAAACCACCTAGAGGGCCCATTGAGGTTAAAAACGTTTTCTCATTCTCAATTTGATTTTTTTCTAAAATCAACTTGAAATTAATGCTAAAGATCTAATTCTGTTGACCTACTAATATAAAAGTATGGATATAAAATGAACATGAGAGATAATGATTATAAGTTGTTATGAATAACAACTTGTTAATATCATCTTTTATGTTTATACATTTATTTGAATTATTAGTATTAGAACATTCTTAGTTGAGCATGAAAAAAGTTTGATAACCTCGGACCAAGATAAAGTCTGCCAACCTCATTTATGTAATGTCCGAGGGGTCAAGGAGACTCGGATGAGCCATTTAGAAGAATTGTGAACTTCTTGTCCTACAAAGGTTTAACTATTTCAGGTGAAGCTAATGGTCTGAAAACAGAGGTGTGTCAAGGCTCTAACCCTGTTTGTGAGAATTTAGACCTTGCCAGTGGAGATGAGACTAATGATAATTATCTCGCTTGTAAAGCCATTGTAACAGATGAACTAGGGGCTTCAACAACTTACATCATGGATCCTGTACAGGTAGGATTGTTAGATAGATTTACAAATCACCATGTAGAATTGTTCTTTGGCAAATTAGACAATTTATCAGAACATGAAGCCTACATGTCATGATTTAGACCTCAACAGTGGAGATTAGACAGATGATCATTATCTAGCTTGTAAAGCCATCGTAACATGAACTAGGGGCCTCAACTGCTTACAATATGGACCCATTCCAGGTTAGATTGTAAGATAGATTTAATAGAATACCTTGTAGAATTTTCCTGTGGCAAATAAAATGTTTTATCATGCTACGAAAACTGCATGTCATGACATGACATGATTTGGTACTTGCCAGTGGAGAGCAGACAAACAATAATTAATCCAGCTTGTAAAGCCCTCGTAACAGATGAACAAGGGGCCTCAACCACTATCAACATGGATCATGTCCAGGTTAGATTGTAGAAAAGATTTAATAAAATACCTTGTAGAATTTTAATATGTTTTGTGATACAATGAAGCCTGCATGACATGATTAAGACCTTGCAAGTGGAGATAAGACAAATGTAAGCTATCAAGCTAGTAAAAAACAAAGACTTTGAGGTGTGAGAAACAACAGGAAACCATGGGTAGTTGCACCGCCATCTATGATGTAACTACAATAGTGTTGAAAGTTTCATTCAACCCCATACATACAAACAAAAGCTTTTAATTTGGAGCTTTTAAAAATCTGTTTCCTTGTTTTCGAAAAATTTCAGGTATCCAGTCCACCAGTGGAAGACTTCAGAAACAGAATTGCACAAATGGATGATAGTGACTCAGACCCATCTGATGTGATCACTGCTGTGGGAAGTTTGCCTTTAATGGTGGCATTCACAGGGGCCTTTAGTCCGGAGTTTTTAAAAGTGGGCGTGGCAGATGAAACTTCAGGTATATGATGGGAAAACAGGGATCAACACTTTCTGTTTCTGAATGAGTATCAGAAGAAATATCCCTTCTTATTTCTGTTGGGATCAAAACTACTTCACATATAAATAACAAAAAAAAGAAAAATGTTCAGGGTCCTGTAGTGCTTCTTTTTAGTCTTAATATTTCAGTTTGTGTATACAGTAAGGCTTGCATTAAGCGACCATGAAAAAAGGGGTTGTGAAAGAGGATGGTCAAGGTTTTTTTAAAGAGGATGATCGTTTAGTGCATGGTTTGCTTACAAATTATAAACATAATTTTGATTTACCAAATGTTATTCAAACTCAATAGAGTTGTCTCATTGATATGATTCTTTTGAGTTCTAGCATTTTGGCCAAGATTCATTCTATATTATGTTATGTTATGTTTTGTTATGCTATGTTATTATCTAGCTTCTAATATATTCTGTTTTGAAAAAAAAAAGGTTTATGAAAATGGTCACTCAATAAAAGTGGTCACTTAAGTCATGATCAATTGAACAAGATCAACACTATTTTTTTTCTAGTTAAAAAAACACATCTTTGCATATGCATTGAAAGAATACTCTTCTAAAAAGTTTGGTTATTCATAGAAGGTTTTTTTTTTTCAAATTTAATAAAAAAAAAAATGATTGTAAATAAGACAATTGTAGGTTTGAAATTTTTCATTCCAAGAATTGTCATAATTTGAAAAATTTTGGGACTAAATTTGTAACTGTTATAAGCAGTGTGCCATAGTAAGTATTATCAAAGCAAGGTCTACTGTAAAGGAAATATGGATAAATATATTCATGAGGGTTGATCCAAGAGTTGGAAAAATGAGGTTAGAAATCTACAGAAAAGTTAATTATCAAATAAAGAATTATGCAGTCTTTTAATTCATCATCTGTGTAATAAATGTGGAAATTTGTAACTGTTTGCATTCAATTGCGGCTGTAAAGTGCATATATCAAGAGCAAGAACGTCAAATGAAACATCATTATTATCCTTTTTCTACTTAGTCTCTGCCAATTCTCATGCCTTTCTATGCCTGATAAATCAACTTGCAGAAATTATTCACACGTAATTTTGAATCAAATTTGTTTACAATTTCTATATGCTTGGTTCTAATAAAGTGGAAAACCAGATGCCAGATCTTTATTTTGAGAAAATACGGAGAATCAGTTTGGACAGGTTCGTTCATTGAAACTCTATTAGACCATTCTAATTCCTCCTATGAAGCATGACCCTCCTTATTTATCTGGGTTAGCATTTTTATCATTTTTCTATATCATTTGAAATATTTGGGTTGGTGAATAACATAGATCATGGCAAAATTCGAAAAATAAATGGCATTTAAATTTTGGTGTTATCTTTTCATTTTTCCTCGAATATTCTGTATTATTGAAATTTGTCTGTGTATAGTAAGAAGTCTCACAACAAGCTTTGAAATAAAACACATAAATTTCTTTTTTTGTCTTATTTATATAAGCCAAGGAATTTCAACTAAGGTTTCAATAAAACTTTCAGAAAACTCTATTTGTTTAACAGATGTTCTAAATTTTTTCACACTCCCCAGCCTAAGATAACATGTGTTACTATTGTAATGTATTCTTACGCCTCTAAAGACAATTCTTCAAAAATGATAACGTTTTTGTTGAACGAACGTCGTTCACCAGTGTTATACTATGTCAGGAAATTCCTGTTGGGTGTTAATACATTTGAAATAAAGTAGCGCCTCTTGAAATTCAATTTAGTATCTTTCAATATTTTTCTCCGCAAAATCACTGTTTATTTCTTTTTTGGTGTGATACTAGTATTCTTCGTCAAGTGAAGATAATGAAAATTCGCCTTGTAAAACACATAATGATCTTGCAATGTTTATCAAGGGAATTTTTGATCAGCGTAAGCTTGTCGAGAGTTTAAAGCAAAAACAAAGTTTGTGTCTAAACACAGTAGAGACAGATACTATGTTTTTGACCCAAGCCTTCGCTGGTGCAACTTGTAGTAATTAGATGGAAATACGTGTTTATTTAGGTCATGTCCTCTTGAACTTACATTCGGCAATACTCTGGCGATCTCCGACGGCTTCGATTTAAATGTAGGTTACAGGAAACGGCCGAGTTGAGACGAATGACACATCAAGACACCTTGTGTCATTAGAAACGGTAACGCGGTTTTACATAACTTTTCAACACGCGACAGTCAGTCTCGAGACCGGTTTTAAGAATTATTGGACACGTGTTTTACATGTACAACCTTTCTTGTACCTTTTATTTGAATAGGGATGAACGCCGCTATTAAGATTTTCTGTAAAATTGCGTTGGCTGAAGTAGTGCTTGTAAGGATACACTCGAATATTCGGTGAACTTAATCCCAGCGAAAACGTTTCGTATTCGTATGTCTCAGAAGCGAATATTGACGAATACCAAATGCGACAGGCACGGAAGATATTTCATTGGGGCCAATCTACTTTGCATTTTTTCAATCTGTAAAACCATATCAATTCAAAATTCTATTTGAAAATTAAATAAATGGTAGCTAAATATTCAACCCTAGATACCACTCCGATTGACGAGGAGATATTGCCAAGGTCAAGGGGGAACCAGATCTGTCATGCACTTGTTTATAATTCTACAGGCGGGTTTAGTTGTTAAATTATTCTGGAAAAGTCCTTTCATTTTTTACAGAAATTATAAAAATCCTAATCGATGAATAAAAGCTGGCTCCATCCTTCCCAAAATACGTTTAGAATTGGTTAACTACAGTTTAAGCAAAAAGTAGCTCTGAGCAGAAAAGTCTAATATCAGCCGCAATACTGTAATAAGATATCGATAGTGAGTGATTTTACAAGCATCCAAACTCTTGAATGTAAACAATAGGTTCTCATGCAAAAAATAAACCGACAATTGTAAGGATTCTCAATTCTTATTGGGAAGAAAGTCAGGAGGAAATGAAACATTGTATTATACTTAAACATAGTCATAGACATAGTCATGCAATTATTGCCTCCCTTTAAAAAAACTTCTTAAATAAGATTCTTATTCGCTTTTGATGTAGAAATTACGTTACAAAAATATTAACTATAAATACTTTTAGTATGCAATTTACTATGAAGCAATTGTTTAATATAAAAAGTTATATTTTAATTTCTAAACCTTAAACAGAAATTATCTATGAATTATATACTAATAGGTCACTAGACCTCCTCTAACCTATACCTAAATATTTCGCATCCTGCAGTGTTATTAAATTGAATAACGACATAAGTGTCAACCATGGAAGTGGTTCGGCTTCAAATGTGATAAAAATGAATCTCTCAGGTTATGATTCAAAATACGATTAATAAGTTAACAAATCATAACTTTAAGCAATGAGTACAGTTCAGGACTGACTGATATTCATAGGTGTTTCTTTGGTTGGTACTCAAAGAATTTTTCATTCTCTGAGAAGAAAAAAAGTTTCAACAAATACAACAAATTTACTTGAAATAAGGTTAAACATGGTAACAATTACTTTTGTAAAAACAAACACCATTGGATATAGGTTGAAGACAGTTTTAGATAGGATTAAATAGTTTTCACAATTTATGTTTGAGTAATAAATGTACCTATTTCAAGTGTGTAACAGAAATTTTCACAGAGTAACAACTCATATTCTAACAAATATTTTTCTAAGGATTTTTCCCCTCTTTCCCTTTCTTTGAATTTGCAGTGAAATTTCCGAATAACGGAAATTTTGTCGAGACAATTCCTACCCCCTTTTTTTACATTCACAATTTCTCTTTTCTAATTGAATTCAATATATCACTCTAGAATGCCATCAGGTTCGTTCACCATCAGTACTTTCAATGCTTTGATTGCTCTCTGTAGTTACTAAACTGCACATTCACATAATTATATGGTAAACAAGCCAGAAATGTGAAAGTTATTGGCCCATTATATGAACTTCCGGGTCACCCCTTGTATATATGCAAAAAGGGACCATCAGGGTAGTAGTGTGTAAAATGTGCAAATTGTGCAGGCTATTTCATTTAGGACCAATTTTCTTAATCTAGAGTAAGAATTCAACCTTCCTGTGAAAGAATCTATGAAATGAGACCTCTAGTTGACCTGATCTGTAACCATTCTCTTTCATTAACATTTTTTTATGGAGAATGTAGATGGCTCTCTTTTGTAGGACTTATCACCCAAATTAAGGTAGTGGAACTGTAAAAGTTTCGCAACATTTCAGCATTCATGAACTTTCACACTGTTTACCAACGTTTCCTAATGAAAATCATTAGGAAACCTCGACTAACACTGCTAAAGTTAACCCTTTCCTGTTTTACAAAATTTGGACCTGTCCAAATTCAAAGGTTTTGCAGACGAAAATTTAAAGGTGATTTAATTTGAAAAATAACCATTCAGTAGGGTAGTAAATAGTGTGGAAAAAGAAGATATTGCTTGTCAGAAGCAATTTCTTCTTTTTTCACAATGTTTTCTCAATTATAAAATGACAGGCGCATAAAAAGTAGGGATTAAACAGCAAAGGGTTAATTTCTTCTGAAACGTTGCAGAACATTTACCGGTCCACTACCTTATTTTGCTGCAAATAAATTTCAAAATTTGGACCATTTCACATGTTTCGCATTATGATCAGAGAGGAGGCATAGTAGGCAAGGAACAAGCTGCACATCTGTGTAGGCTGATTTTAGCATTTAGCACTTCCAAAACTTTGTTTTCAGAAGGAACTTGCTGTTAAATTTTAAGCATGAGAGCTTTTCATGCTCTCATTTGTTCTATTACTGACATTATTGATGCTTTAGGCTGATACAATTATGAACTTGTTTGTAGTATTAATTCTTTCACACTGGACAATTTACATGCTATATATAAGCTTTATATAACTATCTTGCTTTCTTTTTAATCAGATTTTAGTGATATAGGTTGTGCTAGAGCTTACCAAAGTACTGGATTGCAGGAAACGAGACCCCGGCTAAATGCATTCAAAACAGTAAGTAATACCAAGGAATCAATTTACGCCAATTAAATTTGATCCCAATCCAGCAAAATTCATATTTTGTTAGGGAACATTTCTACAGTGTTGGCTCATTTTTTTTACAATTAATAGGTAGAAAGCAGACAGTTAAGATCAGATTGCATAGTCCTAAATTAAATTTTAGATGAGTACCAAGATGGTTCTTTTTTAGTTATAAGTCACAAATTGAGGGTTCAGTGCAAGACTGTACTAAGTCTTGCACTGAAACCTCGATATATAGAACTTGTGAAAATGAAGAAATTAGTGCAAGTAATGAGCAACTTCCTTCTCCCAAAGATGCATAAAATGTATGCCTTTTTTGGTTGTTATTTGCATTCATGAATGGAAAAAAACTGTTAATAAGTGAATTCATGTGCTGTTAACATCCAGCTTTTTATACTTAAATATCCTTGGTCTAGGCCTAAACGTTGTACCAGTTTCTATTTCTATCATTAATATAGAGCTTAGATAATGATGTTGATCTTGTTTCTGCATTAAATTTTAAAATGCTTATAACACCTTTATATTCAGCACTTGGGCATTAAACCATTTTCAGGTCTCTGCAAATATTAACGCTCTCAATAACCTGAGTTAACCCAAGGGAAATTGAATACTTAGTATTTAGTAGTGGATAAAGCACAAGCTCAATTTCAAATAAAGGTTTCTCCTTCATATGTTTCTTTTTAAACTTCTAGACTGCTGTAGACCCTGATAAATCCAGACTTTACGAGGGTACAAGAAATAGTAGTGCAAACTTCATATATAAGATGACATCAACGGCAACAAAATGTACCATAGAATCAATAGCCGAAGCAGATCAGTTGTTGACCATGCTTGTTAGCTTCAGCAACAACAGAGAGTTGTTACATAGAAAAACACAGGTGGGTTCAAAACTTGTCTATTAGATGATCTTAAATAATATGAAATAATTAGATGTACATTTTCTGTGGACAAGTAGGACAAAATCTGGGCAGAAGATAAAATGGGATTAATTATTAAGTTAAGTAAAATTGGTATAAACAACCGTGAATGTCCAATGCTGAACATAATTTTTAAGTTTGAAGTTAGTTTTAAAAATAATTACTTTAGTCCTTCTTTCTATGCAATAATAGCAGCATTTATGTTTTCAGAGACTAACATTTTCCAAGACCTGAATTGCTTTAGCGTCTTCATGCTTCTTACTTCAGCCTTAAATCATTTTAGGGTCTCTGTAAATTTGAACACCCTCAAAAAAAGTGAATTATAAATGGATAGCATAAAACACATATATGATATAATAAGAATTTAATAGAACAGTATTCCATATAAAATTGACTTGTCATGTGTTAGACTGCTTAGACAGATAGTTCTACCCATTTATGACGTTATATGTTATCTTTGGAGGGAACATTGATACTTTTGACATCATATAACTTGTGTGCTAAATGAAGAGCTTTGTTTTCTGTGAAAATATCCCCAAGTCCATATCATTAATTATTTTTTAATTTTACATACAGAAACATGTAATTTTAATCTTTTACACCCAGAAAAAGGTAATAAAACTAATTTCAGAATTATGATCATGTTATGATGTATATTATTATACCCCCTACCTACGAAGTAGAGGGGGTTATACTGATTTCACCATGTCTGTCTGTCCATCCGTCCGTCCGTAGACCATTTCGTTTCCAGACTCTATCTCAAGAACCATGTGACCTACAATCATGAAACTTTATACAAATGTTCCTTATGACCCAAGGATGTGCCCTATTGTTTTTGGGTCACATAGGTCAAAGGTCAAGGTCACAGTCAGCCATTGTTCAATTTTCATTTCCGGACTCTAACTCAAGAACCAAGTGACCTACATTCATGAAACTTTATGCAAATGATGATTATGATCCAAGGAAGTGCCCTATTGTTTTTGGGTCACATAGGTCAAAGGTCAAGGTCACAGTCAATTTTTGTTCAATTTTTGTTTCCGAACTCTAACTCAAGAACCATGTGACCTACAAACATGAGACTTTATACAAATGTTCCTTATGACCCAAGGAAGTGCCCTATTGTTTTTGGGTCACATAGGTCAAAGGACAAGGTCACAGTCAATTTTTGTTCATTTTTTTCTTCCGGACTCTAACTCATGAACTAAGTGACCTAGAATCATGAAACTTTATGCAAATGTTGCTTATGACCCAAGGAAGTGCCCAATTTTTTTGGTCACATAGGTCAAAGGTCAAGGTCACTGTCAATTTTCGTTTAATTTTCATTTCCGGGTTCTAACTAAAAAAGCAAGTGACCTTCAATCATGAAACTTTATGCAAATGTTGCTTATGACTCAATAACATGCCCTACTGATTTTGGGTCACAAAGGTCAAGGTCACAGTTCCTTTTTTTCTTGACTCTAACTCAAGAACAAAACGACCTAGAATCATGTAACTTCATGCAAATGCTGCATATGACCTCAATTTTTGTTACAAACACATCCTGAACTCATAGCACTTGCATTCTGACAAAGTGCTTGTGGGGGGTATAAGTCCACTCTGCGACAGTTCTAGTTTCATTTTCATGTTGATTTGTCCACAAATAAATTCTGATGGAGGAGGCGTTATGGGCAAAGCAAAATCCTCTCACTCTGCACTTGGATTTTACCATTTTCATATAACAGCTCCTTCATCAGACTTTATTCAGGGACACATCAACACAAAAAAGAAATTATTTCATAAGTAAGCTCATATTGATATCAATGTGTTGTGTGTGAGGTCAAGGAGTGTACTATCATCATCAAATTCTGGAGGTCCTGATTTTAATAATCAGGAGGAGCTATTAAATGTTTTTCCATCATTAGCCTGTATTCCCCAGGAAGTGGAATTGCTTACTTACAATTGCGAGAAATGTCACTTTCATTTAAAGGGGCAAACATTCCACCAATCATGTTCAATTCAATTTGCTGTCACCAATCAGCAAATTGATACTGTTCTGCAGCAAGTTTTTTTAAACAACAATTTTTGTTAATCCCTGGACAAGATTCTAGTATCTCTTATAAACACAACTCCTCCTTTAATTATGGATGGATAAAAGTCATAGAATGTTCCCATCATGTGACCAAACACATAATTATTGTCACCATTTTGTGATACTATGCTGAGTCATTTCAGCCTAGTCAGGGCCTTTGTCAAAAAATTGTGACTGGCAATCTTGTAATCCCCTTTGATTCTTTTTCTGTTTAGTCGCTAATGATTGACCTGCTAGAGACAGCTGTGAGAATCATGAAGAACCAAAGTGACTCACTCAGTGTTGAAGACATCACACAAATGGGAGATAATATTGCAACAACATGTGAAAATGTCAATCAGGTAATTATTTCTCTCAATTCCTTATTAAGTTTATTACCGGTTTAACCCTTTGCTGTTTAATCCCTGCTTTTTATGTGCCTATGATCTTATGATTGAGAAAACATTGTGAAAAAAGAAGAAAATTGCTTCTGACAAGCAATTTCTTCTTTTTCCACACTATTTTCTACCCCATAGAATGATTATTTTTCAAATTAAATCCACTTTAAAAATTCGTCTGCAAAACCTTTGAATTTGGACAGGTCCAAAATTTTGTAAAATGGGAAAGTGTTAATCTATTTCTATCTCATTAGCCATCATTATAGTGCAGGTAGTCCACATTAGACTTCCTACTATTCAAGCATCGGGTAGAGTTAGTAATATTGTGAAATTTACATTCATCTCGAAATGAAAACCATTCTAATTGACACACTCGATGCCCCATTCATATTCCAAACACACACTCAAACCAATTAAAAACGCTCCAAAATCACTAAAAAGTATCAGTTCAAAAACTACAGTCAAAATAAATAGAAAAAAAAAAGGATTTCACTGAAATAATTTGAAGTTTACAAGTCTGATTGGTTCTTGAAGGAATAGAAAGCTATTTATAGAACTTGTTAAGATTTTTTTGAGAGGGAGGTAGAAAATATTGCTTATTTTGTTCATCCTAAACAAAATTAGCAAAAATTGGATTACTTCCCTTTAATGTAAATCAAAGGTCACTCAACACACTCATTCAATTTCGGTTTCATTCCAAAATCATTCACCTTCTCAAATTTGATACATTTTTATCTGATAATGGGTTTGCTCCCCAGCAGTGGTACACATCCTTTCAGACTCCTGTTTCCCACCTATGAGTAGCCTAAGCATAATCATAAATCTTAGCAGGATGGCAGCTGGAGGCTAGGAAAGGACTTAATGGTAGTATGGTTGTAAGAAATACCAGGAATCCGTTGTTGGGTACACCAGCCACTGCAAAATGACTGAAAATTGGTTAAAACCTGTGTTAAACCTAATTCAAAATAAAAGTTAAGCTCCTGAGAAAGATTCCTGTCACAAGCAATTTCTTCATTGTCCGCAATATTTTCTTTCCAAAAAGAAAATAATTGCAATTATTGCATAAAATGTGCATTTTCGGATCGTTATAGGCATATGTACACGGACGAAATTCGGGTGTTAAAGAGAAAAACGTGGATTAATAAGTAAATTCACATGCCATTATGGCCCGGCTTTTTAATTTAAATATTCTTGGTCTGGGCCTATACGCTTTAACAGTTTCTTTGTCCAACATTATTAAAGAGCATATCAAAAGAAGTTGCTCTAAATCCGGGTTTAAATTGTGTGATGTAATAAATTTACCAAGCAATGTCCATATTAATAAGATGGACGGTGTAATGCATGAAGGCAAATAAGTAGTCATGGTTAGCACAGGTCTTGAAAAACCCTTGAATTTGATCTTAGCCTTATGAAACACTTAAAAACTGACGTAAGCCTTATAAAACCCTTAAAAACGACCTTATGTCCTTGAAAAACCCTTGAATTTTAATTTTTCATAATGTTTTATTTGAGACCAGGTCAACTATCTTTAAAAATAAGGGTAAAATTGATATTCACCAATTGGAAAGTTAATCCATATAAAGGGAAGGGTTTCCAGATTTTTTAAAATACTTGTTTCCAGCCTAATACTATTTTTAGACAGAAAAGCTGGATACCAAACATGATACTGAATAAAACAAAGTATTTTTCATCATTGTCTTCCCTGTGGGAGGGATAGTACCTAAGTTTAATCACTAGGTATTTGCGGACGAAATAAATATAATAAATGAATAATTTTTCTTTCTGTATGTAAAAACTATGATAAAATGAGTGATTAAATCGCGTGTTAAGATATTTTTTGAAATGGCCGTAACAAATGGTGGCGTTTTATACACTATCAAATAAAGACAACGCTTTTTGTATCTAAACTTGTCAAAAACTTTTACCTAGATTGAAGCACACGAATAGCCCTTAATTTTGAAGTTTGAGTCCTCGAAAAACCCTTAAAAAACCCTTGAATTTTGCAATCAAAATTTTGTATGAACCATTAGTAGGTTTGTAACTTGTTCTATATCGTTTCTATGAAGTTATTTTGCAATTTTTGTTTGAATTTTTACTCTTATCTATCTTTTGCTTTGCACTCAGGCTTTGAACCATTTTTCAGGTCTCTTTAAATGTTAACGCCCTCAAAAATGTGAATTAACCCTAAGATAATCATCAACCTTTAATAGTTTTTTATAATTTCTTCCAATTTGAATAGTCAAGAAGTTTTTGGTTTTATAATGGATTAGATTTGAACCAGGTTGGTTATCCGATTTACCTATTGTCACGCTGAACCATAATATTCCATGCTATGGAGGAATATACGAAGATAAATTAATTTACACTTAAACAAATAATTTACCTCTGTATAATAATATCGAGGATTCAGTACAAGACTGTACTAAGTGTATATACAATGTATATACACTAAGTACAATCTTGCACAGAACCCTTGAAATGTATTTGCTCCAGGAATTTTGTCTAACAAGGATGAAAGAGGGAATTAATATCTTACATTGTAGGCAGCTTTGGGAGCAGTGGAACGTCCCACAGACAGTGATCTCGGCACAGAGGTGGATGTTTTTTATGACACAAACCTAGATTCCAGTGCACCAGGTAGGAAAAATAGCAAATTCAAATAATTTAATTTAATTGGATTTCATCAATTTTTGTGCCTTCTTTGAATTGGCTGAAAAATAAGTTTAATTCCTCAATGAAACGACTTTGAGTATGTAGCTATTTTTTAATGCTTGCGTGAAAAGTAGTCCCACAGCAAATCTGTCTTATCATGGAGAATTTTTTCTATTTTTGCATTATATTTCTAGATTATAGGATATGAAGAAAGAACTTTTTAATTATGCCCCTTTTGAAGAAGAGGGGTATATTTGCTTTTCACCTATGGGTCTGTCAGTCTGTCCGTCAATCAGTGCATCCATAGCCTTTTCAATGTCCGTGAAATATCGTAAGAAGTATGCAACCTTAAATCATGCAAATTAGTTTAATTTCTCAATGAAAACAAAGTTGAGATTGCAGACAATTATTCAATATGTTTGGATTCATTTTTCAAAATTCAAATTTCAAAGTTTTAAATTTCGAAATTTTAGAGGGTAATTTTCATCTCGGCTTTTTTTGAAGCAAATGTTGAGTTGTTGTCAAAGAAGGCTTAGAAATCACCAGCCCTGCGTTCAGGATGACAAAACTGTGCAAACAGTTTTCCGATTATACCCCGCTTTGCATGTGCACTTGCATGCAAAGCCGGGTATAATTGGAAAACTGTTGCACTGTTTTGTAATCCTGAATGCAGGGTTGTTCTACTTAATCTGGTTTTTATGATTAAGCAACAAAAAAACCCTCTAAAAGTTTCAATAATCAACAAGTATCTCATTACACTCAAAGCCCTTGCAGGGGTCTCATCCTGTGACAAGCTTTAGTATTAGCTTTCCTTAGCACAATGTGCTAATGGTAAGCTTTTTGATCCAGTTGCATCCATCATTGGTCAACCTGGCAGTCGTCAACATCTTGAGTTTACTCTAGAGGTCATGTTTATAGGTCAAATGTCTTCAATTTGGCCAGAATGTTTGTCTATCAGCCATTGGACAAATTCAAAATTGGGTCAAAAGGGGTCAAAAAATGGGTCACAGAGTCAAATCTAAGAAAAACCTTGTGTGCTTTCTAGAGGCCCTATTTTTTGCCAAAATTTCTTGAAATGTCACATCAAAATGTTAACCTTTTGTGCACTCTATAGGCAATATTCATGAATCAATTGTCTTGAAATCATCAAATATTTGAAAAAGTCTGTGTGATTGATTGCCTACATGGAATTTTGTAGGTTCTAATTAGTAATTTTTGCATTTTGCAACCTTTGTTAACAATACCTCAGGGGAGTACTTAGCATTTTGATGTTATGTCCAACCTTTATTCAAGATACATTTCTATTTTTTTCCATGATGATAGATCTATCTCATTCATGTGCATGTGCAGACACCAAGGTCAATGTCATCCGACAAGGTTAATGCCATTTACTTAGCAAAGTATGAGCAATATTTTCAAAATCTTCATATTAATTGAAGCCTTAAGTAGATGAGATTCATATAATACGTAGTTTGATATTCATATAGTACAGGTTTTTTATGAAAAAAAAAATCTTACGCGATCAACCGAGTTAGATATTTTTTTAAACAATACACTAAGCATGTATTATATTTACCTTATAACCTCTATTCATTGTATTCACCTTATTTTCGTCGATGATTCTAACAGAAATTCAAGTTTCTCAAAATAACTGTATTATGTCACTGACCTTAAAATATTCATGTCATATCATACAAAATATCATATGAGAATTTATCATACGGATATTTGTATAGTTATAAGCTATAATGATGAATCAAAGTACTGGTAATTCAAATTTTCATATGTAAAAGTCAAATGTCTGGTTGTCAAAATCATCCATTTAGGTCACATTTCTGAAAAAATCTTTTAAGGTATATTAGTGTTTCATAACCACATATCATGAATAAGTACTCTTTTCTCTCCTTTGAAGAAGTATTATCATGATTTGTTGTCATGTTTCAAATGACAGGGTATGGAAAAGTTTTTGATAATGAACAGGAAAGAATTAATGGATCAAATAAATATTTTCTAAATAATCAATATCAATTACAATTTCCTGTTCTATTTCGTAGAAATACCAACTTATGATAATCCCGCTGATCAACTTAGAGTGGCCAAAACAGAAGGAAGTAAATATGACCAGACAGAATTTGTGAGTATAATCATGTTTTAAAACAAAAATGATTTTCTAGTTTGCTAGATAAGCAATGGCTAACAGTTGTAAGTGCTTATACAGTCAAACCTGTCTAAGTGGCCACCTGTATTCAGCAAGCAACCTATCTTAAGCAAGCTGCCACTGAGTTCCCAAATGAACGATATGCACTGTTGTTGACCTGCATTCAGCAAGCACCTGTCTGAAGCAAGCACTTTTCAAATGTCCCTTTGGTGCTTGCTTAATCCTTTGCTGTTTAATCCCTGCTTTTTACGTGCCTGTGATTTTATGATTGAGAAAACATTGTGAAAAAAGAAGAAATTGCTTTTGACAAGCAATTTCTTCTTTTTCCACTCTATTTTCTACCCTACAGAATGGTTATATTTCAAATTGAATCCACTTTAATTTTCGTCTGCAAAACCTTTGAATTTGGACAGGTCCAAAATTTTGTAAAACAGGAAAGTGTTAAGACAGGTTTTACTGTATATTTATTATAGGGATGAGTGTCTTTTTCACTGTGTTTATCGGGGTTAAAGTGCAATTGCTTTAGCACATGGCAAATAACACGGTAGGGCCTTATGTTTAAGACAAGTGCTAAGGCAATTGCACTTTATACCCCAATAAACGCAGTGAAAAAGAGACTCGTCCTTTATCGAAGAAACTATTACAATACACTTCAAAACATTAAGCTTCAAGTCTTCTTTCTGCGCGTATAGATTACACAATCTAATTTTAGATAGTGTATTTTTCATCTTGCTATCGAAGTGAAATGTCAAAAAGTAAAATAAATGATACACAAATAAACGACAACTTCGAAATTCATAGAGGTACTTATGACAAAAAACTTGTTTCTGTCAAGTAAGTCCGTAGTTTTAAACGAAAACAGCCTGGTCGGTCTTAGTTGAGAGGGATGCTTGATGGTCTTGGTCGATTGGCTGTTTTATAAGTTTATGTTGGCTCAGAATCCGATCAGTATGCTTGCAATCATTAATTCTTTCGAAAATATCTTAATTTACAATAGATTAAATAGCAATGTTGCGTTGATGATCGGGAACTAGATTAATTCGAGTTCCCACAACACAGGACTTACAGAATGAAGGTCGGGGGGTTCCCGAGAGACCTATTTTATATAGAAATAAAGTGCAATGGATTTCCCCATGTGATGCGATTTATACCAATCAGAATTCTTTATTTTATTGGATTGCAATTATAGGCATTTACAACTGTTTCACACTGAGCTATTGAAATGCCATTAAGAAAATTTGGCAGAAAAACTGTTCTAACTTCATTTGATTGTAAATTATCTATTTTTGCAATGTTTTATTTAATTGTATTTTATTATGACAGAATTATACCTATGCAAAAAAAAGAGAGTGGGTAAGTGTTAAGATCATGGTCATTTATCATGTTCAAAAGTATATACCCTAATGGGGGCATATAATTTGGTGGTTTAGTGCAAAACAATTGTAACTGCCTATATGATTATAGTTATAACTGTTTCACGCTGAGCCATAGAATTGTTCTACATACATATCTTGTTGTAGGCTAAAACTGCTAAACAGCGCTGTGCAGCCATTGAAATTGAGATAAACATCCTGGCTGCGAGGGTGATGGTTGCGTCTGATACACCAACAACATCCATATCTAATGCCGTGGAGACTATACTGTATAAGAACACACCGGCTAACTTGATGAATAAGGAGATACAAACTGCAGCTGGAATTGTTAAAGTACCGTCAAATATAGGATTATCTGGAAACACCCCTGTTGTTATGCAGGTAAAATTCAACCTTTCTCATACTGTTCTCTTCATATTTTCGCTGTCCTCAAAGCTTTAGAAGACAGTTTAGACCTAGATCAGCATGTACATATTGCTGTCTCAGCCCGAAACAGTTGTAACTGCCTATAAACATATAGGCAGTTACAACTGTTTGTGCTGAGCTATCGATATGTGCAGTCTGACCATTGTATACACTGTATTACAGGTAAAGTTCAATCCTACTCACACTGTTCTTTTCATATTTTGCTGTCCTCAAAGCTTTGGTAGACTGTTTAGAAGAAGATCAGCCTGCACATACATGCAGTCTGTACTTAGTCTACACTGCATGCTCACTACTCAAATAAACAAAAAAAATGAGCTAGACTGGTGGAAATGTTGAAAAGTTAGCAACTTGTCGGAAGCAAAGTTTTAGTTCAGGAGGATAGGCGTTTAAGTAGAATATAAGTTTAAGTTAAACAGGCGATATTGCATTGCTGTTGGCCTAACATAAAAACTCTTCAGGAGTCAGCTTTTTGGCCTGTCCATCCATTGGTTATGATTCATTGACTATTGACAGAGTTATGGCTCTTTGATGGAGAATAGTTTTTTATTTTTGACAAGCACTTATAGCAGGTTATTAGTCCGCTTTGTGACGTTATGTTATGGCAGATTTGCAGTCCTTTGATGAGAAAAAAAGGTGAAACCCAAAGGTGCTTTTTGTGAAAGACCAGTCTAAGTCAGAGATGTGCTTGTTCTTTTTTTGCCTTTTCCGGTTGCTTAATTATTTAGGGTATTGATTAAGATTTCACAGATTTTCTTTATTTTTTTTTATGCAAAGTGGACAAAGCACTGTTGGGTGTATTAAATTGTGTGTAGCAACCCTAGTTTGAATTCTTACAACATTATTGGATTTATTTTTTATAAGATTTAATTTTCAAATTTATGTCAAAAGTTTGACAGAATCACCAGCCCTTTTTATAAACCTTTCAATTCTAGACTCAGTTCAGATCAATTTGTTTCGTAGAAAATGTTATGACTGATCCTATATTTTTTCTTACTTTTTAGGCTACAGTGAAAGCTAGCTCAGGTGTTATGAGTGCTGGACAAACTGACTGTCCCTACTCTAGACAAGTATCCTTATCCTTTTATCATGCCAATGGTACCAAAATTCCAATATCAAATGCAGCCAATCCATTCACAATCGACGTTCAACAAGATCCAAACAGGGTAACAGAAGCATCAACAGAACCTTTCAACAAACCCATGATTGATGGTGATGTCTATTTAGCTGGACATAAGTTTAGGGTCACAAATTCACGAGCAATGATTAAAATGCAGTTCAGGTTGGTATTGTATGCAATACTGGTCACTAAAATGGATTTGTACATTGAGTGCAAAGTTAGACATTTTGTGACTTTTAACCCTTTCCTGTTTTACAAAATTTTAGACTAGTCCAAATTCAAAGGTTTTGCAGACGAAAATTAAAAGTGGATTTAATTTGAAAAATAACCATTCAGTAGGGTAGAAAATAGTGTGGAAAAAGAAGAAATTGCTTGTCAGAAGCAATTTCTTCTTTTTTCACAATGTTTTCTCAATCATAAAATCACAGGCACATAAAAAGCAGGGATTAAACAGCAAAGGGTTAAGGCTCTCCCTTGAAACTTGGAATATTTGCCACTATGAGAATAGCACCCTCACAAAGTGTAATGTATTTTCAATGAATAATGCCAGTTTTTAGATAAAAGACTTTAGTTAACCTGAGCAAGAAGTGCTCAAGAAGAGCTATTTTAATCATTCAATGTCCGTCCATCTGTCAACCAGGAACCAACTTGTTTGCATAATTCAGCCAAGCAGTAACATCTGTAAGTTGACTCTTGTTACTTAACCAAAAAGATTTACTCAAAGGTCCAAACAAACATACTAGATCAAGATTTTTATAGAGAACAATATGTTAGTGTCTTAAAATATCAATGTTATCTGGGCAAGGTTTCACTCCCGGGTTTCATATTTAATGCGCAGGTGTAGAGGCACTATCCACATCAGTGGACTCCCATCCAGGTAGCTGGCTAGCTGCACATATGGCTGTTCTTACTCCCTGTCTCCATTCCTTCTTCTTGTTTGGGTCAATGGTGGATAGATTCCATTCTCTGCGATCCGTCTCTGTCAGTTGTTCCGAGTCATCCTTGGCCTTCCTCGTCTGCGTTTTCCTGTTACCTGCATGCCGTATACTGTTCTTTTAGCCCCTTCGAATCTCCACATTTCCCTACTATCTGAGCCTCTGTTCTCTCAAGATGGAATTTATCAGGATGGGGCTTTTTGGAGTCATGATAGTTTCTCACTGCCGAGACCAGAAAACATTGATATTTTAAAACACATGTTTTTCTATTTATCATGCAACCTTTTTGCAGTTATTAATAATACTGTCTTATATCATGTTAGGCTATGAGACAGGTGATAGCAGGTCAATACAGGCTTCATTGCAGGATAAAGATAATAATTTGAAGGCTCAGCATTTGAGAGGTATAACTGCCTATAAATATATATATAGGCAGTTACAACTGTTGTGCGTTGAGCCATTGAAATGTCAGTCTTTTATGTGAAAAAGAAGAAGTATGATCTGCAAGCTGTACCCCTGTTACTTTACCAACTGAAGCACAGAATTTACTCAAAGATCCAAACGAATATAGTAGATCCAGATCAGACTGCTTGTAAAGGAGCAGTTACATCAGGGGCTACAATGTTTTCCTGTCACAAAGCCTTATTTGGATGTGTTTAAAATGTTTAATTTCCTTTCATGTAGATATATAGAATAATAAATTGATTGCTCAGTGTAAAACAGTTGTAACTGCCAATAAATATATAGGCAGTAAAACTTTTGTGCACTGAGCCACTGAATTATCAGTCTTCCTGGTGAAAAGAAAAAAATACCGAAATGAATGTTATTTCCTTTAATGAAGATTTATAGAATAATAATTCAATGGCTCAGCACAACAGTTGTAACTACCTAAAATATATATTGGCAGTTACAACTTTAGTGCATTGAGCCACTGAACTGCCAGTCTTTCATATGAAGAGGAGAAGAATGATAATGAATGTTATAATTGTCTGTTGCAGGTTTGATGTTGGAGAAGACACCATCCAAAATCAGCTACTTGTGCTTATTAACAAGGAAGTATCGCCACTTATTGATGCCTCACTCAGTCGTGTTATATCAGTTTGTATGGTACCAAGTCACACAAGCAAAGCAGGTAGGAATATGTATCTTTTATTGTATGTATGTGTGAGGATGATTACATTTTAATTGCAATTAATGGTCTAATAAAGGTCAAATTTGGATGTTCGAAAAGAACACAAAAAGTGCAATTTAGGCAAGAAATAATTGTTAGACTGAAAATTTCTTGTAATATGTAATTTCTTTTGTTAAATTTTGATTCTGTAATGTTTCTCTTTGGTCTTTTTCTTTGTGAGTTTATTTTTTTGGTTTGGTCTGTGTTCATCAGCTTGTGTGCTCATATGGTAACTTTTCCATACACATAGATTAATGAAACCAATCTTTAATCCA
Organism: Fragum whitleyi; assembly: GCA_948146395.1. NCBI lineage: Eukaryota > Metazoa > Mollusca > Bivalvia > Cardiida > Cardiidae > Fragum > Fragum whitleyi. The sequence continues at coordinate 36,610,910 of OX411545.1, forward strand.
TTCTGAATGCACGCATCTTGACTTGTGGTGTCCATGGTCTAGATGTAGAGTATTGGCCTCTTGACCAAAAGGTCCCGAGTTCGATTCCCTTGAGCAGCTATTGATCTTGGTTCTTTCATTGACGCTCACATTTTGCGCGAGTACTGGTGGATTTTCTAGGAAGCATTATCGAGAGGGATTAAACTAAATTGCAAGAACTTGTTTCCAAATCAATGTAAAATAAATAGGTATAAACCAAATAAATCTTGAAGGACACTACTAGAATTAAATTAATTCAATTTTGAAGGCTCATATGGTGGAAATGGAGACCAGGACCCTTATTCATGTTTCATTGATCCTGATACTATTGAGGCTCATGGCAATGGTGACTGGAGCATAGGTGTGCGAGAGCTGATGCCATCTGAACTGGATCAATACCCTAACCTAGCCTCATTACCTAGTGTGGAATACGTTGACAGAAATTGGAAAAATAACACAAATTTCTCTATAAGTTACCAAGTACAGACATCAGAGATAGTTTGTTTTGCTTTTGACGAAGGAAGCAGCACAGGGAGCACTAGTGGTGTTACGGTAATTTTTTCCTATCTTTGCACACTTTAAGTATCAGTTTGAGGGGTTAGTGCAAAACTAAAAACATATATGGACTTGCACTAGTGTTGCACTGACCCCTTGATCCTCTTTAAAATCTTTTCTTCAATTACTATACGAAATTTCTAAGATTTCCATGTAAAACCTTTAATCTTGAAATCTCAAAAGAATGTGCTTATGTTTTATTGGCTATGCAGATTTGAATTGAAATTGTAAAAGGGAAATCTTTGTGTATTCATGCAGTATGTTGAGGTTTTAGTTTCATTCCTCCATTAAATCAAGAAAATTAGTACTCTCTTCATCCCTGTAATAAACTACTTAATTCTGTTAACATATGCTTTGTAAGTTGTTATGTTAGTTCTGGCTGGTCACAATATCATAGAACTTTGATTTTTCTTGAAACAGGTCCTTGCAACTTCGACAGGGGATGTTATCAAATGCGCATCCACTCACCTGACATCATTTTCTGCTGGCTGGCTTGTTGTACCAAATACCATAGACTTTGACCATGTTTTCTCTAATGCTGACTTCCTAAAGAACCCAACTCTCTATGTAACAGAGATTGTGATTGCTGTTCTGTATATAATAGCCATGATCTGGGCAAGAAGGAGAGACCGAGAGGATGTTACCAAGGTAATAATTTTGAAGAACCAAATAAACCCTTATCCTGCTAGGATTGCTAATTCTGGGGACCATTCAACAACTCTGGCCATGGTTTTTCTATAATTGTTTAGTAGAAAGCAGACAGTGTAGGCTATGATCAGACTGCACTTCTGTGCAGACTGATCTTAGTCTAGGCTGTCCTCCAAATCCTTTTCTTCACCAGGGTTATGTAGGATGAGGGATAAAATTTATTCCTTCACAATGATGGATCCAGGATTTCTGCAAAGGTGGTACAAATGTACATAGTGTGTGTGTGTGGGGGGGGTTAGTTTTCCTTTTACTGCACAGTTTTGATTGAAGAACCCCACACAAACTTTAAAACTCGGACACAAGATAGTCAATGGCAGATTTAGCAGGAAAATGAAGATTTTTAGAGAAAAGACTCTAAGAGAGAAAGAGATGGAGATTTACGATGCTGCTACAGAAATTGCCTAATTTGCATTAAGTGCAAAAATGAGCTTAATCTAGACTGAGGGCGTAATTATTCATACGTATGTGCGTACAATTAATAACATCATGAAATTGACAAGGTGATTGATTTTGGAATGATATTGAGTGAGCAAGTTTCAAATGAAATAAGGGGAAGTAATACTAAATCAATAATTTTGCCCTTTAAGACGAAATAAGCGATAATTTATTACCCCCCGCCCCCTTATTTTCCTGTTAGTGTATCATGTAGGTCTAATCGTATACCATCGAAACCCATAGAGTTTCCCATACCTTTGTCTGAATTTTGAGTATACGTGTCCGAGTTAACCCATCTTTACTTTCCTATGAAAAAACGAATCTGTGGCACGTATGACCTTGTTTTCAATGGTCAATTCAGTAATATTCACCAAACAAATAACAACTGAACCACAAACAGACGTGTCCATGAACAAACAACCCAATGTCGTGTGTTCATTATGCGTAGAAAAGTTCTTATCAAAAAATCGTCCGAATTATAGTAGATTTATCCTATATTTCAATGAGGGAACAACAAAAGCAATATTTTCACGGAAATATAGCTTTTGTTGTTCATGAAACAAAATATTAATCGATCTTACTCCAAAAACAAATGATTATTCTATTTCTTTATTGCAAAAATGAGACAAAATGTGAAATTTCTAGGACATATTTTCCTAAAGCGTATCATTTTGCTCGTGATTACTATGCAACTTTCATTATGACGTCACTTATTTTGCCCCACATAGATGACGTCAGATAGGATGAAATGCACAAAAGCAGGGTATGAGTTTTTGATAATTTCACTGCTTTTGTGGTGAGATTATCAAGTGATAATCTACTGTAATTTCTCGATAAACCACTGAAAAGCATTAAAGAAAGTATATTCCTTTGCGATTCCTGCAAAGCTGCTTTAAATGTACATTGTGGGAGGTTAGTTTTCCTATTACTGCACAGTTTTGATTAAAGAACCCCACTCTCTATTTGATAGACATTGAAATTAAGGAACCCACATAGGTCACATATGTAAATATGTGAGCCCTTACACAAAAAGGGACTATCTGGGAACTCTGTAAAACAAATAATTGAAAAAGAGATTGGTTCCAAAACACGTCAACCAGAGGTCGATTTTCAAAAAATTCTTTCATATAAAGATAGAATAATCATTATAGAATCTGAAAATGAGCCTGGTGTGAAAAAGTATCAGCCTGGGCAAATTGTGCAAATTGACACATGATACACTAACCAGATTGTCCCTTTTCATGTGACAGGTCACAAATATGTTCGGAGTTTTATAGCTTGTTTTTTCCCTTTTCTTAGCTTGGTTTGTTACCTCTGATAGACAATGATCCAAAAGACAAATATTACTATGAGATAATGGTGGATACTGGAATGAGACGCCATGCTGGAACAGATTCAAAGGTATTTAGCCTTTATCCATCTGATATTCTGTCCAAGTGTCTTTGACTCGTCCTGTCACCTGTCTGTCTGTATGTAAACTTAGCTCCTTCAAATATGGACATACTTGGATGAAATTTTCAAATTTTTTCTAGTCACCTAACCTTTCGAAAACAGTTGGGATTTGGTAATTAATCTGCTGTTTTGTGTATTCATGATTATGTTTTAGTTTCATACCTCCATGAAATCAACAACCTCTCCCTTCAACTCTGTAATGTAAAATATTATTCAAACACCAGAGAAAACTCAATATATATTTGTTACAAACATATCCTGCACTGATGGTACTTAACAAATAGACAAAGCACTGTATGGGAGTAGAATGAGGTGTTAGTTAGCTTAAGGTTGTGAATCTGTAAATGCCTAATAACATTTCAGAACTCATGATCTTTACAATGTTAACGGAGGTTTCCTAATGAAACCATTAGGAAATCTTGGTTAACACTGTTCAAGCTTATGACTTCTGAAATGTTGCAGAACTATTGCAGGATATCTATGACTGAATCAAAGTGATTTTTAGCTCAGCTGTTTTCGGAGAAAGTCCGAGGTATTGCTATAGCCTCCATGTTGTTGTCTTTGTCGTCATCGTCGTTGTTGTCGTCGTGCGAAAACTTTGACATTTTGTTATATCTCTTTTTCTACTGAAGGCATTCACTTGAAACTTGGCACACATGTTCACCATCAAAAGAGCAACCTATACTATCCAGGGGGATAACTAGATGCATTTTGTGCAAATTATGCCCCTTTTCAACTTAGATTTTTTCCCACCATCCAGCACTCGATAGCCGAGCGTAGGCACCCATAGGCGGTGCTCTTGTTCTTTCATTTGTTTGTCACAAAAATATCCACTACTGAGTGCTCAGGCCCTTAATGCTTGATTTCAAAATAAAAGTCTAGATTTCTTTTCATCAGGTCTATTTTGTTCTGTCTGGAGAGGAAGATGAGACTGATGTTCGTACATTATCAAACACCAAGCGTAAAGTACTCTCTCGAGGTAGTAATGATGGATTTCTGATGGCTGTCCCTGGGTATATACTTCATTTACTATTAATTTATAATTTAACGCTTTATTATATTAAGTCAAAGTAGATATATATTATGAGTGTATGTTTTAATGTATCAAGTTGCAAGAAATAATTCGCAATGTTTCCAAAAAAGTGTTTATCTTATTTTACTGATTAAATGTCAATATTGAATTGCAGTTGGATTCTATAAATGGCAACACAAGTCTATCTATGCTTTTGCTTCTATGATTTGTTCTTTTTTTTTTATCTCGGCTGTTATTGCGAAAAAGAAATATGTATTTTGATCATCTTATTGTTATTGTTGTTGTTGTTGATGTAGGCATTGGCATGACAAACTTAAGCCATTTGTGATATATCTGTTGTTATTGAAGATATCTTGATGACGCTTGGTATGTGTGCTCACCTTCACAATAGCTATCCAGACAAATAAGAGTGATAACTCTGAAAGCATTTTTGTAGAGCTATGCCCCTTTTTCAATTTAGAAATTTTGCATTATCCAGCTCCTGCAGCCAAGCATTGGCACCGATGGGCGGTGCACTTATTGTGTATGGAGCCAGTTGCATTTAAGCTGTCAATTGCTTTTATCAGAATTTTGATATAAATTGCCTACCAAATGAAGCTGTGCATGGCATTTTCAACAATTTGAAATATGCCCCAAACAAAGACTTTTGGAAATGTCACACACAGTCTAAAATAATAATGGGTTATTCACAACTTTTTAATTTTCTTCCAGTTCTCTGGGAGCACTGATGTACCTTCGTATATGGCATGATAACTCTGGCCAGGGGAAAATGAAGTCCTGGTACCTCAATCATATCCTTGTGCGAGACATACAGACAGACAAAAAGTACTATTTTATTGCAAATAGGTGGTGGGCAGTTGAAGAAGATGATGGTCAGGTGAGTAATTTCTCTTAAGTTGGTGGAGGTTATAAAACTTTTCTCAGGCTCAATTTAAAATTTTCTCAAATTTCAATTTGAGATCAAAGCTTTAATTCTGTTTTAATACTCATTTTAATGTATCAACATAAAAGATAATATTAATAAGTTGTTATGAATAACAACTTATTAATATGATCTTTTATTTTCATACATTTATTTTAATTAAAATTTGAGAACATATAGCCTGAGCCTGAGAAAAGTTCTATAGCATCTGGCCCTGAAGTAGTTCCATAACATTTCGCAAGTCAAGAATATTGACTTTGTTAACAGAGATTTTCTAATGAAATCATTAAGAAACCTTGGCTCTCATTGTGAAAGATAATAATTTCTGAAATGTTGCTGAACTATTATGGGTCCACTACCTTAATTACAATGCACATCAAATCTTAGTTACCTTTGTGGCCTAGTGGTAAATGCACTTGACTCATAACCTGGAGGTCCATGGTTCAAGCCCCACCGTCACCGGGCTGTGTTGATGGGCAAAACACTTGATAGCCAGCCCCAGTTCACCCAGCTGTAAAATTGAGTAGCAGTTGGATTAAACCACTGCCTCTCTCTCAGGGACGTGAAAACATCAGGATTGAATGTTCAAGAGCGACTCTATAAGCTGAAGCTTTTGTCGCAATCAAACTAAAATAGATTAGTATAACTTTAAATTTTAGATAAGACAGACTTTGGATGCAAGTACAGTTTACTAGGAAACAGAAATAATCTAAAACCTTTAATTCTTGAATTTACACCTTATCCTACTGAATTGGAATTTTATTTCAATTTGTCATTTATCAGATATTTCAATCAGTTTGGATCAATTTTTATCTGACAGAAATTAGGCACAAAGCAGGCTGTGCAGGCTTAGATCAGACTGAAGGTCTGTGAGGCTGGTTTTTGTGTTTATTGTTTGCCAAAGTGTTGTGTACAGGTGACAAATTCTGTGAACATTGTGAAAAGAGTTAATAGAAAGTGGTTCAAAACCTTTCCTTTTTCTTTTGAATAAGAGAACTTTAAGATACTCTGTTCATTTAATAATGACTATTTCTATTGAATCATATGAAAATTGACAATTTTGTTCTTTAGAGAATTTTTCGCGTTAAGTTCTCAATGTCCTCTTTAGCTTTAAGTCTGAATCTCATTTGTGAAACCATCTAATAAAGAAAACAATGAAATTTATTATTTCTATTTTCTAACAGGTTGATCGAGTAATACCAGTTGCTGGTAAAGAACAAATGACAGAGTTTAGTCACCTTTTTGCTGAGAGAGCTTCAAAGAATCTGAGTGATGGACATCTTTGGTTTTCCGTTGTTGCCAGACCTCCACAAAGTAGATTTACACGATGTCAGCGAGTGTCCTGCTGTCTATGTCTTCTATATGTATCCATGTTGGCTAATGCTATGTTTTATGAACTTGCTTCATCAGATTCAAATGCCTACCAGTTTGGACCTTTTGCTATTTCTGCTGAACAGGTATTGATACCTTTAAATGGAAGCCTATCTTTCTTTTATGTGCCTCAGTGCCATTATTCGTTATTGTACATTATAACACAATGGCCTAAAATGCATATATGGAACAAAAAGAAATTACATAGAACTTTATTTGCAATAAAATTTGTATGTCATGTATTTTAACTGTGTACACAAATAGCTCTGCCCATTTTTTACTCTACATCATCTTTAGCATGAACATTTATTCTTTTGACGTCATATAACCCACATGCTAAATGACGTGCTTTGTTTTCTGTGAAATTCTCCTAATATCAATATCATTATTCTAATAAATTTTACAGACCGAAAAGTGTTTTAATACTATTTAATTCACAGAAAAGGGAAAAAAAAACTATTTAAGAATTGTGTTTGTGTTTTAATGGATATATTTGCATTTTTGCTATGATTAATAAATAAATTAAGTCTTGTGGCTGAGGAGTTTTATGCAAAGCGAAATCCTTGAGCTCTTCCCTCAGATTTCACCTTTTGCATATAACTCCTCCACCATTAGACTTTATTCATCAACACTTCATAGCGAAAATGAAATTATCTCATAAATCAAACATGTCACTTCATTATATAATATCTATTATTATTAAGAACCCAAGTGGATTTTTGAAATGCAGATCTACTTTTAAATGAAAAACTGTGCCTTGGACATGTTACTTTTCAACTTCAAAAGTAATAAGTTATCAATAAATTTTGCAATTGTTTAAAATATGTAACATGCACTATGTATCTATGATTTAGGTTGCATAATGAAATGATAAACCAAAATATGTTCAAACATAATTCAGAATATTTAATTTCAGATTTACATTGGTATAGCTGTGAATTTGATAGTTTTCCCTATCAATTTCTTGATCATCATGCTTTTTAGAAAGTCAAAACCCAGAAAACTGCGTCAGTCAAGAGTCGAGGTTGCTATACAATCCACCAAACTTGAGAAATCAGCTTCGATTGATGAAATAAACCCAAGGGTACAGAGCTCAATGTCCATGCATGGGAAAACATCTCGACTTTCTCTCAGCTTTGACAGAGCATCATCATCGATGTCACATGTCTCACGATCATCGACACCGGCTCCAAAGATTGAAAAAACACATCCTGAGAGGAAGGGTAAATGTATGTTACCCTGGGGTTGTGCTATATTTGCCTGGATATTACTGTGGCTCACAGTCATAACAGCTGCTGTATTTGTGACATTCTATGGTATACAGTTTGGAGATACGAAGTGTCGTAAATGGATCACATCTATGATTGTGTCATTCATTACATCCATTTTCCTTACTCAACCCTTGAAGGTAAGATTACTTGTTAAGAAATAAAGTGAAGGTAGAACCCTTATTTTGCAAAAATATTGATATTAAATGAGAGAACCTATTGAATTTTGAAAAAATATAGGGATCCTAAGAGAGTCTAAAGCTTTGCACTGAAGGGATTCCTTTGAAAAATTTGGGATCCAGGGTTCTGTTTTACTAAAATTCTTAGGAAAAAAACTAATCGTACATCAAAATCACTAATCGTATCTGGTGTTTTCATTCGTTGCTAGATTCCAGCTTGCAAAATTTCAGTAGAATTGTCTTTAAAAGACAATTCCAATGAGATGATGCATGACAGAATGCCATATATAGTTGCTTATCTAGAAGCAACTTATGTTTTTGACTTACGCAAAAAATGATCGTAGATGTTTAGTAAAACAGGCCCCTGTTAAGGTCCAACCCCGTACAAATCACAGACATTATGCATCTTAGACAACAACAGAATGCAAATAGAACTTGCCCTGACAGCCAGAAGATGGCAAGTCTTTTTTTACATTTTAGATAGGGGCTTGTGGCCCTTAATTTGGGGGGAAATATATCAGTAGGGTTATGTTTACTATTTTTTATGATTTGGAAGAAAGCTTCTAAATTTTGATATAATATTATTCTGTGCATGACATTTCCAACTATTTCACATTTGTGCAAACGCCAAACATTGAGTAGCCTAGACAACAACAGAATGCAATACGAATAAATGCTGACCTCCTTATGAGCAATAATATCATATCTATCTCTATAGAGCAAAGGGAAGACTCTGGTCAGTCTGTCTTGCACAGGCTGGCCAGAAGCTCTGCTTTGCGCACATGTGAAATTGTTGGAAATGTCACGCACAGGCTCATATAGTGATTCATTTATTTAAGGTATACAGTACTAAAATTTAAGTCATTAACCAAGTAAATTGTTGATTTATTCTTAAAGTATGTAACTACCTCATTTCTACTGTGCTTTAATTGTTGGCTCAGCCTGAAACAGTTGTAACTCCCTATATGTTTAAAGGCAGTTACAACTGTTCTGCAAGGAGAAATTAAAAAGTGGTAAATCCCCTTTTTTTTAAGGTACTAGCAACATTCAGTGCTACTAAACTTCTGACATAGATATATAAACAGAAATATTTATAGTTTAAGCAATAGTTAATACTTAATGCCTTCACAAGCTTTTCTACGCCCTGCTGATTTTTAAATTTCTAATAAGTGGTGATCATGACTAGTATCTTAAATCCTTTATTGCAGGTACTCCTGTTTGCCATTATATTTTCCATCCTAATACGTAAGCCAGGGAATGAAAGTGATGCTGAAACCGATGAGGAACATGTCTCTAAATCCATTGAAGAGGATGAGGAATATCTCCATGACGATGATGGTAAATAGACTGGTTTTACACAAAGCAAAACTATGAAAACTGTGACTGGTTATAATTCAAAGAAGTAGATTCAAGGACAACCCAAACTATCAAGGAGATAACTAAATATATTTCCAATATTACTTATTTTTAGTCCCCTCCTTTGAAAGATCATGGGCAGATTATTTTTCACTTTTCCATTAGACTCTTTCTGTTTGTCCATTCAATGATATGCATCTGCTGATGCTAATGTCAAGGTCATTTGATAAGGTAAAGTTCACATTAGAAGGTTAAATTTTTGGACTTTTTAACAGAAAATTCAACATTGCCATTAACTTCAAGCATATTGAAGAAACAATCGTCATATTTAATTAGCACACTAAGATGGCATTCATACAAAGCTAAAAAATTTCAACGTCAAGGTTGCCAATCAATGTCAAATTTCTAAAAAAAAATAAAATATCCGTTCAGATTGCATTTGTGTTTTGTAATTCAAGCATTTATTTTTAAGTAATTTCCAAGTTCAGTCTCAAATGGCTCATGGCTAACTCATAGACAAATTGACCAACTTGTGATCAAAACAAGTCTGTTTTAATTTGCATAGTAGAAAAACATCTGCCATTAGCAAGTCTCTAGTCCACATGGATTCAAAACATGTGTGAAAACCAAAAGGTTATTCTTCCTTTGTCTTTTATAAAACATTGTTATGGAAAACTTTGTATGTTTAAAAGAGACTTTAAGTATACTCAGATAATATGTATTATGAAATGTGATGTCAGGTAAACCTTTGTTACACTATTCTAAGTTTCATATTTGCTACTCTTTTTTCAAACAGACTACAGACTTGTTGCCCCAATGAGACCAATCATAAAGAAGCCCAAACCACCCAATTCCAAGATGATCGAGTCAGCTAGAAAGGAACGGTTGAAAGAGATTCAGATGTGGGCCATTGTTCGAGAGATTCTGTTTTACGTATTCTATATGACCATACTGATTGTGATTAGCTATAGAAGTGTGAACACTTATTCCTACAGATACAAATTCTCCATGGAACAAGTGTTCATTATAACTAATAATACCGATCATAGCTTTTCCAAGGTAGGAAAACATAGTTTTACAATTGAGTACTTTAAGCTTTATAGAAAAAGGATTGACAATTTACCTTTGTGAATATTGAGTTGAAGGGATCAAGGTTACTTGGTTAAGTTGAGGCAAAATTTTATTCTAAGGAAAATACTGGGGTAAAGAAGAAATTGCTTGAAAAAGCAATTTCTTCTTAACCACAGTTTTTCTTACCAAGTAATTTGGATATTTGATTAACTTTCTATGCTCCAAGATGGGTGAGCTTATAGCTCCCATTTTGTCTGACACTTATACTTTAATTTACATAACAAAATTGATTAACATAAGCAATGGAAGTGTCAGCACCAACTCATACAGATACAAATTTTCCATGGAACAAGTGTTCATCATAACTAATAATACCGATCATAGCTTTTCCAAGGTAGGCAACTAGTCTAATGTATAATTTAATCTTTATAGAACAGAATCTTACATCTCTGAGTAGAGAGTGAGAGGGGACTAATAACTCACGAAATCAAAGCATCCAAGTTTAAAGGAGTCAAATTCAAAACATTCAAGTTAACAGGAGTTGAAATCAAAGTATCCAAGTTTAAAGGGTAAAAATAAGTACCTATTAACTAATTCATTTCTAAATCAAATTTTGATAAAGCAATGAAATAGTCCTTTATTTCTGGGTAAACTTGAACTGTTATGTTTAAGTTGGAATTACTGCCTAAGAATTGTAAAGTAAAACCTTATAAGTGACGACTAAGGTCAAGGTCATCAGCAAAGGTCAAGGTCATCTTTCAAGGTCATACTGTTTTTGAGACTAAAGTGTTCCACAAACCCTCTTGTTTGTCTGAGATATTTTCTCACTATTAATCACCTCATACCTCAAGTCCTAGTTGTAACAGCAAGTACCATGGTCTTATAGTATTCTTTATTCATCTATTTCAGGTAAAGAATGTTCAAGATTACTGGCAATGGGCTCGAAGTGGAATGTTACGAGGACTGCGAGCTGGACCTTATTACAATAATTACCCACCATTTTACTTACGAGGTTATATAAATGATAAACAGTCAAGACTCATGGGATATGCCACTCTGAGACAAGTTAGAGTAAGGGCTGGTAAGTTTTAAAGATGGGAAAAATATGATTATGTCATTTAACACCCAAACTGTAAGGAAAAATAGAAGAATAATAGATTAATATTATTTAACCCTTGTCATGCTGAATACATTTTTGCAATAACTTTTCATCAAAATCAAAGGGCAAAAAGCACTGTAAGTAACAACTGTAGGTCAATTTTATTTGAAAAATTAAATTTATTGACAATTCTGGTTTTAAGCGAGAAAAAGGTGGTGTAGACTAACATCAGACCGCACATATGTGCAGGCTGATGTTTGTCTTTAGCTCCTGCCAAAGCAGGAATATTCCGGGTTCAGCATGACAAGGGTTAATTTTGAGTTTTAAATGCATGCTATTTTTAAGGTTACTTAATTTTAAAAAGTAAAAAAACCGAACAGTTCTTTGGCATTACCAACTCTAATTCGATGGTTGAAAAAAATATTGAGAGGTATCCTTATAACCATGAATTTGTTTAACAGTAGAAATCCCCAAAACAGGACAATCATTATGCATGATATTCAGAGTCCTAGTTAGAGCTAGGTACTGGTAATTAATCCTTGTCATGCTGAATAAATTTTAGCTAAAAAAATTCATCAAAATCAAAGGGCAAAAGCACTGAAATTACCAACTGTAGGTCAATTTTTATTATGAAAAACAAATCTATTGACAATTCTGGTTGGAATTGAGAAACAGGTGGTGTAGACTAACATCAGACTGCACTTATGTGCAGGCTGATGTTTGTCTATAGCTCCTGCCAAAGCAGGAATATTCTGGGTTCAGCATGACAAGGGTTAATTGCGAATTTTAAATGCATGCTATTTTTAAGGTTACGTAATTTTAAAAAGTAAAAAAACCAAATAGTTCTTTGGCAATACCAACTCTAATTCGATGGTTGAAAAAATTATCGAGCGGTATCCTTATAACCATGGATTTGTTTAACAGTAGAATTGTCCAAAACATGAATATCCTTTTTCATGATATTCAGAGTCCTTAGTAAGAGCTAGGTAGGCCTACTGGTAGTTAATGTGAATTGTGAATTTGGAATGATTTGAATGGATTAGTATAAAGTTATTGTAAGTGCCTATAGATGATGGGGAATTTACAATTGTCTTGTACCAACCTCCAAGTTGTAGCAGTGTTAAACAACATAAAAATCATGGAAGTTTGTAACTATTTCTATATGCAGTAAACAACATCGTGAAATTGACAAGGTGAATGATTATGGAATGATTTAGGAATGAAATTCAATGAGTGTGTGGAGTGAGTTTTGAGTGAATTTAATGGGAGGTAATCCAGTATTGCAAATTTTGTTCAGGATGAACAAAATTAGCAATTATGATTACCTCCCTTTAATAAATGCATACAAGTTCTATAGATAGATTCTTATTTCTTCAAAAAGCTATCAGACGCTTACAATTTCAATTTATTAAGTGATATCCTGATTTTTTCCCCAGCTATTTTCATTGTGAAAAAAGTTGTAATATGTTTTTCCGTTAGTTTGGGGCGATTTTGAATGGTTTGAGTGAGTGTCTGGAATGAATGAATGGAGCACAGAGTGAGCAATTTAGAATGGTTTTGATTGAGTTAAATGTCAATTTCACGATGTAATTAACTGTAGGGTATAAATATAATTACAGGTACTTGTAAAATTCCGAACCAAGTAGATGATATAATTGATGAATGTAATGCACCCTATGAGATAGACCTTGAGGAGAATAGGAACTTTGGTGCTGGGTGGACAGCTTTCTCACCTTCTAATGCTACCAGGTATATACTACAAATAGAAAAGATTATATGTGTGGGCATATCCAGCCCTGTGTTTAGGATGAAATAATTAGAAAAATGCTTGAGAAATGGACATAACACAATTTTGCAAATAAACTCTACTGTAGAGTGGTGATCAATTTCCTAATTCTCACAAATATTTTTGCATCCTGAACATAGGGTAGGATTTTGAAATTTATACACCCAGAAAGCTACATCAATAGATTATGTAGATGATAACTATTTTTTAGGTGTAGGATTGATTTATATAACATAGAGCTAACAACAAAAGCTATATTTTCACTTGGTAAAATATAGCTTTTGTTGCTCACTCAAAGCAAGATCAATCTTCTCTGAAAAGCAAATGAATTTTCTATTTCTTTGATGCAAAAACAGGAAAAATATGCTATTTTTTTCAAGTGTGTCATTGTTCATGTGATAACTTAGACTAAGGCAATATCATAATGTCATTTGTATTGGAATCAGCTTAGAAAACTTCAAATAGAATGAAGTGATTGAAAGCAGGGTATAAGTTATTGTTAATTCCTCCAGTATAGCAGTGAGATTACAAAGTGTTGATTTACAGATATATCTTTGTTATCCACCGAAAAGCATGATATGAACATGCATTTTCAGAAGATTTAAAGGTACCAAATACATAATGTTTTCAAAAGGTACAGATTACCTAGCTGAAAACTAGACTGTCCTATCGATTAACTCATTTTGAATTTGACTGCTGCAGGAATGAGTACATCTATCGAGATGCTGACAGTCTTAACAGCTATCCTTACTGGGGTGAGATGGCTGTGTATGGTGGAGGGGGTTACGTTGTCAATCTGGACACAGCATATGATACAATGGTTGCCCAGTTACAGCTTCTAGAACAGGAGAAATGGATTGATGAATATACTAGAGCAGTGTTCCTAGAGTTTACTGTGTACAACCCATCTGTGAATCTGTTTGCTGTAAGCAACATTATCTCCGAGTTCAGACCTAGTGGCGGTGTATTTGGTTCATACAGATTTGAGCCATGCATGCTTCTGCCATACATGAATGACATGCTGCTGTTCCAGATCATCTGTGAAATCATCTACCTGGCTTTTACTGTGTTCTTTGTTGTGAAGGAGCTGAGGTTTATCTATAAACAGAAATTCTCTTACTTTAAACAGTTCTGGAACCTTGTAGAGATCAGCATAACAGCCATGTCAGTCACCGCTGTTGTCATTTATTTCTACCGACTCGTGGAGGTCCAGAAATTGACCAACTACTTCGAAGAGACCAACGGTGATGGTTACATGAAGTTCCAGTATGTCGGGTACTGGAGTGAAATTTTCCAGTACATCATTGGCTTTTTGGTGTTCCTTGCGACAATCAAGTTTCTGAAGTTGCTGCGTTTCAACAAAAAGATATGCCTGCTGGCCTCCACCTTGAAGAACTCCTCTAACAACCTGATACACTTCAGCATCATTTTCAATGTGTTCTTCCTGGCTTTCGTACAGGTGTTTTACCTGGTCTACCTGAGACACTTGACTACCTTTAAAACCTTTGTCAGAGCCTGTGAAGCTTGTAAGTTGGTTGTAATCTCATTATTTTGTCAAATAAGTTCACATGCCTGATTTTGGAAATTTAGGCTAGTCCAATTTGAAAGAGGTTGCAGACGACTAAGAAAATGGGTATAATTTGAAAAGGAACCATCCTACACTGGAAAAATATTTTGGAAAAAGAAGAAAATGCTTGTGACAAGCAATTTCTCCTTTTTCCGTAATATTTTCCAACATGGTTTACCTGGTCTACCAGAGGCACCTGACTCCCTTCAAGACTTTTGTAAGAGCCTGTGAAGCTTTTATATAAAATATACTAAAAATGTCAGGAACAATCCCTTTAAAGATTACTAAAATAAATTTTACCCAACTATCTAGAAACTAAGAACATAACATGACAAAGGCTACAGTGATATGATATTTTGTCAATGATTTTAAATTGTAAAATTCCTAGTGGGCAATATTGGCTAACCATAGTATTAGAGGATTATAGTATGGCTCGCATTCTTTCAGACTATTTGTCTCTCTTCAATGGGTTGATAAATGTAACCCCATGTGAAATAGCAGCTGGAGGTTAGGAAATGATGTGATGGTAGTACTGGTGAGAGAAATACCAGGAATCCATTGCTAGGTGCTCCAGCCTCCGCGATATAACTAAAAGATTGTTGAAAGCCATATACAACTCCATTCAAAACAATATTGTAGCATCTTTCTAGGATTTGATTTGAATATCTTTATGGAAAATTATGTGATCATTATAATGTTTATGATTTTCAGGTATTGTGATGATGATGGGTAAATTTGACATATACAAGATGTCTGAAGTTAACCAATGGTTTACGCAGATATTTTTGTTCCTGTTTGTGGTCACCATCACATTTATTGTGGTCAACATGTTCCTGTCTATACTGAATGAGTCCTTTGCTTCTGTGAGGAATGACTCCAATATGCTGCAGAATGACTACGAGATAGTGGACTTTATTTTAGCTAGGTATCACTCTTTTTGAAATAGGCTAACATGTTTCAAAAGGAAATGTTGATGTTTATCTAAACCTAATAGTTTGATAGATTCTCACTGTAAATAATGTATTTGATGCCAAGGTCATTGTTCACAATAATTTTTCAAGTTACAAAAGAAATTCATCAAATCTGCCTGATAGAAAAGTTTCATTTGGCAAACTTGAGAATACATGATGTCTCGCAAGCATTCAGTATAATAACACCAAGAGCTGTTGGAGGACAGCAAAGCTCGACTTCTTGTTGTGCTGGGTCTAGCAACAGCAGATCAATGTACACATATATAATACAAACTAAGTGTTTTGTATGAAATAAAATATCTAACGAGGTTGGGAGAATTGCCGAGACAATTTTTTCAAATCCCACAACCGAGTTTGATATTTTTTCATACAATACACTAAATACGTATTATATTTATCTTATGACCTCTATTTGCCTAGTTTTCGTAGATGTTTCTAAAAGAAATGCAAGTTTCTGAAAATAACCGCATTATATATTTTTTCTAAAAATAACTGTGATATCATAAAAAATATCATATGGGATATTATCACACGGATATTTGTATAGAAATAGATAAATTGGAAAATTTCACTAAATTCAATATCAGATTTAAGAATCTTTGTTTAGATGCTGATGCTATAGTCAGAGAAGCATGTGCAAAATTTCCAAGCAACAGCTATAATAGAAAGAGATATTACAGATAAACATCAGTTGCACATTAAAACTAAACCAAGATTTCTAAGTCCTAAAAGGTTAAAATTCCAGTAAATTCAATATCAGAGTAGTAAATCTTTGTCTAGAGGCTGATACTATGGTCACAAAAGCAAGTGTTATGTCTCTAAGCAAAAGCTTTAGTAGAAACAGAGAAATTACAGATATACATCAGTGGCAGGTAATAACTTAACAAAGCTTCCTAAGTCTCAAAAGGGTTGAAATTCCACTAAACAAGATATGAGAATTATGAAGTTTTGTCTAGAGGCTGAAAATTTGCTCACAGAAGCATGTGCAAAGTTTCGAAACAGTAGCTATACAGAGATTTGTCACTGTAGAACTTAAAAACTTAACCAAAGTATTAAGCTGCCAGCCGGGTGACCAGAATAGCCTCCCCGCCTTCTACGAATAGCTGAGCTAGATATTCTTCATGAGGTTATTGTTCAATTATCTCAAATGTGAACAGTTATATAGGCCTTTACACAAACCCATTCAAATTCTTTCAGTTTGCATCTATGAACAGAACATTAAGGAGTTATATTCTAATTGTCACAAATCTTTTATACATTTACAGGTTTAAAAGATGGACAGGTCTTGGTCAGAAAAGTCGTACAACTTTGAGTCCGGAAGAGATGGAAAAACGGCGTCACAAAGACGAGTTTGATGATCACATGACTCAGCTTGATAACCAGATTGACAGGTGAGATCGTATTAAGAGATGTAGAGAGTATTTATTGATTTCATGAAGGTATGAAACTAAATACCTAATCACAATGTATGAATTCGCAAAGCGGATTTATACAGTGTGATTAGGTTTTTAGTTTCAAACCTTTATGAAACAAACAAAAAATATCTTCTTCCTTAAGATTTAATGTCAAGAAACAAAAATGTGATGGTTTGTCAACAACGAAATGGATTTCTTACGTGACTACTTTTTGTAGAAGCTTACAAAATGGTTGCATATTCAAAATTGTTTTCATTGAGAAATAAAACCAATATTTTAGCCAATCAGAATACACAGAAAAAGATGGAATCATTAGAATTAAATAATTGAGGATTATGAATAAATCTTGTAAATACCTGGTTAAGCATTGGACTGATTTTAGACTGGTACCCTGTCAACGAAGCTTCAGAGTAGATTTATAATTTTGATAACCTAGTTTGAAACAAGAAGTAAAGAAAATAACACCAAAAGCAAAGAAAATGATTGTGACTACTTTCAAACTAATGTTGCATCTTTGTAACAGAAAGATTTTGATTGGGAGATACTGTTTAGGAATGCAGATTTTCAGAATTCCAATTTGATTTTCTTAAATTTGTGAAAAAAGCTTACTTTTAAACTTTTTTTTAAGATTCCTGGCTTCAGTATCAAATATGTATGTGAAGAAATCCAAGTTTGATGATTTCCTTAACACTGGTCTGTACGGACAGATGGCTAAGAAAGTGGCGGCACATAATGCTGCATTCCCACCATTCAGACATCCTGCACCAAGACCAGGAACCGTACATCTGAACAGACGGACAAACGGGCAGCACCATGATGTGACATGTTAGAATGAAACATGTATCTTTGCGCTTTGACTTTTGTTTTGTTATTCTATTACTTTATTCTGTTAAGTTTTGTCTGCTTGCAAACTCCTGAAACGCTGAAAAACAAAAAGTTTATTAAATGTCACATGTGAAACAAAAACCTGTCTATCCAAGTATTTTTATTGAAATATTTGATAATTGCATGTTATCCAGCAAGAATTGTTATTTTTAAAAAGCAGAAATTTCAGAAAGTAAGAACAACCATTCTTTATTTAATTAATCTACAAAATTGAAATGTTTTGATTTTGTGCAATCTACATCGTCTGACTGTGGTTGAAACTTTTTGCATTTTAAAGGTGGGCTCTTTTTGATATATGAGTGTTAATTTAGAGGAAAAATCTCAAGCTCTGCGGTCGGATGCATAAACAATTGCAAATGTTTAAAATGGCACTCGGCTTTGCAAGTAAGTGAACAAGCAAAGCGAGATACCATTATTAAAAAAGCCTGTGCGTGGGATTTCTAGATTTGTCCAAACTGAAAATTAGAATGTAGATTACAAAATCTAAAATCAATTATTATTGCCTAAAAAAAGGTAGATAGTTGGAAAAATTGAAAAAAATGGCTAGATTTTTTGAAGAATTTTTTATTCATTTTCTTGTATTTTCCTCAAATGTTCTCTCAGAGTATCAAAACTAGTATTCTCTAGGAATGGGATAATGAAACTTTTTTCAAAGTTGAAAAACCCAATCATTCAGAGGGGTAAGCTAATAAACTATTGTAGGGGATTAAAAAATTGTGTAAATCCATTGTCATTTGGTGACCAAACCCTCGTAAACGTAGTATAATGCAGTTTGAGGCAAGCAGTTCTTTAAGAACTCTGTAAATTGATTTATTTCAGTGATAAAGAGTATTTCTGCATCCGAAAGAGCTGTATTTGTTATTCTTGTTTTCTCCCACGTAAATTTTAGTATGGGTTTACTTCTTGGCCATAGATTGCAATATTTGTTTGCCCATTCAATACTACAACTAGTATCCTACTAAACTTTTGATAGTTTAAATAAGCATAAAAGGCATTTTAAAGCCATCATCATGGACAAAATCAAATGCTGCATAATCCTTTTAAGCTTCACTTGCCAAATGCAAGTAAGCTCTTAAAATAGTGCTGTGTTTGACCGTCCTTGCGTGTGCTTTTCTTTAAAAATCTTCTCCTCCAGAACAAATGGGCCAATTTTAACCAAAATTAGCACCAATGTTCATAAGGTGACCCTCAAGAAATTATGATTGACCATGAAATGTGGTTGTGACAGGGCAAGGCTTCCTAACTCGCCAGAGAATAAAGTGCTGGGGTGAGTTATCGCGATTGATCAATTATCTGACGTTCATCTGTCTGTCCTATATCAACAATTAAAAAAAATGTTCATCACCCAAACTATACATTAGAATTCAAACATTTCACAGTAATGATTATTAGATTAAAAACTTGAAAATACTTCACAGATATGAAATGCACGAGGAATTGAATTAAATAGAAAACACTATTTAAGTAAAAAGCTGATTTTTGGAGTAGAAAAAATGGATGAATTTTGTAAGACAAGATTTCGTGATTTATCCCAAATCAACAATATGTGACGTGGTACAGAAATGACGCAGAAAATAGAGTTTCCCTGATGCATGGATCTAAATTTGATTCCAAAGATCAACTCCACCACAGTTCATAATTATGATGTCATTTATTTCATTTTCGATATTTTTTAAGACAATTAATATTGCCGCTATCTTCAAGTGGATATCCAAAGTTGCAAATCTGCAGAATTTCAAAGCTAACTCAAAATCATTAGGGGGTATTGGCCTGTTAAAAGTTTGTTTACATTTTTCCGCAGTGTGACTCCATTAAACAAGTTCACTCATTTTTAGCTCACCTGAGCACGAAGTGCTCAAGGTGAAGCTATTGTGGTTAGGTGGATGTCTGGCGTGCGACGTCCGTCATCCGTCGTCAACATTTTTCTTGTACGCACTCTAGAGGCCACATTTTTTGTCCAATCAACCTAAATTTTGGTCAGAATGATTGTCTTGATGAAATCTCGGACGAGTTTGAAATTGGGTCAACTGGGGTCAAAAACTAGGTTACAGGGTCAAATCTTAGAAAAACCTTGTATGCACTCTAGAGGCCACATTTTTTGCCAATCAAGCTGAAATTTGGTCAGAATGATTGCCTTGGTGAAATCTCGGACGAGTTTGAAATTGGGTCAACTAGGGTCAAAAACTAGGTCATAGGGTCAAATCTTAGAAAAACCTTGTATGCACTCTAGAGATCACACTCTTTGCCCGATCAACCTCAATATTGGTCAGAATGATTGTCTTGGTGAAATCTCACACGGGTTTGAAATTGGGTCAATTGGATTAAAAAAAACTAGGTCACAGGGTCATATCTTGGAAAAACCGTGTGTGCACTCTAGAGGCCAATTTTTTTTCTAGATCAACCTGAATTTTGGTCAGAATAATTGTCTTTGTGAAATCTTGGACGAGAATGAAATTTGGTCAAATGGGGTAAAAAACTAGGTCACAAGGTCAAGTTTCAGAAAAACCTTGTACGCACTCTAGAGGCCACATTTTTTCCCAATCAACCTGAAATTTGGTCAAAATGATAGTCGTGGTGAAAACTCGGACAAATTCGAAATTGAGTCAACTGGGGTAAAAACTAGGTCATGGGGTCAAATCTTAGAAAAACCTTATATGCACTCTAGAGGCCACTTTTTTTGCCTGATCAACCTGAAATTTCGTCAAAATGATTGTCTTGATGAAACCTCGGACGAGTCGAAATTGGGTCAACAGGAGTCAAAAACTAGGTAATGGGGGTCAAATCTAACAAAAAACTTTGTATGCACCCTACAGGCCACATTTTTTTGAATGATCAACCTGAATTTTGGTCAAAATGATTGTCTTGAACCTAGGATGAGTTTGAAATTGGGTCAAATGGGGTCAAAAACTAGGTCACGGGGTCAAATCTTAAAATAACCTTGTATGCAATCTAGAGGCCACATTTTTTGTCTGATCAACCTGAAATATTGTCAGAATGATTGAATTGGTGCAATTTTTGATGAGTATGAAATTTGGTCAACAAGGGTCAAAAACTAGGTCACAGAGTTTCATCATAGAAAATCGTTGTAAGTCAACCTGAAAATTGTAAAAAAGGATTCTCAAGTTGCATCGAAGCAACAGCATTGTTTAGCTTAGTCATTCATCATTTTAATTCCAATACTACTTCTGAAAATTTTAGACAGTTCATTCAGGTGAGCGATTAAGGGCCACTATGGCCCTCTTTTTGCCACAGCGCTGTATATTTGAATGAAAAAATAAGACAATATGGTTATTCATAGTAGTTTACTCTAAATGGGAATAAGATGAAAACGAAATTATAAATATTTCCACTTAATGATCATACATGCTGATAATATTAATAACAATATTATTTCAGTGGTACTAAAAATGATGTATATATGTTATAAACTATTATGATGACCTAGTCGTGCACGATATATACCGAATATACATGCAATCTTGAATGTCTGAGCAGCAGAGTTGACAGACACATACTTTAAAGTTACCAGATGGTCTATAGATACTTTGAGACATTGTCTATCTACAAAACGCGGATGCACAGGGTGGCCAGAGTATTTGCTATGCGCATATTTGAAATTGTCGGCAATGTCACACACAGACTCAATTAAGAAATTGAAGGTTTAACCTTGATTTTTTTGCATGCCATTGGGCAAGTATTCTTTGAGGCAGACACGAATTTTTCTGCATATTAAACTCAGATGGTTCATTCTGGTTTGCAAATTGACACAGTGCTACCAAAGACTCGTGACTACAGCTTTATTCAATCAGTAGTTACGTTGTTTTAGTCGTCCATCGACGATAAACTATAGTTAAGAACATCATGGAATTGACAAGGTGAATGATTTTGGAATGGGTGTGTGGAGCGAGTTTTGAATGAAATCTATGAGAGATAATACATCGCTATTTTCGTCCAACAAGGACGAAATTAGCTATAATTTATTACCTCCCTTTAAAAGAAAATCTCCGTTCATTCCATTTTTATGTGTTTTCAAGTATCTAAACGTTTAAAATCTAGACAAGGCAAAACACGTTTTGATCGATTTCGAATGTTTTTAACGATTACGGAGCGTTTACGAGTGAAATTGAGTGAGTTTTTGGAACGAATAAATACAGCGCTGAGTGAGTGGTTTAGATTGGTTTTGATCAACTGGTTGATGTCAATTTTATGATGTTCATAACTGCAGTTAAAGTTAAATGATGGTCGAATGTTATCCGCAAGTAATTTCAAATTATCTTGAAGCCTTCAGTTCTTATTTAAAAATCTTAACCATGTCCAAATTTTAAATATCTATTTATTTTGTTTCTTCGCCACAATTTTCTTTCCCGGCCTCTTGGTCAAAAGTTCCTTCGCCCTTATAGCTCGCCACATAGCCCGATTTGCTGGGCATGTCCACTCTACCCTCTTTGCCACGCCCCTTACCCGTCTCGTCGAATCGTAGTTTGGAACTGCCTGTATATTTGGAAGTGTCGGTTAGGCCAGCGACGTTGCCAGTTGTTGATTGTTTCTGTAAATATAAATAATGAAAATGAAGTTATTACAAAAAAAACACTATAACTCGAATACGGTATTTGTGAATTGTGATTAAAGTACATATGTATACAATCCGGACGAGCCATAGTATCGAATTCTATTTATACCTTGCGTTCGGGTTGAAAATACCTTCGTGAACATCCGAAAACGATTCCATGCTTTGCGGACACGTGTAAAGTGGGGAACTATTTCTACAACGTTTTTATTCTTAACGTAGAAAAGATGAGTTGTATTTCTTACGAACGCTACACCGTAGTATTTTCACATATAGATCCATAAGTTTGAGTGAGTGATCTACACTATATAGACAAAATTGACCTTTGATCACTCACTTAAAAGTGTGCATTTATACATGTTTTTATTACACAGACTTCATTTAAACTCGTGTTTAGGCCCTCCCACTTGTAGATTTTTTAAAAAATATTATTTTTGTGTTTAAATGTTTCAAATGTTTTATAATGATTATAGTTGTTATTATCATTATTACCATTCAAGGCTGAATTTGAAAACAGCTAAGGCTCTCCTGCATCCTGTATTATGGTTTCAGTTGTGAATTTAGATAAGCAATAATTCAGTAGCATGTCGATTAGCAGGGCGGAAAAACACACACATATTGTACAGATATTAAAAAAAGGCAGAGACAAGGCTTTTGGTTTCGCCCAGGACTGCTTGTCTTTCTCTTGAATCATCCACGAAAGGATGCAACGAACGTTGAGAAAATGTGAACGCATTTGCTGCGTACGCTCGCGTGGTGATAGTTTTGCCGGGGTCATCTTGAAATCGTGTGCAGAACACCGCTACAGTTAATTTTATCGCGAAATTGACATTTAACTCAATCAAAATCATTCTAAATCGTTCACTCAGCGCTCCATTCATTCATTCCAGATACTCACTCAAATCATTCAAAATCGCTCCAAACTCATTGAAAAACATATAACAACAACTTCTTTCAAAATGAAAATAGCTGGGGGAAAAATCGAGATATCACTTAATAAATTGAAATTGTAAGCGTCTGATAGGTACTTGGTGAAATAAGAATCTATTTATAGAACTTGTATGCATATTTTATTAAAGGGAGGTAATCATTATTGCTAATTTTGTTCATCCTGAACAAAATTTGAAATACTGGATTACCTCCCAATAAATTCACTCAAAACTCGTTCTACACACTCATTCAATTTCATTCCTAAATCATTCCAAAATCATTCACATTGTCAATTTCACGATGTTGTTAACTGTATACAGAAATCGGTTGCAAATGTTCGCGTCAAACTGCGAACTATGACGTTAGTTCAAATGTTCAATTTCCCCATGATTATTGGCAATCACTTAGAATTTTTAAGTAGCTGGTAGATCAGATATGGTATAACAGTTAAAAACATCGTGAAATTTACACTCGACTCGATCAAAAACACTCTAGATCGCCCATTCAGCGTCTCATTCATTTCTTTAAAACATTCACTTGAATCACATGGGCGTATCTAGGACTTAGAAATTTATACGTACTCAGAAGGCGACAAACTAAAACGAATAATGATAGGATAAAGGCGAAATGAGAACTGTGACAAAAGATGAATGCCCTCCGTCTATTCCCTTTGTATGATTTGAGCGTTGGTGAATAATCAAAACATCGTAACTACAGCTTGAACAAGCTGTAGTTTCGATGATTTGATCATTCATCAACGATATTAATTAACAGATGATTATTTCTTTTACGTACTTGCGTAAATTGCGTAATGGGCGCTACGCCCTTGAAACACTCAAAAACGCCCCGAAATTGTTAAAAAATCGAAATCGTTATTTATTGAAATCGGTCAAATCATTCTATTGTTTTTAGCTCCACTGGCTGAAAGCCACTGGGGCTATTGTCATGGCGTTGTGTCCGTCGTGCGTCCGTCCGTGCGTCCGTGCGTGCGGTCGTAAACTTTTTCTTTGAAAATCTTCTTCTCAGAAACTACTGGATGGATTTCAACCAAACTTCACAGGAATGATCCTTGGGTGACCCTCTTTCAAAGTTGTTCAAGAAATTTTGATCCAATGAAAAACATGGATTTAATGGGCGTGGCTAATTTCCAAATATGGTAAAAAATGACTTTTCTCAGGTTCTAATTCATGGATACCAATTAAATTTTATATGAATGATCCTTGGGTGACCCTTTATCAGTCTACAAAATATTATTGAAATCGGATGAAAATTATGTATTTTATGGGCGGAGGTCATTTCTCTATATGTTATTTAGTGGAAACTTTGAAAATCATTTTCTCAGAATCTAACTAATAGATATCAACCAAATTTTAAATGAATGATCTTTGGGTGACCCTTTATCAGTCTACAAAAAATTATTGAAATCGGATAAAAATAATGTATTTCATTGGCGGAGGTCATTTCCGTAAATGTTATATAGTGGAAACTTTGAAAATCATTTTCTCAGAATCTAACTGATAGATATCAACCAAATTTTACATGAATGATCCTTGGGTGACCCTTTATCAGTCTACAAAATATTATTGAAATCGGATGAAAATTATGTATTTTATGGGCGGAGGTCATTTCTCTATATGTTATATAGTGGAAACTTTGAAAATCATTTTCTCAGAATCTAACTGATAGATATCAACCAAATTTTAAATGAATGATCTTTGGGTGACCCTTTATCAGTCTACAAAAAATTATTGAAATCGGATGAAAAGTATGTATTTTATGGGCGGAGGTCATTTCTCTATATGTTATATAGTGGAAACTTTGTAAATCATTTTCTCAGAATCTAATTGATAGATATCAACCAAATTTTACATGAATGATCTTTGTGTGACCCTTTATCAGTCTACCAAAGATTATTGCGATCGGATGAAAAATTTGTATTTTATGGGCGGAGGTCATTTCTACTATAGTGGAAACTTTGAAAATCATTTTCTCAGAATGTAACTGATGGATGTCAATCAAACTTCATTAGTATGATCCTTGGGTGATCGATCCATTATCATGCAGCCAAAAATTATTGTCATTATTGGATGATGTCTTTTATGGGCGGAAGTCATTTCTCTATATTTTATAATGTTGGAGACTTCGAAAATCATTTCAACATCAGTAAATCCCAAAATATCTAAAAATCTAGTCAAAACTTAGATTTGCTATTACAAGAAATTCAAGCCTGTGGAGCGACACAAGCCATTCATGGCTTTCTAGTTGAATGATGTGGATTTAAAAACGTTTGATTGGTACGTGAAGACACACAAATTTGAAAGAACAGACATTTATTTCAAGGGAGGTAATAAACCATCGACAATTTGGACGATATTGGCGATAATGTATTATGTCCCTTATTTAAAAAAAAAAAAAAAAAAAAACTCGCTCTATACACTCACTCAATTTTATTTCAATATCATTATAAAAACCATTCACCCTGCTTATTCCACGATTTTCTTGATTGTGGAGCATTGTGGTAGTGTAGTAGCTTAAAACTGACTATTTTTGTTTGTTTGAATGGGAGTTTCCGCCGCTTTCAACAATCTTTCAGTTGTATCACGCGGCTGGAGCAGCTAACAATGGATTCCTGGTATTTCTCTCACCAGTACTACCATTATATATTTACCTAGTCTCCAGCTTCTATTTCACATAGGACCGAGCACTGCTCAATATCCGATCTTAATACGTTCGTTTATATACAATGGTACCGATGGCGTGTTCTCGTTTCAACAGTGTAAGAAAAAATCTTTTCAACTTTATCTTCCTATTTCGGTTCAAGCTTTTTTTTAGAATAATCAACACAGCCTACTGTTATCTCCAGACAAAATCTTTTGATGTCGATTATATGTGATAAGAATCAGAAGCGGTAGATTCTATGTTCGTGCTGTGTTATCATTAACTTTATATCTACCTGTTGGAGATAGTAGCCTGTCCACCGCAACACATACCGGTTGGATTTTAGCACAAGAAATGTAATTTTGTTCTTAGAGAGACATGTTTAGATGTCACAAAGAAAAAAATTATGTATTTAAGTGCCCAAGGGCGCTCACCAAAGTGTTTTCGAATTTTTCCCTGTCGCAGACAATCCCGTAATTTTGTTTAATGGATTTTGTAAAAAGAGAACAGATTGGACAGAGATCAACCAAATGATCGGTTCGAAAATAACCATTGAGTTACATTGCATAACTACTGCTGTACATATTAGGTAATATATAAGGAGTGAAACGATTCAGCCGTAGCTTTTGCAAAATGCGCCGTCTGAAGAGGGTCGATACATTTAACACTCCAATTCGTTCTTTTGTGAATGGTTGCACTTAATTGAATTAATGCCTACGTGTAATTAATGAGAGTGAATCAATCGTTTATTTTTGTGTGTGTGTGTTTTTTTTCGAAAGGGGAGGGGCATTGTTCAAATCTACTGGTTATACATTTTTATGTGGAACGACATGAATCTATAGGAAAACATTAAATGATAAATCTATAATCCCACAGGTGGGATTTCATTCAAATGTTTGGAATCGCTGTAACTTTAAAAGGGGATACCTTTTGGTACTAAGTAAATAAGAGAAAATGTGTATGCCTCAACGGTACACAGTGGTACGGGCGTCGGGCTTTTTATACTCCGTGACATGGTTTGAAAGTTTTGAAACAATCCGAAGCTGTTAGTCGGACAAGAAGCTGGAGAATGCGTTTGAGTATGCGAGCATTGTTTAAATACGTTATAAATTACGTAACAGACATACAAATTAAGAGAGATGCCATTCCGAGTAGTTCTTTAATTTAACCCGTTTCTGTACCATAAGCTGGATACGGATGAATTTTCTGGTTTAAGTGCATACATTTACAAACGATGAATTTTAGGTTAATGCATCCATCGTTGGGTTATTTCGTGAAAGATTTTATGGCCTAAAATTATCAGTAAAATCTAATACCTATTTACGAAAATGTGGTCCTCTTTGTCCAAAAATCACTGAAGTCAAGTCATGGAAAGTATTGATTACCTGTTTTTTGATGGTCGGTCCTTTTGAAGTCTTGACTTTTGCTTTAAGGTCTGTATAAATGGTATCAATGATAGGGTCCCCTTTGTCTAGTTTCTCATCGTTCTTCTTTAACTTGCCAATCTCGTGGGCTGCAAGCTTCAGAAACTTGTCACAATTCTCGCCATTCACTACCATAAACCTGGAACAATTTACTAATAATGCATTTTCGAGCGAATTGCACGTAGAATTCTGAACATGCGACAGCTGCCGCCATAGCGCATTTAGTAGCGCATCAGACACAATTTCTTCAATCAGCGACCGTCATTGGTTCGATTCCCGGCGACGGCATATACATTTTCCAACATTTGTCTCCCACATTTTGCCGGAAAATAAGAAACATAAGTCGGATAGCAGCTGGATGCTTGGAAAGGTTGAAATTGTAGTACTGGTGCTAAAAATCCAAAGAATCCGTTGTCAGGTCTCCAGCCGCTGTGATATGACTGAATAATTGTTAAAGCGGCGTTAAACCCCATTCAAACAAACAAACAAACAAACAAACAAAATAGCGTATCGCGACATTCCTTTATATATACATGAAGGGTTAAGTCCAAAGCTATTATAAGAACCTACATAGTCTGGCTGCCAGACTCTTCTTTAAGTGTTGTTTTTTTTCAAATGGAATTAAATCTTTGCAAATCTTACAATTAAGTCCCCTGTCCCTAAAAAAGAAGAGTCGTTTTTGTTCAGCACTTGTTAATATGAACTTGGGTTAAAGAGGCTTGTAATAGAACGACAAAAATATTTTTTTCTGAATATGCTAACAAAAACGACTGCGGCCAGTCTAGTACCTACATTGCAACCCGTCGTATTGAAAAAGCTTTACACTTACAATGGATCACATTTGTTGACATTTTTTTTTCATAGGACAATAGAAGACGTCTTTATAACTCGAATACGGTATTGTGACGTGTGATAACAGTAAATTTCTATACAAACGTCAAAATCGCGTATTCTACCTATAAACATGGTTATTTATGCTTAGATGTATCACATTTTAAACAGAATTCCAGTCAGTGTTTAAAATGCCCCTCTTGTTATTGGTTTTATCCAATGTTTGGCAGGCAAGGCCTGGCTGTAATTGTGAAAATTGACTTCGCTCTCAAAATAAAACCTTTACTTTCAAGCGAAGTCCTATTTTTTCATCAACGAACAGTTAGTATCATCGTGTAATTGACATTTATCAACCATTCTAAATCGCTCACCACCATTCTTAACACTAACTCAAAACATACAAAAACGCTACAAAATCATTGAGATAAGATCAATCTGTTCAATCCTTATCATTTAGAAAAAAACTTCACTATGGAAGCATACTGCACCTGTAACTACGTGTCATTTAGGCTTCCTTTGATGAAAAAAATAAACACTGTATATATGATCTTTGTAACTAAAAACGGACTTCTATTTTAGGAAAATGTGAATGGCAATGCTCTTATACTTGTTTTAGAATCTTGATGTTGCTATTTATTATATTGTTGCAGTGTTTCTTTTTGCATGTTTTATAACTAGTTTAGTTACAATGTTACAGGTGTGTTTAGCTTATTATCAAAGAAAACATTTAAATAGTTTTAGCAGTTTCTCAGTATGTCCTATATTTTCTTTACTTGTTATTGCTAGATAACTCGACACACATCATTTGGAGCTGTTCGTGATATCTACTGAGCGTACAGTGAAGACTCTGGCGAGACTGAGCGGAGACTCTGACGAGACTGAGCGAATGCACAGGCAGGCTAGAGGCTTTGCTTTGCCTACATTAGAGTTATTGGAAATGTCGCACACAGGCTCAAATGATTTTGGGAAATGCATGATGCGGCCATGCAATGCTTGAATATAGAATTTGTTTGATAATCGGTTGCTTATTTGAAAGTTTGAGTCCACATTCAGTCATCACAACGCCCTCCCTACAAATTCCCGAACCATGTCCAGAACTAAGCAGCCAACTCACAATATTTGGACAAATTATTTTCTTGTTGGTATTTATCGACACGAATCTTTTCCAGAATAGGGGGGGGGGGGGGACTACATATTCCACAAAGGAATACTATAAATGGGTTCATTAATGCATTAGTACTATCTGCATGTGTTGACCTTTTTGCTATAAGATATTGGTTCCTTTCTCGGCCATTTACACATGTACAAAAATCCTTATCATTGGACAAACATCACTATGGGCACTTTCTTCAACAAGAGGACCGTGATGGTCCTATATCACTCATATGAGTATGTGACTTCCAATTTTCAAGCCTTTTTCAATTTTCTTAGTCATATACAAGATTAAACAATAAAGAGCTATAATTTCCAAAAATAAAAATGAAAGAAACTGTGATTTGTTTTGCAAGATCAATGAGAAACTATACCATAAATTTTGAAAATTATGTCTTAGGATTTAGAACCTTTATCACCTCTATCTTAATGTGGCTCTACAACATCGATTTTAGGGTAACGATTTTAATCCTTTTGGCAGAATAAATGAATAAATGCTGAAACAAAAAATGAAAAGCATCAGGTCAAAAAATCATGCAAAATAAATCAGTTTTAACCCTTCCGGTTTGGAAGTAGAAGATTTTTATAAATTTCTGTTCTTTATTTCTATGTAAAATCCGGGATCCTACAACATAGGTTAAATTTTTAAGGTATAGTAATAATTTGAAGTATTTTGGTAGACAAGAATTGGGCTGTGCTCCATGCCAAATATAAAAACTCTAGCCCTGACGGTTTTAGGGGAGAAGAGTTTTTTATTTTTTTTTACTTCGTTGCCATGACAACCAGAGTTCTTCCTGGATTCCAATTCTGTAAAGTACAATGAAGGCCCTTGTCCTAAGGATTATGATTTTGAAATTTGGTGGAATTCTGATGGATAGTTTGGGAGTTTCATTCCAAGTTTTCTCTTGACCAAGGAACTAAAAATGTGCATGTATGCTAATGTATAGACTGGCTCCCGTCCCACTGATCTGAAGCATTGTGAAAAAATAAGCAAAATTCAACTAGAGGAAGAAAATTTCTTATCAGCTTATATTCTCTGACTGGCCGATCAGTGGGACTGGTAAACTCTGCAGAGCCCCATGTACAGGTTTACAGTTAGCAGGTTATTCAAGGGTCAATATAGGGACATGGAATGTCTTACAATAACACGATTGTTATCATTTTCTGGTATGATTTTCTATTTTCTATTGGATTATTTAATCTGTAAGGTCATCTTGATGTAAAGTTCTAGACAGGGCTCTAGGAAGGAAATACTTGGTTTGCTGACTACCCAGAGTATTTTACCAGGACTTTGATTTTAATTATAATTCAATATTAACTAGATTCAGTTTTTGGGAATATGGGAGGTAATGCGAAATAAAATAGTTACACATGAGTGGTCTACCTTATTAATTTTAAAACTAACTGACAGCCTGGGAGCCAGGCTAGTTAATGTACTATTCAATGAATATTTAAGCTCATCCAAACGCATGTTACAAACAAGAAAAAACTTACGACTTCCCTTTCTCTTTACACTTGGAAAACACACTAGAATCCACCCGATTACTTAATACCAACGGGTCTTTAAACTTGTAGGTAGGCCCGAAACAGTCTTTGACGAGCTTATTGCAGGCTTTTGAGGTAAAATGGCTTTTGGTTTTAACGTCACAAAACGCGGAAAATTTGGCGCACAAGTCCCCTTCTACGTCACATCCTGTGGCTCCTGTGGCCTCGGCGCTGCTCGAACCTCCGTCCTGAGAGGATCCTTTGACCGTGTCACCATCACTTGCCATGTTTGATCTTCATAAATACGACAGGTAAGTTTTACACACGATGTTGGGTGAATAAATTCTTTCTCCAAATTATACCTAAAATAAAAAATAATTTTCACAAATAAATGAGCAGTAAAATCCACCATCACAAAAATATTTTCATGTTTTCACTTCAGAAAATATTGATATAAGTGGAATTGTGGAGGTAAGGAAAGACATCTACATGCAGAATTTTTTCTGTTCAACCATTATCCTGTTGAATTTGAGCCCGTGCGTGGCATTTCCAACAATTTGAAATGTGCGTAAAGTGCAAACATTGAGCAGCATAGAGTGCCACATAGTATAAATACAAAGATACCTGATGGTCTTCAGGTACTTTAAGACCTTATCTAGCTACTAAACGCATAGTCAAATCTCGGGTCAGACTGTGGGGATGCACAGGCTAGCCAGAGTCTTTGCTTTGCGCATATTTGGAATTGTTGGAAATTTCACGCACAGGCTCATTTAAGTAATCCAAACAATTTGCCATTTTTTGACATTTCAACCAATAATGACAAGTTCTTTAAAAAGTTAACCCCTTTCGATTCTTTTCCTGAGCATGAACAACTATTCGCACCGAATGTGTGGGACGTTGTAAGAATGAAGATCGATGGCCGCTCACCGGAAACGAACTCAGAATCTGTTGGTCTAGAAGCCTTCCCTCTACCTCTCGACCACGGATATAAAGCAATAGCACCCAAAATCTACCCAAGTGGTGCAAAAGGAAAGCCTGTAAATTTAAGGAAGCGCCGGTTTTATTTATTGGTGCACGTATATCTAAATCTTTCGGTCGATACGGTACACCATACACGAACACACCCCACACACCTTGGATTATTGCTTCTTGATCCAACAAAACACCAAGATCACTAGTATCAGTATGCTATACGAATGATTAATTTCCTATCATAACACGATGATATTTTGAGAAGTAGATTCCAAATTACCTATCTATCCCTCCTAGTAAATTGGCAATGGAGAACAGTTGATTGCTGGCAAATCACACGATTATCCATTTCACGCTTTGCAAGAAAATCAACTGATCCCTTCTTAAAGAAAACATGTCTAAATGGCAATAAAAATGACAATAGACTCTTATTCTCAAAAATACAAATTTATTATTCATAAAACAGGAAAAATGTGTGTTTTTCCAAACAGGAATCCATCCATCGTACCTGTTCAAGTTATCATTTTCCCATAAACCGGCCTTTTGTGAGCTGAAGGCAATAAAAAAGGAAAATATTGAGGAAAGAAATGAAATGGCTTGTTTCAATTTACAATTTCTATCTTTTTCTCAATGTTGTCTGCAATAGTTTTGTGTTCTTTTTTTAACCTCAAAGATATGAGACTCTGCGCGATATTTTCAACAATTTCAAAAGTGACGTCATTAAGTCGGCTTTAAACAATTTCAAACGTGCGCTAAGCAAAGACTTTGGCTAGCCCATGCATCCGCACAGTCTGACCATAGTCTTCACGATGCGCTTTGTAGATATATTTGGTCTCAAATTGTCTTTAGACTGTCAGATTATCTTCTTATGGCACCACTTAACTGTCTAGGCCGCTCAATGTATAGTACGTTACGCACA
The DNA here is from genome assembly GCA_948146395.1 of Fragum whitleyi. Taxonomy (NCBI): domain Eukaryota; kingdom Metazoa; phylum Mollusca; class Bivalvia; order Cardiida; family Cardiidae; genus Fragum; species Fragum whitleyi. The sequence continues at coordinate 36,643,939 of OX411545.1, forward strand.
TGTCAAATTGTCGGAAATGTCTTGCATAGGCTGATTTTACAGTTGAAATTCTTTGAGTTTGGATTTGTTTTATTTGTTTGTCTTTTCATGATTAAGCTATGTTTGTTTGTTTGAATGGGATTTTAAGCCATTTTCAACAATATTCAAGTTATATCGCGGCTGGGGCACCTCTCAAAGGATTCCTGGTATTTCTAAAACCAGTAAAATCCTTGTATCCTTTCCTAGCCTCCGGCTGCTATCTCTCACAGGTGATTATCAACCCATTGGTGGGAGACAAATGAATGAGGACGAGTGTCGCCGTCGGGGATAAACCCGGGACTTTTACATTGGCAGCCCGACGATTTACAAACTGCGCTATAACATCGGCGTAAGACAGATGAAACTACTTAGACGGCCTTTTCTGAATAATGTATAATGTATCTTTTAAAATCCTGTGGCGATCACATTGTCCTACCAGTAACTTCTATAATTAATAACAGCATTGCAAAGGGAATATTTCCAAATGCATTAAAAGAAGCATGTGTTCTACCATTATTTAAAGGCGCAGAAAAAGAAGATCCCAATAATTATCGGCCGATATCAATATTGCCGACTCTTTCAAAAATCTTTGAACGTCATGTGCATAAACAATTGGTTTCATTTTTGGATAAAAATGGTGTATTATCGAATCACCAGTCAGGATTTAGAGAAAAACACTCTTGTCAAACAGCCCTTCTTCGGCTTATTGATGAATGGTCAAAAGAAATTGATTCCGGAAAGATTATTGGTTCAATTTTCGTTGATTTAAAAAAGGCGTTTGATTTAGTAGATCATAAGATTTTATTGTATAAACTCAAATTACATAATTTCTCAGAGAAATCTTTAGCTTTTTTTGAATCATACTTGTCGAACAGGACACAATACATGAGATATGATAATACCTACTCATCTCCAAAAACTGTATCTTGTGGTGTCCCACAGGGCTCTATTTTAGGGCCTCTCTTGTTTTTAATCTACATAAATGATATGACTTTGCACGTTGATGCTTCAAATTTAGACCTTTATGCAGATGACTCGACGCTATATAAATCCGGGTACGACCCTAATGAAATAAAGTTAAGTTTACAGAAAAGTTTAAATTCTATACATAGTTGGTGTTCGAATAACAATATGCTTGTAAATCCAAATAAAACAAAATGTATGCTTATTGGACCAAAAACAAAAGTTAAAAATTTGAGCATAAATATAAAAATAAATGATACTTGTATCGAAATTGTTGAGTCTCATAAAATTTTAGGCGTTCACGTAGACAAACATTTGTCCTGGAATGTACATATTGAAAAAACATGTTCTAAAATTGCCAGCCAAATTTCCTTACTTAAAAGAATTTCGACTTATCTTACGTTTGAAATGAAACAGTTATTTTATAATGCTTACATTCTACCTATCTTTGACTATTGCTGTACAATTTGGTGGAAGGGTGCTAAATATAGAACTTCCAAATTGTCTGTACTTCAGAAAAGGGCAGCCCGAGTTATACTAGGTGCTTCAACTAGAACATCATCAACAGATCTTTTTGGACCACTTAAATGGTTGACTTTCGATAATAGGTGTAATTATCACACCTGTGTTTTGATATTTAAATGTCTTAATAATCTTACACCTGGATATATGAAGGACATTATTACATTCTGTAAAAACGCTAACTACAATTTACGGTCTTCTGCTCATCATGATATTACCAACTCGAAATTCAATACATTGTACAAGAAAAATGCATTTTCATACTTCAGTATGATCGTGTGGAACGAAATTCCTATTTCTATTCGAGACGCAAATTCTTTAACTAGTTTCAAAAATCAGCTTAAACAACATTTGCTATTACGAAATTCTAAAGTCCATTCACAAAACATATAAGCATGTTAAAAAAAAAGCTGTTTCTGTCCGAGATTTTCCTATTCCCTAACTAATTTCCTGTGATTCATCGCATTGTTATCATAATTTGTTTTGCTATTCATATACTATAGCAGGGCTCGTGTTATTGCTTGTTATTGGGGAGTCATCGACTCCTCACCTTAGAAATACTGGGGGTCAAATCTGAATTTAAAGGGGTTAAAATGGCAGAAAAAGCAAATAATAAGTAGAATTTTGCATATATTTAAGAGTCACTTAACCTTTTTTTTGTAATAATATGAAATAAGTAGTTGATATGTAAAAATCTTAGGTATAAACCATGTTTTGACCTTTGGTAATTTCTCTCAAGGGGGTCAACATGACCCCCTTGGGAGAAATTTCTAGGGGTCAAATAGAGATATTTTCAGATTTTTGGGGGTCAAAACCCTGGTTTAAGGGTCAAACACGAGCCCTGAATAGAAGCATTTGTGTGTGTTTTTTTTTTTTTTTTTCACCATTACCATTTTTAAACTTTTCATTAATATTTTTTTTTTCTTTTCATTGATAACGAAGGCAACTTTGTAAAAAAGACTATTTTCATGTTATTTTCATTTGAAAAATGTCTTAATGTTCTACCTTCATGAAATAAAGATATTATTATTATTATTATTATTATTATTATGTATCAACTATGTATAAAATGCCAAGTGGCATTGTAAGAAATCGTGACCGTGCGAAGTTGCAAAATATAAGAACATTCCTCCATCCTATGATGAATCTTTGTGTCAGCATTTAAAGACAATGCATGTTGAAAACAGGGAGCACTGTATGACCAGGGTCTTTATTTGCAGCTCGAATTTCACGAACATACTATAAATAATGCTTTCGTGTTTTTCGAAGTTTTAGACAAGCAAAGGAATGGATTAGAGGGGGTAAAGTCTGTCTAAAATGTTCATCTCCAAATGAACCCCTATGTTGTTGATACTCATTAGAATTGTCTTGACAAGACGATTCCAATGAGTACTAACCTCATATGGTTTGTGTTATAATTATTGATATACTTTGATATAAAATCCAAGATACACACTCTTTTTATAGCTCTGGACAAGTCCAAGTTGAAGAGGTTGTGGACGTTGTCAAGAAGTTTGCAATTTGAAAAGAAAGTAACGTTATTCTGTGTTGTTTAAGAAATTTGCATTTACCTACTTTTGAAATATATTAAATTAGATCCAACATCTACAACAAAGCAAGAATTCATGCAATCCCTATAAACAAGAAACTAGAAATGCCTACTTTTACATCTTATCGCGTATACTTTTACAATGAAATGTAGACTGACTCAAAGAAACTAGCTTTTCCGCTTTGAAAGTGGTTTTCAAGAAGGAAAACGTCCTTATATCGTTTATAGATAGCCTAAATGTCGTAACTCTAGTTTGATTTAAACTGAAGTTCTGACGATTAGTAGACCACCAATGACCAACGATACATGTATGTATGCGATGTATAACGTTAAATGGGGGCATCTGCAGAAATGAGACAGTCAGGACGAACCCCCCCCCCCCCCCCCCCCCCCCCAAAAAAAAGGTAGGGAATGTGTTTTATGCACAATTTGGGTGTCCAGGCTGTGAAAAGAACATGTAAGTATTAGTTTAAGAGATGAAGATAGCACCTTTTCAATTTAATGGGGACATAAAGCTTAAAACCTAATCACACTATATGAATACACGAAAACATAAGTGTTATATGTTTTTCTATTTTCTTTGCCCCTTGAAATAAAAGGGTTACTCCCTTTAGAATGACGAATTGATATTTTGAAGCGAGAAGTTAAAGATGTCAACATTAAAAGAGTAGATTTCCCATGGGACTAATTCATATAGAATAACCATTTTTCCAGCCAGTCACAATGTTTGAATCATTACGTGAGTGACCGGTCCTAGTCATGGCGGTTTATTTTTAACAGACTAACTTCGAGGATGAACTTCGTCGATTTATCGAAGAAATAGACTACACCATGGATCAAACGATAGCTACGGAGAAGTGAGAATAGTTTGTTTATCGGACAATCCAAGTTAGAAGTTAGTATAAAAACTATATAAGACGCTTTGATAAGATTTAAATCAAATATTGGATTTGACCTTTAACCCTGGAGTCAGTGATCAAAACCAGCTTATCGACATTCATGAGAGTCAATCATCCGTAAAATACAAACAATAATAATGGGTATTGCATTAGAATTATGGCGCAGCAGAATTGGATGTTTTTCTCAGTCAGCTAAACGTAAATCCAGCCGTAGTGAAATAAATCTGATATGTTCACTAACGTTTATCTCATTTTCCCTCAGACTAGCATTATTCGCCTTATTAGTAGCCCAGTGCATTGAACCTAACCCAGGGCCAAAAGCAGGAAAGGGAGGTAATAGCAGGGAAAAAACTCGACCGAGTCGTACAGAAAGAGGGTCGGTAAACGAAAGGGGTAAAGGAAAAGATCCAGCGCTTGAGCAACCTGTTTCAGCCCAACAACCAGTAAGTGTCTTTTCGTCAAATAGATCAGACCAACCCAGAATAAATGACTGGCTAAATAACCAATCTCAAAGAACTGTAATACCAGATTCTGATAATGAAGATGACTTTCAAAGTGTCAGTGGTAACCCAGATCAAACAGGAGATTCAAACATAGCACCTATACATATCCTTCTTGATATACAGAGAAGCGTTAAGGTTTTGTCTACAAAATTCGATAGAATGGAAAAATCGATGGCGGATCTTCAGACCGAAAATAAGACTCTTAAACAGGAAAATGTTCGATTGAAGAAAAATGTCGAAATGCTTGATTTAAAAGTCGAACATTTGGAAGCACAATCGAGACGGGAGAATCTCAAATTTTTCAATGTACCAGAGTCAGGCAAAGAAACGTGGACTGAAAGTGAAAATAAGATAAGAAAATATATCAAGGATGACCTGCAAATTGATGAATCGATGATAAGTATAGAACGAGCTCATAGACTTCATAGTAATAGTAAACCACGCCCTATCATTGTCAAATTCTCGTTTTATAAAGATAAAGATAGTATTTTACAGGCATATCGTGAGAAGAGGAAGTCTGATAGATTGCACGGAACTGACACTGCGACTACTGGCGACACACCAAAGATAGGCGTAAGTGAAGATTTCCCTCAACGAGTTAGTAGAATACTCCCTTTATGCAAGATGCTATAAAAAGCGGTCGAAAGGCTCACCTGCAATATGACAAGTTAATTGTAGATGGAAAACGATTTATTTACGATAGCGAGACTAAACAACCCGTAGAAGTGTCTAAATAGGGAATAGGCCAAGGCCTTCAGAATCATAATAGAACTTTGTCACATCAAGCAATAAAGGGAGGTAATTCAAATATCATCCTTCACCTTGCTTCTTTGAACATTGCTGGACTAAAGAAATTTGAGAACGATAATTTATTTCGTAAATACTGTGAACGATATGATTTGATAGGACTGGTAGAAACGTGGGGTATGTGTGATTCAGACTTTGAGAACATTCTCCCAGATTATCATCAATACAGTTACTTTAGATCTAAAAGGTCGAGTGCTGTGCGTTGTTCCGGAGGGGTGACCGTGTTTGTACGAAAACAATTATTTGATACTCTAAAGATTTCAAGAATTTTTCAAAATGTCAAAGAAAGTGTTTTAATTCATATTTCATCTCGCTCAGAAAATCAAAGGGATATAATCATAATCTATACGTACGTAGCACCAGAGAGCTCGAGTATATACTCATCTGGTGAGTCTAATGGTATAGAGATACTACAACGTACTATTGATGATGTAATATCTCAATATCCAAACGCTAATATTTTGTTAGCAGGAGATTTTAATGCTCGAACCTCGAATCATCTTGATTATATACCTAATGATGACATTTCTTTAGTTTTTAATGATTTAACCCTTGATTATCCGTCCGACAAATTTAACCTGAATAGGTGTTCGAAGGACGAAAAAATCAATAGATTCGGTTTATCTCTCCTTGATATGTGCTGCACACACGATCTACATATATTAAATGGTCGTCTTTTTAACGATAAAGATGGTAACTTTACATGCTTTTCTAATAATGGGACAAGTGTTGTTGATTATATTATCTGTTCCACAGATTTGTTTCAAAATATAAAAAATTTCGGTGTCGGAAATGAAGATTTCTCTGATCACTTTCCATTGTACTGTACAGTAGAATTGAATAATTTAATCGATTATCAACCAACTTGTGAGTGGTCTAACAAATTAAAGCTTACAGATTGGTCCAAAATGAAATGGAATCCAAATTTAAAGGAACAATTTATCGAGAATTTTACAGAATCCTTTAGACCATTTATCCAAAATCTAGAATCAAATAATTATAGAAATATTGTCCTAACTGCACCATCGTTTATTAATATTTTTCAGTCCGCAGGCTGTATAATGAAAGTCAAAACTCATTCCTATAATCAAAATGGTTATAATCAACCAAAATGGTGGGATTTTGACTACAATAACGCTAAAAAGGAAAAATACATCGCGTTGAGAAAATTCCGAAAATTTGATAATAACGAGTCACGTTTAAGCTATTTGTGCAAGCGTAATAAATTCAAAGCATTATGCAGACAAAAGAAAAATCGATATCAAAGCGAACAACGTGCTCATTTGATTAATGCGCGAACAAGTCCGCAAACGTTTTGGAAAGTTCTAAGGCAAGATGAAATGAAATCACGATCTCTCAATTCTACGAAGAATACCATTAACGCATCAAAATGGCACGACTATTTTAGCAATCTTTTTACACGTGGAGGGTGTGAAGAAACAATGGACAACGAATTTCTCAATTTTATCAAAAACGATTATGATACAAATTGTTTAAACATTCCAATTTCCGAACAAGAAATAATCGATAGCGTGAAATCAATTAAAAATGATCGATCACCGGGTCCTGATGGTATTGTAATAGAAATGTATAAGAATACGTTACATTTAATCCTTCCATATCTTTGTAGACTTTTTAATGAAATTTTTAATTCTGGAATATTTCCAAACGAATGGGCCAAGAGTGTAATAACCCCAGTTCATAAAAATGGCTCAATTAGTGATCCAAATAATTATCGAGCGATTTCTCTGATTGATCACATTTGTAAAATTTTTGTTTCAATACTGAACACTAGATTAAGCTCATGGTGCGAAAATAATAATGTGATAGAGGAATCTCAAGCTGGTTTTAGAAAAGGCTATTCGACAACGGACAACATATTTATCTTAATGTCTATGGTTCAAAAGTATCTCTCAAAACAAAATGGTCGCTTTTATTGTATCTTCATTGATTACGAAAAAGCGTTTGATAAAGTCAACCATCATGAACTTTGGAAAGCATTTGAAAGAATAAATATAAATGGAAAATTCCTTAATATTCTGAAATCTATCTATAGTAATACTACGGCATGTGTAAAAACAAGTGAGGGCTTAACAAACAGTTTCAAATGCATGATCGGAACCAGACAAGGCTGTATTGCGAGTCCCAAAATTTTTACTATTTTCATAAATGATTTAATTAAGTATTTAAAACATAAATCAGAGGGCGGAGTTTTCGTCTCTGACTCTATTAGTGACCTTTTTGCACTTTTATTTGCAGACGACGTGTCAAGCTTCTCCGACACCGTTGTACGCCTACAAAAACAAATAGATAATATTTCATCTTTCTCTGACAAAATAGGAATGAAAATCAACATAAATAAAACTAAAATAGTTGTTTTCCGAAGAGGGGGGACTCTTAAAAGTATAGAAAAGTGGCATCTAAATGGAAACCCCATAGAAGTTGTCCCGTATTACAAATACTTAGGTGTTTATTTTACACCAAAAATGTCTTGGTCTCTCACTGTTGATAAACTATCACTTCAGGCAAAAAAGCTTCTTCATGTGTTATAAGATACGGGAAAAAGTTTGGCAGATTGCCCCCAAATGACATGTTTAAAATATTCGACGCTATGGTTAAACTCATTCTGTGCTATAACTCTAGTATTTGGGGTCACACATATAACAAAAAAGTAGAATCAGTACATGCTGCTTTTTGCAAAAGATACTGTCATCTAAGTAGCAACTGTATGGATGCATTCGCCTTAAGTGAATGTGGACGTCTACCTCTAAGTATTTATTACATGTCTAACTGTATAAAATATTGGACTCGAATCTTATATCTAGATGCATCGAGATATCCGAAGCAATGCTAAAATCTATTATATCAATTAGATGAAGCCGGTAGGCAAACTTGGGCCACGAAAATAAAAGACTTATTATTTCGATTTGGTTTTGGTTATACATGGATTGTTCAAGACGTAGGTGACAATGCACTCTTTATAAAGACTTTTAAACAACGACTTAAAGACTGTTTCTCACAAAAACTAAATAGCGAAATAGTATCGTCTTCAAAAGCAAATTATTATCAACATTATCGATCATTATTAACTGTTGAAAAATACTTAACAATAGACTTAAGCTTTAAACTCCTAAAAGTACTTTCTAATTTCCGATGTTCTACTCATGACCTTATGGTAGAAAAAGGCAGATACACTAATATTGATAGAAATTTGCGTTATTGCTCCCTTTGCCTAACTTTAAATATTAATGTAGTTGAAGATGAAGCACATTTATTCTTTTTTTGCCCATCGTATGAAAACATCCGTCGTCAGTACTTTGAACATCGCTGGCTTCGGATTCGAAATCAAGAAGCGTTTTGTCAAATTATGGAAACACAATCGAATAATTGTATCATTCGTATTGCATACTTTCTATATAATGCGTTTAAATATCGAACAGAGTTACTAAAAGATGTTTAATAGCATGGAAATGTACTCATTCATGTTTTTTTCCCTTTCCTATTTATAAATTTGAGGATTTGACTATGTTTTTGTTTATCAAATCTCTGTATAATGTTTTGACTTTAACTATACATAAATTATCATATCACTTATTGATTCCAAATATACTCTACCTATAGTGTGATTCAGACTATAGATGCATGCGTTTGGAATTAGCAGTTAAATACTGTAAAGTAGGAATTAACCCGACAAATTCTTATTTCATTTCAGTAAATTGATTTTTACAAGTGATTTCCTTCCTTACTATTACGCAAATATGGATGTTTATCAGTAAAAAAGGGTTAGCTGTATACTTCAAAAGAATACTGGTTAAATTATCTACCTCAAATATTTCTATCAATGAGAAAAATCAGCAGTTTAAAATGTTTTTGAAATGGGTATGTTTTGTATTACAAAAGTATAATCCGCAATCACGAACCTAATGGTAATATATATGCGCTTAAATACTTTTTTCGCATCCTTCGGCTGATTGTATAATATATGGATGAAAAAATAAGACATGATATATTAAACTTTTCTCTTGGTTTTGTCAAAATGTTAAACTGTCACTCTTTGTGTTATATGTATGTATCTTTTTTGTATCTTGGGCCGGTGGCCTTATATATGCTGAATAAATGTTATGTTATGTTATGTTAAAAAAAATCTTGGCACAAATTAAAATTAAACTTTTTATAAATGAAACATCGAATGAAAGAAAACAATACTTAAACCATAAATTAAGCGCTCTCGATTCTGCTTCCGTAAGAATACACAAAACTTCGAACAACGTTTGAAAAAATGACACCGACCTTTGCACGTGACTGACAGAATATACTAAGATCAACCCGCACATATCGATGGCTCAGCGCGAAACCCTTGTTACTGCCTATATAACCATAGGCAGTTACAACTGTTTCGCGCTGAACCATCGATATGTGAAGTCTGATCATAGCTTACGATGTCACTCACGTGCAAAGCTATTTTCCATCTGTAAGATCCTTAAGATATTGCTTAATTCCTAAGGTTGAACCTGGAACCTCTTAACCCAGGGCCAGACTCTCTAACTTCCCACGCTACTACTTACAGTGACCTAAATAGTGCGTGAATGAGTTGACTTTGTCATTAGATTGAAAGAATAAAAAAGTAATTACTTTTAATATTACCAAAATTAAGCCTGTGCGTGTCATTTTCAACAATTTCAAATGTGCACAAAGCAAAGCTTCTGGCCAGTCTGTGCAGCCGCACAGACTGACCAGAATCTTTACTTTGCGCTTCATTGATAAATAAGGTCTTAATCCATCTTCATGTAGTCAGTAAATATTATTGTTGCATTGTATCGTCAACGCTACCCAACGTTCGTACCTTGCGCAGGTGTGAAATTGTTGGAAATGTCACACACAGTCTAAAATTATAGCTGATTGATTACATCTCAACGTCACTATCATTGCCACTGACAACAACAACAACAACAACAATAATAATAGTCATATAACTTATAATAACAGTGAAATTGATAAAACGATGATGACAATAATGATAATAATAATAATAATAGTAATTATATTAAATACTCAACAAAATGTACTAATCTGATTTTGAATGCATTCGGCTTAGTGAAGACATAACTGTTTTGTCTGCAAATCTATAAGGGCTGATACTTACATGCTTACCGAAACCCGAGTGAATATATGTGTAGACAGTTTTTTCCGCACCAGATACTTAAAATGTTATGAAAATATCGTCGATGAAGTGTCTACATGCCATAAAAATTGCTCGAGTAAGTTTTTGATTACGTTTTTCTTTAAACACAGGGAAGTTTTATTTCGTTTATTGTTATCATGTCATCATTTTGAAGTTTTTTTCGTTGACTAATATGTACACCTGGGCTCATTATTATATGTGTATGTCTTTACTGGGTTGTCTGGAAAGCACATTTTTACGCTTAGTGTCCCTAAAATGAATTGACACTTAGGTTACTCTTACGCTTCAAGTCATACCATACCCCCATTGTCTAACTAAACATTAATGCTACAGCTTAACGACATCTTTATAGTTTTTTATCTATATGAAATTCTGTTTAACATCAGTTATAACCAGAACAAAGCAAGCTTAAAGAACTGTTTATATTAACTTAAAAATGTAAATTCTTTAATTATTTTTATCTGTTTGGTATTTTTCACGATATTTTCATATCCACTTTAAACCGTGATTAAAACGTCCTCATTTCACCGTTCGGTCTGACATACGTAGAAGCATTTTCACATGGCGTGTTGATATTTTAATTAACGAAATTCGCCAATTAGTTCCTCTTAATATGCTTGTGAACACATGGTTATGTTAATGTAATGCAGATGATCATATATACTTTACAACTCCTTTCTCCATAGGCGTAATGACTAGGTTTTCGAGTGATACAGTAAACATCATCGTGAAATTAACAAGGTGAATGATTTTGGAATGCTCTCGGATTGAAATTGAATGAATGGGAGGGGCGAGTTTTGGATGATGTCCAAGGATCTTAAAACATAATCGCTGATTTCGTCCGAATGGTCCATATTAGCCATGGTGTTTTTCTCTCTTTAATTAAATCTACCTAATCTAATTTTATGTCTTCGCGGAATTTTAAATCAACACCAGCCTATAGATTCATGCAATTATTTGGTGATCAATTTGATCGAAATGTTGATCATTTTTGAACGATTTCGAAGCTTTTTTTTTACAATTACGGAGCGTTTTTGAGTGAATGAAGTGAGTGTTTGAACGCATGATTGAAAGACCAAGCGAGTGATTTTGAATGATTTTGATCGAAGTGAGTGTCAATTTCACGAGGTAGTGAATTGTGTTTTGTATTTCTATTTTAGAAAAACACGTTTCCTCTTTTAGGTTGTGTAAGTAGCTTTTTTGTTTCGCAAGATAGTGCTGCTATCGTTCACATATATGTGCGGATCAAAAGGGCGGGGGGTATCGTTTGGTCCGTAGCCCCTTCGAATTTCGGGAAAAAAAACAAGTAGGAAAAACGGTTTGGTCAGTGGCTGAGAAAATGTTGTAACTACACTTAGCTGGACCACTGAGGAATATCATTTTCTTTAATGCTTTTTGGTTGTTAATCGAGAAATAACGGTACATTATCACTTGATAATCTCACCGCAAAAGCAGTGAAATCATCAAAAACTTATACCCTGCTTTTGTACATTTCACCCTATCTGACGTCATCTATGCGGGGCGAAATAAGTGACGTCACAATTAACGTTGTATAGCAATCATGTGCAAAATGACGCGCTTTACGAAAATATGTTCTAGTATCTTCACATTTTGTCTCATTTTCGCATAAAAGAATTAGAACAATGGTTTGTTTTCAAATAAGATCGATTAATATTTCAGTTCGCGAACAACAAAAGCTATATTTTCACGAGTGGCAGAGCTACGATGTTGTTCATTCAATGAAATATAAATCGATCTTGCACTGAAACAAACGATTATTCTCTATAAAATTTCGGCTGTTCCCCGTCTGAATGAAAAAAATTGAATCCGCTCATGTCCTAGTCCAACAATCGAAATAGAATGAAAGGTATCTTATTTATGTTAGTTTCATCATAAATAGACATTTAAATTTACTTTTGATTATAATGTATATTGTAACATGATAAAATATAATTACGTGGATTTAGGCCTATAAAACAATAAACAATAAAACAATTAATCTAAACCTCTTAATCAACAAGCCCAGTATTTAGACAATGAAATTCGTTTTAAATCAGTCGAAATATTTGACATTTCTGTCCTTTAGTAAAGAGTTAGACCTGCGTCTGCCACAGCTGGAAATCATAGGTACTCAAGAATGTAACATTGACTGTAAAACGCTTCAAAGAATGTGGGCGTTTCCTCAAATTAAAGCATGAGTGATTACGTGATCTTAACATCAATCCAACTACGACGTATTGTGAAAGGAAAATAACTCCACCAAATTTACATCAGAAATCTAAACAAAAAAAGAGAGAGGGAGAGAAAGAGAGAGAGAGAGAGAGAGAGAGAGAGAGAGAGAGAGAGAGAGAGAGAGAGAGAGAGAGAGAGAGAGAGAGAGAGAAAGAGAGAAAGAAAGAGTGAGAGAGAAAGAAAGAGAGGGAGGGAGGGAGAGAGAGAGAGAGAGAGACTGAGAGAAAGAGAGACTGAGAAAGAGAGAGGGAGGGAGGGACGGAGGGAGAGAGAGACTGAGAGAAAGAAAGACTGAGAGAGAGAGAAAGTCAGAGAGAGAGCGAGAGAGAGAGAGGGAGAGAGAGAGAGAGAGAGAGAGAGAGAGAGAGAGAGAGAGAGAGAAGAGAGAGAAAGAGAGGGAGAGAGAGAAAGAGAGAGTGAGAGAGAGAGAGAGAGAGAGAGAGAGAGAGAGAGAGATTATATAAACTATATAGATCTAGCATTCCTACCATTCGCTTTAAATTCGTTCAAAATATGATCAGATATTGCTCGAATTGACCAAAAACTTTATGTAAATTGCATTATTCATTTGATCCTTAATTGCATAATCTGACGTTATATCGGAATCGTTTGATTTATTCCTGAGAATTCAGAAATGTTAATTGTAAAATTGTACTTAAATATATTTTATCAAAAGGGAGTCAAAAGAATATCACTCATTCCGTTATTGCGAAACGATTTAAAAAATATTCACCTTGCAAATTTCAATATATTCTTGACTGTAACCTAAACGGGAAAAAAATATCGTCGCATTCGAGAAAATTGCTAGTCATTGAAAACATTTCGAGCTATATTTGGAACTATTTCTCCCAAGTGCAGTTAACGTAATTGATTTTTTTTTTAGTTTTCCCTTGAGTAAACTTGTTCTTTCTGTTACCCCGTATGATAAAGTACGTTGGCGAACAAAATGTCGCATCTACAACTTGAATAAATACAGTTAGTTACATCGTGAAATTGACATTTACCCCAATCAAAACCATTCTAAATCGCTCATTCAGCGCTCCAATTATTCATTACAAACACTCACTCAAACCAATCAAAAACGATCAAAACCGTTGAAAAATATAGAATCAACAACGTCATTCAAAATAAATTTTGAAAGTGAAAAATCGAGCTTTCACTGACATAATTCAAATTGTAAGTGTCTGATAGGTTCTTGAAGAAATAGGGAGCTATCTATAGAATATTTAAGCACATTTTATTAAAGGGAGGTAATCAATATTGCTAATTTTGTTCATCCTGAACAAAATTTGCAATATTGGATTACCTCGCATTAAATTCACTCAAAACTCGCTCCACACATTCATTTAATTTCATTCTTAAATTATTCCAAAATCATTCAGCTTGTCAATTTCACGATATTGTTAACTGTATGTAGATACGATATTAAAGTCGCTAACCAACGTTGTACAACTAGGAAAATCGTGAAATTGAGTTGAATGATTTTGGAATGAAACTGAATGAGTGTGATGAACGAGTTTTGAATAATTTTCGAGGGAGGTAAACATGAAATTGGGTTTTACGCCGATATTAACAATCTTTTAGTTTTATCTCGGCGACTAAAGGTCTAAACAATGGATTCCTGGTACTTCTCACAACAGTAATACTCTTAAATCCTTTCATAGCCCCAAGCTGCTATTCAAAATATGTCTAAGATTATCAAGTCATTGATGTTAGACAAATAGTCGGAAAGGATGAGCGCCACCGTCGGGAATCCAAACGGGGACCTTTTGACGATAGTCCGACGCGCTACCACTTTACTATGATAGCGACTAGAAATAATACTGAAAACACATTGTAATCATATCAACAGTTTAACGGCATTTATTTGCATATATCATGCCAACATTACTGGTGCTATAAAGTCTGCAAAAGTAAGTAATCATCGAGCATGATAAGAATCTTATGAAAATATACGATAACCATAAAATAACAGTTAAATAGAAAAATACACATTCACTTTCACATGCATATAAAGCATCAAGTAAACAAGTAAACTCACCAATAAATTTTGTCAACAACGATGTATAAAATTCCGCCCTATTTTTTCTTCCCAGAAAATGTAAATAGAACAATCACGTGACCAGAATGATAATATTTCCATCGATCGGTCGCAGAGAAGGCGCTCCGATTTCCAAGAACTATTTACACTCTACAGTTTGTCCTATCCTTACACCGTCTTCAATCAGTATTGGAATATTGTGAAGGAAATACGTAGTCCAGCATATACATAAGCTTCACCAACGTTGCGTTCAGGATCACCAAACGGTGCAAACTGTTTTCCATTTGTACCCTGCTTTGCACGCAAGTACACGTGCAAAGCGGGGTACAATTGGAAAACTGATAGCAACGTTTGGTGATCCTGAACGCAGGGCAGGCGATATCAATCCTCTTCAAATCAGTCTCAGGGAAGTTTATATGTATAGTTTAGATCATATGATCCGATATTGACCCCTTTGTGAAAATGGCTTCATTTCAAAAACTGACTTTTTTTAATGAATATACAAAGATAAACTACGTGTACTGAACTTAGTTAGGGATCAAATTCAAAACCCGTTTTTTTCCCTCCAGAATTTTCAATCTGATTATTGATTCTGATTCTGATCGACATAATTAAAAAAAAAAAAAAAAAAAAAAAAAAAAACGTGACAAAGGACGTTTGCAGGCACTGGTTAATGCAAAAAAATGTGATTAAAAAAAGGAAGTATTAATACAACAAAAATGCTTCCTCAGTTATCCCCTTTAATAGTCTGAAAAACTCTCTTCATAATGAAAAACTTGCTACAAGGTTAAAAAAAGGCATCTCGAATAACAACAGAGATTTGATCAATTTTAAATTTTACTATGCTACAGTTAGTTGCATCGTAAAATCGATATTCATCCTAATCAAAACCGTTCTAAATCACTATCACAGCGCTCAAATCATTCATTCCAATCACTCGCTTCAAAATTACTAAAAAAGATAAAATCAACAGCATAGATATAACTAGAAAAAATGCTATTTCCCTGACATAAATGAAATTTTAAGACTGATTGGTTCTAGAAGAAATAGAAATGAAAATTTATAGAGCGAGATGCGCATTTTATTAAAGGGTGATAACAAATATCGCTAATTTTGTTCATCCTGAACAAAATTGGTGATATTGATTTACCTCCCTTTAATTTCACTCGAAACTCACTCATCGCATTCACCCAATTTCATTCCAAAATTGTTTAAAAATCGTTTACACTCCAACTTCAACAAACGCACTAGGCTAACGACGTCATGTGATCATAAAGCTCATTTTTTGTCTCCAAAAAAACCCACATAACAAATTGATAGAGTATAGAAAACACTTCTTTTAAGTTAAATGCATTTCTAGGGAAACAAAATACATCCTAATACATCCCTTACTATCCTCATCGTAATTTCGTTAACTCCCCTCATTTGATATGCTATCGCAATCTCATATTTCAACCATTTGTATCGTCTCTGAACATTTCGTTTCTGTCACTTCTTACGCCGTACTCTACTACGTTCTCAGATTCTGTCCCTCATAATTACATAGTAAATAACAGTTTAAACGTAGATGTGTTGCTTTCTCATTTACTTATGCCCCCAACGATACAGTTTAGAACATCTTCTGACACTTGTTTCGATAAAAATCATAGTAGATAACTTACTCAGCTCTTCCCCTTTTATCATTCCGGAAATCAAACCATTAAAAACGATTAAAAAAAAACAAACTACGAAATCGTTCAAAACGATCAATATTTCTTATAAATCGAACAAACAATTTTACGAATTTTGGCCGGTGCGGATTTTAAAGCTTATTACTGTTCCGGGAAGACACACAAACGGAAAGTACATATATATCTTGAAAGTTAGGTAATAGATTATCGATAATTTCCTTTAAAACTCGTTTAAAACTCGCTCTGCATCTTAATCAATATCATTCAAAATCCATTCACCTGGTCAATTTCCTGTTTTAATTCTAATTCACGTCAAGGCTCGGTTTAAGTACAAGATACTCTCTTTCTCTCTATACTCTACTAATCTCTTTTCCTCTATGCTCTACTAATCTCTTTCTCTCTAAAATCTACTAATCTCTTTCCCTCTATGCTCTACTAATCTCTTTTTCTCTATACTCTACTAATCTCTTTCCCTCTATGCTATACTAATCTCTTTCTGTCTATACTCTACTAATCTCTTTCCCTCTATGCTCTACTAATCTCTTTCTCTCTATACTCTACTTATCTCTCGTTACTCTATTAATATCTTCCTTTCTATACTCTATACTCTACTAATCTCTTTCTCTCTAAACTCCAATTATCTTTTACGCTCTATACTCTACTGACGTATCATCGTCGTCGTAATCTCTTAATTTCCAAACCGATATCTCCAGTTCTCCTGATGCGTCAAGATGTCGCTGTCTCGTCTCCAAGCTCTTGGCATCGTAATCTTAGCCCTTTTCACTCATTTTAGAATTTGTGTTCTTAGAGTCTGAACTATGAAGCAAAGACTTGTCATTTGCTGTTAACAACATCGTGAAATTGACAAGATAAGTGTGTTTTGAATAAAGTAGGAATGGAATTGAATGGGTGTGTGGAGCGAGTGTGGGATGAAATTAAAGGGAAATAATACACTATAAATAGTTTCGTCTAAAATGGCCGAAATTATCAATATTTATTACCTCCCTTTAATAAAAAAAATGCATACATGATCTATAAATAGCTTTATATGTCTTCACGAATCAATCAAACGCTTATAAAATTTAATCAAGTCAGTGAAATTGAAGCTTTTTTTTTAACAATTTTCATTCTGAAACTACTTATTGATCTTATCTGTTTAGTGATTTTGAGTGTTTGGAATGAATAAACGGAGCGCTGAGTGAGTGATTGGAATGATTTTGGTCGAAATAAGTGTCAATTTTATGATATTATAATTTGTAATCCGTAGTCAAGCGGATACCCTAAACTATTCCCGTGGTTTTGTATTTCTTAGGTACTCAGGTCTAGTATAGGTCATCCAGAAAATATTCAAAATATGTCAAATACATTGTATAAAAATAATATAACCTGCGTCGTAGTGAACTTTTATAATCTTTTATGCGTTCTATTTCAATCACCGCATTCTGAGAATTTATACAAATCACGGTAAAGTAACTGGTCATATACGAACAGAGTATAAAACTAAAGTTCATTAAATCAAAAACAAACATTAAACCTGTCATCTTAAACATGTTAAAAACACGCATTTATCTGTTTATAGAAGGCTTGTTTAATAAATTTGGTATTCCATGACCGATCATTTCGTATCTATTTAAAAGAAAATGGTATTTTTTGATGACGTGTCCAGACTCATATACATTGTACATTGATTTAAAAAGTTTACATTTTCGAGAGTTTTGTACGAACATTTTTGGATGCAAAAACTCATAAAATCCCTTACGAGTCTTCTATAAACAGATAAATGCGAGTTTCACAATGTAGTGAAGCCAACCCACTATGGCAAGGATCGAGTCATTTCCAGTTTTCGTTTTTGCCTGAAGGGTCTTACAGTTAAGATCATCGTGGAATTGACTGTCATTCCGGGCGAAACCATTCTAAATCGCTATATCAGCACTCAATTATTTGATTCTACACACTCACCTAGACCATTCAAAAACGCTCCAAAACCGCTAGAAATGACAAGATCAACAATTAAATTAAAAAATTGGATAGAAAAAAATCCACGATTTCACTGACATATTTGCATTTTGTATGAATGCGTATTAATGCATTCGTGAAGACATAGAAAAATATTCATAGAAGTTGTTTCCATACGGTATTAAAAGGAAGTAATAAATATAGCTAGTTTTGTTTAAAATTAGCGATATTGGATTACCCCCCTTTAATTTCACTTAAAACTCAAACAATATACTTATTCAATTTCATTCCAAAAATATTACAAAAAATCGTTCATCTTGTCAATTTCACGATGTTGTTAACTGTATCTGAGCCGTTTATTTAGCTTTTTTTTTAATTATTGAAACTGGCTTTGTAAACGAATTTGTTGTCAGATTATCAAGATGAAAAAGAGTAACTATTGTTGACAACGGATGGGATTCATTACATCTTTTTCACCTATCCCGAATGTAATCTGTACAATAGTTGCTGCCTCAAGATGAATTTGTACAGGCACAGTGCGTTGAAGAAGAAAAAGGAGGAGAAGAAGAAGAAAAGCACAGACAACAACAACAAAAACAACAATATCAGCATCAACAACAATAAGAAAAGAACAACTACAACTTACTGTAAAATAAAGAAAGAGCTATCACACTGATAATAAAATAGACAATATGTGTGTAGATAATCAGAATGAAACAAGATATAAACTTTGGGCGATCAAAATTTTCAAACGGGTCTTGTATCATGAAACTAAGAAATATGTCAGCAGGAAACATCTCTTAGGGGAAGTAACTTAACTTATGTTATTAAAGTAAACAATATGAGTTATTTCCCCTATAACATGTGCGACCGTTCCTTGCTTGTTTTAATTATCTTTTCATTCAAGCGGATCAATGTGACAACATTCACTTATTGGGAATAAAAAACTAAATAACCACGAAATTTTGCAAACCACTACTACTGCACTGGTACTATCTCACTGAAACTTTTGTTTAACAAAAATATAGATTAAATAATGTTTGTCAAAGTAAAACTTTCCTTGTGATGAAAGTTTTTTTGTTGTTACTGCAATAGGTTTGTATCTGAATAAAATAATTTTTATAATAATATGACAGACGTTGTGGGAGTGAAATAACCCCGTGGAATATTTTTGATGTAACTCGGGTTCTACAATACTAGTGGAATGATTATGCAAATGAGCTCAGAACGTAAAGCAACGCTATTTTTTAACCGCTTAAAAGTAACGCCATGATATAAATATAGTGTGACGTCAGTTTTACACATCGTTAAAAGTTTCGCGGGAAAATGAAATTTGAATTTTAAAAATTTGAAGATTTTCGCCAAAATTCGGGTATATTGTAAATAGAATATAAAAATTGTGTCAATAAAATACAGAATTTATTAAACTCATCATCTAAAGCAGATACAAACTCGGCGCAGCCTCGTTTTTATCTATTTATAGATGACTCGTTTAATAAATTCGGTATTCGATGACCACTCATTCAATGTCCTCTATATATCTTACACTGAGTATCTGAACCATTCCCCTACAATCAAGTTTATTGGTGCCTCTCAACCCTTTAGAACCATTGGTAACCATAATGGGGACACAGAGTTTTTATTCTGAATTCATAATGTTTCTTGCCAAGAAAGACAAAGTTTTTAATTCAAATTAGTTTCCGCCAGTAACGTATCTCAATTTGGACCATTTCAAAATTTTGTCTTCTGATAACGGTTTAATTCATCTTTCTTACAAAGAAAGAAAATGTACCTTTATTTTAATTTTTTCTCCTAGAAATTAACTTCTAACCAATGTACTTTTGTTTGGTATTTACAGGTTTCATTTGAATTCTTCTAGACTAGATGTTTCCTGATAATATTTGCTATAATTGTAAGAGAGTACAGATAAATCGAGATTCAAATACAGATATAGTCCATCTGAGGTTATTTTACGTGAAATATGTGTCTCACTGTCAGAAAATCGGTGCTTTCCTTAACTCTTTCACAGACAAACCAGGAAAAACAAACTTCGAAAAGGTGTTACATGGATGTACATGGACAAAGGGTGTCAGATTTTTTTTTTACAAGATTTGGTAGAGTCGAACATCTTTTAACGAGCAACCGTCCCAATCATTGTCTCAAAGAACCATTTGAAAAGTTGATATTTACCTGTTTAAACCGGGATTAAAAAAGTTCCTGAAATAAGCTTTGTTTCGTCCAAGGGGTTAGCTGTGATTAATGCTCCGGTCAACTTGTCATAAAAAACGATTGTATGCATGTATATATCGCATAAACGCTACAGTCGACATGGGCATGATCAGTGCACTAAATAAAACGTATGTATTTCCGTTTATTTATCGTCGCTACCGTAGTCCATTCCAATATGAGCGACGACCCAAGAAGACGGTTAGTTTTTACGGGAGATAGTGAAATGATACATGACGAAACTATTGCTGAGATCCACCATCGCGGTCGAACTTCAATGGTTTTGAAGGCCGGTGCTCTACCAACTGAGCTAATGGGACTGACCTAAATCAACAGTTGTAAACAGTTCCTTTTTATACGCCCGCCTAACCGTCGGTCGGTCTGCCGGTGTCCTCTTCTCTGTCTTGAGCATATCACGGTTATGTTCAGTCCGATTGACTTGAAACTTGGCAGTTATATTTTTCTCATAATTAAGGAGTACAATGCACAAGAATTTTTCAGGCTAATTTTTTGTTATTGTTCTTTGTTGTTTTTCATTTCGCAGTGTAATGGGCGTATCTTGTGACAATTTGCCACCTTGTTTGATTTATCATTCTCCTTAAAAGTTTCAGTCTATAGGCTGCTACATGTATGAAATTAGCGGCTGACTGACTGACTTTTTTTTTTTTTTTTTTTCGATTATTTGCACCAAATTGATTAAAATGAACGCTTTGTTCTATTTTCAACAATTTTTGGGAAAATAATTTCACGAAAGCATAGTATATATATATTCAATAGCTATCCAGGGTAGACGAGACATTGTGTTTTAATAGGATTATCAACATGTTCATAATGTTTTCTTAAACTCGAGAAAATGGACATATTACTCTTCTATCTCGATAAAGACGGCCACCTTCAATACTTTTAGTTCTTTGACGCTTTAATATTTCATTTTAAGTAATTACATATAAACGTCGATGTGTCGCCATCTTCACGAGTCAAGGGGTATCGAATCGATAGCTTCTTCTCGAATACCGTAAGATTAGTAAAACGTTCGTAACCCTTGGCTAGACAAGACGATGTGTCGCCTGCAACAATTATTAGTAACAATGTAAAACTAGTGTTGTTGTTTTTTGTTCAATGCTTTGGTATTTTAAATGGCGGTCCCATCTGGTACGATATTATATAACAAGATGATGAGGTCGTTGAATCTTAAAGGTTTTTAAACGAATCCGTACATTGAACTCCGTCGAAGTATTACGTCATACGCCAAGCCTTTCTCTTAATTTACTGACTATCCTTTTAAGAATTATCAGATCGATGCTAACAATGAAAAAGTCGGTTGCCAAACCAAAAAAAAAGCGCATTTTATACTGAAAAGACAGTCCACCTCCGACATTTTCTGCCATTTTGATACCAACATTTCGTGGAATGGCGACTTGAACGTGCAAATACAGCTTTAATAAGCTTTAGTTACAAAAATAATCGCTCTCTGTCAATTTGGTGTTTGTTTGATGTCAGTGACCAAAGAAGTAGAGAATAAGCGTTTCATTCAATGTAAGTTTCTTTTTATACTTCTTTGGTTAAATCAAAGCACTGAAAGTACTGATGGTGAACGAATCTGTTGGCATTCTAAAGTGATATATTGAATTCGTTGAGAAAAGAGAAATAATAAATGTAAAAAATAATCAAGGTAAAGTGTCTCGTCAAATTTCTAAATTCAAAGAAAGAGAAAGAGCGGAAAAGAAAGGTAGAGAGAGTGACAGACAGAGACAGACCGATAGACAGAGAGCGATAAGCCTAGAGGAAAGAAAACAGGCAACTATAGTGTCTAGACTAATAATTCTTTTCTTAACTCAAAAATAGCAGTCAGAAAGGTAATTCAATTTTCATATGCGGAACCCATATTTAAGCAGATTAAACAGCAGTCTTTCTGCATATTGACTTTTAAACGTTATCCGCTATGGCTCTGGTACAACCTGAATGGGGTCCCCCCATCCTCCGAATTAAAAGACCGCTGTTTCGTAATTGTAATTACAGGGTTTTGGTCTCTTTCGGTAATATTCAGTCTTGTGAAAGAATAATTATCTGATGCCATTGCGTAAAAAAGAATTTAAAAAAACAACAAAAAAAAACAACAAAAGCAATTCGATAAAATCTTTGTAGGAAGGTATTTTGTACAGCTAATGAATTGTCCAAATATAGTCGATGTTTAAATTCTATTGCTCCTACCAAACGGCGGATAATCGTAAACCTAAGAGGGTAGAAGATGGCAGCTACGTACGGATGTATGCTAATTATAGTTCTGGTGCCAGAAATACCAATTTCCATGTTAAGGTAAAGGTGCAACGGCGATTGATTCACAATCCAAATTTCGTTTTTTGTAATATTTTACATACTTCCGGTAAAACAAATAGATGAATGATTGTATTGAGGAAATTCTAGAGCCATCCGAGGGATAGAAGCGCTACTATAAAGTTGTAGTTACGATGTCAAGTACTTTGAAAAAAAAAAATCAATTCGATGTTAAAATTTGAAATTAGGTCCATCGTGTTGGGATATTTGTTCATTTGATTCTTTTATTTATTTATCTATTTACAACATTCATATATTAACAGTAAATCGTACCAAGATTGCTATATCCCCTGTTTTTCGGCCTTGTTTGAAACGAAAAAAAAAAACAAAAAAAAAAAAAACAGGGAATGGGATTTGGGTAATATGATACAAAAATACCCGTAACCGAAGATATTTACATTACACAAGTGTGCAATAACAAGCTTTGAGATAAAAACGGGATTTAAGCAAGAGGTGTAAATTTGGTAGTTGAGAACATAAGTTGTCTGGCAATGGGTTAATTTTACTTCATATCAAGGTTGGTCACGGTCCAGTGGTGCGTGTTTATGTTTCAATGAGAATTTGGACTAAATATACCGTATTCACCCTTAAAACGCGCCCTCCCTAATAAACGCGCTCCCCCATAAATACGATTCCCAGGCCCTTGACTATACGATCAACAACATCCAACCGTCCACGGTCCGTGGTGAAAAATCCGGTCTCGAATTTAATTTCAATAGCTGCTACTCCACGACGTAATGTTCAATAGATTGTGGGTTAACTATCTTAAATTCCTATCAGGATAAGGCTGGTTGCGTCATTAAAAGATCGTTCAACATCAGAAAAATTAGCGCGTACTAAATCGCGCAGTCTTCCGGAAGCGCGAAAGGTTTAAATGTAACACAAAATTAAAACTATTTCTCGTTATTCTTCATAAGTCACATGCGAACAAAACCCCCTTTCGTTGTTACGAAAATATTTCTGAAATCATTTCACCTTCTGCAAATACACAAAATATCCGAGTCAAATGATTAAATCCTAGTCACAATTCATACTGTTAAAATAGGAAAACCCCCGTAAAATCTCGTGTGTGACTTATTTCAAAAGCGACGTCGCCGCTTGCAAGAATCTGGGGACTTCAAAGGGTGCCGACACGCGGCGACCCAGCTAGCTCCAGTTGTGTTGTGTTTTCACTACGAAACACTTTCATTTCATGTACCGGGTACACATCACGAAATTTTAGGATTTAATACAGGATTATTTATTTCATACGTGAATAGGTAATGATTTATTAGACCACTTTGTCCATCGGTAGAGGAACATTGAATATTGCATCGTCTGGGCCTTCCTATCTTGTACAAATAATAACAATAATAATAATCTCGGCTTCTGCTAACACAATCACTTGCTTTTGAAAGCTGCAAATTAATGGTTGAGGGTGACCGTATTTCGATAGATGACTTAAAATGACAGAATTACAATTCATTAGCTAACATTTTATTTTATTTTCTAAATCTATAGCCTTAATAGATTAATAGAAAAGCGTATTGGGTAGCGTAGGTATTTCAATCGATAATTACGAACATGTTAACAGTTTGCTTCTCTTAGGTACCAAAATACGTATTTCTTTTATTGAATTAAGTAAAAGAGTCTGAAATAATAGCGCCCCCACGACGTTTTGCATCGCGCTCGGGCGCGTTTAATTTGAGAAATACGACAGGAACATTCCATTCGTTTGTAAACTTGACCTTTCGTAACTAATAAGCAAAGACTTCATTCATAAGAAGGCAGATAAAATCGTAGTAGGTCATCACGTGTGGTATGGCCAATCAGGGGTGTGTAGCAGTTCAAGAGTTCACGACCTCAATAAACACACAAATTACTTCAAGTTGCAATAGTGAAGGTTTAAATCAAAAACATAGTATCTGTCTATACAGTGTACAGACACAAACTTTGTTTTTGCTCTCAATTCTCGACAATCTTACGCCGATCAAAAATTCGCTCGTATAAACATTCCAAGATAATTTTGTGTTTTTAAATGGTAATTTTCATTATCTTCACTTGCTGAAGAATGCTAGTATCATGCATTTAAAGAAATAAACAGTGATTTTGTAGAGAGAAGTCTTTAGAGATACTAAATTGAATCTAAAGAGGTACTGCTTTATTCAAAACCTATTAAGATCCTACAGGATTTTCCATACACAGTATATACCACTGGTGAACGAAACTTTCGTTCACCAAAAACAAAAGCTATATTTTTCTGAGTAGAGGGCCTCGAGTGAAAACATAGCTTTTGAGGTTCACGAAATAAAGATTTATTTATGTTACACGATAAACAAACGAGTACGCATTTTTTAAATGCAAAAATAGGAGGAAATGTGAAAAGTTTGGGACGAATATATATACAGCGCGTCACTTTGCACGCGATCGCTATGTAGCGTTCACGATGACGATATTTTGAGGAGGTGGCGGAGGTCACGGGGCGGAGCAAGAGATCAATTAATTATACGAAGAGGCAGCGGTTTAAGAGGCCTTAAGTTAGGTCATATTGCCGGTGTCTAAACACAGTACAGCTTCCAAATGAATTATTATATCTTCTGTCCACAAAGTTGATTGGCCATCAGAAGTTTAAAAAAAAAAAAATTAATAATAATTTTCTTTATTGACTAAATAAAGGCTGGTTTAAGATTGTAGTAGTGCAAAATGGACTTGTTTTCATTTCCATTTCAGAAAGTGTCCCAACTAGAGAGAACTGTCGATTGAATATTCGGTGTTTGCCAATTCGTTACGCGGCGAGTGAGCAATTAGAAGCAATGCCAATAGTATTGATAGGTTTGTCGAAACCCCTGTCTTTTATTTGCCAAGATTTTATAGGAAATCTAAACAATTAATCAAACTAACACTGATTGTATACAGAAATGAAATGAGGTTCACCAAAAAAGGTTTCTATGTGTTTGCTCTTCATTCAGAATCGCACTTTGAGTATTCAAGTAATTTAGTAATATGTAACCCGTCACGCGAAAAGGGACCATCTGGGAACTCTTACAATAAATATTTGAAAAAGAGATTGGTTCCAGCATAGATCCACCAGAGGTCGGTTTTCAAAAATTCTTTCTCTGGAAGGTCGATTATTCATTATACAATCAGAAAATAAGCAAAGTGCGAAAAGATTCGACGCTAGTCAGTCTGCACAATCCGTTGAGTCTAACTTGAATCGACACTTTACGCACTACCCAGATGGTCCCTTTTCGCGTGACGGGTTACATATTCAAGTGCACTGTCCTATAAATTGCTTTCTTGCGGAAAATGTTTCTACTTTCTTTTTTTTTTTTAATTTTTGGACCTTTTTTTTCTTTTCATACTTTTTTCACACCAACTTGTGGCAGACTTTTTGGCCTTTACAAGGACATTTACAAGCACACCTGTGGGTACGTAAGCACACACCTCTGCGTGCGTCCTTCTGTTCGAATTCGTCCGACCTTCAATCGTAATGGTAAGGTAAGCATCTGAAACATTTTTTTCTTTCAATTTTGAAATTAAAACAAACAAACAAACAAACAACCATAACTGAAAATAACCTAAGAAAATATTGTTAGCCTTTATACATTAAATTTGACATTTTAAATTAAGTCGTCCTGCATATAATTTAGCTACATCTTATATGAGTCCTTCAAACATTTTCTTGCATAAAAAAATCAACAACTACACCATCAACAAAACTTCTCTTATGTTTCCACATATACGAGGGTTGATCCAAAAGTTCGTAAAATGAGGTTATAAATTATCAGAAAAGTTAACTATCAAAATGAAAATTATACAGTAATTAAACGCATCATCTGTGTAAGAAACGTGGAAAATTTCAATTGTTTACGTTCAATAGCGACTGAAAAATGCATGAATTAAGGCAAAGACTCCATACTAACGCGGGGGAGCAAGAACGTCAAATACGACGTCAATGATATTTCTTTTCTACATAGCCTCCACTTACTCTCCTGCCTTTCTGTGCCTGATACACCAACTTACAGAAATTACCCACATACCTTTCGAATCAAAATTGTTTACATTTTTTTGTTTGCATGGTGTTTCTTATAAAGTGGAGAGCCAAAATCTGAACCTTTATTCTTGGAAAATAGTGAGAATCAATTGGGATATATCCGTTCGTTGAAACTCTATAAGACCAATCTTAATACTTCTTTGAAGCATTGCCCTCGTTAAATATCCCGGGTAGCTTGAGGAAAAGTTCTCTTCTGCACATTTTTGTCATTTTTATAAATTATCTGAAATGTTTTGATTTGTGTATAACATAGATCGTGGCAAAATTCGAAAAATAAACGGTATTCATATTTTGGTGTTGACGTCTTGTCATTTTTTCCTCGAATATTCAGAATTACTAAAATATTCTGTGTCCGTAAGAAATCTCCCAATAAGCTTTAAAATATGACAAAAAATCCTATTTACTTCCTATTTAATTTAGCCAAAGAATTCCAAATTAAGTTACAGAAATGTTGATTTATTTAACAGATTTTCAATATTTTTTCTCGCTCCCCCGCCTTAGCATACATATGTTTCTATGGTAACGTATTCTAAGGCCGCTAAAAATAATTCTGCAAAAATAATATCATTAATGTTCTCCGTTGTTACAAAACTGCTCATTGACCAAATTATATACTGAACGAGCTATAAATGCGAAAGTTATAAGCCCATTATACGAACTTCTGGATCATCCCTCGTAATACTAGGCGGTCAAACACGCGATACTGCATGAACTTTAATCAATATTTGTTGTTGTTTTATTTTCCGATAAAAGACAGCACGTGGCCCGATGTTATAAAACTTTTCTCATTTTCAATTCAAAATTTTCTCAAATTTCAATATGAGATGAAAGCCGTTACTTTGTTTTAATCATCATTTTAATGTATTAACTTAAAGATAATATTAATAAGATGTTATAAATAACAACTTATTGATACCATCTTTTATTTTTATACATTTGTTTAAATTCAAAATTTGAGAAAATTCTCATTTGAATCTAAGAAAAGCTTGCCTCGGGCCCTGATGTCAGTTTGTAGCTGTAAATATACATATTAAAAAATGTTTTGCAACATTTTTCATTTTAATAGAAAATATTAACGGTATCTGTTAAATAGATAGGTTTTTCATTTTATGATGTGCCTATCGTTCAGGTATGCACACCACTATGTCAAACACGGGTATAATGGTTATGCGGACGTCACGTGCGACATAAGGCAATCACGTCGATACACCTTATACACATGTTATGGTCAGTCTGACTGATTCATAAGATACTGTATTCATCGCTCATTGACTTCACTAGAAAAAGGCCACCGAAAAAAATTCAGTTGTAGCAATGGGACGTAGACCAGCAATGTCAATAGAACAGCGTAATCGAGCCGTAGGAATGTTGCATGGAGGAATGGCAGTAAGACACGTTGCCTTACACTTCGGTGTTGCAGCAAGCACCATTTCTCGCCTGAGGAATCGATTCCAACAAAGTGGCACAGTGGAAGACCGCCAACGTAGTGGCAGACCACGGAAAACATCAGACGTTGATGACCGCTACCTCCGAGTAACGTCGCGCAGGAACAGGGTTATGTCAGCGCCCAAGCTTGCAGGTCACCTCTATACTACGGCACACGTGCAAGTGACACCTCAAACAATCAGAAATCGCCTACATTCGAGCGGTATTTACGGTCGCAGACCATACGTCGGGATAACCTTAACTCCAAGACATGAGGGTGCAAGGCTGGATTGTGCCAGGGGACATCGTCGTTGGACACCACAACAGTGGAACAACGTTCTTTTTACGGACGAGTCGAGGTTTTGTGTGGATTTTGGCGACAGACGTATCCGAGTGTGGCGGAGAAAAGGCGAACGTTTTGACCTTAGTGACGTGTTACAGAGAGATCGCTATGGTGGGGAGAGCGTTATGATATGGGGAGGCATATGTAAAGGTGGACGAACAGACATTGTTGTTCTTCAGGGAACGTTAACATCATTGCGTTATTGTGATGAAGTGATCGAACCTATTGCTGATCCGTTTATTCGACAAAACAATGGCATGATCCTGCAACAGGATAACGCTCGTCCGAATACAGCCCGACATTCTTAGACAACATGGCATCCAAACCCTGAATTGGCCATCGAAATCCCCAGAACTCTCACCCATTGAGCATTTGTTTGATGAGCTGGAACGACGTGTACGAAACCGGAATGACGTCAACAACGTTCGCGACTTAGAGAGGGCTCTTCGGGAGGAGTGGCAGAATATTATGGATCGCACAATTAACAAACTTATCGCCAGTATGAGGAGACGATGCATGGCTGTAATTGCGGCTAACGGCAAACATACCGGGTGCTGACTTTTGGAACGTTTATTTTTACGTGATATTTCTTGAAATGTGGATTGAACTGTTAGAAATTGTTGTTATAATGTTGAAATTTATTTTGTACTTTGTTATACAATCATATACAATTAAATGATCATTTTATAGCTACAAACTTTCAGTGTTGCTAAACTTTTTTTACATGGTATATATTATAATTCCAGTTTTAAAACCCGACCCAAATATGTTCAAGGGTTGACTTTGATAGATCGCCTATGGACCTACTTTTGTGAGCCATTTATATCGAAATGAACCATAAAATGAATTGGAGGCTCTCAATTTGGCCCGTTTACAAATCAAAACAATTTCTCAAACTGTCGAATGTCTCGGAATATTTTCTAGCTTAATTTGCATTAGCGATTGCTTTTTCCATCGACGGTTTGGGGCAAAACAGTTGTAAGTGACTGAAGATGTGAAAAGAATCTAACTATAGTTTTGCGCTTACCTTTGAACATTCTGTTGGAGATTTTTTCTTGAAAGGATTAGCAAAGAAATGAGCATAAAATAGCCTAAAACAAAATGAGCCTGTGTGTGAAATTCTAAAATATTGCTATTGTACGCGAGGCGCAAATACTGAGAAGCTTGAACAACCACACAATTCAATAATAATATTAGCCAACTACACTCAGATTGGTTAACACCTGTATTTCTTCAGAGCGCATATTGAAATTCGGGACTGAATGTGCGGATGCACAGGCTGGTCAGAGGCTTTGGAATGCGTACATGAGAAAATATTGAAAATACAATTCACAGGTTCATTGTGTTTTTGTGACACGTGTATTTCTTTCTTTCTTTTATTTTTAATTTTTCCATTTCTTTCGTTCTTCTGCTTTATGTCCGCTCTTTGTTTGTTTAATCAATATAAAACGACATTCAATATACAAAATGGTCTCTCTTACTTTTTTCATATCATTGTCACAGATACAAACTTCACAATTACTCATGCTAATTTCACGGTTCCTTTAGTATTTTCTACTGCTACTAAGATTTGTCCTTTTACCTACATTATTACATGTCTGGAATGCAAATGGCAGAGCATTAGCCAGATCTCCAAAATCAATCACTTATGTACCTTAAAGAATATTCTACAATTGACAAGGTGAGTGATTTTGGAAAGAGCAATTGAATAAAATTATTGGAGCCAAATAAGCCTCTCATGCCTACTGGATCTCTTGTTTTATTCATCTGATTGATAGATACTATCTTAAACGATATGCAGTATCATAAAAGCAATAAAGCAAACTAACTGGGCGTTTTCTAGAAACTGCGTTAAATGTGACATATTCTGACTACACTAACAATTTGAGGGTTCAGTGCAAGACCCGATTGTTATGGGCCGGAAGCGGGCTTAAGAAAGGAAAGAAAAACAGAAGAAACGGGCCAAAGAGGCACCAGCCTAATGACGGTCTCTACGCACAGGTAACAGGTAAGACTGTACTAAGTGTATATACAATGTATATACACTTAGTGCAGTCTTGCACTGAACCCTCGAATTGTTTTTGAAAT
This sequence comes from Fragum whitleyi, assembly GCA_948146395.1. NCBI lineage: Eukaryota > Metazoa > Mollusca > Bivalvia > Cardiida > Cardiidae > Fragum > Fragum whitleyi. The sequence continues at coordinate 36,674,730 of OX411545.1, forward strand.
TTATCAGGCATGTCTGTATTTCTTCAATTTGATTGCAGAATCGCCTGGCTTGACATGTGATTTTAATGCACCTCTATCACTACGCCGTCGTAATTCTTGAAATGAGCTGTTGTTACAATAAGTAACATCGTGAAAGTGACATTCATCTCAATCAAAACCATTCCAAATCACTCACTCAGCGCTCAAATCATTCATTCCAATCACTCACTTAAACCATTCGAAACCGCTTTATTCAAAATAGAAAAATAATCGATGTCCCTGATACAATTGAAATTATAAGAGTCTGATTAGTTCTTGAAGAAATAGAAAGCTATTATGATGAATTTTACGATTCATCCTGAACAAAATTGGCGATATTGATATACCCCCCTTTAAATTCACTCAAAACTCTTTTATTGATCTCGTTCAATTTCATTCCAAATTCATTCAAAAATTATTCACCTTGTCAATTTCATGATGTTGTTAGATGTATGAGGTTTTGGAATTATTCAGATGATGTGTGTTTTTCTGGGCTACGTAAACCTTTTAAATCCAGTCTTGCGTGCTAAGCAGGATGACAAATCTGTACAAAAAGTGTGTAAATTACAATGTATATCCTGCTTTATTTGTTCACTTGCGTTCGAAGCAGGGTATAATTTGCAAACAGTCTGTACAGATTTGACATTCTGAACGCAGGTATCTTTCAGAGGGAAACTTTATTTGAGTATGTGCATGACACTTGTAACCATTTCACATGCGCACAAAGTAAGCCTTTGACAAGCCTGTGCAGTCGCACAGTCTGACCAAAGTCTTCTTTATGTTTCATATGGATAGGATTGGTCTTTTGGCCTCTTCAGGTGGTCAGTGAATATTACTATTGCATTGTCTTAGCTACTCAGCGTTTGCGCTTTGTGTTTTTTGATAATCTACACTTCATATATAACTAATATTTAATATAAGAATTTCTAAAGACCAACAAAGTGTTAATATAACACTATTCGCCTCTTAATTACATGCAGATAAGGCGAGCAGAATGTTTAAGATGCATTTGATTTAATTAAGACTGATTCAAATTGATTAAATCACCTCGTTCATCAAAGTTCCTCTTGGGGAATTAAAATAAACGTCGTCGTCACATATTCTATCAAATCTTCTTGCACGCAAAAACCTTTAGCTGACTTGGCAGAAGTGTTTCTTGGGTCAAGCTCCACCAAATTTAAATAATTGAAATCCACCCCAAACAAGGGTAACAAAAAGAGGAAATCTTTAAAAACTAACTCCTCTGAAACCAGAGTGCAGACAGCTTCCATATTCAACACAATACGTCATGTAGTAAACCTCTATCACGCTTGTTCATAGCAAGCCCCTGATTTCAAATTTGAACCATGTTTAGGCGCATCCAACTGCATCCTGAAATAAAGAAGAAAAATATTTAAAAATCTTCTGTGAAACTAGCGGAAGACATTTTTTTTGTATTTAGTATTTAACATCATCTGGTGGAACTCTACATAGATTGATTGTTCTTAGCTTGTACTTTGGTTCAATTTGGTCTCCGCTAGGTGAACCCTGTTTTAAAAAGAATTATAGAGGTTAATCTTCTCTAAAACGAGAAAACAGTCTGCTTTCATATCTAGTACATATAATACCCATTTGCTTAACCCTTTGCTGTTTAATCCCTGCTTTTTACGTGCCTGTGATTTTATGATTGAGAAAACATTTTGAAAAGAGAAGAAATTGCTTCTGACAAGCAATTTCTTCTTTTTTCACACTAGTTTCTACCCTACTGAATGGTTATTTTTTAAATTAAATCCCCTTCAAATATTCGTCTGCAAAACCTTTGAATTTGGCCAGGTCCAAAATTTTGTAAAACAGGAAAGGGTTAAGTTTGGGGTCTACAAAGTAGGTACTCTTTCATTGATAATCTTCGCTGAAACAATCCAGGCATCGATATTGGGTACATATACTCAGAAGAAAAAGTTTAGTAAGTATTTTTGTTTTTCTTTGACGCAAACCAAACTTGAATTGATATTTTCCGATTTTTATGCAATGATCGACTGATCAGTGCTTAACTTGTTTCTGCAAATCATGGCACGAACAGGCCCGCGTTGAGACTACATCAAAGAAATTAAAAAAAATACCACTTGCTTCGCCAAACAGCTAAGGTATACTTGAACAAGAATGTATGATTTTGAAAGCCTATAAACCGATTTGAAATTTGTGTTTGCTTGAAAGGGATATCATGCTCATAAGCGCAAATGTCATTGACGGACGGCAATATACGCACATGGAAGTTGCTGCGATTGCTTTGCCCCTTTTAATGTGATGCACAACATGTTCGTCGCATATAAGCAGATATCGAAATACCGGATGCAAAAAGTGCGGAGTAATTCTAGCCATACTAGATTACGTCAAACACTTGAATAACGGTTTCTTGTGCCCTACAATCACACAAGAAATATCGACATATTATATTCGGGTTACTGACATGAGGAATTTGACACAAACTTAAAAAATTCTAAGGGTGTCGTTTTCTTGGAGAGCGATACATGACCGACATTGTCCTCTTGTTCTGACTTTTAATGGAAGGATTTTCACCCACTGCTATCCAATTACGACCGGGCGAACAGAGGTAGTGGCTGTTAAGTGAGCCTGTGTTTGACATTTACAACTATTTCAAAAAAGCGCCAAGCAAAGTCTCTGGCCAGTCTGTGCATCCACACAGTCTGTCCATAATCTTTACTTTGCGCTTTAAAGATAGCCAAGGTCTCAAAGTATCTTTAGACAGACAGACAATCTTCTAATTGCTGTATGTGACCGTCTATGTTTGCTCAATGTTTGGAACTCGCGAACATGTCAAATTGTTGACATTTTCTTGTCCAGACTCAAGTTTGTTGACCAGAAAAACTCCCACCTTCACCGGGACGCGAAGCTCTTGACCTGGAATTAATTGAAGCAGTGCAGTAAAAGAGTTTTGATTTTTTTTATTTTTATTTACGGGTGTTATCTTTTTGTCGTTTTTGGTGCTCAGGCGAAACTCTGTTGTCGACTTTGATCAAAACTGTTGTCTCCCGATATAATTTTGTTTGATAATCCACGGAATAAATTTGTAGTTTAAATTGACAAAAGAGCCATTTCATGCCTAAGCAGTTGACATCAAATCGATTGCATGTTAAATCAGTTTACAGAATCTATTTTCAGCTACTCTACGATAAAACTATTCACGTTAAGTCTAAAATAAAAAGTTATTGACCTATATTATTTTAAAAATAACAATTTTGACCCCCTCCCCTTACACATAGATGATATTCTACGAGTAATCCATGAATATAACCAATTAATAAAACGAGTCATTTATAAACAGATAACTTTAAAATCAAGTTTTTTTTCCTGAAAAGATCATTAAATCTTAATACATTCATTACAAATGAAAGCATATTTAAGCGTGTATTAATAAGCGTTAAAAATTTCTGATTCCTAGTTTCCCACAGTTGTCCATTTTCGCATGACATTTCTCATTTACTATCGGACTGATATTCATCATATCAACTACATGTTATTTTTGTAGCCTAACGAAAATGATTCTTCTCATTATATAGATAAATACATCTTTCTATCATAATTCGTAGTTTATAAATGTTCCTCATAGGTTTTGAAATGTGCAGTTTATTTTTCTGCTTTGGTTCATTTGTTTTATTGATAGTCCTTCGAGGATTCCATACAAATTGGAATTAGGTATAATATACATAAATTTTGCAGTTTGTCATAATTCTCTGCACGTGAATTTAAATTGGCATATTAATGATCTGGGTACGCACACAATTTTAACTGAACAAAAAATTTAAATTATATAGAGAATAACGTTCGTTCCAGTATAAGATCGAAATATATTTCATTGAGTGAAAAACAAAAGCTAAATTTCACTAGTGGCGGAGCCACATGTGAAAATATAGCTTTTGGTGTTTACGAAATGAAATATCAACCAATCTTACTCGAGTACAAACGATTATTCTATTAATGCAAACAGGAGACTAAATGTAAAAAATTAAGGACATATTTTCTTTAAGCGCGCCATTTTGCACGTGATTGCTATGGAACGTTTGTAATAAAGTCACTTTTTTTGGCTCCGCTTAGATTACGGCAGATAGCACTTTTTGTCTTTCACTAGTTGTTTATATATCAAAGTGTCTATATAAAAAAATGATAAAAAATAGAATCATATTGGTTGGTTGGTTGTATGGGTTTAGCGCCTTTTTTGCCACACCCTAACCAAAAGCCCTTAACTATGTATTTCTCAAATGACAAGTACACAATAAATGACAATCTGGAACTTCTAAAAATAACTGTTTCAAAATTTATATTGATATACATGCTGATATTTAAGTCTACTTTTTTCAAATGGTGTCACATTGACAAATATTTCCAGGGTTTAAATGTAAGAAGAGATCGATTTTGCGAAGCCATCTAAGGCGGGACATGGAACAGGGCCCTCGAGGCTTTTGACACCGCAATGGATTCAGGTCGATTGTTCAGTGCATCTCGATCTGGATATTTATATTAAATTTGGTTTCAAGAGACTTTGTACTATTTAAGAACGAAAAGGATCGAGATGCACTGAGTCACCGATATGAATCCATTGCAGTGTCAAAAGCCGTTATGGCTCTATTCTATGTTCCACCATAGATAGCTCCCGAAAAACGACATTTTCTTACATTAAAACCCTGGAAATATTTGTCAATGTGACACCATTTGAAAAAAGTAGACTTAAATATCAGCATGTATATCAATATAAATTGTTTTGGTGCGTAATTCAAATATACACAAAATATGAACATTTGTCTGCGATAATCCGAATATAGGTCTGTCGACGTCGACAATCACAAATAATTCTGATCTGTCGTCTACATCAGCCCTGTGAAATTCCAACTGTTTACAGAGACAACATTTTTGACTAAATGTCGTCTTTGAGGACCCGCTTTCAATTTAATTTTTGCATTATGGCTTCAAATTTGGGAGAAATATCCACGGTGATTACACTTCAGCTGTGTATAGATTAAACTAGTATCTATAGAGATAGGCGAATATGAGAGCATAATATCTTATTTCGTAACATTTCATGGAAAACCTCAGAAATAATCAATGCTTGTGGCCTTATGTTGGAGGGATTTGAGTAAAGATTTATTCTATAGAAGAGCTGAACACTTACATGATCATTTATCAACAAAAGAATACGATTGCTTCGTTCGTTTATTTGCACGAATAGATTTATTTGACCTACCGTCTCCTCGGCATTATTCTCCGATTCTGTCGTAGTTTACTCTCACCTGTCGTCGTCGCAAACGGTTGTACGGTGTGCTTTTGTCAAGCGGATCATCATTTAAATGAAAGGGAATGCTAAAGTACACATTAGTTTTTTACGAAGTCCTCGAGAAAAAAAGGCAGCCATGGCAAAATCTGTTTCGATATAATTGAGTATAAAAAAATAGGTCAATTAATTTCATTCATTAAAATGGATCAAGGTAAAAGAAAAAAATTGTCTTTCGTTAAAAAAAGACTTTTTTTGAAGAATCAGTTCTGAGATGCAAATGTCATCAGTTATTCAATATACCATCAATTATTCACCTTTATTTTTGTGAAAAATACATTCACCTTTATCACCCCTTAAGAACTGTTACAAGGGACAAATACCTATGCATGAGAACATGTTAAGGATTCGTAATGAAACTGTTAGGGCGTCTGCTAATTTGTTTAAATACATGTCGGTTTCTACATTATTTGTACAACCAGAAGACACTGTAGATTTTTTATATACTCCTATTCCCTTCCTTAGATAATAAATAATCCTGATTGAATTATGTTTGATATTGATATTTTGGTAAAAAAGAATTTTGATGTAAATTTGATCGGAAAAACAGTATTTTGTCTACTTCTTTTCGGATTTTTAGAACAGAAAAAAGAAACATTGAAACATTTTATCTGTTTGGCGTTAAAAAATCCCTCAATTTTCTCAATTATACCCGTTATCTGAAAGGAGTATCTTCTGTTTCGAAACTTAAATGCATTGTTTCAATTTTATGTGTATGTTATACGGACGCTGCCTAATTCTTTTGGCGTGCTACAGTTTCTTCCCTACAGCGTTACAACCTCTGTCATTGATATCGCATACAAAAATCCCAGTTTTCTTGACGCCAGATTTTTCAAAAAACACAAAAAGAAAAACGCAACGAAATCCGAGTTATCTTATATTCAAGTCTTTACTGCGAAATACGGGTGGATGTGGAGAAAAGTCCAAAAACTTTATTTAATGCGATATATTTAAAAATTAACACTCTGATCTCCTTTTTAATTTATGAAAAACAGTATGCATTCCTTCTTTTCAATTATATCTGCCTAACTTTCAGGATAAGAAAGCGCTCGCAAATGTTAATTATACGAATTCCTATACATGGTAGTCTAAACAACATCGTAAAACTTTCACCTGATTTGAATGAAAGAGATATTGTCAAGAAAGTGTAAGCTTAAAATCCCAAAATCGAAATGGATTTAACATTCTCAAAATCATCGGTTTTATTCTCTTCTACAAATGACGGTGTTACGATTTTTCGCTCAGCATTTCTCCAATATGAAACTTTTGTTCAAATAAATCTACATTTGCTGTTTTTAAAATTGAAATCAATGGGGTCGTGGCGCTTACAATGTATTTTACACATTGACCTGTTTACAAATGGGTACCATCAGCCAAGTGAGTTGCTTAAGTTGATTTTGAGATTCTAAAGAAAATATAACCCTAAAGTGAAATTATTTAAAAAATATAAATCTTAGTACAAAAAGGTCCTGTTTCGCATTTTCATTGAAAATGGACACTAATTTGCGTTGAAGTAAAACAAACGAGAATTGACGGGAAATCTATATAAAAAGTAAATCAAACCTTCTAACATATCTCCGAGATTTATACACAAAAAAGTTAAAATAGCTAGCCATGTTCTGGTCGAAAATATATTCTAAGAGGATAGACCCGCCGAATAACTAAATGATTATAGTTTTTAGTTTTTGAATTTTTCGAAATCACAGGACGTCCACGAGAGCCTGGGACGCTCTACCGCCGCCATCCCTGTGAAAAAGTTTATGAACTGGTTCTTAGACGTTCTAAAACGTTAAATGGCAATTCAACAACAGTCGAACTAGCATCAAACCAGTTCTAGAACTAGTTCTTGAACTTCTACTACTAGATATTGAACCAGATCTTAAATTTTAGTTCAATTACTAGTTCTATAACTAGTACTTGAACTAACATTAATTGCTCTAGAACTTTCAAGAATCATTTCTTGAACTTTTTGCAGGTTGCAAAGTCAATGGCTGTTTGAGATATAGTCTCGTGGTATTTGAAAGTACTTAAAAGGAAACCATCTATCTAAAGTCATTTAAATGTCAAGGGTTTGGATAATTTCACCAATCATCATAAATTGATAATACTTCACCGCCCTGACCTATTTTCAGAAGGAACAATGATTTCATTGGTACAATCTTTATTCAACGTTTGTAGCAAATTAGATTAAAACTGTGGGCTCTATTGCGATATCAGCGATTTTTCTAAATCAATTCCCAAAATCTCAATTTTCTCGTGGTACTTGACGTATCTGGCATAACTTCGAAAGGGCCAATTCATTTGCTGATTCAATCATTCTGTGAAAGCATGAAACAAATTTTGACGAAAGCAGTAGGCTCTAATGCTGTAACGAGTATAATGTGAGTGAATTTCCTTCATGCCCCTATTCCTTAAATGTTTTTCGAACTAATTTCGAACAAAAATTAAAACATTATGTAAAAGTTTCAAGTAAATCGGATAGATAATGTGGACTCTTTGGGGAAATATGAGTAAGTTAATAGACGGGCGGACGGAAAGACATACGAACAGACGGTAAATCATAGCTAGAATCCCCATCTACCTCGTATTTCGCAGAAAAGACTTATATATAAGATAACTCGGATTTCGTTGCGCTTTCTTTTTGTGTTTTTTGAAAATCCTGGCGACAAGAAAACTGGAATTTTGTAATAATTTTCTGCAATATCAATGACAGAGGTTGTAACACTGTAGGGAAGAAACTGTAACATACCAAAAGAAATAGGCAGAGTTCGTAACATACGCATAAAATTGAAATAATGCATATAAGTTTCAAAACAGAAGACATTCCGTTTAGATAACGGGTACGATAGAGAAGACCGAGGGGTTTTAACGCCAAACAGATAAATTCTTTCAATATATCTTCATTCTGCTCTAAAATTCCAAAAAGAAGTAGACAAAACACTGTTTTTCGATCAAATTTACCTCAAAACTATTTTTTTTACCGAAATATCAATATCAAAAATATTTCGATCAGGATTATTCATTATCCAAGGAATGGAATGGGAATATATAAAAAGTCAATCTTTTCTTCTGGTTGTACAAATAATGTCGAAACCGACATGTATTCAAAGAAATTAGCAGACGCCTTAACAGTTTTCATTGCGAATCCTTAACATGTTTCCATCAGAGGTATTCGTCCGTTTAACAGTTCTTAGGGGTGGTATATTGTTTTCGTTTTCCGTAGGTACGGGAATCGTCACTGTTTTCATTGCGAATCCTTAACATGTTTTCACGCAGAGGTATTTGTCCGTTGTAACAGTTCTTAGGGGGTGTTTATTGTTGTGAAAAATACTTTACCAAATTACCTCCTCGGACTGTCAATCTAGAGATCCCGGGTTTGATCCTCGATGGCTTCACTCATTTTTTCCGACTATTAGTCTCTCAAGAATTGGTTGATAATCGTTAACCTATATAAGATAGCAGCTGGAGGCTAGGAAAGAATGTGACGGTTGTACTGGCAAGAGAAATACCAGGAATCCATTGTAAGTTGCTCCAGTCGCCGCGATAAAACTGAAAAAAAGTTGCAAGCGATATTAAACTCCATTCAATTAATCAATCAATTTACCAAATTGCCGTAAGAAACAACAATAGACATGTCAAATGAGCTTAACCATTTTTGCAGCATCTATTGATTAGAAAAAAAGATATGAATATTCATGAAATAATTGTTTATTCCATTCGAGATTCTTTTTGTTTCTGTTTCAGCCGAAAATTGTAAACAGACAAAACAGTTCTGTTTGAATGGTTTATAAACCTTAAACACATAAATGTCAAGTAGTTTAAACCCGTAAACCTTCTGAGGACGACAGAGATCTCGTCGTCGCCTCAGTAGTTATGTTTTATAGAAGTTATAGAAACAATTCGAAATCGCCCAAAAGGATCATCATTTCATTGAAATTGACCAAATTATTCTACGATTTTTGGCTGGTGTGGATTTTAGAGCGTCGGATTGGTACGCGAAGCCTCACAAATTGGAAAGTGATTCACAACAATAAAGGTGATTCATAAGACGATTCTAATGGGTTTGAATATCATAGGATATTTTCAAAGTTGCGCGTCAATCAGTATACTCTATCAAAATGACATGTCTTACGGTTAATTACATCGTGAAATTGACATTTAACTCAATCAAAACCATTCTAACTCGCTCACTCGGCGCCATTCATTCATTCCAGACACTCACTCAAACCATTTAAAAACGCTCCAATCTCACTGAAAAACATATAACAAAACTTCGTTCAAAATAAAAATATCTTGGAAAAAAACGGAATTTCACTTACTTAATTGAATTGTAAGCGTTTGATAGTTTCTTGAAGAAATAGGGAGCTATCTACAAAACTTGTATGAATATTTTTTTAAGGGAGGTAATCAATTTTGCTTATTTTGTTCATCCTGAACAAAATTTGCAATACTGGATTATCTCTCATTAAATTCACTCAAAAGTCGCTCCACACATTCATTCAATTTCATTCCTAAATCATTCCATAATCATTCACCTTGTCAATTTCACGATGTTGTTAACTTTATTTACTATGAAATACTGTATTAAGCGATCATTCTCATAGTGGACCGCTTTTTTGTGGTAAACTAAGTGGTCGCTTAACATAATTATGTTTTACTGTATTCGAACTCATAAGAATCGTCTCACATAGACACGGTTTTAATTTTAACGATATTGGTGGAGATAATTTTTGAAGCGAAATTCCTCAGTTTTAAGCATATTTGGAGTTCAGCAAAGACAATTGTCCAATGTTGTGCCAAATATGCCTTTATTGTTCCGATTCAAATACGGTTTTGATATTCAAAAAAAACCTCAAAGTACCTTTCAATGTATCTAACAAAATGGTAAAAAGATTAACGTACTAAATGGAGCATTTAAAACGTTTATATTATCTTTGTTCTTTAAAGAAAATCACTTTAGTAAAGGAAACAGTCAGTGTCGCCAGTTGTCCAATTGTTAGAGAAAACAACAACAACTGTAGCACTAATTAATATTGTTGACTCGGGTGCTACAACACTAGTGGAATAACAATGCAAATGAGCTCAGAGCGAAAAGCAACGCTATTTTTAACCGCTAAAAAGTGACGTCATGATATAAATATAGCATGACGTCAGTTTTACACAGCGTTACAAATTTCGCGAGAAAATGAAATTTAAATTTCAAAACTTTGAAGATTTTTCGCAAAATTCAGGTAGATCTATAGTACAAATAGAATATAAAAATTGTGCCAATAAAATACAGAATTTATTAAACTCGTCATCTCGGTACAGCCTCGTTTTTATCTATTTATAGGTGACTCGTTTAATAAATTCGGTTTTCGATGACCACTCATTCAATGTCCTCTATATATCTCATACTGAGTATCTGAACCATTCCCCTACAATCAAGTTTATTGGTGCCTCTCAACCCTTTAAAACCATTGGTAACCGTTATGGGGACACCGAGTTTTTATTCTGCATTCACAATGTTTCTTGTCAAGAAAGACAAAGGCAAAGACTTTATTTTTAATTCAAATTAGTTTCCGTCGGTAACGTATCTCAATTTGGACCATTTCAAAATTTTGTCTTCTGATAACGGTTTAATTCATCTTTCTTACAAAGAAAGAAAATGTACCTTTAATTTTTTATTTTTTTCCTAGAAATTAACTTCTACTCAGTGTACTTTTGTTTGGTATTTAAAGGTTCCATTTGAATTCTTCTGGACTAGATGTTTCCTGATAATATTTGTTGTAATTGTAAGAGAATACAGATAAATCGAGATTCAAATACAGATATAGTCCATCTGAGGTTATTTTACGTGAAATATGTGTCTCACTGTCAGAAAATCGGTGTTTTCCTTAACTCTTTCACAGACAAACCAGGGAAATCAAATTTCGAAAAAGGTGTTACATGCGACCGTTTTAAGGATGTAAGATTTTTTTTACAAGATGTAGTAGAGTCGAATATATTTTAACGAGCAACCGTCCCAATGATTGTCTCAAAGAACCTTTTGAAAAGTTGATATTTACCTGTTTTAACCAGGATTAAAAATGTTCCTGAAATTAGCGTTATTTCGTTCAAGGGGTCAGCTGTGTCTTATGCTCCGGTCAACTTGTCATAAAAAAATTAATGTATACATGTATATATCGCATAAACGAACATCGACATGGTTACAGTCGACATGGGCATGATTAGCGTGCTGAATAAAACGTATGTATTTCCGTTTATTTATCGTCGCTACCGTAGTCCATTCCCATATGAGCGACGACCCAAGAAGACGGTTAGTTTTTACGGGAGATAGTGAAATGATACATGACGAAACTATTGCTGAGATGCGCCATCGCGGTCGAACTTCAATGGTTTTAAAGGTCGGTGCTCTACCAACTGAGCTAATGGGACTGACCTAAATCAACAGTTGTAAACAGTTCCTTTTTATACGCCCGCCTAACCGTCGGTCGGTCTGCCGGTGTCCTCTTCTCTGTCTTGAGCATATCACGGTTATGTTCAGTCCGATTGACTTGAAACTTGGCAGTTATATTTTTCTCATAATTAAGGAGTGCAATGCACAAGAATCTTTCAGGCTTTTTTTGTTATTGTTATTGTTGTTTTTCATCAAGCAAAGTAATGGGCGTATCTTGTGACAATTTGCCCCCTTGTTTTATTTATCATTCTCCTTGAAAATTTCAGTCTATAGGCTGCTACATGTATGAAATTAGCGGCTGACTGACTGAGTTCTTTTTTTTTCGATTATTTGCACCACATTGATTAAAATGATCGCTTTGCTCTATTTTCAACAATTTTCGGGAAAATAATTTAACGAAAGCATAGTTTATATATTTAATAGCTATCCAGGGTAGACGAGACATTGTGTTTTAACAGGATTATCAACATGTTCATGTTTTCTTAAACTAGAGAAATTGACATACAATGTATTACTCTTTTATCTCAACAAAGACGGCCACCTTCAATACTTTTAGTTCTTTGACGCTTTAATATTTCATTTTAAGTAATTACATATAAACGTCGATGTGTCGCCATCTTCACGAGTCAAGGGGTATCGAATCGATAGCTTCTTCTCGAATACCGTAAGATTAGTAAAACGTTCGTAACCCTTGGCTAGACAAGATGATGTGTCGCCTGCAACAATTATTAGTAACAATGTAAAACTAGTGTTGTTGTTTTTTGTTCAATACTTTGGTATTTTAAATGGCGGTCCCATCTGGTACGATATTATATAACAAGATGATGGGGTCGTTGAATCTTAAAGGTTTTTAAACGAATCCGTACATTGAACTCCGTCGAAGTATTACGTCATACGCCAAGCCTTTCTCTTAATTTACTGACTTTCCTTTTTAAACTTATCCGATCGATGGTATCAATAAAAAAAAAAAAAAAAAAAAAAAAAACAAAACAAAAAAAACGTTGCCTAATCAAAAAAGCGAATTTTATAAGGAAAAGACTATCCATCTCCGACATTGACTGTCATTTTGATACAAACATTTCGTGGAGGGGCGACTTAAACGTGCAAATATAGCTTTGATAAGCTTTAGTTACAACAATTAATCTCTCTTTTTCAATTTGCTGTTTCTTTGATGTCCGTGACCATGTATTTGGCAAATAAAAGAAATAGAGGATAATCGTTTGTTTCAATATTAGATTGATTTATATTTCATTGAGAAAACAACAAAAGCTATATTTTCACGAGTAGCGGAGCAACGAGTGAAAATATAGCTATTGTCGTTCACGAAATGAAAGATTTATCTTTCTTACACGAAACAACAAAAAAGATTATGATTTTTCATTAATGCAAAAAATGCGAAATGTGAAAAGTTTGGGGCGAATTTACTTACGGCGCGTCATTTTGCACGCGTTCGCTATGCAGCATTCATGATGACGTTAACTATTTGGCTCCTCCAAGTTAACTTCACATTGGATGAAATAAACGATAGAGGGGTATAACTTTTTGATCATTTCACTAAATCATTAAAGAATTTTTGATATTTTACGGCCTGTCGTGGCGGAGGTCACGGGGCGGAGCAAGAGATCAATTAATTAAACGAAGAGGCAGCGGTTTAAAAGGCCTTCAGGCTGGGTCACATTGCCTGTGTCTAAACACAGTACAGATTCCATATGAATTCTAATATCTGCTGTCCACAAAAGTGATTGGCCATAAGAATTTTAGAAGAAAAGACATCTAATAATACTTTTCATTCTTTATTCAATGTGACCAAATCTAAAGGTTGGTTTAAGATTGCAGTAGTGCAAAATGGACTCGTTTTCATTTCCATTTCAGAAAGTGTCTCAACTTGAGAGAACTGTCGATTGAATATTCGGTGTTTGCCAATTCGTTACGCGGCGAGTGAGCAATTAGAAGCAATGCCAATAGTATTGATAGGTTTGTCGAAACCCCTGTCTTTTATTTGCCAAGATTTTATAGAGAATCTAAACAATTAATCAAACTAACACTGATTGTATACAGAAATGAAATGAGGTTCACCAAAAAGGCTTCCTTTGTGTTTGCTCTTCATTTCAGAATCGCACTTTGAGTATTCAAGCGATTTAGTAATATGTAACACGTCACGCGAAAAGGGACCATCTGGGAACTCTTACAATAAATATTTAAAAAAAGAAAAAGAGATTGGGTCCAGCATAGATCAGCCAGAGGTCGCTTTTCGAAAATTCTTTAACTGGAATGTAGATTATTCATTCTAGAACCAGAAAATAAGCAAAGTGTGAAAAGTTTCAACGCTAGTCAGCCTTTGCAATCCACGCAGTCTGACTAGGGTCGACATCTTACGCACTTCCCCGATAGTCGCTTTTCGCGTGACGGGTCACATATTCAAGTGCACTGTCCTATAAATTGCTTTCTGGCGGAAAAAGTTTCTACTTGTTTTTTTTCTTAATTTTTGGACTTTTTTTTCTTTTTATACTTTTTTTTAACACCAACTTGTGGTAGACTTTAAGGCCTTCACAATGACCGATTGAAATAGACATGTGTACATTTACAAGCACACCTGTGGGTATGTAAGCACACACCTCTGCGTGCGTCCTTCTGTTCGAATTCGTCCGACAGTTAATCGTAATGGTTAGGTATGCATCTGAAACATTTTTTTTTTAATTTTGAAATTAAAACAAACAATCAAACAAACATCACTAGAAATGACCTAAAAAAAATATTAGTAATTTTTAATACATTAAAATTGTCATTTTAAAATGGCAACCATGCCAATCATGTAGATGTACATTTATGTAGACCTGCCATGATGTTTTGTTTGAGACAAGTTTGTCTTTAAGTCATCCTGTATATAATTAAGCTACATCTTATGAGTCCATTTTCTCACATTAAAAAAATCAACAACTACACCAACAACAAAACTTCTCTTTTGTTTCCACTTATAATAGAGTTTTATCATTTAACTCGATAATGACTGTGAACAGTGAAGTGTGAACAAACTCAGGGGGTAATCTCAAAATGCTCACATCGAACAAGGCTAAACAAAACGATACATCGATCTATGGAGACCTATGGAGGCGACAGTATATAGATTTGATTCGTGAACTTCATTTTGAAAAAAAAAAAATTAATATCAAAGTCTTCATTCTGAATTTTCTCATATAACATCTTCATTATTGTCTCTGGTAGGGTATTGTAACAGTCACAGTTTAGATTGCAATTAAACAGATTATTAGTATATTGTTTATTTCTCCGCCACAGGGGTGAGCTTTGAACAAAAACAATGAACTAAATAATACAAAATAATACAAAATACAGCAACTTTTGGACTAATTGATTTAAGTGATAAAAAAGCTTTACAACAGCGAAGCTCATTGCCACAAAAGTATGCTTATGATATGTAGGCGCCCCAAATGAAATTCCCGAATATGCACAAGTTCCTTTTGAGACGACACCTTTTTGTTCACAATTCACACTCCAAGTTCACAGTCGCAGTAAATAATAAAACTCTATTACTAGGCGGTCAAATACGCGATACTGTATGTACTTTTATCATTTCATTATTTTCTTTATTTTTTTCGATAAAAGAGATCTCTGACGTCAGTTTGTAACTGTAAATGTATTATAATTCCAATATTACAAACCGACCCAAATATTTTCAAGGGTTGACTTTGATAAATCGCCTATGGACCTACTTTTGTGAGCCATTTATATCGAAATGAACCATAAAATGAATTGGAGGCTCTCAATTTGGCCCGTTTACAAATCAAAACAATTTCTCAAACTGTCGAATGTCTCGAATATTTTCTAACTTAATTTGCATTTGCGATTGCTTTTTCCATCGACGGTTTGGGGCAAAACAGTTGTAAGTGACTGAAGATATAAGGAAACTAACTATAGTTTTGCGCTTACCTTTGAACATTCTGTTGGAGATTTTTTCTTGAAAGGATTAGCAAAGAAATGAACATAAAGTTGCCTTAAACAAAATGAGCCTGTGTGTAAAATTCTAAAATATTGCTACTGTACGCGAGGCGCAAATATTGAGAAGCTTGAACAACCACACAATTCAATAAGAATATTAGCCAACTACACTCAGATTGGTTAACACCTGTATTTCTTCAGAGCGCATATTGAAATTCGGGACTGAATGTGCGGATGCACAGGCTGGTCAGAGGCTTTGGTATGCGTACATGAGAAAATATTGAAAATACAATTCACAGGTTCATTGTGTTTTTGTGACACGTATATTTCTTTCATTCTTTTATTTTTAATTTGTCCAATTTTCTCGTTCTTCTGCTTTATGTCCGCTATTTGTTTGTTTAATTAAAATAAAACGACATTTAATATACAAAATGGTCTCTCTTACTTTTTTCATATCATTTTCACAGATGCAAACTTCACGATTACTCAAGCTAATATCACGATTCCTTTAGTATTTTCTACTGCTACTAAGATTTGTCCTTTTACCTACATTATAACATGTCTGGAAGGCAAATGACAGTGCATCCGCCAGATCTTCAAATCAATCACTCATGTACCTTAATGAATATTCTACAATTGACAAGGTGAGTGATTTTGGAAAGATTTCGGAATAGCAATTGAATAAAATTATTGGAGCCAAATAAGCCTCTCATGCCTACTGGACCTCTTGTTTTATTCATCTGAATGATAGATACGATCTTATACAATATGCAAAACAATCTAACTGGGCGTTGTCTCGAAACTGCGTTAAATTTGGCATAATCTGACTTCACAAACAATTGTTTTTGAAATTTATCAGGCGTGTCTGTATTTCTTCAATTTGATAGCAGAATCGCCTGCCTTGAAATGTGATTTAAATGCGCCTCTATCTCCACGCCGTCGTAATTCTTGAAATGAGCTGTTGTTACAATAAGTAACATCGTGAAAGTGACATTCATCTCAATCAAAACCATTCCAAATCACTCACTCAGCGCTCAAATCATTCATTCCAATCACTCACTTAAACCATTCAAAACCGCTTTATTCAAAATAGAAAAAATGCGATGTCCCTGATACAATTGAAATTATAGGCGTCTGATTAGTTCTTGAAGAAATAGAAAGCTATTATGATGAATTTTACGATTCATCCTGAACAAAATTGGCGATATTGATATACCTCCCTTTAATTTCACTCAAAACTCTTTTATCGCTCTCGTACAATTTCATTCCAAATTCATCCAAAAAATTTTCACCTTGTCAATTTCACGATGTTGTTATACCCCGGTTTGTTTGTTCACTTGCGTTCGAAGCGGGATACAGGTATACTTTGCAAACAGTTTGTACCGATCAGAGGGAAACTACACGTATATATGAGCATATGCGTGACATTTGCAACAATTTCACATGTGCACAAAGTACAGCCTCTGACCAGCCTGTGCAGTCGCACAGTCTGACCAATGTCTTCTTTATGTGCTATATGGATAGGTTAGGTCTTTGTGCCTCTTTAGGTGGTAAGTGAATATTACTATTGCATTATTTTAACTGCTCAGCGTTTGCGCTTTTTTTTTTGTTGATAATCTAGAGTTCATTTTTTAACTAACCTTTAAAATGAATATTTCCAAAGAGCAACAAAGTTTCAATATAACACTATTCGCCTCTTAATTACATGCAGATAAGGCGAGCAGAATGTTTAAGATGCATTTGATTTAATTAAGACTGATTCAAATTGATTAAATCACCTCGTTCATCAATGTTCCTCTTGGGGAATTAAAGAAACGTCGTTGTCACCTATTCCATCAAATCTTCTTGCACGCACAAATCTTAAGCTAACTTGGCGGAAGTGTTTCTTGGGTCAAGCTCCACCAAATTTAAATAATTGAAATCCGCCCTAAACAAGGGCAACAAAAAGGGGAAATCTTTAAAAAAAAACTCTGAAACCAGAGTGCAGACAGCTTCCATATTCAACATGTTACGTCATCTAATAAACCTCTATCACGCCTGTTCATAGCGCACTTGATTTTAAATTTGAACCATGTTTATGCGCACCCAATTGCATCCAGAAATAAAGAAGAAAAAGATTTAAGAATCTTCTGTGAAACTAGCGGAAGACATTTTTTTTGTATTTAACATCATCTGGTGAGTTACATCGTAAATTTGATATTCATCCTAATCAAAACCATTCTAAATCACTATCACTGCGCTCAAATCATTCATTTCAATCACTCGCTTCAAAATCACTAAAATGGATAAAATCAACAGCTTAGATATAACTAGAAAAAGATGCGATTTCCCTGACATAATAGAAATTTTAAGACTGATTGGTTCTAGAAGAAATAGAAATGAAATCTATTTATAGAGCGGGATGCATATTTTATTAAAGGGTGATAACAAATATCGCTACTTTGTTCAATATAGATTTATCTCCCTTTAATCTCATTCAAAATTCACTAATCGCATTCACTCAATTTCACTCAATTTCATTCCAAAATTATTCAAAAATTGTTTACACCCCAACGTCAACAAACGCACTAAGGCTAGCGACGTCATGTGATCATAAAGCTCAATTTTTGTCTCCACAAAACCCACATAACAAATTGATAGAGTATAGAAAACACTTCTTTTGGGTCAATGGATTTCTAGGTAAACAAAATACATCCTAATACATCTCTTACTATCCTCATCGTAATTTGTTAACTCCCATTATACGATAAACCGTCGCAATCTCATATTTCAACCATTTGTATCGTCATTGAACATGTCGTTTCTGACGTTTCTTACGCCGTACTCTACTACGTTCTCAGATTCTGTCCCTCATAATTACATAGTAAATAACAGTTTAAACGTAGATGTGTTGCTTTCTCATTTACTTATGCCCCCAACGATACAGTTTAGAACATCTTCTGACACTTGTTTCGATAAAAATCATAGTAGATAACTTACTCAGCTCTTCCCCTTTTATCATTCCGGAAATCAAACCATTAAAAACGATTAAAAAAAAACAAACTACGAAATCGTTCAAAACGATCAATATTTCTTATAAAGCGATCAAACAATTTTACGAATTTTTATGCCGGTGCGGATTTTAAAGCTTGATATTGTTTCGGGAAGACACACAAACGGAAAGTACATACTAGTATACATCTTTGAAGTGAGGTAATAGTTTTTCGATAATTTCCTTTAAAATTCGTTTAAAACTCGCTCCACATCTTAATCAATATCATTCAAAAACCATTCACCTGGTCAATTTCCTGTATTATTTTCTAATTCTCGTCAAGGCTCGGTTTAAGTACAAGATAATCTCTTTCTCTCTATACTCTACTAATCTCTTTCCCTCTATGCACTACTAACCTCTTTCTCTCTATACTCTACTAATCTCTTTCCCTCTATGCTCTACTAATCTCTTTCCCTCTATACTCTACTAATCTTTTTCCCTCTATGCTCTACTAATCTCTTTCTCTCTATACTCTATTTATCTCTCTTTACTCTATCAATTTCTTATTCTCTATACTCTATACTCTACTAATCTCTTTCTCTCTAAACTCCAATTATCCCTTACTCTCTTTACTCTACTGACGTATCATCGTCGTCGCAATCTCTTAATCTCCAAATCGATATGTCCAGTTCTCCTGATGCGTTAAGTTGTCCTTGTCTCGTCTCAAAGCTCTTGGCATCGTAACCTAAGCCCTTTTCACTCATTTTAGAATTTGTGTTCTTAGAGTCTGAACTTTGACGCAAAGACTTGTCATTCTGAAACTAGTTATTGATCCGATCTGTTTATTGATTTTGAGTGTTTGGAATGAATAAACGGAGCGCTGAGTGAGTGATTGGAATGATTTTGGTCGAAATAAGTGTCAATTTTATGATATTATAATTTGTAATACGTAGTCAAGCGGATACCCTAAACTATTCCCGTGGTTTTGTATTTCTTAGGTACTCAGGTCTAGTATAGGTCATCCAGAAAATAATCAAAATATGTCAAATACATTGTATAAAAATAATATAACCTGCGTCGTAGTGAACTTTTTCCGCTGAAATATTTTGATATGACAGTTGTGAAATAACTACAAATAAGTTTAGGGTGAATAGCAACGTTTTGTTAGCGCTAAAATAAAGTCATAATCTTTTATGCGTTCTATTTCAATCAACGCATTCCGAGAATTCATACAAATTACGGTAAAGAAACTGGTCATATACGAACAGAGTATAAAACCCAACTTCATTAAATAAAAAAAATATTAAACCTGGCATCTTAAACATGTTAAAAACTCGCATTCATCTGTTTATAGAAGACTTGTTTAATAAATTTGGTATTCCATGACCGTTATTCAGTATCCTCTATTCTAAACGGTATTTTTTGATGACGTGTCCAGACTCATATACATTGTACATGTATTTGATTTAATGAGAATACATATTCGAGAGTTTTGTACGAACATTTTTGGGTACAAAAACTCATAAAATGCCGTAAGGCTTTGGCCTTTCTCATTGTAGTAAAGCCAACCCGTTTTCGTTTTTGCCTGAAGGGTCTTACAGTTAAGATAATCGTGGAATTAACTGTCATTCCGGGCGAAACCATTCTAAATCGCTATCTCAGCGCTACATTCATTGATTCCAAACACTCACTCAAACCATTCAAAAACGCTCCAAAATCATTAGAAATGACAAGATCAACAATTGAATTAAAAAAAATAGGAAGAAAAAAATCCACGCTTTCACTGACATATTTGCATTTTGTATGAATGCGTATAAATGCATTCGTGAAGACATAGAAAACTATTCATAGAAGTTGTTTCCATACGGTATTAAAAGGAAGTAATAAATATAGCTAGTTTTGTTTAAAATTAGCGATATTGGATTACCCCCCTTTAATTTCACTTAAAACTCAAACAATACACTTATTCAATTTCATTCCAAAAATATTACAAAAAATCGTTCATCTTGTCAATTTCACGATGTTTTTAACTGTATCTGAGCCGTTTATTTAGCTTTTTTTTAATTATTGAAACTGGCCTTGTAAACTTATTTATTGTCAGATTATCAAGATGAAAAAGAGTAACTATTTTTGACAACGGATGGGATTCATTACATCTTTTTCACCTATCCCGAATGTAATCTGTACAATAGTTGCTGCCTCACGATGAATTTGTACAGGCACAGTGCGTTGAAGAAAAAAAAGGAGGAGAAGAAGAAGAAAAGCACTGGCAACAACAACAACAACAATATCAGCATCAACAACAATAAGAAAAGAACAACTACAACTTACTGTAAAATAAAGAAAGAGCTATCACACTGATAATAAAATAGACAATATGTGTGTAGATAATCAGAATGAAACAAGATATAAACTTTGGGCGATCAAAATTTTCAAACGGGTCTTGTATCATGAAACTAAGAAATATGTCAGCAGGAAACATCTCTTAGGGGAAGTAACTAAACTTATGTTATTAAAGTAAACAATATGAGTTATTTCCCCTGTAACATGTGCGACCGTTCCTTGCTTGTTTTAATTATCTTTTCATTCAAGCGGATCAATTTGACAACATTCACTTATTGGGAATAAAAAACTAAATAACCACAATTTTGCAAACCACTTCTACTGCACTCGTACTATCTCACTGAAACATTTGTTTAACAAAAATATAGATTAAATAATGTTTGTCAAAGTTAAACTTTCCTTGTGATGAAAGTTTTTTGTTGTTACTGCAATAGGTTTGTATCTGAATAAAATAATTTTTATAATAATATGACAGACGTTGTGGGAGTGAAATAACCCCGTGGAATATTTTTGATGTAACTCGGGTGCTGCAATACTAGTGGAATAATTATGCAAATGAGCTCAGAGCGAAAAGCAACGCTATTTTTTAACCGCTTAAAAGTAACGCCGTGATATAAATATTGTGTGACGTCAGTTTTACACATCGTTAAAAGTTTCGCGGGAAAATGAAATTTGAATTTTAAAAATTTGAAGATTTTCGCTAAAATTCGGGTATATTATAAATAGAATATAAAAATTGTGTCAATAAAATACAGAATTTATTAAACTCATCATCTAAAGCAGATACAAACTCGGCGCAGCCTCGTTTTTATCTATTTATAGATGACTCGTTTAATAAATTCGGTATTCGATGACCACTCATTCAATGTCCTCTATATATCTCATACTGAGTATCTGAACCATTCCCCTACAATCAAGTTTATTGGTGCCTCTCAACCCTTTAGAACCATTGGTAACCATTATGGGGACACCGAGTTTTTATTCTGTATTCACAATGTTTCTTGTCAAGAAAGACAAAAGCAAAGACTTCATTTTTAATTCAAATTAGTTTCCGTCGGTAACGTATCTCAATTTGGACCATTTCAAAATTTTGTCTTCTGATAACGGTTTAATTCATCTTTCTTACAAAGAAAGAAAATGTACCTGTATGTTATTTTTTTTCCTCGAAATTAACTTCTACTCAGTGTACTTTTGTTTGGTATTTAAAGGTTTCATTTGAATTCTTCTAGACTAGATGTTTCCTGATAATATTTGCTGTAATTGTAAGAGAATACAGATAAATCGAGATTCAAATACAGATATAGTCCATCTGAGGTTATTTTACGTGAAATATGTGTCTCACTGTCAGAAAAACGGTGCTTTCCTTAACCCTTTCACAGAAAAAAACAGGGAAATCAAATTTTTAAAAAGGTGTTACATGCGACCGTTTTAAGGATGTCATTTTTTTTACAAGATGTGGTACAGTCGAACATCTTTTAACGAGCGGCTGTCCCAGTGATTGTCTCAAAGTACTTTTTGAAAAGTTTATATTTACCTGTTCAAACCAGGATTAAAAATGTTCCTGAAATTAGCTTTATTTCGTCCATGGGATGACCTGTGTTTTATGCTCCGGTCAACTTGTCAAAAAAATTGAATGTATACATGTATCCACTCCTCAAAACTCCTATGCGGCCACTTGCTTCTTTGGTCATGTGTTATAAATGCCGCATGGTTTCATCCCGTTTTCACTTTAAAAAGCTAGCCAAGTCATTAATGAAATCAACAAGAAAAACGTCAGCAAAGTAATCCAACAAGAAATGTTTTAAAATTAAACGAAGGAGTACCCTCGATTTCAAAGTTAACATTACCGGGTGGGGTTTTTTTGACATTTCTTGTTAGGATAAAGAATGTGTTGAAAGCTGTGTCATTTCCTTTAATTTTTTTAAGTCCAAGGGCGTTCTCCCCCTGGTATCAGTACATAAAAGTGATAGGATTTGCGTTTTTCAAGAGTCGAAAAATTCGAATTTCTGTAAAAATTGTCATTTTTGTGACTTGAATTTGAGGGTACAAGCATTCGACTCCGTCTCTATGACTTCCTGATGCATGGTTTTACAAAACAGTTGAATAGGATGGTGTCTGAATGGCCACTCTTTACAATGAAAAAGTTTACATTTCAAAATAATGGTAGATGATATGTGAAAATTGGAGAAACGTAAGGTGACCGCTCAGAACTTTTGAGTAGTGTATATATTATTGTATAGCATAAACGAATATCAGCAAGGTTACAGTCGACATGGGCATGATCAGCGCACTAAATAAAAGGTATGTATTTCCGTTTATTTATCGTCGCTTTCGTAGCACATTCCCATATGAGCGACGCCACAAGAAGACGGTTAGTTTTTACGGGAGATAGTGAAATGATACATGACGAAACTATTGCTGAAATCCGCCATCGCGGTCGAACTTCAATGGTTTTGAAGGCCGGTGCTTTACCAACTGAGCTAATGGGACTGACCTAAATCAACCGTTGTAAACAGTTCCTTTTTATACGCCCGCCTAACCGTCGGTCGGTCTGCCGGTGTCCTCTTCTCTGTCTTGAGCATATCACGGTTATGTTCAGTCCGATTGACTTGAAACTTGGCAGTTATATTTTTCTCATAATTAAGGAGTGCAATGCACAAGAATCTTTCAGGCTTATTTTGGTTATTGTCCTTTGTTGTTTTTCATTTAGCAGTGTAATGGGCGTATCTTGTGACAATTTGCCACCTTGTTTGATTTATCATTCTCCTTGAAAATTTCAGTCTATAGGCTGCTACATGTATGAAATAAGCGGCTGACTGCCTGAGTTCTTTTTTTTTGTCGATTATTTGCACGGAATTGATTAAAATGATCGCTTTGCTCTATTTCAACAATTTTCGGGAGAATGATTTCACGAAAGCATAGTATTATATATTTAATAGCTATCCAGGGTAGACGAGACATTATGTTTTAATAGGATTATCAACATGTTAATAATGCATTCTTAAACTTGAGAAAAAAGGACATATTACTCTTTTATCTCAACAAAGACGGCCACCTTCCATACTTTTAGTTATTTGACGCTTTAATATTTCATTAAGTAATTAAAATATCAACGTCGATGTGTCGCCTGCAACAATTATTAGTAACAATGTAAAACTAGTGTTGTTGTTTTTTGTTCAATACTTTGGTATTTTAATGGCGGTCCCATCTGGTACGATATTATACAACAAGATAATGAGGTCGTTGAATCTTAAAGGTCTTTAAACGAGCCCGTACATTGAACTCCGTCTAAGTATTACGTCATACGCCAAGCCTTTCTCTTAATTTACTGACTTTCCTTTTTAAACTTATCCGATCGATGGTATCAAAAAAAAAAAAAAAATATAGCTATTGTTGTTCACGAAATGAAAGATTTATTTTTCTTACACGGAACAACTAAAAAAGTTTATAATTTTTCATTAATGCAAAAATGCGAAATGTGAAAAGCTTGGGACGAATTTACTTACGGCTCGTCATTTTGCACGCGTTCGCTATGCAGCGTTAATGGTGATGTCAATTATTAGGCGCCACCAAGTTAACGTCACATTGGATGAGTTGGACGAAAGCGGGGTATAACCTTTTCGAAAATTTCACTGGTAAGGCGGTGAGTTTATCGATTGATAATCTACCGTTATTTCTCGATAATCATCAAAGCATTTTTAATATTTTGGGGCGTGTCGTGGCTGTGGTCACGGGGCGGAGCAAAAGATCAATTAACATTGCCTGTGTCTAAACATGGTACAGCTTCAAAATGAAATCTAATATCTGCTGTCCACAAAGTTGATTGGCCATGAGAATTTTAGAAAAAAAAGACATTTGATTATACTTTTCATTCCTTATTCAATGTGACTAAATCTAAAGGTTGGTTTAAGATTGCAGTAGTGCGAAATGGACGCGTTTTCATTTCCATTTCAGAAAGTGCCCCAACTAGAGAGAACTGTCGATTGAATATTCGGTGTTTGCCAATTCGTTACGCGGCGAGTGAGCAATTAGAAGCAATGCCAATAGTATTGATAGGTTTGTCGAAACCCCTGTCTTTTATTTGCCAAGATTTTATAGGAAATCTAAACAATTAATCAAACTAACACTGATTGTATACAGAAATGAAATGAGGTTCACCAAAAAGGGTTCCTTTGTGTTTGCTCTTCATTTCAGAATCGCACTTTGAGTATTCAAGTGATTTAGTAATAATTCAAGTGCACTGTACTATAAATTGCTTTCTGGCGTAAAATGTTTTTACTTTCTTTTTTTTCTTAATTTTTGGATCTTTTTATTTTTATCATTTTTTTCACACCAACTTGTGGTAGACTTTATGGTCTTCACAATGACAGATTGAAATATGTGTGTGTGTGTACATTTACAAGCACGCCTGTGGGTACGTCAGTACACGCCACTGCTTGTGTCCTTCTGTTCGAATTCGTCCGACCGTTAATCATTATGGTAATATAAAGCCTATAATGCCCAATAAAGAAATAATATATATTTTCTAATAACTCAAAGATAAGGTTCGCAACTGAAACGTTTTTTTTTTTCAATTTTAAAATTAAATCAAACAAACATAACTGAAAATAACTACGAAAAATAGATTCGATTTTAAAACATTTAACTTGACATTTTTAAATGGCGACAATGTCTATGCTTTCACAATGTAAATGTGCATTTATGTGGACATGTCATGATGTTTTGATTGAGACAAGTCGTTTTGTATATAATTTAGCTACATCTTATGAGCCCTAGAAACATTTTCTCACATAAACGAAAGAAGATAAACAGCACTACCAGAAACACAATACTCTTTTGTTTCCACTTATAATACTAGACGATCAACCACGTGGTACTGCATGAACTTTAATCAATATTTGTTGTAATTAAACTTTTCTCATTTTCAATTAAAAATTTTTCTCAAATTTCAATATAAGATGAAAGCCGTAATTTTGTTTTAATCATCATTTAAATGTATTAACTTTAAGTATAATATTAATAAGTTGTTATAAATAACAACTTATTGATACCATGTTTTATTTTTTATACATTTGTTTAATTTTCAAATTTGAGAAAATTCTCAGTTGAATCTGAGAAAAATTTATAACCTCGGGCCCTGATGTCAGTTTATAACTGTAGATATATAATTGTTCCACTATTACAAACCGACCCAAATATTTTCAAGGGTTGACTTTGATAAATCGCCTATGGACCTACTTTTGTGAGCCATTTATATCGAAATGAACCATAAAATGAATTGGAGTCTCTCAATTTGGCCCGTTTACAAATCAAAACAATTTCTCAAACTGTCGAATGTCTCGGAATATTTTCTAACTTAATTTGCATTTGCGATTGCTTTTTCCATCGACGGTTTGGGGCAAAACAGTTGTAAGTGACTGAAGATATGAGGAAACTAACTATAGTTTTGCGCTTACCTATGAACCTTCTGTTGGAGATTGTTTCTTGAAAGGATTAGCAAAGAAATGAACATAAAGTAGACTTTAACAAAATGAGCCTGTGTGTAAAATTCTAAAATATTGCTACTGTACGTGAGACGCAAATATTGAGAAGCTTAAACAACCACACAATTCAATAAAAATATTAGCCAAGTACACTCAGATTGGTTAATACCTGTATTCCTTCAAAGCGCATATTGAAAATTCGGGACTGACTGTGCGGATGCACAGGCTTGTCAGAGGCTTTGGAATGCGTACATGAGAAAATATTGTAAATACAATTCACAGGTTCATTGTGTTTTTTGTGAACGTGTATATCTTTCTTTTATTTTTAATTTTTTCATTTCTTTCGTTCTTCTGCTTTATGTCCGCTCTTTGTTTGTTTAATCAATATAAATCGACATTCAATATACAAAATGGTCTCTCTTATTTTTTTCATGTCATTTTCACACATGCAAACTTCACGATTACTCAAGCTAATATCACGCTTCCTTTAGTATTTTCTAATGCTACTAAGATTTGTCCTTTTACCTACATGATTACATTTCTGGAAGGCAAATGGCAGTGCATTAGCCAGATTTCCAAATCAATCACTCTTGTACCTTAAAGAATATTCTACAATTGACAAGGTGGGTGATTTTGGAAAGATTTCGGAATAGCAATTGAATAAAATTATTGTAGCAAAATAAGCCTCTCATGCCTACTGGATCTCTTGTTTTATTCATCTGATTGATTGATACTATCTTAAACAATCTGCAGTATCATAAAAGAAATAAAGCAAACTAACTGGGCGTTTTCTAGAAACTGCGTTAAATTTGGCATAATCTGACTTCACTAACAATTGTTTTTGAAATTTATCAGGCGCGTCTGTATTTCTTCAATTTGGTTGCAGAATTGCCTGGCTTGAATTGTAATTTTAATGCACCTCTATAACCACGTCATTATTATCCATGATTAATGCCCTTGCAGGGCGGAGCCTAAGTAACGGGTTGATGCACTTAAGGTTAAGGGAAATCAGCTGTTATGTAAAATAACCATCTTCTAAAGAGAGTCGACATAAATTATTCGAGACCTTAAATCGTAGATTGGTAACCAAATCCTTGTAACTGAAGTTACGAGGCCTTGATAACCAAACGATGAAATGTGTTCACTCTCTCAAAGCACGTTTAATGATACAGTTATTTGCACGCGTTAACAATGGTTACAGACTTAAATTTGAAAGAACCCAAACTATTGAAAAGTAAACTCGCCAATTTACGCCACGGTTAAGCCCCGCCCTGCCAGTTCATTAATTAGCAAAATATAATTCGAGAAATGAGCTGTTGTTATGAGGTTTTTGAATTATACAGATGATGTGTATTTTCTGGGCTACGCAAATCTTTTAAATTGCGTGCAGGATGGAAAGTCGGTGCAAACTGTGTGTAAATTACAATGTATACCCAGCTTTATTTGTTCACTTGTGTTCGAATCGGGGTATAATTTGCAAACAATTTGAACCGATTTGTTATGAACGCAGGTATCTTTCAGAGAGAAACTATATATGAGCATGTGCCTGACATTTGCAACAATTTCACATGTGCACAAAGTACAGCCTCTGACTAGCCTGTGCAGTCGCACAGTCTGACCAAAGTCTTCCTAATGTGCTATATGGATAGGTTAGGCTCAGGTGGTCAGTGAATATTACTATTGCATTATCTTAACTGCTCAGCGTTTGCGCTTTTGTGTTTTTTGATAATCTAGAGTTCATTTTAAAACTAATCTTTAAGGTTCATGTAAAGTGTCTGAGACCCAATATTTAGGGCACTTCATTAGCCAAGAAAAAGCAGTATGTCCAGGTATATTATATATCAAAATGAAGCCATTCGTGAGCACTAGCAGTTAGGCAACATAAGACCGCCATAGCTATAGCGGTATAGCCAAAACATTGTGGAAAAGGGTCATTTTGTACAGAACAAGCAACTGCATGACGGTTGCATAAGATTGCCCCATATTTTAACAAAATACAGTCTGAAGTACCATCCAGGTAGTGCTACAACCTTAGATATAAAACTCAGTCTCAAAAGGCTCTTTTGAAACAATCAATTTGCATCTATTTTGTCAACATACTTGTCAAACCGGTTTGGTCTGTTTTCAAAATAGATGTAAGGTATGGTGCAACATCACACCATAATATTGTGAAATATTTTCTTCGATTTATTTCAAATTATAGTTTTTTTAATTCAATGATCTACAATATTACTATATATTTATCACTCTGTGAAATAGAAATTGATATATTGCTAAACAACCTTACAGGTATATAAACAATTAATGTCTATTTATGTTGTGATAACACACCATACCATAAAAAGATCTACACGTTTACAAAATTAGAATGACATATATGACATATGTGTTTATAAAATAAGTGAAAATAAATTGCTTGCATAACTACGTTTTGGGGCTGAGTTTTATACCAATCGTTGAAGCACTACCTGGATGGTACTTTAGGCTAGACTTTGTTAAAATATGAGCCAATTTAATCCAACAGTCATGCAGTTGCTTGTTTTGTACAAAATGACCCTTTTCCACAATGTTTTGGCTATACCGCTATAGTTATAACAGTCTTATGTTTTTCATTTGCTTGTGCTCATAAATAGCTTCATTTTGATATATAATATTCCTGGACATACTGCTTTTTCTTGGCAAATGAATGCCCTTTAAATTGGGTCTCAAACACTTTACATGAACCTTAAAATAAGAATTTCAAAAGACCAACAATGTTTAAATAAAACACTATTCGCCCCTTAATTACATGCAGATAAGGCGAGCAGAATGTTTAAGATGCATTTGATTTAATTAAGACTGATTCAAATTGATTAAATTACCTCGTTCATCAAAGTTCCTCTTGGGGAATTAAAGAAACGTCGGCGTCACCTATTCCATCAAATCTTCTTGCACGCACAAATCTTTAGCTAACTTGACAAAAGTGTTTCTTGGGTCAAGCTCCACCAAATTTAAATAATTGAAATCCACCCTAAACAAGGGCAACAAAAAGAGGAAATCTTTAAAAAGTATCTTCTCTGAAACCAGAGTGCAGACAACTTCAATTTTCAACATGTTACGTCATCTAGTAAACCTCTATCACGCTTGTTCATAGCACGCCCCTGGTTTCAAATTTGAACCATGTTTAGGCGCATCCAACTGCATCCAGAAATAAAGAAGAAAAAGATTTAAAAATCCTCAGTGAAACTAGCGGAAGACATTTTTTTTTAGTATTAAACATCATCTAGTGGAACTCTATATAGATTGATTGTTCATAGCATGCACTTTGGTTCAATTTAGTCTCCGCTAGGTGAACCCTGTTTTAAAAAGAAATATAGAGGTTAATCTTCTCTAAAACAAGAAGACAGTCTGCTTTCATATCTATCACATATAATAGCCATTGTCTTAAATTTGGGCTCTACAAAGTAGGTTCTCTTTCAATAATAATCTTCGCTGAAATAGTCCAGGCATCGATATTAGGTATACAGTTAATAACATCGTGAAATTGACATTCACCTCAATCATTACCATTCTAAATCGCTCACTCAGCGCTCCAATAATTCATTCCAAACGCTCACTCAAACCATTCAAAAACGCTCAAACCAGTTGCAAAACATAGAATCAACAACGTCATTCAAAATTAATTTTGATAGAGAAAATCGCGATTTCTCTGACATAATTCAAATCGTTAGCATCGCATAGGTTCTTGAAGAAATAGGAAGCCATGTATAGAACTTGTATGCATATTTTGTTAAAGGGAGGTAATCAATATAGCTAATTTTGTTCATCCTGAACAAAATTTGATATATAGGATTACCTCCCATTAAATTCACTCAAAACTCGCTCCACACACTCATTCAATTTCATTCCTAAATCATTCCAAAATCATTCACCTTGTTAATTTCACGATGTTCTTAACTATATATACTCAGATGAAAAAGTTTAGTCATTATTTTTGTTTTTCTTTGACGCAAACCAAACTTGAATTGATATTTTCCGACTTTTATGCAATGATGGATTGATAAGTGCTTAACTTGTTTCTGCAAATCATGACACGAACAGGCCCGAGTTGAGACTACATCAAAGAAAAAAAAACTTAGCACTTGCTGCGCCAAACAGGTGAGGTATACTTGAACAAGAATGTTTGAAAGCCTTTGAACCGATTTGAAATTTGTGTTTGCTTGAAGGGGATATCATGCCCAAAAGCGCAAATGTCATTGACGGACAGCAACATTCGCACATGAAAGTTGCTGCCATGGTTTTGCCCTTTTCATGTGATTCACAACATGGTCGTCGCATATAAGCAGATATCGAAAGACTGGATGCAAAATGTGCAGAGTAATTCTAGCCATACTATATTATGTCAAACACTTGAATATGGGTTTCTTGGGTCCTACAATCACACAAGAAATATCGTGATTATATTCGTGTTATCGACATGAGGAATTTGACACAAACTTAAAAAATCTTAGGGTGTCGTTTTCCTGGAGAGCGATACATGACCGACATTGTCCTCTTATTTTGACTGTTCATGGAAGGATTTTCCACTGCCATAGCCACTGCTATCCAATTACGACCGGGCGAACAGAGGTAGTGGCTATTAAGTGAGCCATTTACAACTATTTCAAAAAAGCGCCAATCAAAGTCTCTGGCCAGTCTGTGCATCCAGATAGATAGCCAAGGTCTCAAAGTATCTTTAGACAGACAGATAATCTTCTAATTGCTGTATGTGACCGTCTATGTTTGCTCAATGTTTGGAACTCACGAACATGTCAAATTGTTGGCAATTTCTTGCACAGACTCAAGTTTGTTGAGCAGATAAACTCCCACCCTCACCGGGACGCGAAGCTCTTGACCTGGAATTAATTGAAGCAGTGTGGTAAAATAGTTATGATTTTTTTTGTTTTGTTTTGCTTTTATGAGGGGAAGGGGGTATTACGGATGTTATCTTTTTGTCGTTTTTTATGCTCAGGCGAAACTCTGTTGTCGACCTTGAAAAAAACTGTTGTCTCCCGATATAATTTTGTTTGATAATCCACAGAATAAATGTGTAGTTTAAATTGACAAAAGAGGCATTTCATGCCTACGCAGTTGTCATCAAATCGATTGCATGTTACATCAGTTTACAGAATCTATTTTAAGCTACTCTACGATAAAACTATTCACGCTAAGTCTAAAATAAAGAGTTATTGACTTATATTATTTTAAAAATAATAATTATGACCCCCCTCCCCTTACACATAGATGATATTCTACGAGTAATCCATGAATATAACCAATTAATAAAACGAGTCATCCATAAAGAGATAAATTTAAAATCAAGTTTTTTCCTGAAAAGATCATTAAATTCTAATACATTCATTACAAATAAAAGCATATTTAAGCGTGTAATAGATATGCATTAAAAATTTCTGATTCCTAGTTTCCCAAAGTTTTCCATTTTCGCATGACATTTCTCATTTATTATCGGACTGATATTCATCATATCAACTACATATTATTTTTGTAGCCTAACGAAAATGAATTCTCGTTATATAGATAAATGCAACTTTCTATCATAATTCGTAGTTCATAAATGTTCTTCATAGGTTTTGAAATATGCAGTTTATTTTTCTGCTTTGGTTCATTTGTTCATTGATAGTCCTTCGAGGATTTCATACAAATTGGAATTGGGAATAATATATATAAATTTTGCAATCAATCATAATTCTCTGCACGTGAATTTAAATTGGTATATTAATGATCTAGGTACGTACACGATTTAAACTGAACAAAATCTAAATCGCGCAGAGAATAATCGTTTGTTCCAGTATAAGATCAAATATTTCATTGAGTGAACAACAAAAGCTAAATTTCACTAGTGGCGGAGCCACACGTGAAAATATAGCTTTTGGTGTTCATGAAATGAAATATCAATCAATCTTACTCGAAAAGCAAAACGATTATTCTAATAGTACAAAAATGAGACTAAGTGTAAAAATTAAGGACACATTTTCTTACATCGCGTCATTTTACACGTGATTGTTATGGAACGTTTATAATGACGTCACGTTTTTGGCTCCGCTTAGATGACGTCAGATAACATTTTTTTGTCTTTCACTTGTCAAAAAAAAAAAAAAAAAAAAAAAACAGATAAAAAATAGATTCATATTGATTGATTGGTTGTATGGGTTTAGGACCTCTTTTCACTGTTTAAAAAAAATTTTTTTTAGTTCCAGCAAACGTCAATCGGAAGAAGTATTTCAAAAGGTGTTAATTTTGGCGAGAAGTACGATCAGTTTTAATAAAGATATACAGTTAAACGAAAAACGACGATCCTAATCATGCAGTCTAGGCAGCCCTCAGTCGGGAGCTCTCGGATTCTACGGAGACCTCGGTGAGCACATTGGTTTACATGACGTCCAAATATTTAGATGACGCCTAGTAAAACATATCAATGAATGACTTAAACTGGACAATCATAATTTTGACAACAAAACGCAGTGTTTTACACCGTTTTGTCATTTAAGCCTCGTTTTCATTTGGCCTGCGCATCACGTGTGGCGCCCGTATCTCGCCGGAAGCATAAAATCGTGCGGTGCCCGTGCGTTAACATACGTTGCCCGTGCGATCATCGCACGGTCTTACGGGCACCGCAGACACCTGCGATCCCGTTTAAAAATCCTTAGCAAGTCCTAAGCTTTGTGTGGACAACGAACGGTCGCCGCACGGACATCGCACGGAAGCCTTGCGATGATCGCGCGGAAATTACACGATATCTTAACTATCAAACATCCAAAATAAAACCCGTAGAATCGTGCGATGATCGCACGACATCCTCTCGATATCCATACGGAACCCGCTCGATCTCCGCACGGGAGTATCAGGATTACCAAGTGATATCGCATGGGACCCGTACGGTCTCATTAAGGTATGTTCCCCAACAAATATATTTTTAAAAATCGCATGGTCACCGTGCGGCATTGTGAACACATACGCCGCAGACCGTAGCTGTCTGCGACGTCCAAAGAATCGTAAGAAAACTCACAGGCTACGATATCGTACGGCGACCGTGGCAAATGTAAACTAGGCTTTAATTGTGATAAACACAAAATATCTCCATAGGCGATCGGAGAGCATTGAAGAAATTTGTTTCTCCTTCAAGCGTTTTGACCAAAGTACCACCAGACGCCGCATAAATCTAAGATATTACCAAAGACTCCAACACTTACGTCTGAGGTACTTTCCAGTTTGCGGAAAAGTCCGAGCGATGTTCCAAATGGGTAGCTCTCGCACTATTACTAGGACCGGCTTTTTCCGTAATTTCCACCTTGCCCCTTTCCACACCGTACAACCGGTACCGTCTCCTCGGCATTATTCTCCGATTCTGTCGTAGTTGACTCTCACCTGTCGTCGCCGCAACCGGTTGTACGGTGTGTCTTGCGGGTCATCATTTCAAAGAAAAGGAATGCTAAAGTACACATTAGTTTTTTACGAAGTCCTTGAGAAATCTGTTTTGATATAATTGAGTATAAAAAGTAGGTCAATTAATTTCGTTTTTTTAAACAGATCGAGGCAAAAGAAAAATAAAACAGTCTTTCGTTTAAAAAAAAATAATACTTTTTTTGAAGAATCAGTTCTGAGATGTAAACTTCATCAGTTATTCACCATACCATCAATTATTCACCTTTATTTTTGTGAAAAATACATTCGCATTCATTGTTGTGAAAAATACTTTACCAAATTGCCGCGTCGGACTGTCAATCTAGAGGTCCCGGGTTCGATCCCCGACGGCGGCACTCATTTTTCCGACTATTAGTCTCTCACCAATGGGTTGATAATCGTAGACCTATGTGAGATAGCAGCTGGAGGCTAGGAAAGAATTCGATGGTTGTACTGGTGAGAGAAATACCAGAAATCCATTGTAAGTTGCTCCAGCCACCGCGATATAACTAAAAAAATGTTGAAAGCGGCATGAAACTCCATTCAATCAATCAATCAATCAATCAATTTACCGAATTGCCATAAGAAACAACAATAGACATGTCAAATGAGCTTAACCATTTTTTTGCAGCATCTTTTGATTAGAAAATGAATAAAAGATATGAATATTCTGTTTGAATGGTTACAAAATATCTTATTCTCGTCCATAAAACTTAAACACATTAATGTCAAGTAGTTAAAACCCGTAAACCTTCTGAGGACGACAGAGAATTCGTCGTAACCTCAATAGTTATAGAAACTATTCGAAATCGTCCAAAACGATCATACTCCTCAAAACTCCTAAGCGGCCACTTGCCTTTTGGTAATATGTTATAAATGCCGCATGGCACCATCCCGTTTTTGCTTGATTAATGTAGCCAAATCATTTATGGAGTCAACAAGAGCAAAATAAGTTAAATAATTCAACAATGTTTCAAAATTAAACGAAAGTAGGAGTACCCTCGATTTCAAAGTTAACATTGGTGTTTTTTTTTTTTTTTTTTTTTGACATTTCTTGTTAGGATAAGGATTGTGTTGAGGCGTTGTAACACTGATATTATTACAAAAGATTGATAGGCTTTGATAGGCTTTGCGTTTTTCAAGTATCAAAAATTCAACATTTCTCTGAAAAGTGTCAATTTTGTGACTTTTGAATTTGAGGGTACATGCATTCAATTCCGTCTTTAGGACTTACTGATGCATAATTTTACAAAACAATTGGATATGATAATGACTAAATGGCCGGTCTTTCGAAAGACAAAGTTCTCATTTCAAAATAAAAAGGAAAATGCTTGAAAAATCGTGAAAGGTAAGGTGGCCGCTTAGAACTTTTGATTAGTATGTCTTACAGTTAATTACATCGTGAAATTGACATTTAACTCAATCAAAACTATTCTAACTCGCTCACTCGTTGCTCCATTCATTCATTCCAGACACTCACTCAAACCATTCAAAAACGCAACAACGTTGTGGTCACTAAGTGGTCGCTTGATATAATTATGTTTTACTGTATTCGAACTCATTTGAATCGTCTCTTATAGACTCGGTTCTAATTTAAACGAAATTGGTGGAGATAATTTTTGAAGCTAAATTCCTCGGTTTTTAGCAGATTTGGCGTTCAGTCAAGACAATTGTCCAATTTTGTGCCAATTATGCCTTTATTGTTCCGATTCAAATACGGTTTTGATATTCGAACAAAAATCAATGTAACTTTTAATGTTTCAAACAAAATGCATTTTTTTATCATCTTTGCTCTTTAAAGAAAATCAATTCAGCAAAAGAAACAATCAGTGTTGCCCGATGTCTAATTGTTAGAGAAAACAACAACAACTGTAGCACTAATTAATTTTGTTGATACATGCATGTTTTTCAAATGATTCTTCTGATTGAATTAAAACTCATTTGAGTTAATGAACTCTATCTCGTTCATTAAAGAATATCTTGGGATTGAAAGACTTGTTTGTCCTTAATTGGAAAGAGACCTTCAGGTCCCGAAACATTTAGAAAGTGCACCCAGCTTTACACATTGTGAAATTGAAATTTATCTCAATCAAAGGCATTCTCAATCGCTCACTTAGCGCTTCATTCATTCATTCAAAACACTCACCCAAACCATTCAAGAATACTCCAAAATGACTTAAAAAGATAAAA
The DNA here is from genome assembly GCA_948146395.1 of Fragum whitleyi. Taxonomy (NCBI): domain Eukaryota; kingdom Metazoa; phylum Mollusca; class Bivalvia; order Cardiida; family Cardiidae; genus Fragum; species Fragum whitleyi. The sequence continues at coordinate 36,710,891 of OX411545.1, forward strand.
TCAACAGTTACATTGAAAATGAATATAAATAGAAATGATGACGCGATTTCACTGGCACGATTAAAATTGTAAGCGCCTGAATAGTTCTTGAAGAAATAGGAAGCTCTGGGTGGAACTTGTATACATATTTAATTAAAGAGAGGTAATGAATTTCGCTAATTTTGTTTATCCTGGACAAAATTAGCGATATTGGATTACCTCCCATTTAATTTCACTCAAAATTCGCTCTATACTCTCATTCAATTTCATTCCAAAATCATTCCAAAATCACTCACCTTGTCAATTTTACGACGTTGTTAACTGTACACGTGCAAAACGGAGTGACGTTCTCATTCTGAACACAGAGCAAGTTTTATTTTGAAATAAAAAAAGGCCATCACGACATGAAATATGCATTATTCATTTTATTGCGATCCCTATGTACTCGACCAAAAATTGATCTTTTAACATTACCGAGGGGGCATCTGTGGTGATTTGCCATGATTATAATAATAATAATAGTTTATTTACGTCTCATCTTTGACATACAACATATACATATAAACATTAAAACATAGCATATTATCAAAGCCACTCTAAAAAAGAGTTATAAGAGACATTAAAATGCAATTTGCATGCAAACAAACACATGAGTCTTACTTAATTCATGCACATAATGATAATGTTAAATTGACACAAACTGACATTTTGAGAAGATCACTAATTCTCTCGCACTTACACACATTTACACACTCACACCTACAAATTCAAACACACACAAACACACACCACACTAAACACATGCACACACACACATACGCACACTAACACGCATACACAAACACACATACACATATCAGAGCAAGCAAGTAACCAGATACAAGTATACGAATAGAAAAAAAAGGCATAACAAACACATTATCATTAAAAGACATATAACATTTGTGATCTTTATTATTTTATTTAATAAAGACTAGTTGTTTTTTTTTTTAGTTGTTGTTGTTGTTTACTTATTCCCCTGTTTTGGCTAAAATAACATAAGATTAAGAAATACACGTGTCTTTCCAAGTTATCATTTACAAAGAAAAAAAAAAATAAAATAAAATAAGAAAAAAAAAGCGATGCTATATTTTGGTTGTGTATTTTTGCTATCAATAAGTAAGGAGAAACCCTAATATTAAAATTAATAAATTATATAAAATAAATTTAAAATTATTTACAGAGTAAAAACGATCTTGTGTTGAGTATAAGATAACAGGTTTTGGCAGATATTCGAATCATTCTTTTGTCGGATAGAATAAAAGTTAATTTTTCCATGATATTTAGGGTCGGAAAAAGGGAGTTAAGATTTTCTGCTTTTTTGATAAGTTCCGCGCGAACATTAACATATTTGCTACATTGAAGCAACACGTGTGCCTCTGTTTCTACTTCGTCGCAAAACGGGCATAAACGCTCGTTTTCTGGTAAGTTTTCGTACCTCCCGGTTTCGATCTTGATAGGGGCCACGCCGCATCTAAATTTACTTAGTGCCGATCTGTGTTTAACTGACATAATTAATTGACAATATTCCTCAACGCAGAAGTCGGTTTTCATTTTACAATAATTCCTTAACTTATTTCTCCCTCTACCGTTGACCCTGCTTTCTACTCTATTAACACTATTGTGCCACTCTTGTTTAAATTTCACCATCATTTTTTCACTTAATATGCGAAGAAAGATTTTCTTGCTCTTCTCGGAATTTAAATAGGTATCTTCAATATCTAGCGAAGATAATTTTTGTTTAACGTGATGAAACCACGTCTTGCAGGACGTCGTTGCTTTTTCACAAGCCCACAGTGCTATACGCTTATTAAGGCGAGACGCAGGCAGGTTACATAAATTACACCAGTATCCGAAAACCGAATTCCATTGTCGGATTGTTGGAGGAACCCAACCCATTTCACCTATAACGGCGTCATTCGGTGCGTATTTTCCTAATCCGAGGAAAAAACGCTTTATATTATATCTTTGGTTGAACTTATCTGAGAAATATAAAAAATCTCCCCCAGGCGCGCTTTCGTTTGCGAAATAAATGAATTGCTGGAAACAAAAACAAACAAACAAACAAACAAAAAATAAATAAATAAAGCTGAGATGGCAAAAAATAAATCGTAATGACAACAGTTATTATTTTGTTCAATAGTTTGCTTTTTCTTCATCTTTTTTTTACCAAGATCTATTTTTTATGTTCCTATTCTTTGTAAAAAAAATGAGGAATCAATTTTGCCTGTATTCGAAAAACGAAGCAAATGTCGCTGACTCATGAAAAAGCCATAGTTTATATAGGTCAGCGTTTTTTTCTTCAATGAATTAGAAGGAAAATGTTAACTAAGCCTACAAGTACATATAGTAGAAACCGCTGATTTCATCCGACTCGAAAACCTCATTTGGATAAAATATGCATGTAAAGTTCTGTATATATAGAGGATATTGAATGAGTGGTCATGGAATACCGAAATTATTAAACGAGACATCTAAAAGCAGATAAAAACGAGGCTGCGCCGAGTTTTTATCTGTTTAAGATGACGAGTTTAATAAATTCTGTATTTTATGACCTCAAATTTTATATTCTATTTATAATATGACCCGAAAGTTTACAAAAAATGGTCAAAATTCTTGAAATTCAAAATTTCAATTTGCCGCGAAACTTATAACGCCGTTTAGAACTGACGTCACAATATATACATTATGACGTCATATTCGCGGTTACAAAAAAGCGTTGCTATTCTTTCTGAGATGATTTGCATAGTTATTCCATTAGTGTAATATCAAAAATATTCAACGGTGTTATTTCACTCCCGCGATATGGGTCATATTATAAAAATTTGTATGACCCATTGGCCAATCAACCAATCAGACTCAGGCCAATTGAATCGATGAATAATTTTAGCTACTTTGTATTTAGTTTAAGTTTCGGAGCTTATTGATAGGTTTTGAAAAGTTGGAAACTATTTAAAGTTGCAGGGATGTCTTTAAATTGAGCCTTGAACGCGAAGCATTGTAAACATTCATCTCGACCAAAACCATTCCAAATCTCTAGCTCAGCGCTCCATTCATTCATTTACAGTTAGTATCATCGTGAAATTAACATTCATCTCTATCAAAACAAATCTAAATCGCCCATTCATTCATTCATTCATTCATTCATTCGAAACACTCAATCTAGAACGATTCCAAAGATAATTCAAAATTATTCATAACGACCATCTTTTCATTGAAAGTGATCAAATTATTCTACGATTTTTGGCTTGTGTGGATTTGAGTGTTTGATTGGTACGCGAAGAATCACAATCAAAAAGTACACAGACTTATCAAGGGAATACAATAAATCTCCCAGAAAGTGGGCTACAAGTTCAGTCCATTTTTTGTCCCCCTTACACAACGGCAAAACCCAATAGACAAATCACCGCCTTGTAGTTTAAACAAAAAATATTGCGCAAAAGTTAAATCGCTTGTTTTAGGATCGGCAGTTGAGTTCGCCTTTAAAAGGGGGTCTTTGAATAATCTACAAATTGTATAGAATTATTATAAATGCCATTTTCAAAATGCACAATTGTCTGGTGGAAACAAGTCTTTAAGAAAAGAAAATTGAACCCAAGTTGAAACTACCTCTCTGAAAAGCTATAAACATCTGATCGGATTTTTCTCATGCACTAACACTTGTAGACGTAAAAACGTTCACCCAAAACGGGTCATTAGGACGTTTCTTTCAACAGTGCAATAAGGTATTCGAGTGTAATATTTTTCATATCAGACATTAGCAGTTGACAATTCTATTTATTTTACATTGAAAGACAAAAGAAACGTCGCATAGGACCTTAGAGGTACGGCGAAACCGACATTACTGAAATATAAGCAGTGATTGGCGATGCGTGGAGACCAATTTTTAAGACACTATCAAACACTCAAATTTTCAGAGACATTTATAAGTTCCATTCCTTAGTTGCAAATTCGAGCTTTTTTGTTATAAAATTATGGCCCTAAGGCTATTGGTGAATAAATGATATCCGTCACAACAAGCTTAGTTATTCCAGTGCAAAAAAATGCCTGAATTTACTGTTTCTCTGATTTGGAAAGGAATCTTTGGGGCCTTATTATGAAAAGTGGCACCAATAATCAATACTTTTTTGGCTATTATAATACCAGTACCCACTATCAAAAAATAACATTTTTTTGCAAATTTCAATGACAAATTCTCCCCACCTAATAAAGAGAGTGTCAACGCTTTGCACAACTCATACAGTATAATCATTAAAGTAAAACAATGACAAGGATATTTTCTCTTCAACTCTGAGTTTAGTTGAATTCAATGCCATCACAGATCACCAAAATCCTCTAAATTTTCACTATTTTTCACAACTCTAAACAATTCTTTCTTTTGTGGTATGGTATATTCTCAACAAATTTACTTCTACACTACTCAAAAGTTCTAATCGGCCACCTTACCCTTCTCCTTTTTTCACGCATTTTCCGCTTTTATATTAAAATATGAACTTTGTCTTTCGAAAGAATGGCCATTCAGTCATCATCCTATCCAATTGTTTTGTAAAATTATGCATCAGTAAGTCCTAAATGCGGAATTAAATGCATGTACCCTCAATTTCAAAAGTCACAAATTGTACACGTTTAAGAGAAATTTGAATTTTTCGATACTGAAAAACGCAACGCCTATCAATCTTTTGTACTAATATCAGTGGTACAACGCTCGTCTTCTAAAATTAATAAGAAACGCCAAAACGTTCTACACAGTCCTTATCCTAACAAGGAATGTCAAAAATACCCCACCCACCAATGTTAACTTTGAAATCGAGGGTACTCCTACTTTCGTTTAATTTTTAAACATTTCTTGTTGAATTATTACACTGTGTCTTCTCTTGTTGACTTCATAAATGATTTGGCTACATTATTCAAGCAAAAATGGGCTGAAACCACGCGGCGTTTATAACATATGACCAGAAAGGCAAGTGGCCGCTTAGGAGTTTTGAGGAGTGTATACCTGAAATCATCTCTTTGTCATTTTCTATCTATGGGTATTTAATCAAATTGCATGATTATGGGAAAACCAACCCCAAGTAAGTAAGTTATCTCAACATCTAAATCTACATTAATAGTCTTTAACAAATTCCCCGATTTCCGCCATCAATTATTGTGAATTAGAAAGATTTATGTAACAACCCATTCGGAACATCACTCGGCCATTTCCGTTAACTGCAACAGACCTCGGATATATGTAAGGCGGATGGGTATGTAACAAAGTCGTTCATTTTGTAAGGCGGAAACAGTGTAAGAAAAACTAGCACTGTAGATTTATATCTTTTACAGTAACGAATCACTCTCAGAAATTGAGATTTTCAGCTGTTTTTAAGAATCTAAAGAAATTCATATTAGGATACGTTGGTTTCACGTCAGTTACTTCAACGAGTAGCGTTTGCGACGTCGAATGTTTTCACTTACAGTTTCGAGGGCTAACGCCATTTTGACTGGCGTCATCGCGGTTTTCCAAAGTTTTTTCCATAATTTTTAAAAATAGTCCGTCTATGTACATCCGAGGTTGATCGTGAGATTAGCCAAGTGGTGTTTCGAATGTGTAACAACCATTACAGTATTGCAGAACTGCAAAATTTCACCCGTGTTCTATGCAGATACAGTAAGTAACATCATGAAATCGACTCTAATTCCGATTAAAACAATTCTAAAATCACTAATTCAGCGCTCTATTCATTTATTCCGAACACTCACTCAAACCAATAAAAAACCGCTCCAAAATGACATAAACATAATATCATTTTAATATTTTCTATTTTATCTATTTTAATCATAAAAACATTTACAGTGTTTCCTCTTAGAATCTAAACCATGCATTTTGGCTGTTATATTCTAATTAATTTCCGTAATCTACAACACCCTAAGGGGTCTGTAGAAATTGTTATGTTACAATGATAAGTCATGTTATCTGTCTTCAACATCTAAATCTACATTAATAGTCTGTAACAAATTCCCCGATTTCCGCCATCAATTATCGTGAAAGAGAAAGATTGATGTAACAACTATTAAAATATTGCAGAGCTTCAAAATGTCACCTATGTTCTATGTAGATACAGTTAGTAATATTGTCAAAATGACTCTAATTCCGATAAAAAATGACTAAATCGCTCATTCAGCGTTCCATTCATTCATTCCAAACACTCACTCACGCCAATCAAAAACGCTCAAAATGACAAAAAATAAGATCATCAACTACATTCAAAATAATAATCGCTGGAAAAAAATCAACGATGTCTCTGACTTAACTTAATTTTGTAAGCGTCTGATTGGTTTGTGAAGACATAGATAGCTATACTCAGTTCTTTAATGCATGTTTCATTAAAGGGGGGTTATAGATATCGCTAATTATGTTAAAGATGAATAAAATTAGAAATATTGGATTAACTGCCGTAAATTTCATTTAAACCTCGCTCCACATACTCATTCAAATCATTCTATAATCATCCCAAAATTGTTCCAATTGTCATTTACACGATGTTGTTAACTGTATATATGTAACGCATGATACAACGAAGAGTATTGAACATGAAAATGAGCTGGATGGTTTTGAATTATGCTGCTCTCACACCTTTGCGTATCTGCGGCGTTTGAGCCAAAAATATTTTACATGAATCAAACGCCAATGACCAAGGCAAATTCTGTTCGATCTCAATGGTTTGGCGTATGTACTACGTTCCTGAGGCGTTTCCGCGGCGTTCCTGCTGCGTTCCCGTGTTTGTATTGAGATCCAGCGGCGTAAGTACCACGTCCTGAGGCGTAAGCGTGGCGTATAAGGCGTTGTCGCGGCCGTGGCGTAACCGCTACGTAAGCAAGGCGTTCCATTCGTTCGCGGGGCGTTGCTGTTGCCTAATCACGACGTTCACTGTTTACTTTGGGGTAAAAACTATTAATTTCACGCCGTTGTAGTCATTCATCAGAAAGCAGCCGAAGATGCCACCTAAGTCAAAAGCACGTGGTAGGGGGAAGGGAAATATACCAACTATTTCTTCCCGATCAGGACATCCCTGAGCATGACGTCCGGCGTATTTTAGCTCAGCTGTTTCAGTTTGTGTTTGTAGGCAACATTTCCAGGCAAGTCCGACAACAGCAATATCATAATCTTCTTGTCCATGACTTTTGAAATAATAAGAGCAGACCAAGGATACTGGTACTATGAACACCATAAAAACTCCGACAACGCAGCACCAACGCAGCTGCAACGAAATAGAAACGAAACATACGTAACACATACGTAGCATGAACGCGAGATATGCCGTATAAACGTAGGTCTTACACCGTAGTTACGAAATCAAAACCAAGAAAACGTAGTGACAACGTGATTTACGTCGCACATACGCCACGCATACGCGGGCTAACGCCGTGGTTACGCGGCATGATTAGCTTTTCGTTCGAGTCACGTACAAGGCATAAGAGCTACCTTCCCGCTACGTAACTGCTACGTTGTTTTCGTTTCTACGGCGTATGCACTACGTAAGCGCGGCGTATCAGAGTTGTCACGTACGTGCTACGTATTCTTAAGTACACCTTTAAAATACGTCGCCCCTCGGCAAACGTGGAGATTATGCTACGTGGCGTATGCGCTACGTAAACCCGCCTTCCTGCTACGTTGTCACGGCGTTCCTTTCTTATCGTGATACACAACGCTTACGCAGGTCAATATGCAAAGGTGTGAGGCAAGTTTTAGTATCATAAGCGATTTTTTAATCAAAGGAAGATAAGAGACTATTTCAATAGAAAGAAAAATAAATGAACCATGGAACGTCTGAATCGACTTGATGAATGGTTGAAAGCTTTTTGAGCTTTTACAAACCTTTTGGGACGATTGAATGAGTGAATGAGTGAATGAAGCGCAGAGGTATAGCGCAAATTCTATAAATTTTGACTCACAATCCTCCAGTTATTATCATGAATATTTTGTCTGTGCGATAGACATATAAAGTTAAACCAACTTCTAATGGGTCGCTCAGATAAAGCACGCAAAAGATAATACTCAAGAGGCAAGTGTTTGTTGACTTCTGATAGCCCGTAAATAGAAAAATCAAATCTCTTTTAAAAAAAATCGGAGAGGGCAATTCATGAGAACATGACTACCTCCAATTTTAAAATCAACATTGGTAGGTGGGGTTAATTCAACAAATTCACCATATTTAAGCTAAATAAACGCTTATTTCTAGTCAGCTAACTTCAAGGTGTCAAAAGAAAAGTGATTTTTCAACAACATAACGATATTTCCTCAGATGAACTTTTGAAAATTTCCGTCATTCTGCGAGTCTCGTTTACTTATTGCAGATCTTTTGCATTTTTGCAACTTAAGAAAGTTCATTCAAAATGCTCGTCATGGTTTATAACTTACTCGGCACTTAAAAACTGTCTAGTTTCATTTGTGTGACACACAAGCAGCAGTTATCTGTAAATACAACACGGAGTTGTATCTGTGATATATAGTTTTGAAATACTGTTCCCTGAATGTTTATTCGCCTAAAGCATGGTCCAATTATTTTAAGTTTAGCGGATTATCAGTTCGTAGGAGCACGCATGAAAACAGAGTACGATATTCTTCCAGAATGATAGACATGAAAAATTTATGAAGAATATCAATTCTGCCATACTCGAATCCATTTCTTTCTTATTATTTTGATACCATCTATCAGACCTACATGACCCTATTGTGGTAATTTTTCTCGGCTTGATTACTTCTGAACTAGATATATACATGTATTCTTGTGAAACATTGTCATTTTTGTTTTACATAAAACGATTGAAGTCGTTGTCCATTGGTTGTAGTTATTTGTAATATGTATGGTGTATTACCATATCAGACATAAATGTTTAATACATTTCGAGCTTTTTGACCACATATCTAATTCCAGTTCATAAATGAATGATGGTATTTTTTGTTATAGTGCATTGACCAGATTATTTGAAATTGAATCATTAGATAAGTTCGGCCGCTGTCAAAGCGCAGTTGGTAGCGCGTCAAACTGTCAATATAGAGGTCTCGGATTCGATCCCGACGGCGGCACTCATTCTTTCTGACTATTTGTCTTCCACCAATGGGTAAATAATCGTAGACCTATGTGAGATAGCAACTGAAGACCGGTTATGGTAGTACTTGTGAGACAAATACCAGTTATTCATCGTAAGGTACTCGAGCCGCCGCGATATAACTGAAAAAAAATGTTGAAGGCGGTGTAAAACTCCATCAAATCACTTTCTAATTCACTTGGATACGATCAACCTTATTTGAGGGTATTGCTTATTTGCAAGATATGCCTTGTGATTACATTTTGTATGCTATGCCATACTCGTTTGCATGTATTTGATATGCTAGTGTTGCATGTGAGATGTATATGCGTCATGCATTACTCTACTGATTGTAATTAGATTGTTTTCATATAAACTAAACATCAAATGCTTAAATGATTTTATCTTAATAAAAGAACAAACACTTGAATTTAGTTTATTATTAATATCATTATATTATGCCGCCTTCCTTCACTGAAGAGAGAGTAAATTGATTTGCACTTGTCGGCCGGTCGGTCCATCGGTCAGTCCAAAGACCATTTTTTTTATCGGATCATATCTTCAAAATCATGTAAGCTGAAATAATGAAACTGTGGATAGATGTCATTGAGGAGAAATGCAGTTCACAAGAACCGTAACTCTTCTAATATTTTTTTTTAAAATTCATTTCTCTTTTCAATTGACAAAGAATATGCCATCGACTTGCTCTGAGTGTGTGTGCGTGTAGGGGGGGGGGGAATAAATGTTTCACAAACATATTTTTTTATATTTTCAGATCAAAGGGAGGAGGACGCATCAGAAACATTTATTTCATTCGTAGTTGTTTAACCTTTTAGCTCACCTGAGCACAAAATAATCAAGGTGTGCTTTTGTGGTGGCATGATGTCGGTCGTCCGTATTGCGGCGTCATTATTTATCTTTGAGACACTCTAGAGGCCACGTTTTTTGCTCAATCAACTTGAAAATTGGTCAGAATGATTATCTTTGATAAGATCTCTGTCTAGTTCTATTTGGTGAAGTGGGGTCAATAATGAGGTCACGGGGTCAAATATTGGAAAAGCGTTGAAGACAATCTAGAAGTCATATTCTTTGCTCAATCATCCTGAAATTTTTTCAAGCGAATGGATTGATGAAAGCTAGGTCAGGTTTGAAATTGGGTCGAGTGGGGTCAAAATGAGGCCATAGGGTCAAAACAGAAGAAACCCTGTAGACACTCTATGTCAATTTCAAAATTAAGTCAAGTTTGGAAAAAAATGAGGCCAAATAGGGTCAAATTGGTAAAAACCTTGTACACACCGAAGAAGCTATATGCCATGCTCAATCAACCTGAAAACTGGTCAGAATATTTTGTCTTGAAGATAATTAGGTCAACTTTGGAATTGGGTTAAGTGGAGTAAAAAATGAGATCAGAGGGTCAAATTTAAGAAAAAACTTGTAGATGTAGACACTCTAGAGGCCATATTTTTGTCTTATTATTCCGAAAATCGGTCAGATTGGTTGTTTATATGAAATCTCAGTCTGGTTCGAATTAGTGTAAAGTGTGGTTAAAAGCTAGGTTAAGAGGTCGGATCTTAAGACAGTTAAATCAGGTGAGCGATTTAATTCCACTATGGTCATCTTGCTTTTCATTTCGTACGTTTACACCGAAAACACTTGTTTTCTTTCTGATCATTTCCGTATATTTCCTCAACATTCAAGGTTTGTGTTTGGTGTATTTGGTTTGGAATATATGTGAACTCGACAGAAACAAAATATGGGCGTCATAAATTTCTAGATTAAAATCTCAAAACTGCATGCGTTACCTTCGAATTTATTGCATACCACAGACACTATTCATTTCATTGAAGTTGTAGTCATAAATTGCGTTTTCGTATTTAGAAATAATTGTAATTTACCAAAGAAACATGGATAAAATATCCATCATAAATAGTAGTGAAAAGAGCACTTCCGGTATGTGTACATTAAAGAACAGCGTAAAATTGACATGGTGGATGGTTTTTGGAAAATTTCGAATCATAAAGAATGAACGTGATGAGTGAGCTACTAATTATAACAAAAGAGAGTTTATGAAAAATCACGTATATATTTCAAAATGTGCGATATATTAAGGCCTCCCTTTGATAAAACATATATAGACTGCTCTATGTTTGTGTGTCGGCGTCGACAAGTATATGTCTCTTGCACTTCCATTTAGGTCAGTCTGTGAAATCTTTTGATATCTTGGGCAAGGCCAATTAAGTTTTTGGCATTTCGATCGAATTAATGAGCGTTTTGAACGTTAAAAATGAGAAGAGGGAATGCTTATGTATAAACGTAGCGCTGATTTGGGAATGTTCTGAATAGGAAGAGCGTTAATTTCACGAAAAAATAGGTTAGTTAGTTTTTAAGGCTGTTTGATTCAAACATACATTGTCGTTTCATCTCATTTTAAACCATATAAAAATAAGTACAGATAAACGTGTATTAGAGGACTATTGCAGGATTACCAAAGAGTGACCGTTTTAGAAAATGGTTGCCTTGTACTCGTTTTGAATACAAATTAGAAAGATAGTTTTAATTGAATATATATGTAGGTGCGTATTTCTCAATTATACCATGCTATTGAAACTCATGAGAAACGCATATTTGAGACGATTCAAATTTATAACAACAAAGGATTCGTATATAAAAATCTTAGTCCAATAGAATCTATTTTTTCAAAGACATTTTACTTGAAGAAGAGGATATTAAAACGATCGCTTAATAAAAATGATCGCTTAATAAGAAGTAGTCGCTTAAGCAAAATGCACTTTACCATCTAGCATTGCTTTCAATGTATAAGGAAAATCCGTGCGGACAAATGCAGTGAAGAACATCGTGAAATTACCAGATGAATGATTTTGGAATGATTTTGGAATGAAATTGAATGAGTGTGAGGAACAAGTTTTGAGTAAAATCAAAGGAAGGTAATCCAATATCGCAAATTTTGTTCAGGATGGACAAAATTAGCGATATTCTTTACCTCCCTTTAATAAAATAAACGTACTTTTTACGTTTATGTGTCTACGTGAACCAATCAGACACTTAAAATCCACACCACTTAACAAAATCGAAGAATTTGACCAATTTGATTAAAATATAAATTTCATTGAACGATTTCAAAATGTATTCAAATGATTATGGAGCTTTTTTGGTCGATTTGAGAGAATGTTTTGAAATAGTAAATGGAGCACTGAGTGAGTGACTTTGAATGATTTTGATCGGAATGAGTGAAAATATCACGATGTTTTTAAATATAAAAGAGAATCTCTTCGAAAGTCTCTGACAACATTAGAAATGAAATAGTTGGACATTGCAACATCTTCGCAATAAAAAGACAGTACAAATTAATTTCCATGGTACATGATTGGATTTTTAAGATAATGGCTTTTATTTAATTAAAACTAGTTGAATTAATTTGAACTTTCATTTTAATCAAAACAAAACATGGTACATGGAAATAAAACTAGTGTTTTATTATTCTTATTATTCTTATACAGTTACGTGAAATTGACAAGGTGAATGATTTTGGAATGATTAAGGAATGAAATTGATTAAGTGTGTGGAGAGAGTTTTGAGTGAATTTAATATGAGGTAATCCTATATCGAAATTTTCGTTCATAATGAACAAAATTTGCGGTAATGATTACCTCCCTTTAATAAAAAAAAATACAAACAAGTTTTATACATAGCTTCCTATTTCTTTAAGAATCTAGGAGACGCTTTCAATCTGAATTATGTCAGTGAAATCGCGATTTTTATCTATCAAATTTTTCTTTGAATGGCCTTGTTGATTCTATATTTTTCAATGGGTTTGAGCGTTTTTGAATGGTTTGAGTGAGTGTTTGGAATGAATGATTGGAGCGCTGAGTGCGCGATTTAGACTGGTTTTGATTGAGGTGAATGCCAATTTCACGATGTAACTAACTGTACCCTTGATCTCTTAATACTGTACTGGTCAGCTCGGTGTGCTGTTCGTCTTTTTCAATGTACAGTTTAGCACTGTTAACAACATCGTGTAATTGACAATGTCAATGATTACGGAATGAACGAAATTGGATTAGTTGGTTGGCAAAATTCTGAATGAAATTAAGGGGGGGGGGGATATAAATTTTTTATTTGACGAAATTAGCGAAATTTCATTTCCCCTATAACAAAATCTCGGTAATTTTATGCCCATGTGTTTTCGAATACCAATAAGGCGCTTTAAGATCCACACTATCCAATAAGATGGTGTACAAAAAAAATGATGTAAGTCGTTTTGAACGATGTAGGAGATCTGGTCGAGCGTTTTTTCTAGAGTAAAAAGCGCTCTCATATAGGCCAGTTTTATAAAAAAAAAAACAAGCCGATTTGTTTCCAAATATGTTGCATTATTGAGTACAGAAAATATCTGTTTTAAGAAAACTGGGAAAAAATCATTTGTCAGCCACATGCTTCGTAATTCGCTATGCTATTTTGTTCTTCCTCCTCGTACCTCATACACACAATTAACAACATCGTAAAATTGACTAGGTGAATGAATTTTGAATGTTATTTCTAATGAAATTGAACGATTGAGATGAGTTTTGAGTGAAATTGAAGGGAGGTAAGCAAATACCATCAATTTTGTTCAGAATGAACAAAATTAGCGGTATTTATTACCTCCCTGTAATAAAACAGGAATACAAGTTCTATAACTAGCTTCCTATTTCTTCAAGAACCAATCAGACGCATACAAATTCAAACATGTCAGTGAATAGTGTTTTTTTCTATTTATATTTGTTTTGAATGTAGCCGTTGATTTTGTCTTTTTTTCCTCATGTTGGGGCGTTTTTGAGTGGTTCGAGTGAGTTTTGGAAATGAATGAATGGAGCACTTAGTGAGCGATTTAGAACTGTTTTGATTGAGACGAATGACAATTTCACGATGAACTAACTATAGATATATTCAGATAAAAAAGATTTCAACCTCTTTATGTTCATCGTGTAACAACCTCGGCGGTCATAATTCAAGTTGTCGTTGTTTTCAATATTCTCATTCTCGCTAATGAGTGTACACATCGATCTAAATTAAATTCCGAAAAGAGTTAGAAATAAAAGTAAGATAAACCAAATTCCATTTTCGAACTTGTTTTTCGTTTATGATAAGGCAAAAGGGGGAGTTGTTTGCTCCTAACTTTTTGCCCGAGATCTTCGCAATAGGAGCTTGTCATAAGATGCGGTTGCGGGGCGCTCGAAACAAAGCGACAACTATTTGAATCTCTTTTTTGTTTATGTTTTCCCCATTTCGATCACTTTTTTATCAATCAGAGCCTTTTTTAATAGATAATCCAAATCTATCCGCCCGAAAGAATTCACTTAGAATCTTTAGTCTATATACATTTATTGAATAGGAATTTTAAACTATTTATGCCTCATGTTTATCTGATTTTTTGTCCATGTTGTAAACTGCTCCGTAGCTTGATGTTAACAAAGATATGTTCTGTTCTGTTCTATTCTTCCGAGAAAGACCACAACATATCTTATGAATTTTAATTACGGATCAATGCAAATTTTCCTAGACTGACAAAAAAGTCTCGGACCACTTATAAATACTTAAGACTTGCTGCAATTGTCTTTCAATTGCATTGATATATTTTTATCTATTCTAAACCACAAAAAAACACAATCTTATTTGTACAAAAAGAATTGGCGTAAAGACTTATTTCTGATTTTCCAATGAACGGTCCTTTTCTAAATTGATGTTAAACACTTTTGATAACAATTGTGGAGTTAACGGCGAACCGTTCTTCAATGTCGAGCTACAGTATAAGGTCCCTACGGTTAAGACCAAACAAACTTACCCAAATCTAGGCACTGGTTTGCGATGTGATCTCTGAATGGATGCGCGTGTGTTAAGACATGATTTCCGGTGGTTTTGGTGTTTTGTCGGAGACTGTTTCCATATATATAGTCACATTTTCTGAGAAAATGGTGTGTCTCTTTCCTTAGATGCCACTGCAAGTTGTGTATGTGTGTCATTAGAATGTTCTAGTGCTAGAGATGAATAATCGATATCCACCAGAAAAGGCCTGGCTGTTTCTAGTGCAATAATTTTAAATGTATTTTTTATTATTATTCGGACTCATTTTTATTAAAATTTACATTGATAATCAAAACTTTTGGCTGTTTTAGCACTAAAACCTACAAACAAAAATAGGGGATATTTGAATTTTGCAAAATTCCTCTGACAAATTTGTCTCAAGTAAATCAGTGGGTACAACCGATTTGCATAGGCCATTTAAACGACCAAGCATAAAATTGATAGAAATGCTTTTTTTTTCTTTAATATGGAGCCAAGTTGAAAGCGTTCACTCCAAACAACACTCTTTCTCTTAATTTGGATATTTTCTGCAAAATTTAATCTAAATACTACATGGTTCTTTTATGGTTCGTATTATTACAGATATAGAAGTCACCGCGATAAAGAAAAAATTCGAAACCAGGCCAAACTATATAACAATGACATTTTTTGACAAGGAGGCCACATGAAAAGCAAGGTTGCAATGTATTTTTTTGCGACAAACACGAGGTCAAACTATTGCTCAAGCAAGAGCCGAACAGACAGTGATTGCTAAATGTAGGTCTGCAAAAAGCCACCATAGGGTCTGGAGGGACATAAATCGATATCAATCTATGGGTTACCTTTGCAACCCTCAGCGAGTCTACGGAATAGACCACTGGATAATAAGGGCGCAGCCATGAAGCGCGCCACTTCGCACGTGAATTTATATGACGTCACAAGCATCAAGATGACTTTGAAAAAAATCAACAAAAGATTAAAACAGGGCATAATATATTTTGATAACAAAAAGCAGTGTTTACTGTGTTTAGTTGTCAAGTTGTAATATGCCCAAAAGATAGACGTTTTGAAAGCAATTTAGTTTATATTTCTAAATGTGTATTTCCCAAAGTACCTACCAAATCCGAATTTCCTAAAATTATTCAAATTCCTACACTTACGTCCGAGGTATTTTTCAGTTTACTGAAAAAAAGCCAAGCGATGTTCCTTAGGTCTTTGAAGAAGAGTCTACTGGTATGAAAAAAGCAGAACCTTTCGTATTGCTATCGCCGAAAACTCTTGTTTTGCTGCGATTTAAGACTTCCTGTAAGCTTGCTCTTCAACGTGGTCACAATATTTCGTTTTTAGTATATATATGAAAAAAACAATAAGACTTATAGGGGATGCAAAACCTCTTTTTCGGGGGGAGATGCAAAACCTTTTTTGGTATTATTGTATAAATGGCATCATCATTTTAATTATCATTTTTATTTTGGACATTGTTTCTTTTCCTTTGAGATAAAACTCTGTCTTGTTCCATCAATTGGAGCAGCTCATTTTTCTCATATATTGTATGCTACAGAGACCATTCATCTGAATAAAGTTGTAGCTATAAATTTTGTATACAATTTACAAATTATTGTAATTTACCTCTGAGATTTGAGAAAAACATAAATCGTTTATCTTTCCCTTAAATTCATTACACTATTGGGAATGATAGTGCAGTTGTATAGAACTAGGATCTATCATTACTTGTGGATTGACGGCCATTTTGTTTTTGGGCGGCTATCTTTAGAATGAGAGAATTCAATGTGGCCAGACAAACGCGTCACAATAACTCTTTTTCCGATAAGTGTTATTTAGATTTCAAAAAAACCACTAACTAGTTTGCTTTATGGTCCATCATCATTGGTGGATGATCTATTCGAACTATGTTTAGACAGCTTCAAGGCCAATGCCACATGCCCATGTCAAACATTATATCGAGCTTACCTTGCTAATGTATCTTTTTTATCATTTTAAATATTTTTTTGTATTCCAATATCTAATCAGTTTTTAATTTTACAGCTTATCCTTCTCCTGGTCGGATTTCAGTTAAAAACATTCTACAGAATATTTCCAGGCAGCTGACCGTAGTACATGTATGCATGTATTATTTCCGCTTCATGGGCGTATACCTTGTTTACGCAACTTTTCAGGTGTGCAAATGTCTTTTGAAGGCAACTCCTCCTACATATATGGTTTATTTAGACGAAACCTTCACGGAATGTTCCTAGTCACCTTATTTTGAGCATATTGTCGGGCTTTTGTAGTTTCTTCCTTAGCCCTGGGAAAAGATGCCAAAATGTAAAAAATCGTGCGACCTTTTCCAAGAATGTTTCAAATTACCTGACTCTGTGCCTAATGTGGGGTTTTGTTATATTTTGCCGGATCACTGTAAAAAAGGGCCTTACAACATTATTTTGGTTTCTTACAGGCACATGCATTCCAACTTGGTTGGACTGAATTATTCATGCTCTGCAAACGGAGATGATTGTCTTGATATGAGGAGATATGTCATTCGAAAAGAAAAAAAACATATATAGTGAACTACATTACGAAATTGACAAGGTGAATAATTTTGGTATGAATTTAAAATTAATTTGATTGAGTATTTTGAGTGAGTTTTGAGTGAAATTTAAGGGCGTCCCTCCAATACCGCTAATTTTGTTCGGAACGAGCAAAATTAGCGATATTTATTACCTCACTGTGATAGAATATGCATATAAGTTCTACAAATAGCTTCCTATTTCTTCAAGAACGAATGAATTTCTTACAATTTCAATTATGTCAGTGAAATCACGATTTTTTTCTATCTATATTTATTTTGAATGTAGCCGTTGATTTTATCTTTTTTAGTCATATTGAATGAATTGAGCGCTGAGTGAGCGATTTAGAATGGCTTTGATTGAAATGTATGTCAATTTCACGATGTAACTAATTGCAGCATCAGTTTTTTTCTGATTGTTTTCTAATTCATTGTAGTTCGATTGCAAAGAAAACATTAGCTTATAAAGTACATAAGGGATTTTCCACGTATCTGAGATAGACGCGGAGGGTACAACCCACTGATACCCAATTTCAAGGCTCATTAGGCTAGGGCTTGCTATTAAATAAATATTTGCCTATAAACACGACGCGGCGACAAATGTACTCGCACCGTAGGGCTCAATGTCAAGAGTCGAGCGCCTCTACCACCGAGGCATCATTCGGAACATTACTCGGCCATTTCCGTAAACTGCAACAGACCTCGGATGTATGTAAGGCGGATGAGTATGTAACAAAATCGTGCATTTTGTTAGGCGGAAACAGTGTACGAAAAACTAGCACTGTAGATCTACATCTTTTACAGTAAATAACGGCTGAAAAATCTTAATTTTTGAGAATGACGAATTAAGATTTTTTCAGCCGTTATTTAAGTATCTATTTATATTAGGATACTTAAACGAATAGCGTTGACGACGTCGAATGTTTTCACTCACAGTTTCGAGGGCTAACGCCATTTTGTCTGACGTCATCGAGTTTTTCCAAGGTTTTCCCGAACTTTTTAAAAATAGTCCGTCTATATACATCCGACGTCGATCGTGAGATTTGCCGAGTGGTGTTCCGAATGCCGAGGCAGTATTTATCTGAATATCTTTTTATATAGATGTAGTTATTCACAGGTACAAACTATAAAGAGTACTGACACAACACAAGAAATACATATTTTGCTGTATCATATGGATTAATGGGTCGTGAAAAGATAAATCGACTGATGTGGTGTAGTGCAGTAAAATGTAATTCTAAAGTTTATCTTAACCAAAAATAAGACACACATCTAAACTTGCAAAGTGAAAGAGTTATAGATGCAAATTGAAAGAGGTTCAAAGAAAAATTGAATGAGGCTCCGATGCAGATTGAATTGGGTTCTGATGCTAATTAAATGAGTTTTAAAACAGATGAACTAATATCCCTCCACCACCAGCGCTTTGTCCAAATATGAGAACTCAAGTTATACGCCTGTGATTGATTCTAGGTCACTTGGTTCTTAAAAGGTCTAAAAAAGATTTAACAAAAAATGACTGTGACCTTGACCTTTGACCCATTTGATATTGGGTCATAAGCATCAATTGCAAAAAGTTTCATGATTCTATGTCGCTTCGTTATCGAGTAAGAGTCCGGAAATGAAATTGAAAAAAGGCTGACTGTAATCTTGACCTTTGATCTATGTGAGTCAAAACATTTGGGCACTTCCTTGAGTCATAGTCAACATTTGTAGGAAGTTTCAAGATTCTATATCATTTGATCGTAAGTTAGAGACCGGAAACGATAAGGTCTACGGACTCACGGATGGACAGCAGAAGGACATGGGGAAACCAATAATACCCCCTCTCCTTCGTAGGTGGGGAAATGATGGCGATTGTATGAAAATTGAAAGAGGTTTAGATGCAAAGAAAGGATGAAATATATTGCTGAAAGGATGCAATAATTGTAACATTTACTTCATTTTTATCTCCTTTTCCACAAAGCTTAGATTTACAATCGATGGCTCTACATTAAATTGTTTCGAGAAAGA
This sequence comes from Fragum whitleyi, assembly GCA_948146395.1. Taxonomy (NCBI): domain Eukaryota; kingdom Metazoa; phylum Mollusca; class Bivalvia; order Cardiida; family Cardiidae; genus Fragum; species Fragum whitleyi. The sequence continues at coordinate 36,730,395 of OX411545.1, forward strand.
AGCTTTCTATGATTCTCGGAAAAATATTTTTGTCAAGAAGACAGTTCTTAAAACGACACATGGATCCATAGATGCCTTGTGGCGATACGTCGTAATATACCACTATAAACATCAGTGCACGTGTTTTTTGATTGCTGAGTCACACTTTTGATCGCTTATACGTAATAGACATTTGAGCCTGTGCTTGAGATTTCCAACAATTTCAAATATGCGCAAAGTAAAGACTCTGGCCAGCCTGTGCATCCGCACAGACTGGACAAAGTCTTCACTATGTACTTTGAAAATGTAGATAGATAAGTTTTCAAAGTATCTGTAGACCATCGGGTAACTTTATATTTACAGTATGTGGTTGACTATGCTGCCAAATGCTTACTCCTCGCGCTCATTTCAAATTAATGGAAATCTCACGCGCAGGCTCATTTAATCTTCCCCAAGAAGTGTCATATAACAGGCATGACGATTTAAAAGAACATTTTTTTTCATGCGTTCATGTTTGAATTTTTGAAGTGAGTCTTTTAAGCCTGAATTGCCAAACACTCATTATAGATGGAACATTTGTATTGATACCTTGATTTACACCGCGGCTTGACACCGGTCAGCGCCCCATTTTTCCGTTGAAACATAAAATAGACAAAGTACGTAGATTTTATAAATCGAAGGTAAAATATTATCGCTAATTTGGACGAAATTATTGTTTAGGATTTACATTCCTTGTAATGCACATTCTAGATAACACGGACGGAAAATCCAATTGTCGTAAAAACTTTTTATTTTTTGTGCGGTATAGATATATAGTGTCGTTGAGCCACTACTACCGCGTTTAGTGAACTGTGGATATCAATAGATACATCCTTATAGAGGGATTTCGATTAACAATCGGTAAGACGATTTCTGTCAACCGGATGGACTAATTCGCCTTAAGGTAGGATTTTACTCTCCGTTTATTACTTAAGTATTTCATTTCATTAGTATTTAAAATGGTCTTTTTTTACTTTCAAACGAAACCAATGCTCCCGGAAAACCTATGAATGAAAATGTGCTGTAATTATTATTGTTATTATTTTTTCAGGGGATTAAGAATACTTTGTTTTGTTTTCGGGGAGATATAAATCAGAAAATAAAGTTAAGTTGTATGAATACGAAAAGGAGATCATTATATGCATTAGTATGATTAGGTTTCTGTTTTTTTATATTTGCATGAACACAAAACGTAAAAAAAAATTCATAACAAATATCACTAATTAAAAAGACAAATGATTTACAGTCTTTATCACGTTTTTAGTGAATGTTTGTTTGGGCCATTTTTTTCATGGAAATTTATCTAAATTGACAGAAAACAGAAAACTTCATGTCGATGGCTCAGCGCGAAAAAAGTTGTAATTGCTTATATGTCTATAGGCAGTTACAACTGTTTCGCGCTGAGCCAGCGATGTTTGAAAAATATATTTTCAAAATAAAGAACTGCCAGACATAATAAGTGCACCATGTGATCTTGGGAGTATAAATGAGAAAAATAATAGTAAAAACTCTTATAGCAATCAAAATACTATCAATAATACAGTTAAACACAACGTGAAATTGACAAGGTGAATGATTTTCGAATGAAATTGAATGAATGCGATGAGTGAGTTTTGAGTCGAATTAGAGGGAGGTAATCTTATATCGCTCATTTTGTTCGAGATGACCCCCCCCCTCTTTAATTTAAATAAATACAAGTTCTATAGATGGCTTTCTTTTTCTTGATTTTAAGCGAATATGGTAAAATTTGCAACTATGAATGTTTTGAAAATAGATGTTAATAAATCAAAATCAATTGCGCACGTGCGAACAATTACCTATAGATCATATATTAGTCAGGTTTATGCTCTAACTAGCCATTGCATTCTAATGGTCGGATCCAATTATTCATTTTTGAAGTCTTATATAGATAGCTTTGTAACAACCCGTTTTGAAACAATTTATTTATGGCTTATGACCCAAATTCCCTTCGCACGATCATCAATAGTCTACAGGCGATGTTTAAACTGTTAAGAATATCGTGAAACTCCCCCCAACTCCCCCTCATTCCAAAATAATTCGCCATGTCAATTCATCGATGTTTAAACTGTATGTTTAGCCTGTTCAGTGTATGTGCATCATACATATTTGAAATTACAAAATTTTCTTTCAAAGATAATGGTATGCATGCTCAGAAATTGTTTAAAATAAGTATTTTTACAATTTATACGATGAATAAAATCAAGCGAACATTTGAGCGTGTGATGCTACGTGTATAGATCAAGCTCGTACGTAGCCTCTTTGAAGCCTAAAGTGGTGAAAAATTTATACATTTCGGTTTTTTGTGCTATCAAGGTTTTTTTTTTTTTTTTGGGGGGGGGGGGGGGGTGAGGGGAAGGGTGGGGAGGGGGGTGAATTGTTTGAGTGAGCGATTGGAATGAATGTTTTGAGCCCTGAGTGAGTGATTTAGAGTGTTTTTGATTGAGATGAATGTCAATTTCACAATTTAACTAACTGTAGATTATCAGACAGGTTTAAAGGAATTGCGATGGAAAAGCATGAGATGTCAGTTATGTTCAGCCTGCGAATGTTCAAGAGGGTCGTCGCTTTTCGTTTGAGGCACATTTTCTGACTCTACGTATAATATAGTTAACAACATCGTGAAATTGACAAGATGAATGATTTTAAATGATTTAAAAATGAAATTGAATGAGTTTGTGGTGCGAGTTTTGAGTGAATTTAGTGGGAGGTAATCCCGTATCGCAAATTTTGTTCAGGATGAACAAAATTGGCGATCATTATTTACCTCCCTTTAATGAAAAAATGCATACAAGTTCTATACATAGCTTCCTATTCTTCGAGAACCTATGGTACGAGTTTTGGGTGAATTTAATGGGAGGTAATCCCATATCGCAAATTTTGGTCAGGATGAACAAAATTGGTGATCATTGATTACCTCCCTTTAATGAAAAATTGCATACAAGTTCTATACATAGCTTCTTACTTCTTCGAGAACCTATGAGACGCTATCAATTCGAATTATGTCAGTTAAATCGCGATTTTTCTGTATTAAAATTTATTGATAAATTTGTTGTTGATTCTATACTTTTCAATCTGTTTAGGCGTTTTTGAATGTTTTGAGTGAGTTTGGAATGAATGAATAAATAGAACGCTGAGTGAACGATTAAGAATGGTTTTGATTGAGGCGAATGTCAATTTCACGATGTAACTAACTGTATAGTAACCACTTGAGCTGAAATATGATGGTTTTGCTCATGCACCCTCTGTTTATCGTCTTTTGTATCCAATGTGTTTTTTCAAGGGATAATTTTACGGGTGCGTTTAGGATGCAATTTAGCGCTCGCGAACTTTAACACTCAGCTTTGTAAATTTTTCTCACACCGAAACATGTTCTTGGCGAGCTCATTCAATTTCCTGAACACAGGAAAATAAATTATTTGTGACCCGTCACGCGAAAAGGGACCATCTGGGAACTCTAAAAAAATTAATATTTGAAAAAGAGATTGGTTCCAGCATAGATCAAACAGAAGTCGCATTTAAAAAAAAACGAAAAGTGCGTAAAGTTTCGATACAAGTCTGTCTGCGCAGTCTGACTAGGATCGACACTTTACGCACTACACAGATGGTCTATTTTCGCGTGACTAGTCATATTTTTCTACACTCTATCTTCTTTTGAATTTACATATTTCGTCCCATCGAGTCAGATTTGACAAGAACATAAATGTTGACGCGTCTGTAGAAATGCAGCCTAATTGCCTTTTTAGAATTTCTCGAGGGGAAAAATTGAAGACTTGTAATGATTTGCATTTCAAACGGAAATCGCGCAGTTAAAGTAGACAACTTAGTTAAAATCTGTGAAAGACGCAAATTGAGAAAAATAGGACAGATAGAGAGAAATAGCTCAAGAATCATTACTAGCCTTCATATGGCGAAAACAATCTCTTGAATTTTACATATGTCAAGACCTTACATATTATCACACGAAAAGGGACCACCTGGGAAGTGTTTAAAATGTCGACCCTAGTCAGACTGCGCCAACTGCACAGGCTGACTAGTCTCGAAACTTTTCCCTTTTTGTTAATTTTCTGAATCTAGAACGATCAATCTACCTTCCTGTGAACGATTTGTTTAAATGCGACCTCTGGTTTGGCTGTACTAGAACCAATATCTTTTTAAAATATTTATTTTTGCAGAATTCCCAGATGGTCCCTTTTCGCGTGACGGGTCACATTTGATAGTGATTGTTTATATGTAAGAAAAATTTGTTCATGTATTTTCAATGTGTGAATTTCAACCTTAAAAGGATTTGTCTGTCTGTTCTAAAGATGTTAAGCATTTTGCTCACATTACTTTTCTATTTTTCACATGTACTGCTGTAAACAAACTGTTACAGAAAGTATAGACTTAGATCAGCCTGCAAAGACGCACAGCCTTATATCAGCCCAAGCTGCCTGCTTTCTTGTTATTTGATTTTCGGAAAACCTAGAACAAAACTTATTATATGGATTATTTGTTTGAAAGAAAATTTAAAATTCAGTATGGTCAGGGTTAATATTGTTACTCTGACATTGGTCATTTCTTACATAGGTGCACATCTCTTACTTGGACTCATGAAAGGATTATTTTGCTAGAAGTTCGAAAAAACCGACAATTTATGGGAGGGTCGGTTTTAATAATTTGCTACTGTTATAACGCCGTTAGCGAAATATCCGTTTAATTAGTTTTTGACGGGCGCCAAACACAGCTTTCGGCTGTATGCTCTACAATATAGATACGCAATGTGTACTTTATCTTTAAAAAGTATCGGCGTGTGCTGATAAAACCAGTATTAAGAACGCATGCATCTAGAATAATACGCTAATGTAGAGGAACCCTGTAATCTGAAACTGAAAGTTAAAGTTTAGCCAGTTACATCGTAAATTTGACATCCATCTCGCTGACTCAGCGCTCCATTCATTCATTACAAACACCCTCTCAAACCATTCAAAAACTCTCACAAACATTGAAAATATTTAATCAACAACGTTATTCAACTTAAATTTTGACAGAGGAAAAACACGATTTTACTGATATAATTCAAATTGTTAGCGTTTCATAGGTTCTTGAAGAAATAGGAAGCTATGTATTGAACTTTCATGCATTTTTTTATTAAAGGGAGGTAATCAATATCGCTAATTTTGTTCATCTTGAACAAAATTTGCGATATAGGATTACCTCCCATTAAGTTCACTCAAAATCGTTCCACACACTCATTCAACTTCATTCCTAAATCATTCCAAAATCGTTCATCTTGTCAATTTTACGATGTTGTCCTGTGTTTCGACGGGCGTATAAAAAAGTTGACAGCCAAGTTCACACAGCTGTAGATCAGGGTAGCAGAAAGTTTAATCCCGTGCATTTAAGAGAGATGACATCATCAGTAGAGCGATTCTATATGCTAAATCTTTCGTCGTAATCGAGTTAAAAACTAAAGCTAACAACATCGTCAAATTGACAAAGTGAATGATATTGAAATGATCTTTGAATGAAATTTAATGAATACGATGAGTAGGGTTAGAGTGAAATTTAAGGGAGGTAATATAATGTCGCTAATTTTGTTAAGGAAAACAATATAACATGAATTACCTCCCTTTAATAAAATATACATACAAGTTCTTTAAACAGATAACTATCTCTGGAAGGACCAATAAGATGCTTTTAAGTCAGTGAAATCTCGATTTTTCTCTATATATATTTTTTTTGAATGTTTTTGATCTTATCATTATAGTGATTTTGAGCGATTTTGAATGGTTTGTCCGAGTGTTTTAAATAGATAAAGGGAGCACTGCGTGAACGATTTAGAATGGTTTTAATTGAGATGAATGTCAATTTCACGATATTAGTAACTGTATGATGGAAGACTCACATGTTCACTATAATATGTCTATATCTAGGCGGTGATCTTTGATCTCTAATGATAGTCAGTTTTATTGAAAAACAAATGAAATGTCACTGACATATCGATATGCGTATCTTTATTAAAAACCTGGATTTTCGTAAATAACGCCGACTACGTTTGACTTTTCTTACTGATTTGGCCAATTTGTCTGACATGATCAGTAGTGCTCAATCTCTCCTCGCAATCGAGTTAAAAAGTACATTTATATAAACTATCTATGATGGAATACTCGCATTTTCACTATAATATGTTCATAATTTAGCGGAGATCTTTGATCTCTTATGATAGTCAGTTTTATTTTAAAAAACAAATGAAATGTCACCGACATATCGATATAAATATCTTCATTATTATCCTGGAGTTTCGTAAATAACGCCGACTACATTTGACTTTCTGACTGATTTTGAACATTTTGTCTGTGATATAAAGGTATAGACCCGCAATTTAGAGTGAGTGATCAAGTGTCAATTTTGTCTATACAGGTATAGACAAAATTGACCTTTGATCACTCACTCAAACTTGTGAATGTATAAAGTGTACTTTTTGGTTAATCCCTACAACAAACGTTTAAACAAACAGGTTAGAAATTTTAGGGGTCAAGCGAATCTGATTTCTTAAAAGAAGTGATTGAAAAAAAAGGCATTTACTAAGTTCGAATGCCTCTTCTTGATTCAGAAAGATTGTTGCAGTAAGTGACATAATGACATTGACATTCAGATCGATCAAAACCATTCTTACACTCACCGAGCGCTCCAGTCATTCATTCCGAACACTCACTGAACCAATTCAAAACGCTCCAAAATTTGTCAAAAATGCTTCATAATCGTTCATAAAGAACAGCAATTTATTCAAATCGATTCGATCACTGCACTATTTCACTATCGGATGCGTTTGTTTGGCCCGAAATGATACACAGACAGGAAAATACGTTGATTTTTTTTAAAGGGGGGTAATAAAATATCGTTAATTGTTCGAAATTATCGATTATGTATTACCTACCCCTAACTTTATTCAACTTGAGACTCGCTCTTCTTGCTCAATTTGACATTTTGACATTTTGACCTTGACCTTTAATGGACTTAGAAAAACTTTAACCAAAAACTTTAACCTTGCTTAATTTTTTTGAATGATTTTACCTAGGGACATCATTACCTTATATACACACTCACTAGGTGATAGGCTTTCACTGGTTAGGCTACCAAGAACCTTGACATTTTGAGCTTACCCTTGACCTTTTATGGGCGTAAAACAAAACTTTTACCAAAAAAACTTTAACATTGCTCATATTTTCTGATTGTTTGACCTAGGGAGATTATAACTTCATATTCACAGTCACCTGGTGAAAAGGCTTTCACTGGTAACCAAAGTCCTTGGCATTTTGACATTGGCCTTGACCTTTTATGCTTTTCATTCAAAAATCAATCATGGTGTTAATTTCACGATGTTATTAACTGTTTTCCTAGTCTGACTTTACCGATGGTTCAATCCGACTGTGGTCGATTTTTTTGTTGTTGTTGTTTTCTGTATATTTTCTGAATCTAGAATGATCATTGTACATCTCTTTATATGCACTTTTTTTGGATAGTGCGGTCTCTCTTTTTTCCATTGCCGGAATCAGTCTCTTTTTTTCAAATATTTATTTTAAGGGGTTCATAGAAAGCGCTAATTTGCGTAAAGTGTATGTAAGGATCCTTTTCAGCCAAAGTGGTTTAGAACAGTTTTTCCAGTCTTTCTGTATTTAACCTGAAGTATCGCGATCACTATTGAAATCTAGTGTTCATCTTGAACAAAATTAGCGATATTAGATTACCTTCCTTGAATCTCACTCAAAACGCACTTGACACTCATTCAGTTTCATTCCAAAATCATATCCAAAATCGTTCCCAGATCATTCACCTTGTTAATTTCACGAATTTTTCAACTGTATATGTTGTAAATGAACCTCAGACATTCTTGTGCTGACCAAATCATCGTGTATCACAAATCTAAATTTAGTTTAATGGCTCGAACACCGCATGTCTCGGAGCACCATAACCTTTCATTTTGTTGTTGGTTTGTTTTCTTATCTATCCTGTGTATTTTCTTTAGACACTTCTCAAGTTTAAATGGCCTTAAGCTTAGGTCTTGGTCATAGTCAAATGACACATACGTCCGTAATCTAGTATACCCAACCAATGGGTACTAGTATTCATTTATGAAAAGGCTGATTCAAAGTGGTACTATACACTTATTATGAAGACGTTTGTTTGTGTGTTTGAATGGATGGGGTTTCACGCCGCTTTCAACAATTTTTCAGTTATATCGTGACGGCTGGAGCACCTAACAATGGATTCCTGGTATTACTCTCACCAGTTCTACCATCACATCCTTTCATAGCCTCCAGCTGCTATCTCACATCAACCCATAGGTGAGAGACAAAAAGTCGAATAGGATGAGTGCCGCCGGACTTGGACTAAGGTAGCTTTTATATACTCGAGTCCTCTGACTTCATTCAAAGACAAGTACGGAAGATGTCTTTCACACAAATTAGACCTTCGGTTCACATGTGTCCATAAAATTAGAACTGTCCAAAAATATTAACTTACATTTATAATTGAAAGTAAAGTTAAAATAGTTTAGAGATTTTTTTATTATCTTTTTTCAATTTATTTGTGTTGTATATATCTCGCTCGATTCAATCATTCTTAACCCATGTCATGCTGAATAACAGCCTTTTTTAAAATAACATCAAAAACATAGTACTGGCAGCATTGGATGCAATAATTTTGGGTTAGTATTTCTTTTGAATATAAGCATTTGTTACCCGTTCTAGTACAGGCCGACCAGAGGTCGCACTTAAAAAAAATGATTATTTTAGATTCAGAATATAGTAAAGTGCGAAAAAAAATCGATTCTAGTCAGTCTGCGTAGTCCGCGCAGTCTGACTATGATAGACACTTTACGCAAAACCAATATTCCATTTGACGGATCTCATTTTTAGCTCGGCTGTTTTCAAGAAAACCCGAGGTATAATGCTCTTTGTGTCGTTCGCGTTAACCTTGGCGTGGGCGTTGGCGTAGGCTTTAAAAACAAGTCATAGACCCTTCATAGTTCACATGATCATTGCTTGGGACAAGACCTTTCTGTAGGTACCAAGGTTAAGGTCATCAGTCAAGGTCTATGTTATTTTTCAAAGTCAAATTTCTTTCAAAAAACTAACCTTGGTCAGAACTTTTGAATGATAAATCATAGAGCCTCCATATTTCACATGGTCATTGCTTTGGACAAGACCTTTCTGACAGTACCAAGTTCAAGATCATCAGTCAAGGTCAGTATCATTTTTCAAGGTCAAATTCCTTTAAAAAATTAACCTTGGTCATAACTTTTGAATGGTTAATATTTGAGATGATCACTGCTTTGGACAGAAATTTTGTAGGAACCAAGTTCAAGATCACCAGTTAAGGTCAAGGTCATTTTTAAAGGTATTTTTTTTAAAGTTTTAACCTTTGTCATAACTGTTCAATGGTAAGTCATACGGCATTCATATTTCACATAATCATTGCTTGGGACAAGACCTTTCTGAATGTACAACAAGGTCATCGGTCAAGGTCAAGGTCATTTTTCAAAGTCAAATTTCTTTAATAAATTTAACCTTGGTCATAACTTTTGAATGGTAAGTCAAAGAGCCTCCATATTTCATCACATGATCATTTCTTGAGACAAGACCTTTCTGTAGGTACCAAGTTCATATATTTGTATTTGCCTTAGAAATAAAAACAGCCGACCGTTCGCACCCGCTTGCGATGCTCCTGTTAAACTATTATGATTATAGGTCGTTTAGACTTTTATTTCCTCTTCCAAAAGCAGAATGTTTCGGGTTCAACAGGACAATGGAAGAGAGCCAATTTAAATAGTATCATCGATATGGTTTTGGATATTGAAGGGACCTGATGCATTTATTTGATATTGACAACTGACAGTAATTACCTGATATAGGACATTGATACGGTGGTCAGTTAACAATAATTACCAATCAATTGGTCCTCATCCTTGAATCCTTACTTACTGGGTTATACGAAGACCTTCTCAAAAAGAAAAGAATAATATAAAAAGAAAAGTCAGTTCGCGCAGGTTGGAGCTCCTGATAATAGATTCCTGCAGGCTAGTATTTTTCAGACCAGTCCTTTCCTAGACTCCGTGCCAGTATAACGAAGCACAGGCAAGCTCTCCAGAAAAAAATACTCAGTGAATTTTTCACACACCTAGGGCGCTTGTTCGATTATCGTTTTAGTCGATCTTACTCAATCGACCACTCCATGTAAGCGATCGCCACTATAAAGCATCCCGTTTGACAAAAGCAAATTCTTCTGAAAAGCTAGTTTTTGCACTTTTTGTTTACTAAAATTCAACCATATAATTGAAAAGGTTTTTCAATTATATGGTTGAATTTTAGTAAACAAAAAGTGCAAAAACTAGCTTTTCAGAAGAATTTGCTTTTGTCAAACGGGATGCTTTATAGTGGCGATCGCTTACATGGAGTGGTCGATTGAGTAAGATCGACTAAAACGATAATCGAACAAGCGCCCTAGGTGTGTGAAAAATTCACTGAGTATTTTTTTCTGGAGAGCTTGCCTGTGCTTCGTTATACTGGCACGGAGTCTAGGAAAGGACTGGTCTGAAAAATACTAGCCTGCAGGAAAAGGAAAAGACAAGTCTTAGCGAATCGATTCTAATGAGTTCTAAAACCATCAGATTTATTTCGAATGAACCAGTAGCTAGATATGTGCTGAACTCGGCCAATATTTTCGCGGTCTCATGAGCGGTCGCTTAATACAAGTTTGACAGTACTGTCCATCTTGATCGAGCGACCACGTCTATTAAATGATCGTTCTTATTAAGCGACTATTTGCAAAAGCCCATTCTTTATATCAAAATATCCAAAAAAGTAGATATCACAGGTATGAAATTATTGAAAATGAATCCTGTGTTGTTAAAACTCATCAGAATCACCTTTTTTACCCGATTTAGTTGAGTTTTGGCACCATGGGATTATAACAATATGTATGTATATATATTCAAACAAACATTATGATTCTTGTTTGTTAGAAACGTGTATAAAGCGACCATATTCTTTAGCGACCGCTTTAGGAGGGTCGCTTAAAACAAGTTTAATTGTATCTTGAAGTAAAGCCTTGTTTACATTTGGCTTACGGAGCCCCTACGGCGCCCGTAACTCACCGTAACCAAAAAATTGTGAAGTGCCCGTGCGGCAGCACACGTTGTCCGTGCGATTATCGCGCGACTTTACGGGTGCCATACACCCTTGTGATTTTGTAGAAAAAAATAGTTATACAAGTTTTTAAAAATCGCAAGACCGCACGGAGACCGTAGAGCATAGACTCGTCGCACAGGCATCGCACGATCACCGCAAGGACATCGCACGGCCACCGTGCGATGTTTTGCCCCTAAAACCTTAAAAGTCCAACCTACGGTACCCGCACGGGTACCGTAGGATGATCGAACGGCGGCCGCACGGTTTACAGTGTAAATAGTTGACAGATCGGACGATTACCTTGCGATCGCCGCAATGGCACCTCAATGTTTCTCGTAATAGTTTAATGACAACCCGTGCGGACACCACATGATTTAGTGAACTCATACGCAGTAGAAAATAAAATCGTACGATGTCAAAAATATCATACAAGAAATCGCAGGCTGCGATATAGTACGGCGACCGTGGCAAATGTAAACTAGGCTTAAGCGCAGATTTTGTAGAAGTAAATGTTGAATAAGCTTACTGGAGCATGTCTTGTGGTTGTTATGGCGAAGAAGCTTCTTTGGATCATATGGGGTTTACTCAAAACGATTGATAAGCTATCCATCATCTTGATGGGATGAACTGCAGTCAGCTGCACAAGTACGCTTGCCTTTGGCGGTCACAAGTTTTTGTAAACATAAACACTTTTTAATTATCTCCCCCGACCGAATCAATAGGCCATTTTGTCCCTCATATAATACTATTTTATGACTTCGTATAAGTATAACAATATGGAGTGACGGTTCACGAAAATATGTTGATTGTTGCGAATCCGTGGAGCTGGGCCGAGTCGAGCGCCGTCGTTAACGCGTCGATATATGAATAAAAAAAAGGAATGCGATCAAATCTTGGCGGCTGGTGCACCTACACCAGTACAGCAACAACATTTCATCCGAGCGACAAGCTATCCATCTAAATTAAGGTAGTAGAACCGTAATGCTTCCATAACGTTTCGGACTCATGATCTTTCACAATGTTGACCGAGGTTTCCTAATGAAAATCACTAGGGAAACCTCGGTTAACACTGTAAAAGATCACGAGGTCCGAAATGTAGCGGAACTATTACAGGTCCACTACCGTAAATGTTCGTCTAATCATTCGTCCTTTAATGCATATTGGACACAAATGTCGCTTGTCACAATGACTTTCGCCACATACTTTATTAGCAAATGCTTTCAACTTAAGTCGTGTTTATTTAAAAACACTATATTTATGTGGATAAAAATGTAAGTTTTAATAACACAAAAATATTTGTCTTCCGAATTATCTCTAAATAAACTGGTACACGGTGATCCGTAAATGAACCGTGGATTAGAAATTTACCCAACCACAAAAATGATTGGCTGATCACACGCATGGATGCATTGGCTGACTTAGTTTCTTTTCAAGAGGATTTTTCATAAATTCATTTAATCAAAGTACTGAAAGCTCTGAAATCGACTATCACTAAGGGTCCTTCCCCACACTCAAGGAAGCGCTTAAAGTAACAACCCTGTTCGGAATGCGAAGCAAGCGTTGTCTTACGAGTCATATGTTCAGTATAAAGAGCACTGGCGAGCGCAAAAGAGATAGTACCAAGCCCTGCGTTAAGGATGACAAAACGGTGCAAATTGTTTGCAGATTATACCCTGCTTTGCACGTGCACATGCTCGAAAAGCGGGGTATAAATACAAACACTTTACACTGTTTTGTAATCCTGAACGCAGGTCTGCATAACCCAGTAAAGCGTTATAAATGTGTGTATCAAATCTGTGGCGTTGCCTTGAAATTCGTCTTCCTGAACCCAGTACAGGGTTGAAACTTTTAGTTTTTGGCATATTGTCTGAATTTATAATAATTTTAATACACCAAGGCATGATGATTTTTTCGAAATGGGACTGTGCATGTACGCAGGTCGCATGTGGTGATCCCTTTTTTGCTTGACTTTTTATACACAGCAAAGATAAAAAAACAACAACAACACCATTCTAAACAAACTTACTTGAATAACTGCAACTGGAAACCAGTATACTGCTCATTCATTGTTCTAAACTATTTAATAAAGGCAAATCAACACCAATATAAGTTACAGCCATACTTTTTGATAATAATGATAATCGTACATCGAATAGTTATTATTATAATTATCATATTAAATGTGATAATTCTATTTATAAAACATACATGTACAATATGAAAACTTCATACAGGTGTTTTAGAAAACTGATAAAATGTCAAACACGAGTCGAATGGAGAAAATAATCATACGGAAAGATAGAGTTATCATTGAACATCTAGAAAATTTGCCGAAATCAAGGAGCTCCGGCCCTTGACACTTTACACGGTCCGCTCGTCTAAAAAAAGGGGGGGGGCTGACCATTTTCGCGTAACATATTTCTTTTTTAGCTCACGTGATTACGAAGTGCTCACGTGAGCTATTGTGATAACCTTTCGTCCGGCGTCCGTCTGTCGGTCGTCGGTCGTCGTCCGTCAACAATTGCTTTAAACGACATCTCCTCCTAAAGTACTTGGCCAATTAACACCAAATTTTACAGAAATGTTGCTTAGATGGTGCCCTTCCAAAATAGCTAAAAGACTTGAAATCCATGAAAAACCCTGGTTTCTATGGCAACCAAAGGTAAAATTTTAAGAAAATCTTAAAAATTCTTCTTCTTTTCAACCAGGAGTCCTTCAGACTTCAAATTTGGCATGGATGATATAGACCTGAATTAAAATAGCTAAAATAATATTTGTTGGGCCACCAGGTGCGGAGCACAAGAGGGAGGGGGTAGTTCTTTGGGTAAATTTTGTAATCTTTAACCTTCTTCTTCGGAACCAGGAGCCCTACAGTCTTGAAAATTGGCATGGATGATGAGCTTATGAACCTTAATTAAAATATTGACTGTTGGGCCACCAGGTGCAGTGCAGGGGGGAGGGGGGTAGTGCTTTGTTGAAAATTTTGAAATCTAACGGTCCAGAACAATTATTAAATCTTTAACCTTCTTCTTCTGATAAACCATGTGCCCTACAGACTTGAAAAATGGCAAGGATGATCAGCATATGGACCATAATTAGAATAGCTAAAATCATAACTGTTGGGCCACCATGTGCGGAGCCATCGGGGGTGGGGGGGGGGGGGGGTAGGGGTAGTACTTAGTTAAAAAAATTAAAACCATAACCTACTTCTTCTGAACCAGAATCCCTACATTTATATTTGACACGGATGATCAGCTCATATACCCTATTTTACATAGCTATAACCATGAATGTTTGGCTACCATGTGAAGAGCTCTGGGGGAGAGGGTGGTATTTTGGGTCAATTTTGAAATTTTAATTCTTCTCCTGATGATGAAGTAGGTTTCTTACAGGCTCTAAATTTGGCATGAGTCATCAGCTCTTATACGTTAATCAAAATAGATATAGTCATGATTGTTTTGTGACCAGGGACAGAGACCCAAGGGAAAGGGGTAGTGATTTGTGGTAAATTTAACAATTGTTAAAAATTCTACTGAACTAGAATTCCTACAGCTTTTTCATTTGATATAGAATAATCAGCTCATAGAACTTATAATTAAACAGCCATTATGACTGTTGGGCCACCAGGTGCGGAGCAACAGGGGGGAGAGGGTAATTACCCAGGTCAACTTTAACATTTGAACTTTTTTTTAAGCTCATACAAACTGCTCAAGTGAGGTACGATGATCACCCTTTGTCCAGCTTCCGTCCTTTGGTTGTCGTCTTGCGTCCGTCAACAATTTCTTTAAAAGACATCTTGTCCATAACTACTGTGCCAATTTACACCAAATTTTACAGCAATGTTTCATAGGTGGTCCCCTCCAAGATAGCTTAAAGAATAAAAATCCATGAAAAACTTTGGTTGATATGTCAACCAAAGTTGAAATTTAAAGAAATCTTCAAAATTCTTCTTCTGATGAACAAGAAGCTCTACAGCTTTGGAATTTGCCTAGGATGATCAGTTCATAGACCTTAATTGTGATAGCTAAAGTTATAACTGTGCGCAGTACTAGGAGGGGGGGGTAGAACTTTGAGTCAATTTTGTTACCTTTAACTTTCTTCTTCTGAACTAGGAGCCCTACAGACTTGAATAAAGACATGGACCATCATACCACTAAGGTTTAATCTACTCCAATAACTCATACTAAAATCTAATTCTAAAGTTGTGAACAGGGCTTCCCTATATAGTCAAAGAACAACCTGAACATATGTGCAGTCTGATGTTTGTCTATATCATCTGCTTTTTTTTTTTTTTTTTTTTTTTTAATAACAAAGATTAAAGTATTTGATTTCAAAAGAAATAATGTTTCTTAATAGATGCATCGATTTCAAGGCATTTTTGCAAAAGTATTTAATTTAGCATGGCGCTTGTGCTTGACTCAGGTGAGCGGACCAGGGCCAAAGACCCTCTTGTTTTTAAAGAAATGATAGAAACCCAACCGTTGTTTTACAAAACCCAGTGCATATTTCTCAACCGAGAGAAATACGTAGATGTATGTTTATTGCGCGATTCGTGCAATCACACAATAAATCTTGTACTAATCAGAAAATAAATCAAATTCCGAACGCAGATGAAAGAATTAATTCAGCGAATGTCAAATAAAGATAGGTTCTTACTGTTGTTGGTGTCTTCTAGTTCTCTGATTATATTATTTGTGAAACTAAATGTAGTGCAACCCTAATGAGAAATAGAGAAAAACTGAAATGTACGTCGGCTTAACACTAATGGCTTAATATAACCTTTTGATTATATTATTTGTTAAAACTAACTGTAGTACAACCATAATGAGAAACACTGAAATCTTCATCGGCTTAAGGTGGTTAAATTGTTATATAAAGCCATTAGTGTTAAGGTAGTAGACCCGTTATAGTTCCACAACGTTTCAGAGGTTACGAAAATGACTTAAACGTTCCATCATTATACAGGCGTCTCAGTGGCGAAATGACGTATAGTCCGTTTGACTTCTATATGGACCAACCTTTTCATCAATTACATAAAATTGCGTTTGAATGTAGGATTTGTATGTAGTGAAATCTTAATTTCAGCTTAATACCATTCCAAAAAATATTTTTTGAAAATAAAATGATTGCAAAATATTGACTTTGTCTATGTAGTTAATGTTAATATTTTCGCATTTTCCGTTCTTAAACACGAGGGGTGATGGAGGCTGTTTAATATTAAGAAAATGTAAACATTTATAGTAAAAACACGTGGTTTTATAGTAAACATTTGACAGATGAAATGTCCATTATTCCTTATTTGGACATGCTGATTAGCATATCGACGGTCATGTTATCTTTAACTAAAATAGCACGTGATTTTTACCGTTATTACCCGCCTTCTCATCAAGTTTTCCTCGTGAAATTCCAATCTACTTCGTTTAATAATGCTTTTTGATTGGTCTTTACGTATAAATATAGGGTTCATCTCAAAATATATGAAAACAATAATCAATTATCTGGTCAAACAGTTTCTGATGAAAGAGAGAATATACACAGATTTGATATCCAACGGTAGCAAAAATCTTAGACAAACTTTATTATATTGAAATACTCGATTTTATACTAAAACAATTCACTCAAAATCTTACACTTTTGACTCGGACCCTATGCAAATCAGTACTATTTTTGGTTATACAATTCGCTGTTCCGTTTAATACAGTCACAAGTAGGTATGAAAGGCTGGAAGTTACCATGCAGACGGACGGACAAAATCATTATTTTACATTCAAAAATTCTGAAAAACAAAATTCGTCATGGTATTAGATAGAAGTTATGATATGTCAAGAAAAATATGCGTTTCATTAATCAATTTCTGAGATTTTCGGCGAAATGTTGGTCCATATAGAAGTCAAACGGACTATAAGTGCTATTTATTCTGATTTAATTTTCACCTGCCTGGGCGTTGCGAAACCACGACGTAATTTGACGAATTTATTTTTCAAAGCTTTTGGTCCTTTCTAAAGTTAGTCGAGAATTACCCTTAATCTGCATGAATTCGGTATCCTGAAACCAACAGTATTACTGTGCTAAGGAAAAGAGAACACTTTTTTCTGCTGGTTACCAAAACCTCGTTACTTCAGCTTGTCTCAGCTGAAGTTACGAGGGTTTGGTTAACCACCAGACTTGTAGTTTCAAGGTAACGTTTTCAGCCATTTTTAAACGTGAGTTGAAAGGAAAGGCTGATTTGCCTTAAGGTAGTGGAACCGTAATAGTTCCGCAACGATTCGGAAGTAATGCCTTCAACAGTGTTCACCGAGGCTTCCCAATGCTTTTCATTAGGAAAACTCGGTCAACATTTGTGAAAGCTTATGAGTTCCGAATGTTGCGGAACTATTACGGATCTATCACCTTAACTTCAAACGCAACGACCCATTACATAGGCTACGCCATTCCAGGGGAAATCCTATGGACAATAGCTACAGTAAGCGATGTCGTGAAATTGACACTAACCAGAATTAAAACAATTCCAAATCGAACGCTCGGAGAACCTTTCAATGAATTTAAAAAAAAAGATTTTTTTAATATTTCATACGCTCTAAAATCGTTCTAAAACGCTTCGAATGATTTTCGAAGCGTTTTAGAACGATTTTGGAGCATTTTGATTGATTGGAGTGTTTTAAATGCTATAAATGGAACTCTGAGAGACAATTTTGAGTTGTTTTAATCGCGTTGAGTGTCAATTTCCCGCTGTCACTCAATGTTTGAGGCTATTCTCGGAATTATTATTGTCTTATCATTCATATTGTTAACATTGTGATTATCATTATGCATCAACCATTACGAAAACGAGATGTTATATTAGAACTAATTACTAGGGAAATCTACCTATTTAGTATTTTTTTTTTAAATGTTACACAAATTAGGTATAAGAAACGATAAGTCATTTAGAAGTCATTAAGGTTTCGATATTTTTTGTGATTTTATAAAAAAAGAAGAGCTAAAGTTTTACAAGCCCCATTTCCTTCGCTAATGTGATCTTTTCATCTAAGGAGAATGGTACTATTATGATAATATATATTTGATATTTGATAGAAAATAAGTGATTTTTCTGCATAAGATGAAATATCACAAATCTATGTCAATGTTGAATTATAAAATTCCAATACCAAAATATTACAGTTAAGAACATCGTGGAAATGACCAGAACCATTCTTAATCGCTCACTAAGCGCTCCATTCATTTATTCGAAATACTCACTCAAACGACCTAAAAACGCTCCAAAATAGTTAAAAAAAACGATCATAACGATCAACAACATTTTATTGATATTTATTTATTATTCCACATTTTTTTTTCTCTGTTTTTTTCGTATTTTAAAACGTCTGATTGGTACGTAAAGACACAAACTTTAGACGAAACGGAGATTTTTTTAGAAAGGGAGATAGTGAATTATCGCTATTGTCTTCCAATGATCTTCCTTTAATCCCATTCAAAACACTCTCTAGACACTGAATCAATTTATCCCATATAATTCCAAAATCCATTCACCTTGTCAATTTCACGATGTTCTTAACTGTCCTTGGTGACTTCAAAATCGCAAGAGAAACGCACAACCATGTATATTGTCAAGTATTCTTCACACCTTTGACTTACCTTATCTTACCTTAATACAGACAGAGTTGACAGATCTCTTCGGATTTGTACTTTTTGCAGTTCGCAAGAAATAGAGGACGAATTCCATTTTGTATTATCATGTAATAAGTACACAGATTTGCAAAAAAGATTCTTAAAAAAGTACTACTATTCTAGGCCGAATATAGTAAAATTCACTGATCTACTTCAAAGTGGGAATAAGAATATACAATGTAATACTAAATTCATCCTATTACTTGCGTGAGGCTTTTGCACGAAGAATTTCTTTAAAAAATCAAGACCAATTTAAATAAGTAAAAATACTTACCAAAGTTTGGCAAATAAGTATATTGTACTTTGATATGTTTTAATACCATTAATATGTAACCATAGAAACTCTAACAGTAAGATGGGAATTCGGTGCATATTATTATAAAAAAGGAATTCTCCAACACTAACTTCCTTCATCGAACAAACTCTAATTCAACTAACCTTTAAATTTGTTTTATGGAAATAAAGTTCATTATTCGGCGGGCAGAGTATCGTATCTACAGTTTAAATAGACTGTAGCTGCGCAGTTCTGACCACCAAGCAAATGATTCATATTGCTATTCTGTTCGTAAGAGTGCAAAATTGTAAGAGCTAGTATGTAGCGAGAGTGTGCTTTTATCATTATGTTAAATGTATTATCTATTTTGTATGACGAAAAACTTTTGTAGTTTAAGTCAATAAAATTTCTTCTTCTTCTTCTTAATCAGTCAACCTTGCAAAGTGCGATGGCAAACGTGGATTGAACAGTAGTTTGCTATGTCGTTTCGTTTCGAAGAATCATATTGAAAACCTCAGCTAGTGCGGCTTAACATGTTTTCCAGTCGTTTCTCACATCATGTAAGTGCGTCTTTAATATTTTCTCGGAACAAACCCCTCCCCGTCTCTTTTAGGCGCTTTATTATCTTTCAGTTAGTAACATCGTGAAATCGACAAGTTGAATGAATTTGGAATTATTTTTTAAATGAAATTGAGTGAGTGTTTGGAGCGAATTTTGGGTGAAATTGAAGGGGAGTAATCCAATATCGCTAATTATGTTCATCATGAACAAAATCAGTGATATCCATTATATCCCTTTCATAAAATGGGCAAACAGATTCTACAAATAGCTTTGTATTTTCAAAGCTAATCAGAAGCTTACAATTTCAATTATGTCAGCGATTGTGCGATTTTTTCTAGCTTCATCTATTTGGAATTACGTTGCTGATTCTGCCCATTATATTGGATTTGGAGCGTTTTTGAATGGTTTGAGTGAGTGTTTTGAATGAATGATTGGAGTGCTAACAATTAAGTTCACGCAAACTTCACTCATCCCACTCAATCAATTTCATTAAAAAAAATTCCAAAATCATTCATCTTGTCAATTTCATCATTTTTTCAACTGTAAATGTAGTAAATGTAGTAAGTTAAAAAAATCGAATGTAGCCACGAGAAGACCCTACTGGACACATGTCCTTTGTTCTTCTTGGCGTACAATAAGTAAGCTTAAGATATTTAAATTATCTGAGAATAATTTGAAATCAACAAGGTGAATGGTTTTTGAATGGCATCGTAAATGATATAAATTGAGTATGACGAGTGAGTTCTGATTTATAAGATAATGTGGTAATAGAACTTTGCCCAATTCGTTCAAAAGCGATATTCTTCTCCTTCCGTTTGACTGAAATTTCAAATTGATCAATCAATCGAGATTTTAGGGTCCCAATGAACAAATATAAACCTTCACAATATACACAATCTAATGATTTTTTATTTGATATTATTACTTTATTAATATAGCGGTTGAGGAGCGATTTGAACGAATGATAAGAATGAGAAATCAAAATACAACATTCAAAACAAAAAGAGCGTCGATTTTGACTATACATGTACTTGTGAATGGCTAGTCCGTTGATCTAGAAGTGCTCTCCTTTTTTCTAGCAGTCATTATTACAACATAAGTCCTGACCAATAGACAATAAAAAAGAACCGGTCAAAATTGTACTTTTCAGCGACAATAGCTTTCTTTACACGATGTTATAAACTGATCTGAGGCCTGTTTTACTAAACATCTTAAGATCATTTTTTTCGTAAGTCAAAGATTAAAGTTATATCTACAGCAGTAACTAAAAATGGATTTATTATTTTCATTTTTCCTGTATAGAAATGGCTGTAATTGTTCAGCCAATTCATTTCGAATTGCTTTTCCGTTTTAAGCAGTCACTATTACAACACAAGTCCTGACCAATAGACAATAAAAAAGAACCGGTCAAAATTGTACTTTTCAGCGACAACTTTCTTTACACGATGTTATAAACTGATCTGAGGCCTGTTTTACTAAACATATTAAGATTATATTTTTCGTAAGTCAAAAATTAAAGTTATTTCTACAGCAGTTACTAAAAATGGAATACTGCCATGTATTATCTGTTTGGAATCGTCTCCCAAAGACGATTCCAAAGAGATATTGCAAGGCAGAATCTAACAATGAATGGAAACACCAGGTACGATTTGTCTTTTTGACTTACAATAATTGTATTACTGGTACCTGTTGTTTTTTTTTTCTTTTTCATTTTTCCTGTATAGAAATGGCTGTGATTGTTCAGCCAATTCATTCCGAAATGTTTTTCCGTTTTAAGCAGTCACGATTACAACACAAGGCCTGACCAATAGACAAAAAAAAAGAACCGGTCAAATTTGTTTCGTCTTGACGTATAATCAGTCTGTCATTGTGATTTTCTTGCATTTCTCTGAAGTGGTTCATTAGGTTTATTGGGTCATTGCCAGTAATTTACAAGTAAATTGACAGCTTTCTCGCCTAACTTGTAACAATACTGGTGTAAATCGGAGACATTGACCCTATTCTAAAAGAAAGTTGCAAGTAAAAATTCTCTAAAAGACAATAATAAAACACCGACCATATTTCTTCTTCAAGGCAAACATGTAATATAGTTAATAACATCATGAAATTTACAATCATTCCGAACAAAACCATTCAAATTCATTCGCTCAGCGCTCCTATCATTCATTCCCAACACTCACTCCAAACATTTAAAAACGACCCAAACTCACTGAAAAAGATAGAATCAACATTTTCATTCAAAATAAATAAAGCTAGAAAAAGTAGTGAATTTACTGACATTATTCAAATTGAAAGTGTCTGATTGATTCTGGAAGAAATAGAAGGCTACTTACAGAACTTTAATGCTTATTGTATTAAAGGGAGGTAATCAATATCGCCAATTTTGTTCCTCCTGAACAAAATTGGCGATATTGGTTTGCCGCCCTTAAATTCACTCAAAACTCACTCATCGCACTCATTCTATGTCATTAAAATATCATTCCAAAATCATTCCCATCGTCAATTTCACGATGTTGTTAATAACCAAAAGAGATGACCAGTAGTTTAGATCATTGTGAAATTGATAATGTGCTCGTGTCAATAATTTTCTCCTTTTCCTCACGATTTGTTTTTTCAAATTGAATTCAATTTTCATTGTCGTTTAAAATCTTTTCTTATTTGAACAGTTTAGAATTTCAAGATCGTGAATGGACCGATTGCAATAGCACAATCGCATGTTTACAAATAACAAAATATATAATCTTGTTTACCACTTTATATTCTTTGTCGCTTGGTCTGAAGATAAATTGATATCCGCGACACTGTATCGCTTCTTAAGAAGTCGAATAACAGTAAAGACCGGGTTGTGATCGAATGAAATCTTGGGAAAATCCATTATTTGTTATACTATTGTATTAGAACATTTGTGATTTTGACAATCGCCCCACTTAAGATCATTCTAACTTACTAACTAAGGCGCTGTATTCCATAATTCCAAACACTCACTCTAACGCTCCAAATCATTCAAACGCTGAAAAACAATCAAATGCGTCCCTAAATGTTGTTAACTATAGTAGATCTAATGAATTAAGTTTGAACAAATCATTCCTTGATTTTTAGTACGAATAATCTTTTAAAGATAGGTATAGGTCCCAATATTTGGACGAAATTATTAGTATTATATTACATTCCTTTGATTTAATTAAAACGCGCAATTCCCAATCATTCAATATCCTTTATAAAAAAAAAAAAAAAAAAAAAAAAATCGAATCATTCACTATGTCGATGTTTTTAACTTTAGACTCCCTGTCGTGAACCACGACCTGCGCAGTTTCTATTCCAAAATTCTTGTAATTATTCTCAATATCATTGATAATATATGAACCTCTTAAATAACCATTGTCATAAAGTATTAGTTTTGATATCTCGATATTCATTCGAGTGTGAAAGGTGACTTTCTTGTTCAATGAAATCGTGACAAATAAATCCAGTTTAATGTCATTTTTTCTTCTTTGTAGATTCAATAAGATTAAGCCGTAAATGAGGCAAAACATATATACAATAATAGGAAAAGGAAAATAAGTATTTTTACCCCGCAACTTATGCTTCATCATTACAACTCTGCTTCATGTGTATACAGAATTGCAATTTTTCATTACTGGTATCCAAGTCATAGATAAATTATTATCCATGATTAATGCCCTGGCAGGGCGGAGCCTAAGTAACGGATCGTTGTACTTAAGGTTAAGGGAAATCAGCTTTTATCTAAAATAACCTACTTCTAAAGAGAGTCGACATAAATAACTCGAGACCTTAAATCGTAGATCGGTTACCAAATCCCCGTAACTTCAGCTTAATCAAGCTGAAGTTTCGAGGCCTTGGTTACCAAACGACGAAATGTGTTCACTCTCTCAAAGCACGTGAATTCCTCAGGTTTTAGGATACAGTTATTTGCACGCGTTAACGATGAATACCGACTAAAATTTGAAAGAACCTAAAGTATTGAAAAGTTAACTCGCCAAATTACGTCACGGTTAAGCCCCGCCCTGCCAGTTCATTAATTACGCAGAATACTCATGAAAAATATAAAACTGAATAAATGAATAAACCAGAGCACCGTTCACTCCTACAAGAACGCTGACGCCAGTACCAATGTCATCGCGAACAACACTAGGGTAGTTAACAACATCGTGAAATTGACAATATGAATGAATATGGAATGATTTAGGATTGAAATTGAATGAATGTGTGAAGCGACTCTGGTTTGAGTGAGTGTCTCGAATGAATGAATGGTGCGCTGGTTGAGCGATTTAGAATGGTTTTGATTGAGTTAAACGTCAATTTCACGATGTAATTAACTTTAAAGACAGTACCTCGGGTTTTCTCAAAAAAAAAAAAAAAAAAAAAATACTAGCTAATACATTTCGCAAAGACTTTGTGTTATAACTGTAAAAAATATCTTGAGCGCAGGACTATTTTTCTTTTTTTATAAATAAAAGTCAAATCATGTTATTTCTGCATGGTTTAATACGCTTACCCACATTGCTACCTAACTTCTTACACCGTTTCAAATTCATGTAAGCATTGAAATCGGTTGTTACTAAATTATTGAATAGATTGATGCATTCAGAACTAATGTTTGGCCATACACTTAACCTTTCAAATAACACAACATGGGGATTTGGAGATACTTATCATATATTTTAAATAAGGAAAATTGGTTGATTAACTGTATGTATTAAAGAAAATTAAGTCTTAAGATGTGATCAATATATTTGAGTTGTTTCTTTATAGCTCATTTTGTATGAGGCGTGCAGTAGGCTAATTTAACCTTCGATACTAATCCAATATCGCAAAGCGACATTTTCTTAAAGTTATGTCGTTGTGACGTCAGAAATAATTAAATGACGTCATATTATGACGACACAGTACGCGGTATCCATCGAAAAATGGCGGTTAACGTCTTTTTACCAATGAAGGGTGTCAACATCATGTTCAGTGGCGTAGCTGCCATATACGCACATACGCACGTGCGTACAAATTTGAGCTGGGGTTATTGGTGTAAATAAGGGGAGAAGTGTCTAAGAAACTCTTATACGCCCCTTTTATACTCTTAGCCACATTCTTGAGTGTCTAGATTAGTTCCAATGATGTCCCTCATGACTTTATTCTTGTATGATGTCATCCTGTTTACGATAGCACGCATAGCATTTCTATTTAATAAATAAAGATTACAATAAATGAAAAAATGACGGAAGTCCAGTAACTTTTCGTCGACCTGTGAAATGGCGTTCCATGAATTCTCGATTTGCTTGTAAGAGGCCAGACAAAATGTTCCCTTCGATTTCAATAGGTATATAAATGATTAAGCTATTTAAATCAAGTTCTTAACTTCACAAGGCTCAACATCGTTCACTTACATGTATTCTAAGTCAAACCTTGCTATTGCATTATATGCACACATGTAACGAAGGTATGATTTAATTTTTAGGTAACTCTTCATTTAACGTGTGATGCACACGCAGGACATACAAATTTGAATGCCAAAACCAAGCCAAAAATGTTTGCGTACCTTGAAAGGTTGGACTTAAAAATCCATTTGCAAATTGTGAATTTTTTTGACGGTAATCAGTGTAACTTCCTAGATATTCGAAATTAAAAAGTGGACATTCTCTCTTTGAACAGAGTATATTAACAATACCACATTAAGCCCTCGTTAGCGCTTTTCAGACTAAGACTTTTCCGAATTTGTGTTTTTTATTCGTCCGTCCGTCTGTCTGTCCGTCCTTTACCTTTTTTGTGCACAACTTCTCCTAAACTATAAATGGGGATGGGCAGACCTTTACCACAATTACTCATTTTGATGTCTAGCAGGATAAAAGACCTTTGAAAATCAAATATCTCCAATATTTTTTCATTATCCCGAATTATCTACCCTTCAATTGATCGAAAATCATTATTTATCTGGAGTGTACACCTCCTCCTACATTTTGAATAGGAATGGAGTGAAAATTACAGCTACATGTATGACTCCGCTTGACGCGGCATGGTGTTTAGTTGTGCATAAGACTATAAGATTTTTGAAACGTCAAGTTGTTCCTGAATTATCTGTCCTTGACAACAAAGTAGCTTAGTTTTGGTGTACTCCTCCTACCATTTCTTTTGTATTGCCGGAGCTGACTCTTGCCACAATGCATCTCATCCGTGTAAAATTGTGCATAAGACATTCAAAATTTTAAAAAAACCTTTCTGTTTTTCTTGAATTATCCTGAATTATCCACCATCGAATTGGTCGAAACTTTTTATGTGAGAAACCTTCTGACACTTTAAATAGAAATGATTAGAAAATTGACAGAATGACTCTCTTTGATTTCAAATTTTGCAAAAAAAAAAAGAAAAACCCCACACACATTCATATGTTTTATGTATAAAGTTGTTCCTGAATGAACAAAAAAAAATGAAATTAGTGTTTTATGTGAGCACAACTCCTCATACAAT
Organism: Fragum whitleyi; assembly: GCA_948146395.1. NCBI lineage: Eukaryota > Metazoa > Mollusca > Bivalvia > Cardiida > Cardiidae > Fragum > Fragum whitleyi. The sequence continues at coordinate 36,756,582 of OX411545.1, forward strand.
CGCAATTATATTGTACTAATACTGGTCACAGTGAATCTCTACGAGTTCTAGTTGTGCTTAAGGCTCATTCAATTCCAACTACTGCAGTTGTTCTTGAATTATTTGTTTAATAATTTGAATTATAAAAAATCCATCATTCAAGAGCAAATTTGGAACTCCATAATGCTTAAATTCCGTTTTTTGCCGTTGACTTGATTCCCTGGTTACCCATAAAGGGCCCTACTTCCTTCGACCTTCAATTGTGCGTACTCTCAAAAAGGCCCCAGCTACGCCACTGATGTTCGATGCCAAATTGTTCACGAAATAGCAGGAAACCATTTTTTGTTTTCAAACTTTCCTAATGGAAACGCTTCTTATTCAGATAGTGCTGTTCGCAAGTGGTTTCACAATACTTATGACAGTTGAAATCTCGTTAAAGTTTATCGCCCGTTAGATGCGAAAAATATCTAATTTCAACGTATCTTGTGTGATTTTCAAATTGAAGCAGTGCTTGCGAAAACTTATGTCTACTACGGTTACCACAGTTCCGTGTTCACATTTAGTGCTCTTGAGTTCTTATCCTTGATTATTATTATAAGTATTAGTATAAGTATTATTGTTGTTAATTACAGGCTATAGGCCCCTACATTATCAATTTTTGACAAATTTATGTTTTGTTTAACAAGGAAAACCCACTCCAGCCAATTATTTGAAAAAAAAATGGAATTTTAATAAAGCAAAAGACAATTATCACGTCTTTAATTTGGTCCTTCATAGAAGAATTTTTCATTTAATATTGAGGGATACTAATACATGCTTCACAGTAAAATAAATATTTTTCTACTATTAAACTATTTCCTATACTCTCAATTTGTGACATATTGATGGATATTTTGATATGAAAAAAATGGGGTTACAGGGGTTATGTAGCGGATGTTTACAGGCAGTTCCCTCGGTCCACAGAAAATCGCATTGTAGAACTGACCCTGAATAATGCAATGTTCCCTATGTCCGAAGAAATTCTCTTGGATTCATATTGAAGTTCGTTAACCTATGATGAAGAGTAATCACAATTTGCAAATAAATGACATACTTTGTTCAAGGAACGGATTTTATTGTATATTAGAGCGACATAAGTGTGTCGTTTCTTGTAGGTTAATGCTATCATTGAATGGAAATTGGATAGGCTGTCTCTGCCTCTTAGTTCCAATAATATCTTATCAACTTTGAAATTTAATAGCTTATAAAAAGAGATGCTTCAAGAACAGATTTATGTATTTTTGAATAAATTTTGAGAGAAAGAATATGTTTAACTTTATAGAGGAGGACAACTTATCCAGATTTATCACGCGAGACTTGTACTTTTAAACAGAAGAACACTCAAATTTGGCAAAAATCTCTTGATTATGCATATTTGACATTTGGCACTCGAAGTTAACCAAAAGGTACGCTGATCTTTGGAATAAAATGTGTATAAAATAAGTATTTTAATGTGTATAGCAGTACTGGGGTACGATGAACGGTTATGCGAAAAAGTTACACGAAAGCGTCTTTCTTTTAAAACTGAACTGTTTCTTTTATTCTGAATAATCCAATTCTGTCTTTCAATGATAGATCGAGCTTGTCAGGATTGCATGTCGAAAATACGAGAAACATCGCCAGATTATTATTTAAAGAAATAGTATTTGACATAAATGCTGCATTTTTTCTTGCGTCCTCCGATTTCTTACAGATCATAATATATTGGACATATCGGAGTTACTTGGTTTATTACTAGATTGGCATCTTATCGAGCCAAGGGTTACAAACGTTTTACTTATCTTACGGTATTCGAGAAGAAGCTATTGATTCGATACCCCTTGACTCATGGAGATGCTAGATTGGCTGTTTTCGGCGAACCAGTTACATTACGATGGCTCAGCGCGAAACAATTGTAACTCCCTATATGTTTATAGGGAGTTACAACTATTTCGCGCTGAGCCATCGATTTGTTCATAGTCTTGCTGTTGTCGTCAGTGACATCAAGTGCATTGTCGTCGTAAATAAACTTTGACAATATATGATATCTTTAGTACATGTGTAAATAAAAAGATTTACTTGAAACTTAGAATGTATTCGCTATCAAAAGACAAAGTTATAGACAAAGTGAATAGCGACGCTGTTTTTGTAACCGCGAAAATTACTTCAAAATGATTATATTGTGGCGTCAGTTTTAAACGGCGTTTTAAGTTTCGCGGAAAATTGAAATGTTGAATTTCAAGAATTTTGGCAATTTTTCGCAAAGATTTAGGTCAAATTATAAATATAATATAAAATTTGTGCTCATAAAATACAGAATTTATTAAACACGTCATTTTAAACAGATAAAATCTCGGCGCAGCCTCGTTCTTATCTGTTAATGGAAAATTCGTGAAATAAATTCGGTATTCCATGGCTACTCATTAAATAACCTCTAAATATTGCATAGTCATCATCTAGAATACCTGTTTATTATGATTTGCAAAAAGGAGAGAAAAGCTTATCGGAATCACTTCGGTGATTGCGATTGGACAATGATGTCATCCTTACACGATCAAAAGTAAAGGAAAATAAAACAAATAGTAATGCAAGTTTGATTTGAAACATATATTTAATATTAAAGAATATGGTTAAATCCAACTAAAGGAATACTATTGCAGTCGTGACATCTTCGTGATATCTTCCTAGGGTTTCAGCTCGACTTGATTCCTTACGTAAGGAATCAAGCTGGATTTTTTATACTCTTTGGTTTGGTCGATATCACCACTGTGAACGTAGTGCTTTAGTTGGATGCAAATGCAGGGGTAAATATAGTTACGACTGCCGTATCTTGCCTTGTGATGTTTTCATAACTTCGTTGCGCTTTAGGATTTTTTCGCTTTACATACCTCCACAAGAACTCATTGCTACATCTGAATAAAATGGCCAGTTCGTTGTTATTTCAGTTTTTTTTTTGAAAAGTCATAAATAACTGTAAATAATTGAGTTTGGTGATACAATTTACGATGAATATAAATGATGTAACGATGTATAAAATCAGCATTTTTTCTTGGAACTAATGTTGGAAAATAATTTGAAATATACATTTATTTAAGTAATTGTAAAACACTCCTAACGTATTTTTCAAAGTTAAAAATCGTAAATCTCCAATTAACCTAGATGCTAGACACTCACGTACAGAAAGTATCCGCTGTGAATGTAGAAAGCACCAATTTGTGGTCCTCAGACAATACAGCATCAGGAAATCACGATGTTTTTTTGTTTTTTTTATCCAGACGACACTTTCAGAGCAGACGGGTTAATTTTGAGTTGAAAAATGTGACCAGTCACGCGAAAAGGGACAATCTGGGTAGTGCGTTAAGTTATGACTCTAGTCAGACTGCGCGGATTGCGCAGGCTGACTAAGGTCAAAACTTTCCGTAATGAGCCTATTTTCTGAATTTAGAACTATCAATCTTCCTTCCAGTGAAAGGATTTTTGAATTGCGACCTCTAGTAGATCTATGCTGGACCTAATCTCTTTCTCAAATATTCATTCTAAAGAGGTCCCAGATGATCCCTTTTAGAGTGACGCGTCACAAATATGTACAGTGCCCTCATATCTAAAAAAAGATGTGTGTATTTCCGTTTATATATCGTCGCTACCGTAGCACATGCCCATATGAGCGACGCCCCCAGAAGACGGTTAGTTGTTACGGGGGATAGTGCAAGGAAACATGACGAAACTAATGCTGAGATCCGTCATGATTCTTTAACGTGCTCGGTGTAGAGCACCGTCTCACGGGGCCTCGGTTTAACGTCTCATCCGAAAGACAATTAGTTTTGTTAGTGTATCAGCCCGGGAATCGAACCCATGCGGTCGAACTTCAATAGTTTTGAAGTCCGGCGCTCTACCAACTGAGCTAATCGGGCTGGTTCTCATATCTAATAAAGTAATTTATATATTTGTTACAGTTAAGAACAAACTGAATACGAATCACGAAAAGTCCCGATTCAAACCACTATAAATCAAAGTCATAATTATCGTCATTATGTTTTCTCCGTTCAATTTAAACAAACTCAACCAATTTCATCCTAAAATAATATCCACGTTTTCATTTTCAAGAAGTTCTCAAGACCTTTCTATTCTTCTACGAAAAAAGAAATATTATTTGTCAAAAAATGTAAAGCTTTTTCGACATTTTGTAGAGATAATAGAAATGTTGTAACGTTCATCCCTGTACATTGAAAAAAGTGGATAATCGGGAAAATTCTGGCAAAAAATGTTTGTTTCTAGAATTACTGATACAATGCAAAGGATAGCATTGAACGAAGAGATCTTAACCGACGACAAAAAGTTGCATTTCTTGATAGGGGTAAAACAGAAATCATAATACGTGCAAAGTCCCCAGAATACACGTATATCGTCCAAAATACGTGACAAGTCAGGCGACAAAGGACCAATTTGACAGTGCGTTACGTGTCGATCCTTGTCAACCTGTCTGATTTTTCTGAATCTAGAATTATGTTTTCTACCTTCCTGTATAAGAATCGAAATGCGACCATCGCCTGACCTGGATCTAATCTGTTCTTCAAATATTTGAGCCTGTGCGTGACATTTTCAACCATTTGTAACATTTGTGAGGTAACAAACAACCAAAAGCCTAGCCAGTCAAAGAGTGTAGTTAGAAGATTTGCTGTCCGTCTAAATACTCTTCGGACTGTATATCTCTATAAAAGTCCAAAGTGAAGACGCTGGACAGACTGTGCAGATGCACAGGCTGATAAGAGTCTTTGCTTTGGGCACATTTGAAATTTTTGGTCATGTCACGCACTGGCTCATTTGTTTTGTGATTCAAAATGGTAAAGGCTCTATTTTATAAGAATTTGAACCTTGCACTCTAACTTCCACGTTGATAATCTCGAACTTGATATCAACAAAAGCGGAACTCTCATAAAAATATCTAAGCTGAATGACTACGAGGGGTGTTCAATTTTCATTCGGATTAGGTCAATAAACCATAATTGATTTATCGCTATGTGAAAAAGTATACTCATATTAACAGCACATTTTATATGTTCAAACTTGCCCAAACCTGAAGCATTGAACAATGCATATTCATTTCACATGCAAACAAAAATCCATGGATATTGGGTGAGGCGCACAGAACATGATGCTAGCGACTTTGTCGAAAATAAGGATAAGGATAGGGTTCTCTCTGTCCGTTCTTCCACTTATCTCACGGGGCACGGAAGCGTCTTTACCGATGAAAATAAAGCATTTGGAAGAATTAACCATTCCCTTTCAGCGTGACAAGTATTTGGTTTATGTCTTCAGGTATTTTGTACATTTCGAATAGAATTTTTAAAAATCAAAATTCCGAGCATTCAGGTGACGTCGTCTAGAACGTTCCGAAACACTTACCCCTCCACATTTTAAACGAACCTTAAATTACACTAAATTAAGACAAGGCATTTGTTATACTTATTCCAGCAACTCAATTAATTTTCAAGTTTTTCAACAATAAGATAAGAAAGAATATTTACAAAAGAAGACCAAATATATGGATTATTTTATCTGCTTCGCCGGGTACTCGTTACTATGGCATTTTATATGGCAGATGCACGAGCGCTATGTTTGATAACTATACCAATTTTACATAACCATATGTTGATTGAATTCCGACAGCGAATGATGCCAAATTTAGTTTGATTGCTTCAAAAATTAACTTTTGCGAGGCAAAATCCGGTTAATTTTTGAACAACCCTCGTAACCATTTAAAAGTTGTATATTTTGTCATTGTCAAATTTATTACTGAGAGGTGATATGCTCGTTCAAAAAGACAGGTCAAAACTAAAAATACTGATATGCAAAACCTTTACGGCTATTTGTCTCGCGAAAGCTTCTTTCTAAAAAGAACTGACTGTGTTATTTGGTATAAGTCAGACAATGTCATTCAATGATGGATCTAACTTGAAAGGATTGCATGTGGAACATACAACTCCGTGGAAGTTACCATTTAAAGAAATAATACTTGACATAAATGCTGCATTTTTTCAATCATCATCTATTTTCTTTGAATCGCTATTAGATGTAGTATCACAAGCGTCGAATTTTTAGCTCGTCTTTTGTCAGAGGAAGCCCGAGGCATTGTTGACATAACAGTTTCTTCAAAAAATTGTCATTCTATCTATCATCTCTGGAAGATCTGTCTTAATCTAAATTAATTTGTTCGAATCAGTTACCTTTTCGAATATTTTTTCACGATCTGATTCAAGCAAGGTAACTATTATCAAAATTTCTGTGGCAGATGCAAATGAATGCTTTAATTAGCAAATCGAACATAAAGGAAAATATAAAAAAAGCGTTATGAAGCTAAACAATCGAAAAAAGGAAAAAATAACAAACTTTTTTAGAATGATAAGAAAAAAGACATTGCTTTACAGAAAACTACGCAGCAATTTTCCTATTTGGAATCATTACCGTCGGTGCTTATCTCGTAGCTGGTTTTATGACATAAAACGCCAATCATCAATTAATTTCCAGACGAAGTCGAAATTAAATGAGACTATATTGGGATTATATTGTTGGATAATTAACCGAAATGTCGTCTTAAACCTATTACGACACGAAACGTCTTTATAATGATCCAAAATTAAATGATTTTCATAAAAGAAATAGACAAAAAAACAACAACAAACATATTATTCACAAAGAGGGCCTTCGAAAGACGAGATGTATCATTGGATCAACCTTTGGATGAACCTTGGCGTCCTGTCTCCGGTGACCAGCGTCTGCGTGTTATTTGGGCGAGCGGCGACCATTTCTTTGCACGGAGCATGGCTCCGTCATCTTTTGTCTGATTGACTTTAGACTTGGCAACTAAGCACTTATACGTAGTGCAATGTGCATGTAAAATGACCGCAACTTTACCAAGCTTAGTTTCCTTAAATGGTATCTTTTTGATAAAAAAAAGTCGTGCGACATTAGCATCTATAGTTCAATTTATCATTAATTGACAAAAAACTCTAATAAGTGCTTAAAGTAACAAACTCCGAAAGTCATTTTTAAAGAATAGTCCCCCCCCCCACCCCCTTTTTAATTTCATTACCAGGTATATCTTTTTAATCATTAAAGAATTTCACTTTAAACTTGGCACATGTCTTCAAAATAATAAAACACTCCATTATACCCAAAACGATTTGTTCTCAAACTATGTCCCATATACTTAATTCTTGCCACTTTTGATGAATATTTCTTGTCATCCTCCAGGATCTGTTCTTGAAAGCTAGCTCATATATGTATTATCACGACGGAAACTAATACTTTAAAAATGCGAGGTATACTCCAAAAGTTCCTTGGCCGGCTCAATTTAAACAATCAATGAGCCTGTGCTGAATCCGCCAAAAAACAACTAATTCCCAAGGTATATATTACTGAGCCCGATATCGCTTTGCAGACAGGCGCAACTCGCGTTTTTGTAATTTTAGTTGAGTTGATTGGTTTGCTACTAGTCAGTCAAAATTATCCATTCGGTCATTCCGTCTAACAATCGTAGAAATGCTGTTTTTCTAGGGGCACGAGCTCGTCAGCTCATTCTTTTACATTGATTTGAATTCCATAAAGAAGTTGTATTTTACTGTGGGAACACAAGAAATTGATAGGGTCAAATTCTCCCTTTCCCACAATATGTTCCACCCAATACTCACATCCCATTATTTTTTCATTTCTACCCTAGATAAATATCAAATTATACTTATGTTGATTTATTGTCTGCAACCTGTTCCAAGTTGGCCCGGTCTAAAATTGTGTCGTCTGTTTAAGGGTTTCAGGATGGGACAAGGCTTTTAATTTGATCTAATATAGATAAATCCATTACTAGACAACAAATGTTTTGACAGGTCCAAATTTTAAAGGGGTGTAGATTACATACAATATGTGGGCAAATTAGTATTCTTAGCAGAAATGATAGATAATATTAGGGAGAAAGGAGAAAGTGTTAGTTAGCAGCATTTTCTTCTTTTCCGTATTAGCAAGGTCATCCGTCAAGATCAAATATGTATCATTAACACAGTAGTGATTTTCGCAGTGATAAGTAAGAAAATAACTTGTATACCTGATAAGGACAAGGTGAATAATCAAGGTAATATTCCAAAAAAAAATGACCTCGTGTGTTGTTTCGTCTATTCAGTTCCATCGCCTTCAGTACTATAAGTACTTTGATTTTAGCACAGCGAAGTGATATGCAAGCACTGCGTTGAACACACAAAGCATTTCGTGTCGCACAAAAGTTGATGACGTATACTAGACCTATTTTATTCGCGCGCGAGCACATAAAGCTACGTAGTACACACGTTGTTCAGTTTTTGACTCGATTATCTTCTTCCTGGGCAATTTCCCGGATACAAGGTTGTTTCCTACGGCCTGCTAAACCAGGCCAACTAGTATGGCATAATCCCTTTTCTGTACAAAATTTTGGGCCATTTTTGAGATGACCCTTACCAGGTAACTATTTTTTGGGGTCCCTTAAAGAAATATACCCATATTTGAAAATAGGTATTGGAATTATTAAATAGTTTAAAATTTTCAACATTTCCATTGTATTATAACAACAGATTATAAACAGTGAAAAATGTTTCAATGATTTTGATTTCAATAATTTCCACCAATAAAAGATCATCTTGTCGAACTTTTGGCTATTTAAAAATCGATATTTAGCTACAAAGACGGAGGAAAATATTCGAAAAGTGTTGCAATGACCTTGAAAATAGATAAAACACGTGTATGCAAACATCGCAATGATGGCGACTGGTAAAGGATAAAAAATGTAAGCCTACCTGATATACCTGATATGAATGACATAAAATCAGCTATACAAACAAAATATTTCCGTTGATATGAAATGTAGAAAGAAATCGCGATATTACTAACATAATTGAATTTGTAGTGCCTGATTGGTTCGTGAAGAATTATGAAACTATGTACAAAACTTGCGTAGTAAATATCGCTAAATTTGTTCATCCTAAACAAAATTAACGGTTTTGGACTGTCTTTCTGATTTCATTCAAAACTTCTTCGAAATTCATTCCAAATTCATTAACCTTGTCAAATTCATGATGTTGCTCTCCGTAATAATTTTTAACGATAGAATGGTAAATATTATTATACTGCAAAGAAAATTCTAGCATTTTCATTGGTTAATGCAGACCTGACAAATATTGATAGCTACGGCCGCTCCGGTATTACCTCTAATGTTTCCTTAAGGCGCCTCGACGTGAACATAGACATAAAATCCAAACGGTAATGGAAGCCATGTTTCTCTCGCTTCGCTGATAATACGACCCGAATATACACACTAGGATACAGTTGAAAAGGATGTCAGTTAATAATGTGCAAATAAAAAATGATATAGATGTCAAAAAATACCTTAAATTTGAACAAATCTGTCCATTTAAAGTGCCTAGTTTCTCGCAGTTTTAGCCAACAAACGCTTCCATATCACAATAGCACAGAGTGTATTAGTGTGACGTCACAACTATATATGACGTCACTTTGTACATGTTTACTTTTCATAGGGGCGCATTAAGGGATATTGGTGGTTTAAAAGAAATCGGTTTATACGAACGCCTAAAAATGGCAAAAAACAGATATTTAGACCTAAAACTTTGAAGTATAATAAAACCGAAATACGGTTTCTTGCCTGGGTATACGCCGATTTATTCCCGGCAGTAAAAATGATGTCAACCCTCGCCTACGGCTCGGGTGACATCATTTTTCCAGCCGGGAATAAATCGTCATATACCCCGGCAAGAAACCGTATAACTAATAACGTTTACATGTCAGAGCGACGCACATGCATATCAATAAGTTTTAACTTTAAGGTTTGTCGATATACATGTATCAAAAATCGTAAGATGAGTTGTACAAGTTGGTGTCAAGCTTTAAGTTCTGTTTGTAATCAGAAATAAATATAAAAATATGGCATATTTTAGATAGAAACTATTCCAAGTTTTCCCTATTTTGGTAATAGATTGTTCTCGTAATAATGAACATACATTCTGTACAAAGTTTCAAAATGATGCCTAGCAGAGTTTTTAGGTTATATTAAGAGATTTTAGCATGGGCACAACCAAGGAAGGACGGAATTCCTTATGAAAGCAACATCGAGATAGAACATGTCAAATGATAATGCTACAAACTAAACAAAAGAAAACAAAAACAAATCACTTCATTACTCCGCACTGATAAAATTGTATTTGGTATTTCTTTTACATACGTGTTGTTGATATTAATCATGTAATCACTAGTAAATCAGTTTAATTCTATGCGGCAATATTAAACTGATTTTATTGTTTATACTGCTGGGAAATACTAAACACAGTTAGATGATTAAGTAAAATTATAAAGTTTCAGTGTAACAAAAAATATGTTTTTTTTTTTATAATAAAAAGCGACCAAGTAACAAAATGCTGTATTATGTAAGTTTGTAATGGTAAATGCAAATCGATTATTGTCAGAAAAGAGGATAGAAATAATTGCTCTATATATGCGTGGTATTTGGTGACACAAGATGTTCTCCAGAGCACAAATAGTATCAATTTTCGCTATTCAAATGTCCTTAAATGGTATAAAATGTCGAATACATCAATAATTTTGCTCCAAGATTCAATGACGTGGCTATTTAGTTGATTCATATTCCTAATAAAGGCATACAAAAACTGAGCATTCTAAATCCGTTGAAAATGTAAGAAGGGATTTCTTGATCTAAAATCTAATAGGAAAGGTTCTACGGTTTAAAAACGATGTTCAAAAAGCAAATCTGATATGTATTCTCATGAATGAGCCAACAAAACATACAATAGTAGAAAATGTGATTTTTACGCCCGTCGGAAGACGGGACATGATATATGGACCAACAATGAATTATATAATCTGCTCATAAAAGTAACGAGATTTTCTAAAATTACTATTTTTTTTTGCTTAGAAGTTATGTAGGAAAGTGCTTCAAAATTAACATTTCTTTCGGGAATAAGAAAACAAAACACACTTCCTTTGTATTCTTAAAAAAGAAAAACGTTTATTTCCAAATAACATAGATTCTCACAAACAGGAAGTAACCACTGTGAATGTAGAAGGCACAAATGTTGGGTCTTTATACAATAAAACACCAGGAAATCACTTGCTTACAGGTTAATTTTGAGTCCGCAAACACACAAAGTGCCCTCAAATCTAAAATAGAATTTCATATGTGAGGTACAGTTAAGATCACCATGACACTCAAATCGTTCTGAAACGCTTGAAAACTTCTTAAAGTCGATAAAATCATTTCACGATTTAAGTGACTAGCGCTGAACTTTATAGCGGCTGGTTGAAGTCAGCAAATATTATTTTGGGCCGTTACATTGGCATTCAAAACTGCGGGCTAAAATTGGCGAAACATTAATACATCTCTGAACAATTCAATTTCATTTCCAAACTATCAACCTAGTCATTTCCAAAATATTCTTAATTGTAAGCAGACTGTTCTGTTATCTTAACTGATGTCAAAAAATATGTTGGTCAATTAAAGTCAAACTATTTTGGGATGATTAGTAAGCTTGTGTCATGTGTCATGAAATAAAAGAAGAAGATAATTGAGAAAATGTTGTCAATAAACTATAGTTTCTAGATGCTTGAAACAAGAATAACTGAATAGAGATGACGTTGAACAAGGTTTAAACAAAGTTTGAAACCTAAATACAAAAAGATCGATGTGTTCCTTGAACTTAATATGAACAGAAACTCGTAACCAAAAGTTATATACATGTGCAAATATCAGATACTTTCCATGTACTCGTAATTGGTATTCTTGAACTTGGAATCAACAAGAAATACAATAAATAAACACGTGAAATTCAATTTATCAATGTCGCAGGTCTGACAATTTAAAAGTTGCACATGTTTTTAACATTAACATCATTTCTGACATACGTACGTTCAAACAGGCAGGTCAAAACTACACACCTCCACTATATAAGTGCATTGGGAACATTAGAACCGGAGTCGCGAAAAGGTTCACAGCCATTTCACTCGAAGGTTTCTTCCTAAAATGAACTGTTTGGGCTATATCAAATGAGCCAGATACTGTCTTTCAATGATTGATCCAGCTTGACAGGGTTGCATTTGGAAAATACAAGAATCTGTGACAGATATCATTAAGAGAAATAATACTTCACATAAATGCTACATTTTTTAACTCGTCATCTTGCTACTCATTCAACGTATTTAAACGGTGTATTAGAACTGCTTTTTTAATTCTTTATTTTGACGGCCTTTTTCAGAGAATGTCCGATTTTGGTCGAATTATATCTTCGTCTTATATGCAGTACTCGGAAACGAGTGTAGTCGCCCGCATTCAGTGCTATTTTTTTATCTACTGGAAGATAAATCACTTAGTTACACACAGGAAATAATTTATAACATGACCCAAGTCGCGGGATTGAAATTTATCTGATAGCTATACACATATCCGTGTTATGACATCATATATGATATTTTTAATGATATCACATAGTCATTTTTAGAATAGTGTTATAATGTGGTTATTTTTAGAAACTTGCATTTCAGTTAGAAACACTGACGAAAACAAGACAAATTTAGGTAATAAGATAAAAATAATACGTACTAAGTGTATTGAATAAAAACATATCAAACTCGGTTGTGAGAATTGATAATTGTCGAGGCTCTTTTCAACTCTCCCAACCTCGTTAGATATTTTTTTCATACAAAACACTAAGTACGTATTGTATGTAATCCCATTGAATATTTTTTATATTACACGGTTATTAACACTGGTAGAAGAGGTATGCAAATGAATTAAGAATACATATTAACGTTGTGTCTTCTTTGTAGAAATGACGTATTGATGCATTTTCTGACGTCATTCAGCAAACGACGTTTACTGTTTTGCGGAATAATTTGAATCTTTTAATTAATTGTATGCCAATAAAGCGATTTGTGTGCAGGGATTTTGTCTAAACGATTCGTAACTACGGGAGAAGGATATACTGACCAATCATATTCTAGCTGCAAAGCAACTACCTGTCCATTTTGCGTTGCGCGCTCGGGGCTAAATAACGTATTGTTTAAAATCCATACCGTAGTAAATTATTTGATATAAGTACATTTGAATTTTCTCACATTTGATCTTAGTATGTAAACATGTATGAATTTTCTGGCATTTTATTAAAATGTCCTATGTTCAATTCAAAACGTATCTTTCTTGTCATTTATCCCATACAGAGTGCTTTCAGAGAGGTTGCACGTTACTATCAATGACTATCGCAATTCAGTAACACATTTTCTTTGAATTTTCTCGATTTATCGCACAAGTTCATGCCATATTATTAATAAATAATCGAACTTGTGCTCTAAATGCAGAATTTATCAACATTACATTGAAAACAGATAAAAACTCTGCATCGTCTCGTTTTTAGCTCAGCTGAGCAAGAAGTGCTTAATGTGAGCTATTGTGGTTAGGTGGATGTCCGTCGTCCGACGTGCTTCGTGCGAGGTGCATCGTGCGACGTCCGTCATGAACATTTGCCTTGCATGCACTCTAGAGGCCACATTTTTCTGTCCGATGAACCTGAAACTTGGTCAGAATGATAGTCTTGATAAGATATCGGACGAGTTAGAAATTGGGTCAACTGGGGCCAAAAACCAGGTCAAATCTTAGAAAAACCTTGTATGCACTCTAGAGGCCACATTTGTTGCCCGATCAACTATAAATTAAGTCAGAATGATTGTCTTGATAAAGTCTCGGACGACTTAAAAAATTTGGTCAACTGGGGTCAAAAACTAGGTCGAGGGGGTCAAATCTTAGAAAATTTTGTATGCACTCTAGAGGCCACATTCTTTGCAAGATCAACCTGAAATTTGGTCAGAATAATTGTCTTGATAAACTCTCCGACAATTTCAATTTTGGATCAAATGGGGCAAAAACTAGGTTACAGGGTCAAATCTTAGAAAATCCTTGTATGCACACTAGAGGCGACATTTTTTGGCCAATCAACCAGAAGTTTGGTCAGATTGATCGACATAATAAAATTTCGGACAATTTAGAAATTAGATCAACATGGGTCAAAAACTAGGTCACGGGGTCAAGTCTTAAAAAAACCCTTGTATGCACTCTAGAGGCCACATTTTTGCCCGATCAACCTGGAATTTGCTCAGAATGATTGTCTTGTTTAAATCCCGGACGACTTAAAAAATTGGGTCAACTGGGGTCAAAAACTAGGTAATTTGGTCAAATCTTAGAAAATCCTTATATGCACTCTAGAAGCCACATGATTTGTGCGATCAACCTGAAATTTGGTCAAAATGGTTGTCCTGATAATATCTCGGAGATGTTTGAAATTGGGTCAACTTGGGTCAAAAACTTGATCACGGGGTCAAATCCTAGAAAAACCTTGTATGGACTCTAGAGGCCACATTTTTTGCCAGATCACCCCGAAATTTGGTCATAAAGATTGAATTTATGCAATTTTTATGAGTTTGGATGTGAGTCAAATGGGGCCAAAAACAAGGTCACGCAGTCAGATCATAGAAAAACCTTGTAAGTCAACCCGAAAACTGTAAAAAAAAGGATTCTCAAGTTGTATAGAAGCAACAGCATTGTTTAGCTTAGTGACATTCATTCATCATTCTCTTTATAAACCTACTTTTGAAAATCTTAGACAGTCCATTCAGGTGAGCGATTTAAGGCCCTCTTGTTATCTGTTTATAGATGACTCGTTAAAAAAATCGGTGTTAAATGACCATTCATTCAATATCCTCTTTTTCAAATTTACTGTGGTGATTGCAAGTGTGTGATAATAAAAACACAAGAACTTCTAAAGTAAAAGAAAGAAAAAAAAGACAATAAGAATATTGAGGGTGAACAAACGAGAGAAAAAAGAAATGAATATACTCACTTTTCCAGAATAAAAAGAAAAGAGACGATGTTTTACAGAAAACTAATCAAAATCTTCCTATAATGAATCACTACTGCATCTGCTACTTTCTGATATAAAACGCCAATCATCAATTAATTTCCAGACAGAGTCCAAATTGAACGAGCCTATATAAGGATGTTATTGTTGGATAATTTACCGAAATG
The DNA here is from genome assembly GCA_948146395.1 of Fragum whitleyi. Classification (NCBI taxonomy): domain Eukaryota; kingdom Metazoa; phylum Mollusca; class Bivalvia; order Cardiida; family Cardiidae; genus Fragum; species Fragum whitleyi. The sequence goes on from OX411545.1 coordinate 36,771,697, forward strand.
TCGTCTTAAACCTATTACCACAAGAAACATCTCTATTATGCTCCAAAAGTAAATGCTTTAAAAAAAAGAATATGTATGATTATATAAGCCATAATGAACTACTTGACGCAAAGGGCTCGACAGTAAAATATGATATTGTTTTCATATTTTTCTATAAATTTCTATAAATGGATTCTTTTCAAACAAAGAAAATCATTCGCCGCGAACAATATCCAGTTTTATTTAACATCATGGGGAAAGCAAACACACTTAGAACTTCTAAAAGTAACTAGCTCGTTTTGAAAGAAGGGAATACAAAAAATAATCATGAGTCTTATAAGAAGTTGTAAGGCCGTATTAGCTATCAAGTGAATTACTAAGGGTCGACAGAGTCAACACGACTTGATAGAGCTAGTGGTACAAATCAAAGAAATTGAACAAAAACGAGTAGTCACCAGAAAAAAGCGACTGTTTAGTCTTTTGTTAAAGATGTTTGGCAAATTAGCTTAGTTAAAAACGTTAAGACTAAGCCGATTTTGTGGTTAAGTTAGCTTGATAATGTAGACAACGTAAGTGCAAACTAGTTCAATGTTTTAATATAAAAAACAACAAAGAAAGAAAACGCTATCTGCCTTTTCTAAATCTAAATGCAAATCAATGTCCGTGAGAATAGTGGACATTCAAACTACAGAAGTAATTGCTGTCTTTATGCGTTGTATTTGGTGACACCAGATGTTCTCTAGACCACTAATAGTATCATTTGTCGCTATATAATGATCTTTTGTCGTATAATGTGACGATTATTTCAATAAATTTCCTAACTATTTTGAGAACATTGCGCCGATATTCTTCAGCGTTTCTATTAAGTTGGGACATATTCCTTATCATCATACGAAAACTTGACAACATTCAGAAAAATGCACGAGTTGATATCTTCGTTCTTTTTTAAAAGTTAACTGGAAAAATTAAAGATTAAAGATTGTAAAGTTGGTGTTCATAAACTTGATTCATACCTATTCAATATGCATATATATCAACAAAACTATATGTGACCCGTCACGCGAAAAGAGAACATCTGGGAACTCTTTACAATAAATATTCGAAAAAGAGATCTGGTCTAGTATAGAACAACAAGAGGCCGCATTTCAAATCCTCTTTTATTGGAAGGTAGATTATTCATTCAAGATTCAGAAAATAAGCAAAGTGTGAAAAGTTTCGACCCTAGTCAGTCTGCGCAATCCGCGCAGCCTGAATAGGGTCGACACTTTACGCACTTCCCAGATGGTCCCTTTTCGCTTGACGGGTCACAAATATATATAGTTGTAGTCGGGAATGGAACGTAGATTTTCATTCTAATATGAAAGTTAAATCGTTAATAAAAAATTCAAAGCTCCCAATACTGTAAAAATGCATCTACTGATTTTTTCTCTTTCTTTTCAGACAAACATGGCTGTACTAGCATCGTTTCTTGAATGCATTCAGTGAAAACATCCTTATTTCATATTTCAGTAAAAATCGTATACCATTTAAAACATTAAAGTCAAATGCATATATAATTCCAAAAGGATTAGTGCTAGAACAAGGATTTTCCGACATTAGATTCCACTTAAAAAGAAGAAACCAAGCGAGGATTACTTGTTTCTTTATTTCATCGAAACTTTGCATACTTTAGTATAAATTATAAGGGATGCCAATTATAGTTTCTATTATAACCACGAAAGCTAGTGAGATAATACATTTTAGCCTACATAATTAAAGTTTGAAAAAGTTCTTGACATAAATAAATTAAAGAAATACTAATATATAATAAGTGCGTTAGTAATCAAAGCACTGAAAGTGCTGATGGTGAACGAACCTGGTGGCATTCTAGAGTAATATATTGAATTCAAAAAGAAAAGAGAAATTATGAATGTAAAAAAAAAAAAAAAAAAAAAAAAAAATAGGTAAATTGTCTCGACAAAATTTCACTGCAAATTCAAAGAAAGGGAAAGAGGAAAAATCATGTAAGAATAATATTTGTTAGAATTTAAGTTGTTTCTCTGTGAAAATTTCTTTTACACACTTGAAATAGGTACATTTATTAATTAAACATAAATGGAAAAATATATTTAATCTTATCTAAAACTGTCTTCAACCTATATTCAATGGTGTTTGTTTTTACAAAAGTAATTGTTATCATGTTTAAGCTTATTTCAATTATATGAATTGTTGTATTTGTTTTAACTTTTTTTAAACTCTCTTTGTTTCTTCTCAGAGGATGAAAAGGTCTTTGAGTACCAACCAAAGAAATACCTATGAATATCAGTCAGTCCTGAACTGTACTGATTGTTTAAAGTTATGATTTGTTAATTTATTAATAGTATTTTAAACCATAACCTAAGAGATACATTTTTATCATATCTGAAGCCAAAACTACTTCCGTGGTTGACATTTTTGACGTTATTCAATTTTATAACACATGCTATCTGTAGGATGAGAAATATTTAGGTATAGATTGAAAAAGGTCTAGTGTCCTATTAGTATAATTCATAGATAATTTCTGTTTAAGGTTAAGAAATTAAAGAATAACTTTTTATATTAAGTAATTGCTTCATTGTAAACTGCATACTAAAAACCTTTATAATTATTATTTTTGTAACCTAATTCCCACACCAAAAGCGAATAAGAATCTTATTTAAGAAATTTATTTTTTTACAGGGAGGTAACAATTGCATGACTATGTCTGACAAATAGTATATTAAGTATAAGTATAATACAATGTTTTTTTTTTCCTCCCGACTTTCTCCCCAATAAGAATTGAGAATCCTTTATATTGTTGGTTTATTTTTTGCAGGAGAACCTATTTTTTACCCTCAAGAGGATGCCATTAAAATCATTCACTATCGATATCTTAAATTACAGTATTGTGGTTGATATTAGACTTTTCTGCTCGGAGCTAGTTTTTGCTTAAACTGTAGTTAACCCATTCTAAACGTATTTTGGGAAGGATGGAGCCAGCTTTTATTCATCGATTAAGATTTTTATGATTTCTGTAAAAAACGCAATAACTTTTCCAGAATAATATATAACCCGCCTGTCTAATTGTTAACAAGTGCATGACGGATCTGGTCCCCCCCCCCTTGACCACGGCAATATCAACTCGTCAATTGGAGTGGTATCTAGGGTTGAATATTTAGCTATCATTTATTTAATTTTCAAATAAAATATTGAATTGATATGGTTTTACAGATTGAAAAATGCAAAGTAGAATGGCCCCAATGAAATATCTTCCGTGCCTGTCGCATTTGGTATTCGCCAATATTCGCTCCTGAGACAGACGGATACGATACGTTTTCGCTGAGAAAAAGATATTCGGTTCACCGAATATTCGAGTGTATCCTTACAGCCCTACTACAGCAACCGCAATTTTACATAAAAAATGTTAATAGCGGCGTTCATCCCTATTCAAATAAAAGGTACAGGAAAGGTTGTACATGTAAAACACGTGTCAAATAATTCTTAAAACCCGTCTCGAGACTTACTGTCGCGTGTTGAAAAGTTATGTAAAACCGCGTTTCTAATGACTCAAGGTGTCTTGATGTGTCATTCGTCTCAACTCGGCCGATTTTGTAACCTACATTTAAATCGGAGACGTCGGAGATCGCCCGAGTATTGCCGAATGTAAATTCAAGAGGACACGACCTAAATAAACACATATTTCCGGCTAATTACTACAAGTTTCACCAGCGAAGGCTTGGGTACAAAACATAGTATCTGTCCCTACGGTGTTTAGACACAAACTTTGTTTTTGCTCTAAACCCTCGACAAGCTTACGCCGATCAAAAATTCCCTTGATAAGCATTGCAAGATCATTTTGTGTTTTTCAAAGCGAATTTTCATAATCTTCAATTGATGATGAATAGTAGTATCATGCCATTAAGGAATAAAACAGTGATTTTGCGGGGAAAAATCTTGAAAGATACTTAATTGAATCTTTAGAGGCACTACTTTATTTCAAATGTATTAACATCCTACAGGATTTTCCTGACATGGTATATAACACTGGTGAACGACGTTCGTTCACCAAAAAGTAAATTGTACCTTCAATAATTTCTATGGTGGTACATCTTTGACACTTACCAAATGCAGCGCCTACTGAAATATAGTTTCGTTTAATTACATAAATCAATATTTCTACGTGTTTTGGAAAGCCCAATGTGGTGATAGATGCCTTAAAATGACATTCATTATCGTATAATACCGTAAACGCACATTATAGAAGGACATCTTCAATCCCCAATTAACCTAGATGCTCGAAAATCACCGAGAGGAAGTGTCCGCTGTTATTGTAGAAAACAAGAATTAAGGTCCCTAGATAAAATAGGATTAGGAAAATTACTATTCACTCTTTACAAGTCAGCGTTTTCCTATATCGATAGGAGTCCTGTCTAGCATTAAGTTGAATGATTTTGGAATTGTTTGTGAGTTAAATTCGTTTCGTTTGTTTGAATGAAGTTTAATGCCACTTTAAATGTCTACAGTCACATTATGCTTCCGTCGTGGACGCCGCTTTTTAGAATGTTTTTACTAGTATTTCTCTTACTAGTTTTTACCAATAAATAATTTCCTTATCTCTAGCTGCTTTCCCAAATAGGTTTACCTAACAATAGACGAGAGACGTATATTACAAAAGCTATGTTCCGCTTCCCTGAATAGAACCTTGGGTAAACACAAAATCTGATAGGCATTAACCTAGACTTACCAAAACAATAGATCTAGATCACACAATACAGCTATATAAAGTGAAAGAAACGGTGTCATACCGATTGCAGAACGTAAATACTTTTTATTGATTAATTTGTTTAAGAAATAAGCATGATCTAAGTACGTTTGCTCGACACAAATAGAAAGAAATACGCAATAGGCTATCAATAATTCGATAAGGTTTCGGCATTTCCTGATATCAAAAATTCCGAAAGAAATTGCAGAAGTTCGGAAGCTGTTAAATAATTGTCATTAAGTCGGAAAGGTAGCGTTGAGAGGTGGAGCGTTTTGAAATTCTTTCAAAAAACTTCATAAATCTCTAATAGAAACACTAAAAATGTTGAAATCAATTGGTTATATCCATGTTCCGTCTACATGCAATCGCGCTTTTGGAGCAGAGGAGTACTTACTCTTGACGAGTCTTGGAGAAGTCGACCAGCAAGTGGTCTGCAATAGATATGATTTTAGACTGCTAAAATCACTGCTACTGCTGGGCTGCCGCTCAGTATTTCTTGTTCACAACAAATTTGCTAATCGAATAAGAGTTGCATTCATTTTCGTAATGTCCATTATTCAAGTTAATAATGTAATACCAACTTTATTAAGCGAGTCATCTAAAATAGTAAAAACAAGGCTTTATCGTTTAATGTTTAAGATGACGAGTGTCGTTGATTGCTTATTTTATGAGCATAAATTTGACATGATAAATATGTTTCTGTGCCCATCGTTTGCAATAAATCGAACAATAAATCTTGAGATTCTTAATTATTTTTTCTCAGCAGGGACATACTTGTATCACGCCGTTTAAAAATAGTGTCATCACATGGATTTAAGTGTCTTTTTACATTTTAAAAGTAACGTTGCTGTACGCTCCTATCTTATTTGCGTAGTTGATTCGCAGTGTTATAACGCTTGTGTAATATAAATAGTATTTAACATTTCTTTTCTTCCCCGCCATGGGTCATTTTATAGATTGATACATGTAGAACATGCAAATTTTCGTACTTTTTTACCTACAAGGACCTTATAAATTGTACGCTATCTTCGCATTAGATACGTTTCCAAAGCAAGGTTCAGGAGGAAAGCTCCCGCTAGCTCTTCGATTTCCTCAACGACAAGCTGTTTTGTAACGATTTGATTAGGGTCCATATGTTCTAAATGGTGTCGTGTATCAAAACACAACTGGTAGTACATTTGGGAACTTCCTGCATGAAATATACTTTCACAATCGGGCAAGATTCATAAAATTGTCCTTAACAAGATTCTGTCTGCACAAAGATCATATTAATACAATATAAATCAATACTTAATTTGTCTGGTTGTTGTTTGTACCACAATATAAAACATGATTTATGAGACGTAGATATATCCTTCGGACCTATTAATAAAATATAAACACTAATTTCAAGGTGCATGACTAAATTCTTATTTTTTTCTTTATTTCTAAATATTCTTAGAATAATTATTATAATTGAGAACCTGACTATATTTCTTTTGAATTGACAAAAGATTCAAACAGTGCGTTGTGACGAGTTCTTCAAACAATGTCATGTTACATCCTCAAAAACAACGTTCAGAAACAATGGATTTTACATGTACCTTTTGTCATTTAGTATTTCATGTTTTAAAATTCATTAAGAGTTAAATTAAACATGATTTTACCTATATCCAAATCGCTTAAAGTGTGGATTAAGAACAAATTTTGTAACAATAAAGCTTAAAATTTAAAGAAAAAAATAGAATAAAATTAAAATCTTTACAATTGTGTGCCTAGGATTTGCCTTTGTTTTATTTGGGAAGCATAGTTCTCTATTATCATAATAGGTACAAAATACGTATATCAAATCACAAGCAAGTAATCGGCACATATAGCGGAAGTATAGCAAGGCTGAATAGAATTTAAACAAGAGGACCATGATGGCTTAAATCGCTAATCCGAGTAAGTCATCGCATAACATGTCAACCATGTTTTAATTACCTGCGAGTAATATAATGTAGAATTAAGGATAATTGTGAAAGAAACAAACTTAAATTCGCTCTATTGATATTGATCTTTTTTAACAAATTGCCGTTGTAGTAATGTAGATTGATCCATTCAAATGATAGTGAAACTAAAACAGAAAATAAGATATAATATTTCTATCGTTGAAATTATTTCATAACTAAAGTAGAGCTTCACCAAAGGAACATTTCTGAAAATTTTCAGCCTAATTGACGCAAAAGTGTTGTAGGAGAAGATTTCTTCCTAAGATTTTCATCAATTTTCAAATTTTTGTTACAATGTCAACTATATTTTTCAATAGAATTAAATTCGTTAAACAACGTAAGTCAAGCTTCACCCAAGAAATTTCCCTCCGAAGTTTCAGATTGATAGCCCAATGGTTTCGGAAAAAAGTGTTGACGGACGGACGGACAGACACACAGACGGACGGACAATAGACGGACGACAGACGTCGAGTGATCACAATAGCCCCATGCCATTTATGCTCAGGTGAGCTTAAAGGTATTTTATATTCAAACACCTTTTTGTTTTTAAATCACTCAAGGTGAACAAAAGCTTAGGATTTGAGCTGGTCCATTTGTTATTTTGAATTCAGTTCAAGTATGATTACATTGATAATGACTAGAAAATGAAAGAAAGTAACTTGAAAGGAATGAATGTTTCTCATATGCGGTAAACACATTTAGGGCCGTACCTCAAAGAACTGTTATGTAACCTTGTCTGGGAGAGTTAATAAGATTGACAAGAAATAAGCTATCCTAACAAGATGTTTCAACGTCCATTGAATGTGAAATGTTTGCCAAAGGAAGAATTAATTATTGACCCATCAGCATGGCTAAGCAGTTTCCGGACAACTGTAGACAGGTTGATCTTTTTACGGAATAATTGTAAGATGGCGTATTGAGGATTTTATATAATTACAGTAAAACTTGTATTAAGCGAATACTAACAGTACCTCAAAAAGGTCGTTATATAAAAATGGTCGCTTTGTACACATTTAATTACATGTAAGAATTATCCTTCTTTTATTGAATATGCATATTATTGCGAAATTCTCAATAACCCTTTGTTGTTAAAACTCAATAGAATCGTCTCATTGAGACGTCTCAATGAGACGATTCTGGTGTGTTTTAACAACATAGGATTCATTGTCAATATTTTTTTAGACCAACAATACCTACTTTTTATTTAAAGAAGGGGATTTTGAAAACGGCCGCTTAATTAAAATGGTCGCTGAATAGAATTGGTCGCCTGAGCAAGATTAAATGTATATTTCAATGATACTGACTCAAACGCTCAAAAGGAGGTACTTATCAGATTTGTCTCGCTGAGACGATTCTAATGATTATAGTTAACAACATCGTGAAATTGACAATCATTCCCATCAAAAATATTCTAAATCACTCATTCAGCGCTCGATTCAAAACAATCACACAAATCACCCAAAAACGCTCAAAATAGTTAAAAGAACGCTAAATCATAGTGTGGATTTTTATGCTACTGTGTATTTAAAGGTCTGGCTGATCAGTGAGATCACATAGATTAGAAAATAAGCATTTTTTAAAGGGAGGTTTTAAATATCGCTTATTTCATCCAATTCGGACGAAATTAGCGAAATTGTATAATCTCCCTTAAAGTTCATCAAAAACTCACCCCCTCTCAAACTCATTCAAAACCACTTAATGACGTTCCAAAATCAGTCAACTGTTCAATTTTACGACGATATCAACTATGCCGCAACATGTGGTTATATGGATAAAGGCAGCAATTAGACCAGCGCTAGCCTCTTTTATATGTACAGTACCTCGGTTGTGAAGAACAAGCTTGTTGCTAATATTTGGGATATTTAACGCTGCATTCGAATTAAATCATAGCGAAAGACATTGGGTTTTGATTTTTATTTGACTTGCTAATTCTGTAAATTCAACAAAATTGAATAAATTAAGTGAAAAGGGTCACTTAATTATTCCGTGCCGATTATAGACTGGCAGGAAAATTTCATTTTAACCGTAGTGTGCATTAAGAAAAAAAAACAGAAAGAAATGGGAAAATAGTAAATAAATTATTACAAACACGTTATTTATAAAAAAAATATATGTCCAAGACAAAGTAAATCGCTTGTGACAGCAGTCCAGTAGTAAACAAACCTTCTTCACAAATCAAATGTGTTGAAAACCATTTTAACATTAATAGAATTGGCATTATACTTACCATATTTCATCCAAAGAATATTTTTTAAAGGTTTTGTAGAAGATACTTAAAGTACCAATTAAAAAAGTAAGTCCCGCCCTGCCAGTTCCATATTTATGGTCCAATCAGAATTTCGCGAACAATTTTAAAGAGGGTTACCTAAGGGACATTTGGGAAAGTTTCTTGGAAATGGGCTTTTAGGGCATAGCTTCAATAATGCGCTCTGCCATCAGACTCAGAGAAACCATACACTCAAAAATTGAGGAGAAGAAAACAAAGTATTCCTGCATGTTTTCATTAATTGTAGAATCTATATGGCACGTGGACAAAACGTACGCGACAGAAATCTGTATCTTGGCATAAGCTTCAAATTTACGATGTTAGTTTAAAAATGTACGTAGCTTGAATCAAGTGAGCTTCATCGAATCAGTTCAAACAATCCCTATAAGAATGGTCATACAATTTGTTGTAGCTCGACTGTCTCGTCGAGGTAGTCATTGTAAGGGGCATTGGCATTCGGAACATCACTCGGCCATTTCCGTAAACTACAACAGACCTCGGATATATATAAGGCGGATGGATATGTAACAAAATCGTGCATTTTGTTAGGCGGAAACAGTGTAAGAAAAACTAGCACTGTAGAGTTATATCTTTTACAGTAAATAACGGCTGAAAAATCTTATTTTTTGAGAATGACGAATCATTCTCAAAAATTAAGATTTTTTCAGCCGTTATTGAACAATATAAAGATATTTATATTAGGATACAATGGTTTCACGTCAGTGACTTAAACGAGAAGCGTTGGCGACGTCGAATGTTTTCACTAACAGTTTCGAGGGCTAACGCCATTTTAACTGACGTCATCGAGTTTTTCAAAGGTTTTCCGTAATTTTTAAAAATAGTCCGTCTATGTACATCCGAAGTTGATCGTGAGATTGGCCGAGTGGTGTTCCGAATGGGGGCATTGGCTGTGCCAGCAGTTTGAAATACTAAAACTACGGACGTTTCTCGGACACTCCCTTGAAACTTGACACGCTTGTTCAACATCATATTAGAAATATAACTTTCCACGAGGAATACTCTACGCCCACTTTTGGAAAGGCTATACCCCTTTTAAGCTTGTATTTTATAACAAATATTTGTAGCACCTGTAAACTGAGCGTCAGTACCATTTACGGCGCATTGTGTCTTTTTTCTAACCACATTTTAGTTTTTCATGAGAATTAAGCTGTGACCTGATTTCTTGAAATCTGTCGAAAAGTAATCCATCAGATGGCAAGCCAATCTGCATCCATCAAAAACCTTTCGACAGACAATTTATACGGATTAATTCCGTCTGTTGCACATAGGAAATCAACTTTGATACACTATATGTTTATAGTCATTTTCTTTCTTCTGAAACAAATTAAAATGACATTCTTGAATATTGAAACTGTAATCGATGAAGGTATTGTATATTCTATAGTTGATTCACTTGGAAATCAATTTTGTTTGTTTGAATGGGTTTTACGCCGCTTTCAACAATTTTGCAGTTATATCGCGGAGGCCGGAGCACCTAACAATGGATTCCTGGTATTTCTTTCACTTGTACTACCATTACACCCTTTCCTAGCCTCCGACTGCTATCTCGCTTAGGTTTACGATTATCTACCCATTGGTGAGAGACAAACGTCGGAAAGGATATTTGCCGCCACCGGGGATCGAACCCACGACTTGCAGATTGGAAGTCTTATGCCTAACCAACTGCGCTATGGTGGCGGCTCTTATGTTTTCGAATGAGACCCCTCTTTACATTTGTGTACTTGTGCAAAGTCGGCGTCATTTCTAAAACTTTTCAAGAATGGGTTCATCTTGGCTAGTGTTATCTTTTTTATTTGACTCAAATAAGGTAACCTAAATAGTTTGATGAATTAAATCTGTAATAGTACATTTTTATTGACATCTTTATTTGCAGTGATCGCAGCAGAATAATAATTGTGGTGATAATAGAAATAGGATGCTGTAAAATGTGAGTAATACAATTTTCTTTCTTGAACTATTAGATCATTATACATATATCACACAAAGCTCTTGAACAAAAGTGAATTTTTAATCGTGTTTTTATTTTGGCTCACCTGAGCACAAGGTGCTCAAGGGAAGCATTCAATGACACTCAGGATCCGTCGTCCGTTGGTCTGTGTGCGTCGTCCATCGTCAACAATTTCTAAACAGATTTTCATCTCAGGAAAGAATGGGTATATCTCAAACAAACTTAGAAAAGTTACTTGATGTCTCCTCTTAAAATGCGTTCGTGAAATTTTGATTGACAAGAATTGGGGCGTTGCGGTGCGTGGTATTTTTTACCCTGAAATCTTTAAAGACCTTCTCCAAATTTACCAATGGGAGGATTTCAATTAAACTTAACAGAAGAATTCCCTTGTGTGATCCTTTTTAAAATTTGTTCGTGAGATTTTGATTGACCCCAAAATATAAAAATGGAAGGTTTATGTTCTTACTTCAAATCTTAAACATCTCAGTAATAAATAATTGAGGTCAAACCAAACATGACAGAACTGTTCCTTGAGTTAATCTCCTAAAAAAAGTCCCCAAATATCTTTTGTCTGGCTCGTTGGCCCAGTGGTTAGCGCGCTCGACTCGTAACCTGGAGGTTGCGGGTTCAAGCCCCACCGGAGGCGGGTAGTGTATTCGGGTAGGTCACTGTACAGACAGGGACCCAGTCCACCACAATGGTCATTCGACCCTTTATCGTGTTATCCTCGAGTTGAAAAAGAAATGAAAAAACAAAAAAAAATTGATACCGGTGGGGTAGGGCAAGGCTGTTTTGAACAACGAAATCCTTAGTCATCCTCCGCCCTGAAACAAGAGGGTCAATTTCAACAGAACTTGGCGGAAATGTTCAGGGTAACCATGTCCAATCAATATGAGCGTGGCAACACAGGGCCTATTTTCGCTTTGAATTTTTAGAGAAACACATACTCCACTTCTATGCACTTTTAAATGGATTTTTTCAGGAATGTTACTTTCGAAACTAATAAAACTCAGTTTTGGGCTGTTAGGGTCCATTCTTGCCTTCTTGTTCTTATTATATTTTTTCTTTGCCTAGTGCATTCAGTTTTGCCTTAGCTTGGTCCTAAGAGGGTGACGAATGCGGTTCTATCGACCTTAATTCTTTCTTTGGCTAATAACTCATTTCCAGGAAGCAGAATCGAGAGCGGTGATTCTTTATTTTAAAAAAACTTGTTTCCTACTCGATGTAGAGTAAATAGTTCTTAACCAAACCAAAAAGGATTAACTTTTCTAAGACTTCCTTATGTGTACGTTTAGCGAACTCGAACTTATTTTTGTAAAATCCATAGATCTAGCTTTTTCTCCTTAGAAATTTGTATTTAATTTGATAGAACAAGAACTAAGTACACTTTTATCTTCTAACTTATACCTTTTAAAAGGGAATAACACTAAGTAGTTACTCGTGAATCTCTTGTTTTGAAATGGACGAACGCGTATTCGACTGTCATTATTTTTAACATTCATGCAATAAAGCACGAAAAATGTCAAAGTCTTTCCTAGGACAATTCATTATGTTAAGTAGAAAAGAAGTACTCCCACCTATTTCTTACATAAAAGCCGCAAGAAAAAAGTCCTAGTCAACCTGGAGGGACATAGAGTACGTTCTTAGAGAACATCAAGTTCACAAAGAAAGACAAATGCTTTTATCTTTGAGGTCTCAATTAAAACGGAAAGATGCCATTATTCAATGTCGCTAGAAACGTCCTCAATCGGGTCTCAATATATCGAAAGGGCGATATGGTTAATGGATATACAATCTGTCTGTGAAATAATCTCCGACGCTTAATAACATGAATATAATCCAATGTAATACCATTTCCAGTGCAAAGGAATTAAAATAGGACCTATCCTTTTGTTTTCGTCGATAAAAACGGTTTAAAATGGATGTGGTGCTTCTGCGAAGAAAGAAAATAAGAGAAATAGAACGCAAAAAGAAACTTACAGAAATAATTCTTCATAGCAAAAGGCACTCACAGAGGTACAAAAGCAAAAACAAAATTACACCGTAATACACATTGAAATAGATAGAAGGCAAGAGAATGAGGGAAAGAAAGTAAGAAACGAGAAGCGGGAAATTAAAAGATGAAAGATAGAAAGGTGGGGAGATAGATTGAAAGATAACCAGCCTTTAAATACAAGAAAAATACGCAAAGCAAAACGCATAATCGCAATAGATGGATTTAGGATGAACAAAAAAGACATCAGACAAAACAGATAATACAAGAGGGCCATGGTGGCCCTAAAATCATCCGAATGAATTTCAAAACTGTTAAATGTAGGATTTAAAAAAAAAGATGATGAATGTTCACTAAGCTAAACAATGCTGTTGCGTTTATACAGCACTACTAACTTTTTTTGCATGTTTTCAGGTTGACTTGGCAAAATATGTGGTCTCTATAGAGTAAATGCAATGTTTTTCTATGATTTGTACTCCTGACAAAGTTTTAACCCAATTTGGCCCAATTTCGAACTCGTACCAAATTGCCTTAATTCAACATCTCCGATAAAATTTGTGTTTGATCGGGCAAAAAATGTTACCTTTAGAGAGCCTAAAAGATTTTCTACGATTTTACCACGTGACCAAGTTTTGACCCCAGTTGACCCAATCCGAACTTCTTCGAAATTTCATTAAGACAACTATTCTGACCAAATTTCAGGTTGATCGGATAAAAAATGTGACCTCTATAGTGCATACAAGGTAAATGTTGACGACGGACGACGCGCTACGGATGACGGACATCCACCTTACAACAATAGCTCACCTTTAGCATTTCTTTCTCAGATGACCTTAAACGTAGAAATAGCCAGGAAACATCAAGGGCGTAACTCCTATTACGCATTTTACGCAAATGCGAAAAAGAAATATTCATCTGTTGAAAAATATCGTTGATGAATGATCATAACATCGAAACTACAGCTTATCAAAGATGTAGTTTCCTTTTGATTATTTACCAACGCCCAAATCATAAAAAGGGAGCGAACGGAAGGCATTCATTTTTTGTCACAGTCCACATATCGCCTTTTTCCTATATATTCTTTGGTTGTTGCCTTCTGAGTGCGTATAAATTCCAAAGTCCTAGATACGCCTTTGAACATCACTTAAGAAATATTAAGAAATTTTAAGAATAATAAAGGATATTTTAAGAACTGGCACTGAGAATTGAAGTACGTCAACCAACCGTCAAAATCTCATAACAAATTTGAGTGGAAGATTGCTAAAATTTTAATAGAACGTAGAATGATAATTTTCCTTATTCTTACTCTTCGTTTATTATTCAAGTGCCTCCATCCATCAGACACGTGTATTTCGTTTGATCTTTGGTTCGCTAGAAAATTTCAAAGGGAAGTTACTCTCACTTTCTTGATTAAAAAAATTCAGCGATTCTCTTTCGTTTTTCCAATTCCGCCAAACTGCACTTTTGAACCATAACCATACACTTGTTTTGCTCTTTGTAAATGCAATGCATTGATGTACAATGCAAAACAAGACAAAAAACTGCCGAGTTACTTTTATGATAATGTCGGAAAGAAAATTAAAAATATAACTGCTTACTTTTAACCTTAATTTTAAAATTGAAAAATACATATTTTCACAGGAATTCAATTGGGCACAGTTTTTTTTAATATAGGGGATGAAAAAAATATCTTTTTGATTTTTTGCCTTGTTTTGTTTTGTTTGGTTGTTTTATTCGCCGTTTTGTTTCACTCTTTACTTAAATGGAGTAGAAATAAGGTTCCGGACAATAGTTAAATAAATGTACGAGAAAACTTCCTTTTCGGACTCTAGGGGACTGACTGATTAATGAGTGCTCAGATTGCATTTGCAAGATAAAACAATTATTTAGTTGTAGTAATCAAGCATTCTTTTCTTCCCGACATACTCCATGACCGTACGGTTTTCTTTGCTAGTTATTATCATTATTATTACTTGCATTTTATTTGAGCCTGTGCGTGAGATTCCCAACAATTTCAAGTATGCGCAAGGCAAAGACTCTGACCAGCCTTTTCATCCGCACAGTCTGACCAGAGCCTTTACTATGCGTTTATTAGATAGAAAAGGTCTGAAATTATCTGTAGACCATAAGTTACTTTGTATTTACAGTATGTGTCTGCCAAGGCTACTCAATGTCGCAAATTGTTCAAATTGTCACACACAGGCTCATTTATTATTATCATTATTATTATCATTATTATTATTATTATTATTATTATTATTATTATTATTATTATTATTACCGTCATCATTATCACCATTTCATGTATTACTTTTTATTTTTATTACACGTGTTATTATTAGAATAAATATTATTATTATTATTACTATCTGAAAGACGACTTAGAAATAGCTGCAAGGAATAGAATATAATTAATGAAATATGACATTTTCGTTTGTATCATTTGATTTTATAAAATTGAGTTTTACGCCGCTTTCAACATATTTTCAGTTGTATCGCGTTCGCTGAACACCTAACAATGGATTCCTGGCATTTTTTTTTTCACCAGTACTACCATCACATCCCTCCTAGCCTCCAGCTACTATCTCACATAGGTCTACGATTATCAACCCATGGGTGAGAGACAAATAGTCGGAAAGAAGTGTTGACAACATTGCGTTCTTGTGATTTGTGAGGTAGTGGAATCATTAGGACATCTCGGTTAATACTGCTAAAGTTCATTTTTTTTCGAAACGTTGCGGAACTATTTTGGGTCCACTACTTTACTTGACGTTTGTGTACCAGATCAATATAATAAAATTGTTGTTGATATCAGCAAATTCGAACAGAAATGTTACTGTGTAGGTCTGCTCTTTCACAGAGACAAGTTAAAATATCCTTGATGGACGACCAAAACCTTGTAACTGCAGCTTGAATAAAGCTGTAATTACGAGGTTTTGATCGTTCAGCGAGGAAATTATTAATCGAGATAATTATCATAAAGCAGATATTTTAATAATTATTTTATCAAATCAGCATTGCTGAAGTTTATGTATTTCATTACTGGAACCAAACAATTATCGCTTTGATAATTATTGTAGACCATTTGAAAGTGAAGTGATGATTTTAAAATCTCGAGATTTCGGTACTAAGAAAGTAAAAAAAAAGTTGAAAACGGACTTCGTACCAGGAAATTTGCGATGAAAATCAGATCCATGTCTCATTTGCAAAATTAAACAATTAGTCCGTAGACATGCATTTATTACCGTCAGATTTATATAGACTATAAAACGTGATCTGAGACATTATCTCGGAACTTCCTCGAAGTCTAACGAATCTATGACGTTTGTGAAGCAGACCAATATGATAGTAGCATCACTATTTGAAATATCATTTCCTTTTTCTCAGACTATTGATGATACCAGGAAATATTTGTAAGAAAATGTTATAGTTGCCTTCTCTTCCAAAGGCTTTGTTAAAAATGCCAAAATTGAGATTATTGATTTTTTAGGCAGATTTTTTTTCTATTTTACAGCAGATAAGCTCCGGTTGCTTTACCCCAAAAGCACATCCTTTATACTTTAAACATTCTGTTATTATTTTGATCTTTCTAATAATATTGGTAAAAATAAAAAAAAATGATCAAAACTCTCCTAAAATCTTTAAAAGTCAAGTTTTGAATTGGCATTGGTTTGCCCGAAAAAAAACTGTAAATTGGGTTCTTTGAAACGATAACTTTAAAAACCTTGCGATCGTTTGATAGAGGCTACAGCACCATCACCAAACTAAGTAAGACTTATGGAAGTTATTTCGTCAAGTAACCATAGCTTTGAATTAAATTCATTATCCTTTTCAAATCGAGCATACATTTGTAAGATGAGACTTTCAGCGCATTCACTCCACATTCAAACAGGAAGATATTCCAATAATAAAACTCCGCGAAATGAAAGGATCTGCTTATTATGTGATAAGGGTGTTGTAGAGGATGAATACCATTTCGTTTTAAAGTGTCCTAAATCTTCAAATTTACGAAAAATTACATTGATTCGTATTATACCGAGAATCCAAGTATGTTCAAACTTGTGCAGCTTTTTAGTGCAAAACAGAATGAAAAACTTATAAATTTAGCGCAGTTCATTAAATCAGCTTTGTCGCTTCGCTTTCAAACGATCTATAATTGACACATGTAGCTTACTGGTGATTCCGTTAAATACACCAAATCGTATATTTTCACCTATATACATATTTATATTTATATACATACACTTTTAAGTATATTCTTTTTTTCTCAAATAAAAAAGTCGCTCTACATATTTCTTGACCGTCCTCGAAATTGCCAAATATGTTCTCATTTTTCTTTTTTTTTTTTTTTTGTTCGCTTTGTGTTCGTATCCTTGCGGGCTGCTAGAGTCATTCAAACGCAACTATAGTATATCTGGGTTTGTGAAACTATGGCGACCTTCCAGTGATACATCTTCCTAACGAAAATTTGACGAGAGTGTGAGATTTATTTGCCATGACCTATATATGTTAAATTACTATGTTCACAAGACTATGTACTACTGTACCTGTCTAATAAAATATTTGTTCTGTTCTGTTTTTTGAAAAGCGACATGATTCGATCCTGGTCAGCTTACACAGTTTGTTCAGGTTGCTCAAACAATAGATATGAAAACATCGCTCGCTGATTTACAAATACGCCAAACCTCTTCTCATACATTCACCAGTTTACTTGTTCTCGTCGATTGACCGATGTTTTCTCGAATCATTTGTTGTAAGTAATAAGTTCTGTCAAAACAACAAAGTTTCCTTGTCTGTTGTGTCAGATTCTTGAGTAATGATGAATTATCTCACTCACTATTCTAATTTATTGCTTCATGGACGTTTTACATATCGAACAAAGAAGGAAAATTGTCAATTTTTGCTGAATAGTAATTGAGTTCTTCCAAATACTTTATATTTATTTGAGTTGCTTCTGTGGGAAAGTAAAATTACATGAACTATATTTGTTATTGATTAATTAATCGGTAGATTACAAGCTGATTAAGTAGTGCAGAACTGAGATATTTTTTGACTAATCGAATATTGGTTTGTTGCCTTGGTGACTGGTTGCTTCGATAGATATGGTTCGGGTGAATTGATGCACGAGCCGACGGATGTATGGGGTCGTGGATTCAGGGAAGCTTTGAGCTGGCAAATGAATATACCGGTTGTAATTTAATTAAAGTTAGTAAATAATCGGTCCATATTTACCGGGAATAATCTCTATTAAACGACAACTTTCGTAAATCAACCATCATCTAAACGTTCCCTCACTGAAAGTAAATATTATTTTATTCTTAGCTCAAAATATTTTTGCTATCCTAAATCATTCATGCCTATTTAAAGAAATTTCGTTTGTTTACAAACACTAAAGATGAAAAATAAAATTATTCTATACTGTTTTGTGGTACGGGTTTAAAATGCCATCAGAGATGAAATGTTATTCGTCCTCGGTGTTATTTAATGCACAAGTTGTTTTTATGAAATTACTGTTTTCGATCCTTCTACTTTTCCCGAAAGTTGTATGTACGACAATTTCCCTAAACGACATTCAGTATGGTCCCTTAACTTACTATTCTTCGTTTGTCCCTCGATGGGTCGCTCTTTTTATAGATTTACTGTATGGATTGCTTGACAATGCTATACATTTGTATAGGGAATATCCGTAATTTAGTAACTTATCAAGACTAATACTTTTCTCCTAATACAGTTAGTAAAATGGTGAAATTGACATTCATCTCATTCAAAAACATTCTCAATTGTCCACTCAGCGCTTCATTCATCCGTTCAAAATCGTTACAAGCTGCGGATTTAGCGTCTGATTGGTACTTGATGAAATATGAAGCTATTTATAGAACCTGTATGCATACTTTTATCAAAAAGATAATAAATAAAGCCCATTGTGTTCATCCATAAACAAAATCAGCGAGATGTGAGTACCTCCCTTTATTTTCACTCAAAACTCACTCATCACGCTCATTCAATTATATTCCAAAAGCATTTCAAAATCATTTAACTTGTCGATTTCAAGTTGTTGTTAACTGTAACAACAAAATTTGTATTTATAAGTCTTATTGACAGCATAATCTCAATCAAACAAGCTTACGCAATTATACTAACAAGTCTACTGACCTTACAATCCGTAACGCGATTAATTCATTTTCAAGACTCTAGCTGATTGATAGATGTTTAGAACGGCAATAATTGGCATCACGTCAAGTTGCGCAAGAGAGTTGAATCCTCTTAAATTTGTTTAATGTAACAAAAACCTTGCAGAGTTGTGCAATGATTTCGTACAGTGCAATTTTCTTTCATATCAAAACTACGCATTGTTACAAAATGCCTATTACAGTTAACGTGTAATTATTTTGATATTCGTTAAAAGCCAATAGCATTTAAAAATCCATTTCCACCAGTATAGTAACTAACATCTATATCATATGAATATGTGCCTTTGTGTTATGACGTCACCTGAAGAAGAACCTAGTTACGCCGATTTCAAAATCTCACGTGATCATTTATATTGCATTTCGTATTGTTTTATTTTTTGTATTAATTTTCAGAAGGCCATGTTTAAAAGATTTTTGAATACATGTATATACATGTATGTATGAGTCTTAACATGTTTACCTTCTCTAAATAAAGCTATTATTATAGTTATTATAATTATTATTATTATGATAAATAAACATGTAGTTAATACCGAAATTTTACATGAAAACAAATAAACAGGAAAAAACATCCCGAAGGTAGGCTAAGCCGTATTTTTTGGAACGTGTTACCTTCTTAAGTCACATGATTTCCCTACTTTTTTAAATACTGGTATAAATATGCCAGCATAACAAAAACTTTTTCAACACTTTGCTTCTCTAATCTGGGTTTTTTGCCTTGCTGCATGAAGTGCACTCTTTTGGCACTACGAATAGCCTACTCTCAACTTTTGTTGTATTTTTCTTACACGACACTTTTGAGATACGAATAACACGACAATCTCTCTACAGTATACAATTTTCTTGGTTTAATTAACTTAATTCCCGAGGTATATCCCTAATTCATCAATCCTAACTGTCAGCTCGGCGTTACCAACTCAACCAAACCTATCGTTAGAAAAATTGCCACTGCGTGCGAATCATTGAGTTTTGTTGAGTTCTGTTTTGTTAAGAAAGAAGTTAGATGAGTTGATATGTTAAAACAGTGCATACATTAATATATACATGCTGGGATTCCACATCCAAATAATTTGATTACTAACCGTGTTTACGCATGTTCTTAGTCATGACGTATTTTGCGAGTAACGAATTTGTAAAGTGTCAGTAGTGAAAATCGATTTTTACAGGTTAGAATCGGCTAAAACCCGTTTCTTCTGTTCGAGCCTTGACGGAAGCACATCCTCCTTTCCGATATTTTCACCGAACAACGGATGGGTGATCGTAACCCTAAGTGGGATAACAGCCAGATGCTAGAAAATAGTATATGGAAATACTGGAGCTACAATACAAGAAATTCACTTGAATTGCTTTCTATTGCTTCAAGAACCAATCAGACGTTTAAAATTTCAAATATGTGAGTGAAATCGCGATTTCGTTTTTGCTTTATTCATTTTGAAGCTAGATGTTGATCTTTTATCTCTAAGTCACTTTGAGCGTTTATGAATGGTTTAAGTGAGCGTTTTGAATGAATGAATGGAGCGCTGAATGAGCGATCTAGAATGGTTTTGATTGAGATGAACGTCACTTTCACAATGTTATTTACTGTAGAAGATGACATAAATACGGAGACTCGAAACAAAAATTTGTCATGTTTATGTACTTCGTTTCTGCAATAGAAAGAAAAGCTACCCATATGTATGATAATTTCTTTATCTCACAGATTGTCAAAAGATATTACTTCCGCTAAACTTGCACTCGTTTTCTGAATTCATTGATACTCGGAGTGCTTAGATCTTCCTCGCGTAATTTCTATAGATGTGTGTTTTATTTAAAAGAACAAGACGTGTTTATTTAACACTAATCCCCCACCCACACACTGTCATTTTCAGAATTATTCAACATACATGTATTTGACATAGAAAAAATAAACTTCACCTTTACAGAAGAGCTCAAACTTGGTACCAACCGAAAGGTCTTGCCACAAGTAATGCTCAGACTCTATCGCCTGTTAGTCATGAGTTATATTTGAGTTATTTGAGGGGTCAAGCGGACATTCAGACAAACAGACGGGTTAAAAGCAATATGCCGCCATGTTTCGTTGCAAAAGGAATTGTGTCAATGCCATTATGAAATGTGTATACTTGCAAGGTCTTTTTTTCATTTCCATTTATTTCTTCCTTTCTTTTTGCTATCAGGTTGTATTTTTTTTGTGTGTGTTGTTGCTTTATTCGTTCTTTCGTTTGTTTGCTCGTTTGTTTGATATTGCCTTCGTTATCGTTGTTGTTTTAAATTCAGTGATTTTATTCTACCTGATTTAAGTATTCATTTTTAAATCAAAGCGATCTGAATGTTGAATTTCTTTGATATATTCCGTTTAAAGTATCAGAAAAAGATTGATACGTGTACAAAGTACCATGATTTGGATCTATGATATCTAAGCACCGACACTCACAATTCTTAATTACAAAGGGAAATTCTCTCTTCTAATGCTGTTCATGGCGAATTCCTGCTTAGACAGCTAGAATAGACCGAGACCAGTTTGTACAAACGTAAATGCTGATCTTGGGTTTTACTGCCCGCTTTTAACTTACTTAAAGGTAATCATGGTAAAAAAAACTTGAATCAGAAAGGTTTAAAATATCCCTAATAATTAGTTTTATTTTTCTTTTAACACTTCCTTTTCATAAATTCCCTAGAATAGGAAATAAAGTATGTTTTGAATCTATGGGCGACTATTTTCACAAAAAACAAAAGTTCTACAGCGCATTACGAAAATATAAGGTTCATTATGTTCTGAAGAGTATTGACCCCGTCTTGATAACTAAAGGCTATTTATCTAGTCCGACTCTAGCCTAATTAGACGTCAATGTCAGCCTAACAAATACTTATGGTAGTAACAACCTGAACCTTCATTGGCGTCCAATCGACGTGGTTGTTTTTTTAAAGATGAGTCGTTAATTGGTAAAAAACATGTCTTATCTGATTGTCTTCCAGATCGGGACACACGTAGAGGGTAAATGACCAAAACCTCGTTTATAAATAGAGGATATTGAATGAGTGGTCATTGAATACTGAATTTATTAAACGAGTCATCTATAAACAGATAAAAACGAGGCTGCACCGAGTTTTCATCTGTTTTAGATGACGAGTTTAATAAATTCTGTATTCTATGAGCACAAATTTTATATTCTGTTTATAATATGACGCGAATTTTAGCGAAAAACAGTCAAAATTCTAGAAATTCAACGTTTCAATTTTCTGCGAAACTTATAACGCCGTTCAAAAATGACGTCACAAAAACATAGATTATGACGTCATTTTTGCAGTTACAAATATAGCGTTACAATTCGCTCTGAGCTCATTTGCATAGTTATTCCACTAGTGTAATAACACCCGTGTAATATCAAAAATATTCAACGGGATTATTTCACTCCGGCGACGTAGGTCATATTATAAAGTTAGTTCCAAGTTTTCAGTAACACTGCAGAGGCTGTTGAACTTACCAATGGATCCCTGGTACTTCTCAAACAAATACTACCATTACATCCTATCCTGGCCTCCAGCTGCTATCCAACTTCTGTGTAAGATTATCCACCACTCGATAGGTAAAATGTCAGAGAGAACATGTGGCATCGCCGAGGATCGAACCCATGACATCACACGATTGAATCGTTATATCTTTAGCTACATTTATGCCCGAAAAGCAGAGGTCCTACAGCGCATTACGAAAATTAAACACCAATATCAGCCTAGCAAATACTTAATAATTTCAACAACGTCAATTGCCGACCAATCTGTCTTATCTTCATCAGTAAATACGACATTTTGGCTGCCCATTGACGTTTTTATCCACTCATATTATGAGTTCGAGACAAACAGGAGCCCGTTTTACTAAACTTCTTACGAAAAGTTTCATCGTGAGTCAAAATCACAAATCGTACCCGGTATTTTCATTCATTGTTAAATTCTGCCTAGCAATATCTCATTAGAATCATCCTCTTACGACGATTACATTGAGATGGTGCATGGCAGAATTTCATATTTAGTTACTACTGTAGAAGTAACTTTAATTTTTAACTTACGCAAAAAAAAATGATCGTAAGATGTTTAGTAAAACGCGCACCTGAGTCAGATGACCAAAATATCGTCTATACAGCTAAATCCAAGTTTTAGACGCCCACCGACTGTTTTCATCTGACCATATTAAAGTCTAGGTTAAACCTATTTATTTTACAGCGATGGAAAACAACTTAGCTCAATCCCGATTGTGCGTCCTAGAAATTACACCAGTGCTCGCGCGTTAGGTGTGGGCCGGTGAAAGAACCAAGATAGAAAGTCGCTCCCGGGAATTGAATTCTGGACCTCTTTGTCAAAAGGCCGAATCTCTACATCTAGGCCACAGACATCACAAATTCTTATAGCCAAAACCCCTTGTACTAATACTATTGAGACATTTCAATAAAATAAAACAGACAAAACACCAAAAAAGTAAAGGACAAAGTAGCGTATGTAGAAAGTGGAAAACAAAACATTGATTATATAATATCAACCGTTTACAAGGCATGGACAATGGTATCATTGTTTCTAAACTTATGAACGAAAACCACATTTTAGAATAGATAATTCCAGCAATTACGTCGGCACTTCTTTATCAGTACTTGTATCATTTATTTTGTTAAATGCATTTTATTTCTTGTTTTAGTTTGTTAGATTTTTTCTTGCATGATATAAACAATGTGACGCCCGGGTTTAATACCCCATTGAAAACAAGTTTGAGCACGCAGACACTTTGTATTCATGCATACAAAATAGTGCAATCGCATATCCATCCCGTATGACTATGATTTTACAAGTACATGTAGGTTCATACCTCATTTTATGAAACAAATCTTCTTCTAGATAAACTACACGTTATCAAAAAATTAATTTTGCAACAAATATACATCTCATTTTGTATAATTGGTTTGCTCACCGATTGATTAAGATTTCTTCCTCTTGAACTACGCATTTAGAGACAGTGATTTCACTGACTATTCTGCAATTCAAAATAAATAAAAAAGGTGTGCTTCCGAAAGTGGAATGGAAAGAAATGAGACCTGTAGAAATTCCTGAACCTTCATTAATCAGAAAACATGGATTACTGGACAAGATAAGCTAGAGTCTGATGCATGTTATAGCATGTTCCTGCCAATAATTGTTTACTAGTATCTGTTCGAAAACTGATGTACCTCTATCAAGTCAATGGCGCTGAATAAAACGTTAGGCTTGTTTTATGAAATTTTAGAAAATCATTTTAAGCAATCATAGTCTTTTTTATATGAATTAGGAACCATACAGTAGATAAAAGAAAGTGCTAAAGCACAAATCATTTCTTCATTTGCATATTTTTGTAATAATCAACTTTTTTCCAGGTCTTACTGGAAATGAAATTGTTAGATCTTTTAAGGAAAATGGGTTTTGAAGAAAAATGCCAATGTAATGAGAATGTTAGCGCCAATTTAATATTTGTGTGACACAAATAGCCAAAGTAGAACAATTTTAATTAGGAAGTGGCCCTTTTTAAGTAATCTGTTTAAGAACGACAAAAGCACCGAACAACCTTGGCAGAAATTATTTAATTGACATTAATTGAAGTCTGTTTTTTAAGAGTGCTCTTGTACTTCATCATCATCCCGCGGTCTTTTGACTTGAAAATATAACGCTTTCGTCCATTTTACTGAGAATGTGATAACTTGAAGTTAGATTATGACAAACGTACCAACTACGTGTACTATTTATTTGCAACCCTCTCCTTATATTTGCAAAATAAGAACTGTCATGTGTTTTAGGTTTTTGGCACATTTAGCTCATTATTTATGACGCCGTGCTTTGAAACTCGAGGTTGTTCTGTTAACAACATCGTGAAATTGACATTCATCTCGATCAAAACCATTCCAAATCACTCGCTCCGCGCTCCATTCATTCATTCCAAACACTCAGTAAAATCATTCAAAAACGCTTCAAACTCACTTAAAAAGATAGAATCGACAACTTTATTCAAAATAAGCAAAGCTAGAAAAAGAAATCGCGATTTCACTGACATGATTTAAATTGTAAGCGTCTGATTTTTTGAGAAAAATGGGGCTTTATCATCCTGAACAAAATTTGCGATATTGGATAAACTCCCATTAAATTCACTCAAAACTCGCTCTACACATTCGTTCAATTCCATTCAAACAAAATTCTAAAATCATTCAACTTAAAAACGTAATGGAATGATTTTTGAGAGAGAATGATTTTGGAATGATTTTAGAACGAAGTTTAATGAATGTGTGGAGCGACTTTTGATTGAAAGATGAAAGAACCCAGATAGATAGTCGCTCCCGGGAATCGAACTCGGGACCTCTACGTCAAAAGGCCCATGCCGTAACTCTAGGCCACAGGCTTACAAAATCTAATAGCCAAAACCCCACAAGAACTAAAAGCCGCCGTCATGGCGCAAGTGGTAGCGCGTCGGACTGTCAATGTAAAGGTCCCGGGTTCTATCCCCGACGACGGCACTCATTCTTTCCGACTATTCGTCTCTCAACAAGTGGTTGATAATTGTAGATCTATGTGAGATAGCAACTGGAGGCTAGGAAAGGGTGTGATGGTTGTACTGTTCGGAGATTTACTAGGAATCCATTGTTAGGTGCACAAGCTGCCGCGTATAACTGAAAAAAATGTTGAAAGCGGCGTAAAACTCCATTCAATTAATCAATAAATGGTTTGAGTGAGTGTTTGGAATGAATGAACAGAACGCTGAGCGAGTGATTTGAATGGTCTTGATCGAGATGAATATCAATGTCACGATGCCATTCGGAACACCACTCGGCCAATCTCACGATCAACCTCGAATGTACATAGACGGACTATTTTTAAGAATTACGGGAAAACCTTGGAAAAACTCGATGACGTCAGTTAAGATGGCGTTAGCCCTCGAAACTGTGAGTGAAAATATTCGACGTCAGCAAAGCTACTCGTTTAAGTCACTGACGTGAAACAATCGTATCCTAGTATGAATATCTTTAGATTCTCAAAGAACGGCTGAAGAATCTTAATTTTTGAGAATGATTCGTCATTCTCAAAAATTAAGATTTTTCAGCCGTTATTTACAGTAAAAGATATAAATCTACAGTGCTAGTTTTCTTATACTGTTTCCGCCTAACAAAATGCACGATTTTGTTAAATACCCATCCACCTTACATACATCCGAGGTTTGTTGCAGTTTACGGAAATGGCCGAGTGATGTTCCGAATGGTCACGATGTAACTAACTTTACAACTGGCTCGTAAATTCTCCGAAATGCTTAAAGTAATAGGGGTTATTGACCTCATGTCAATTCCTATCAGTCATCAGCAGTAAAAATGATTATTTGCTTGTGTTGAGAGAATCTACATGGTTCATCCGATTGTTTATTTCTATTGAATTACTTTTACGGCTTTTTAATCGTATGCCCTATTTCGTATACAGTTAATTACAATGTGAAATTCACGGTCCACCCGCTCAATCGCTCTACGTTCCCTTCATAGCAATCATGCCACTCGCTCAAATTCTTTGAAATGCTCCTATAATCATAAAAAAACTTCTATAACTTTATTCAAGTCGCCTGAATACTAAATGATTGGAGGGCCTACGGTAAGCCATATTTCTTGTTTATTTAATCAAAGCTTAAAATGGAGGCTTAGTCCTCTCAATCGCTCAGTAACAGTTAAAATACATCGTGAAATTGTCGTTCATCTCAATCAAAATCCATTCTGAATCGCTCACTCAACGCTCCATTCATTCATTCCAAACACTCACTCAAACCATTCAAAAACGCTCCAAATCACCAAAAAAGAAAAGATCAACAACTTCATTCAAAATAAATACAGCTATGAAAATAAGCGTGATTCCACGAACATAATTGAAATTTTAAGCGTATGATGGGTAGGTGAAGACATAGAAAAGTTTGCACAAGACCTTGGTGCAAATTTTGTTGAAGGGAGGTAATAGATATTCTGACCAAATAGCGATAATTCATTCTCTCCCTTGAGTTTCACTCAAACTTCGCTCTACACTCTCATTCAACATCATTCCGAAATCATTCCAAAATCGCTCACCTTATCAATTTCACGTTGTAATTAACTTTCGTTAGCCTGCCACTCCCTCAAATCGATTGAAACATTCCGAAACCTATCAATCGCCCCTTAAAAACTCGAATAAGAGTGTTGCTTGTACCATTTCTTCGTTATGTCTTTTCATAAACCATAGGTGATTGTTTCATATTTCTGTTGTCATTCAGATCATTCGATAACTCCTTCGTAATACAAATCGAATTAAGAAACGAGCGCCTGTGTCAGAAATTTTATCCAAGATTTTTTCCCTTTGTAGTGCTATTTGAGATTCCCTCAAAGAGTTTGGTCAATGAAAATATTAAATGCCATGGCAAGCAAACCAGAAAATTCAACAGGCTACTTTTGGAATAGAATTTTTAGTATGAAAAAATAAAGATCTAATTGGATAGAAAAGATTAGGTTGAAATATGTTTTAAAAATGCATGAAACCTGTTTTGTTTTCTCGCTTTTTCCAAGTGACCCAGACGATTTTGACATTTTATATTTGCGGATGACATATTTTACCGCGATTAGAAACGCAAAACACAATTTTCCACAGTGAAATTAAAAAATGAAGAAATGAAATGGAAAATTAAATAAAAATACAAATCAACATTTCAGAAATCTTTAATAAGTCAATTTAAGAGCAGACCGACATAGAAAGATTTAAATCTAGATTTTAACTTCAGGATTCGTGTATTTTGATCGAATTATTAATTCGATGACACAATTTTGTGTTCGCAGCTTTTTTCAAAGTTTCCACACAAACTACAATTACAGTTAACACCATCGTGAAATCGACAAGGTGAATGATTTTGGAATGGTTAAGGAATGAAATTGAATGAGTGTGTGGAGCGAGTTTTGAGTGAATATAATGGGAGGTAATCCAATATAGCAAATTTTGTTCAGGATGAACAAAATCAGCTATATTGATTACCTCCCTTTAATAAAATATTCGTACTTTCTCGCTAATGTGTCTTCTTGGACCAATCAGCCACTTTGAAAAATCCACATCAGGCAATAAAATAGAAGAATAGATTGATCGATTTGATTTAAATTTAAGTTTTATTGAACGATTTCGAAATGTTTTCAAAAGATTGTGGAGCGCTTTTGACCGATTTGAGTGAATGTTTGGAATGAGTGAATGGAGCGTTGAGTGAATGATTTAGAATGATTTTGATCGGAATCTTTGTCAATTTCACGATGTATTTAACTGTAGTTACATCGTGAAATTGATATTCACCTCAATCAAAACCAATCTAAATCGCTCACTCTGTGCTCCGTTCATTCATTCCAAACACTCACTCAAGCCATGCCAAAAACTCAAACCCATTAAAAAAAATAGAATCAACAACGTTATTAAAAGTAAATGTTGCTAGAGAAAAATCGCGATTTCACTGACATAACTCAAATTAAAAGCGTCTCATACGTTCTTGAAGAAATAAGAAGCTATGTAAATTAAGAACTTGTATGCATTTATTTTATTAAAGGGAGGTAAACAATATCGCTATTTTTTCATCCTGAACAAAAATTGCAATATAGGATTACCTCCCATTAAATTCACTCAAAACTCGCTCCACACACTCATTCAATTTCATTCTTAAATCATTCCAGAACCATTCACCTTATCAATTCCACGATGTTCTTAACTATAGTTCCTCTAAAACTTGTTTCTTTATTGAAAAAATAAAAAATCTGCACTTTTTTGTTTCTTGAAATTAAACTATAACAGATCGATGACTGTTCTAAATCGCTCGCATGGTACTCTATTTATTTATCCCCAAAAAAGTCACCCAAACCATTAAAAAGTGCTCCGATATCGCTTGAGCAAGATACTGATGACCCTTTGCGTTACAAATAGTTTCGACGTCGGCGTTAATATAACGTTCCGTTTTTACTAAACTGTCTTCAAGCCAACATTTGCAAACGATATATTCCTTTTATTGAAACGCTGTTAATCTTTGCCAAAATTTAAATTCAAAAAGTTTGTATTTTATTTATGACACAAAATGGACACGGATTTCCGAAGATTCTGGCACAGGTCCTATAATATAATGCAGGGTAGGATTGATTCGGTGTGATTTTAAAATACCCATTCAAAGTAAAGATATACGGGAGATATCAAATATTTGTAGTGGTTCAAAAATAAGATTTTGATTTACAAATAATATGTGTTTTTAGATTATTGACTAGATCTTATTATTTAAATCAAGCACTTTCAATGAAGATTTATACGATGATTCCGAAGAAATCGCGTTTATCTGAACCAATCGATCTTGCCACAAATGATATCTTGCTTTGAATAGAATTTGATATTTTAGTTCTTTTTTATTCAGCTTGATAAAATAATTTCTGTTTAGGATGTTCTCAAACAGATCAGTTTATGACAGTATCATGTTTTTTTTATTATTATTTATTTATTTATTCTATTTTATTTTGTTTTATTTATTTTTTGGTTGCATTTTGCATTTTGCATTTATTTTATTTCATATTGATTGAAGTTTGAATCTCCATCTTCTTTTCTATATATTATGCGTAACTTTGGAGTATCGTAATTTATTCCGTCATAATTATTATAACCATAATTATCCAGTGTCATAAAATTTAAAATACAAAAACAAATCAAATCAAGCATGTAAAATGCGAATACATTTAATCATATTTTTTATGCTTTTGCTTGATAACGGGGGAAAATCAACGTCGCGTTCTGAAAAATAACGTAGGTGGGACATTTTGGGGTGACTTTTGTATTTATCAATAAAATCATAACTATTAGGCGGAGAATTGAAAGAATAATATATTTGTAAACAGAAATGAAAATGTATTTTTCTATAGAAATTTTAATTCAATGCAACAAGTTAAAGATGTAAACTTTTTAGGTGGAAAATAGCAATTCTTAATTATCGACGTCAAAAAATGAAAGTGGGACATTTTTGGTGACTTTTGTATTTTCGCTTTACTTCTTAACGGCGCTTCAAAATATAATTTTATTTACATTTTTCTAATCTATAGAGAAAATGTATTTTTTAAGGTAAAAACCAGTTCGATTAGTGAATTTTACACAGAACAGTATAAACAAGAATGCGACTTCACTTACATCGTCGTTAAAGTGGGACAGCTCTTATCTTTTTAATCTATCATTCGTGCGATCTTCATTTTTCCAAATACATTCTAAAAATTAACACTGAAGAAAGCAGAAACATTATTACTTCGTCCAGAATTAAAATTATTATTGTGATTACGGCCAAGTAATTAATACAGCAAAATGAAAGACCTCGACCGGAGGAAAGTGTAACGTGGGACACGTCGTTTTTACATAATTTTTATACGTTTAAAAGGCAAAATAACCATTGTACATTAAACATAATAGAGATCTTACCAAATAATCAAGTAGAATGTTATTTCACGCAAAGTTTGGTGTATACTTCATTAATTTCTCGCGAAAAATAAGGATTTTATCGAAAAAACAAGCGCACAATATCGACGTTTTTGTCAAGTGTCACCAGTATCTTCCTAACGTCTCAAAAAAAACTTTGAAATTGTTCTTGAAAACGAAAGACATTTCATTCAAATCTTTAAATACGATTTTATTGGTGGGTATGGTTTTCAAAGCTTCCAAATGGTTCGTAAAGACACAGAAACGGAAAAGTTCGTAAATTTTCTACAGAAGTATTTTAATATTAATAATAAATCGTTACATGTAAATAACGATATCATGTAACCTCCCCTTTATTTCATTATAAACTCGCCTATCCCACTCATTCAATTCATTCCGAAATCAATCCAAAATCGCTCTGTCGATTTCATGGTGTTCTTTACTGTTCTACAAGACTTGCGTTTTTTTTTTTTTTTTGTTTTTGTTTTTGTCGCAATAAACAGATAGTTATTACCGTTTATTTGCTTGTTTTCAGGGGTTTCACCTATCTTAACAGTATTGCAGTCGTGTCTTATCACAATTGTATTTAACTGTGGGATAACATTTCATGATAATAACTTTATGATGATGTTTGCTTTTTGGTTTAAGGCAATCTTTTTTGAAAATATTTCACATGTGCAAACATATTTCCGATTTCCTAATTAGATATTAGATTTTCTTAAGTTGGTATAAAATTTGGCTATCGTTTCTAAGGTAATTAAATATCTAAATCCAATATGTTCACATATTTAGATTTGTGATTATTTCATATAAACAGTAAACGACTGCACAAGTTAAAGGTATTTTTACACGTGAAATTAAAGAGTTGTGTAACGGCCTGGAGAAATGAAGGGGCATTGTGCATTGCATTTGTATCATGGCGATTTGTTTTTAGGTCTAAATAGGCCTCAATAAGGTTTGTGTGGGTATGTTTGTTTGATTCATTATAATTATCATTATTTTTATTGTTACTAATATCATTATTATTTATTGTTTGCGTCATATATGAAAAATAAACTTCACGACTAAACGAAAAAAAAATCTTTCTTCGAGGAAAACAATCTTCTTCTCATATCTATTTTGACCGCTAGGACACGTATTTTTTAACATGTACAAAGTATCCTTTTTTTCTTCTTCTTTTTTTTTCTTTTCAAAATTGATTTAAAGGCAGTCTCTTCGCAAAATTTTATCAAATTGTTAGATAATGAAGGGGATTTTTCTCTTCGTGAATTTATAAGCCGAAAAACCATTACAACACGTATATATGAATCCGCATATTCATACATAAGTGTAATAAGCGTTTTTCTTTTCATACCTGCATAAAAGCAATTACATGTTCTCAATAACTCAATATACAGTACTTGCAAAACCAAACATATACTATTTTATCCAGTACAGTTAACAACATTGTGAAATTGACAAGATGATTGATTTTGGAATGATTTAAGAATAAAATTGAATGAGTGTATGGAGCGAGTTTTGCGTGAATCTAATGGGAAGTAATCCCATATTGCAAATTTTGTTCAGAATGAACAAAATTAGCGATATTGATTACCCCCCTTTAATAAAAAATGTATCAAAGTTCTATACCTAGCTTCTTTTTTCTTCAAGAACCAATGAGACGCTGTCAATTTTGATTATGTCAGTGAAATCGCGATTTTTGTCTATCATTTTTTTTTTCAATGACGTTGTTGATTCTATATTTTTCGATGAGTTTGGGCGTTTTTGAATGGTTTGAGTGAGTGTTAGGCAAGAATGAATGCAGCGCTGAGTGAGCGATTTATATTGGTTTTGATTGAGGCGAATGTCAATTTCACGATGTAACTAACTGTAGCCCTCGTTTTACAGGTAGATTATCCACATGTATTCAATCTTTCCCGGACATGATGGCTGTCGGATCCTATGGAGATATTGTATTCAATGATTGTTCTTCTCAAGAAACTATTAGAACTTTCTAACTTGAAAAAAAAGTGGAAGAAATAAAGAGGGGATACATACTTGATAACGGAATATATACGTTTTAATAATACTGAAAGGTTTGTAAATTTCCTTCATTTCATTTAAGTTTATGCATTTCATTTTGATCATTTAATTTTAATTTAATTGTTAGTAAAGTTATTGCGATTTTAGTAGTTATTACTTTATTTAGTTTTATTATCATTATTTTTATCATTATTATTATCAAAAAAGCAAAGCGTGAAAAATTGTTATCTCATTCTTTTCACATCTTTGTCAAATATTCAAATTTGTAGACTTGCATCAAGTAATACATGTGAGACGTCGCAGCGAACTGAGGCTATAAAGCGTAACGTAATTTGACGTTATTTTGTGGCGTAAAATTGGAGAAAAATCAAACGCGTTTCATTTGAAACAACTATATGCCATATTTTGAATTATACCAAAAGAGGTGGTTAAAAATGTGAATAACTATTGTGTTCAGTGACGTTTCAAATATTTACAGGGTGAAGAATCTCTGTAATTACGAAACAAAAATAATTTTATATAAACAGAAGCATTTAATTTCCGACAAAATAAAAATGGTATTTAAAAAGACAAAAACTTTTTATTGTTGGTCTTGCTATTCTATAAACTCATCAAAACCGAGGAGAGCTTTTTATTAAATTTATTCCGGTGAGTATTTGATTTTTTTGGCCAGTAATTTCGAAAAAAACGATAAAACGTGAAGCACGCAACGTAAAACGTCATTAAAACGAGACAGCGTGACATTTTTTCAGACTTTTTTAGCATTCTCGTATTAAGCGTTAAATTCACAAAATATAGATTGTTATATATTTTTGGAAATAATAGATTGACCATTTTTTCTAGTTTAATCCTTATTTAATTTCATCGACATTTGGTAAGATTTTGGTAACTCCTCGCGAAAATGGTACGGAAAAAATGATGTAATTTCAAAATGCGTGACATTTTTTCAGACTTTTTCACGCGAAAATATTGTATTTAATTAAGGAACGAAAATACACCAAATTCAAACTGAAGAAATAAAAGTCTGACCATTTTTCTTCAATGTGTTTAGATTTGACAATTTCCTTTATTTTGTATGATTATTTTTACGTTGAAATTTTTCAGTCGTCATTTTTTGCTTCATTTTTTGCAGCGTTACACTTTCCGCTATTTCAATTACGTGAAGAGATTTTCGTAAAATTTCATCCAAAACTTTCGAAATTCACACTGCATTTGACCCAATATTCTATGTGTTTGTGTGTAAAATTTTATTATGATAAAGAGTGTATCCGCGATTTTATGGCATTTTGAACATGTATTGAAAGAGAAGCATGTTACGCGTTACATGCGGTTTTTTTGTGATTTTTTTAAAAATAAACTTGATAATATTTTTCATTCACAGCCACGGGTATCAGAATTTAGTGTCTATAAGATAGAGCTATTCAGACGCTTTAAAATGGTGTAAAAATGTGCACTGTTTTAGCCTATACAGCGATTTTATTTTAAAATTAAACAAAAATATGACTGAATTTCATAAAATAGCCCGACGTTACTCATGTACATATCTTTTTGGGGGAAACCAAATTGGGGTATCTACTATTATTTTAAAGCGGTAGATACTATCTTTGGCCATCCAACGACGAATTATATACAAAGAGATTTGTTTTAGCGTTTTAACGAAGACATCATTTCTTCCAGAACGCGAAATCGCATTACATTATCGACAGGGAAAAGATTGCATTTTTTATCGAATATCATTTAGACACGAACAAGTCCAATACTGCGCCGATGGGGGTCTATGAAAATTTGTTTTCTGTTACTTTTCAAGATTGCCCTCTACTCATGTTTGAACGGCACTGATTACCGGGAAATATTTAGTGTTGTTAACAATGACACCGAGGAAACAAAAACTTTTATATTGTGAAGGTTGATGAAGGACCTATTCACTGGAGTATTAATTTGTTGACAGAAATGGGGAATTCAATTACTTCGGGGTTTTTTTTTTTCGTCATCTTTCGAAGAGGCACTTTTATGAAATATGATTTTTATCTCAGTATTATTGTGTCAGTGAATCTTTTACTCGTTTTTTAATGGAACCCTTTAACGTGATTTCACCGAACTTTTTTTTTATTAATTTAACACTTTCCTGTTTTACAAAATTTTGCACCTGTCCAAATTTAAAGGTTTTGCAGACGAAAATTTAAAGTGGATTTAATTTGAAAAATAACCATTCAGTAGGGTAGAAAATAGTGTTGAAAAAGAAGAGATTGCTTCTGACAAGCAATTTCTTCTTTTTTCACAATGTTTTCTCAACCATAAAATCACAGGCACGTAAAATGCAGGGATTAAACAGCAAAGGGTTAAACAAATGAATATCTTTGGTGTAGACAAGAGAAGATAACAAAAAAACTAAATCTTCTATTTTTCAACAAATTCCTTTATCGTGGGTATTCATTTTAATCGTCTCAATAAGAAGTTTCTTATAAGATGCCACAACACAGAATTTGTGTTTATTTTTTCAAAATATTACAATTTCAGAATCTATATAACTTTTTTGCTGTCTACACAAATCGACCCTAGATATGCTGAATGCATTTAGTCTGACAATAACAATTTACTTTTTTACATGTTCACTGGTCGTGACGAACGTCGATCTATATTTCTTTGTGAGTTATATCTTGATTAATTCATTAATTTAATTATCTATATATTAAAGGGGGGTATTCAGTTGATCCGTTCTCGAACGAGTCGTTTTCCATGATCTA
Source organism: Fragum whitleyi (assembly GCA_948146395.1). Lineage (NCBI taxonomy): Eukaryota > Metazoa > Mollusca > Bivalvia > Cardiida > Cardiidae > Fragum > Fragum whitleyi. The sequence continues at coordinate 36,807,059 of OX411545.1, forward strand.
TTTTCCGAAAGGTCCTTCCCTCGCATGACGGGCCACATATTTGTATATGGAAGCTTAGAATTAAACAAAAGTGAATGAGAAATAATGAGCTTAGCCACATTTTACGTTGCCTCTCCCTTCCAGAAATTCATAATTTCAGAAAAGCTGAGGATTATTGACGAATACAAAAACAAAGCTATTTTATTTGAAAGAGTTGCTTTTAAATAACTGTAACTGCAATAATTAGCATCAATGCGTGTCTCGTTGGATAATAAACTGGTTTTGTGAAAGATGCACAAGAGGACTTGATTGTTGGAATTTATAAGCGGATTGACAAGACGTTACTTTGGGAGGACTTTCATATAGGGAAGTATATGTGATCCACCGGCGATTGTTTGTTCATTCGACTTTTTGTAAAACAAGTTTTTGCATTTTCCCGTATAATATCTTATATGACAATAAATTGGATTATGAAACAATCACATGTGATGTGATTAACCCTAACATTATGATTTTTTTTTTTGTGAAAACAAACCTAAACATTTTTAATCATTTGAAAATTTATCTCAATAATGAATTTTCTTGATATCAATATTAAGTCATGTAGACATACCAACCTAGACTGGCACTCACTCCCAGAGTTTAGATTTAAAAGTAAACAAGGTGCATAACCACTTTAAACCACAAACCAACCACACACATATATTGAGTTAATTTTCTTAATCTTAAATCAGGCTTAGAGGCATGAAACATTATTTCTATCTTTCTTTTTTTTCATATATATATTTCTACCACTGTTTAAGAGAATGTCACCAGTCTAATACCAACCCAAAGACAGTTCATCATTATCTAAAGTGGCAACCAGAAAATAGACGCAAAAAAATGACTTATACACGACTTTTTAATGAATGGTCGTTTGATTGCTTTTAAAAATGATATTGTAACACAGATTCCATTACAACTATTTATGGAAAACTCATTCAATATCATTTCGAATCGATTCAAAATTATTCACTTAATAACACTTGTTTATCATTATGATATCTCCTGAGCACAAAGTCCTTGGTCACATCTATAAAAATCGTCTCTTCCAAAACTACTCTCAGATTATTTTGACACTTTACAGGAATATTTCCTAGGTACTCACTCTCAAAAAGCTTCACAGAGTAGGAATCCTTGCATAAAAGTCTGTGTGCTATGGCAACAGAGCAGAAAAGCATAAAAAACTGTAAAGACAATAGCTTCCATATTTGGCATGATGCGATGTCTACAGCTTGCCAACTAACAATTCATATAATTGGTATACATTGAATATATGTTAGGGATTCTAAATCTCACGTTTTGCATCTTTCCCTTCATCTAATGGTCAAAGGGAGAAAACTGTGAATGCACAAATAAATTATCTAAGTTTTATTCTTGCTTACTTCCCCTGTTTATTATCAAAATAAAATTGTTCAAGAAATGAAATATGTATGTTAGCTATAAATGTTTCGAAATCAATCCTTGGCGTGCTTCATAAAAGCAAAGCAAATTGTATAAAAATATTGCTGAGAGCACTCAATACAATAGTCATGTGTCGCTATATTTTTAGCTCACCGGAGCACGAAGTATCTATCGTCCGCCGTCCATAATTTCTTTAAAAACCTTCTCCTAAATCAATGGGCCAATCTTGATGAAACTTGACATTGATGTTTCTTCGGTCAAGCTCTGCCAAATAGGCTCATATAACTAAAGCTCAACATTATCTATGGTTAACCATGGCAAAAGGCTGAGGGAAAATAGGAAAATCTTTAAAAATCTTCTTTTCCGAAATATAGCTTTTATATTTTATGTAGCAGTATCCAGTGGATCTCTACCTATATTGTATCATGATCCTAGGGGCATATTTGGGCTCTCTGTGGGCGCATTCTGTTTACCATAGAGACAAAGAGTGAAAATCTTTAAATAAAACTTCTTCTTTGAAACCAAAAGGCAAACAGCTGTCATATTTGGTACGTAGCATCATTTAGTGGACCCTTCCAAGTTTGTTTGTATCATAATTCTGGGGTCATTTTGGGTTTCGCCAGAAAAAATCATGTTTAATGTTGAAAAAAGACTGAACATTTTCAAAAAACTTCTTATCTGAAACCAGAAGGCAGACAGCTTTTATATTTAATATGTAATATCATCTAGTGGACCTTTACCAAGTTTGTTCATATCATAACCCTGGGGTCATATTTGGGCTCCACCCGGGGCATCCCTTTTGTTATAGAAACAAAGAACAAAGACCCTCAAAAATAATCTTCTCTGAAAGTAGAAGGCAGACAGCTTTGATATTTTGTGTGTAACATCATCTATTGGACCTCTACCGAGATTGACCCTTAAATCAGGTTCTTGTACCTCAAATATCTGAAAATATCATTGTTTGACCCTCGAGATTTTCTGCCAGAGAGGTAATCTTGACGCCTTAAATTTCAATTATTGTAAATTGAAATTACTGCAATATTAATATATAAGAATTAATTGCTTCTGCATATCTTTGTATAATATTCCCAGATACAGTTAGTTACATCGTGAACTTGACATTCACCTCAATCAAAACCATTCTAAATCGCTCACTCAGCTCTCCAATCATTCATTCAAAACACTCACTCAAACCAATCAAAAACGCTCAAACCCATTAAAAATATAGAATAACCAATGTCATTCAAAATGAATTTTAATTGAGAAAAACCGCGATTTCATTAAAAAAAACATAATTCAATTATTAGCGTCTCATAGGTTCGTGAAGATTTAGGAAGCCACGTATAAAACTTGAATGTATTTTTTTTATTAAAGGGAGGTAATCAATATCGCAAATTTTGTTCATCTTGAACAAAATTTACGATATAGGTTTACCTCCCATTAAATTCACTCAAAACTCGCTCCACACACTCATTTAATTTCATTTCAAAATCATTCCCAAATCAATCATCTTGTCAATTTCACGATGTCGTTTACTGTAACCCCAGATGGTCTCATTTTGCGTGAACGGTCACATATGTATATGTAGTTCCCATAAGTGAGGTGAGCGGTCTAGGGCCATTTTAGCCCTATTATTATACTTTATATTACTGAATAATTATTATCATCAATGGAATAAGTCGTATCAACATTTTCTGTATCAACTTTGAATTGGGATACAAGAAAGTCAAGAAAGTTATATGTAATATTTTTCAATCTCACTTGATTTTGATTTTTAGGTGTTAATCTTGCGTCGATCATCGATATATATCGTTAATGTTACGTCAAACATCATTGAACTCGACCATGGACAATTGTGTCATATTCCCCTTTTTTCATTTTTTATCATGTATCATGACACTTACTATAACCTGCATAACAACATTTGGAAAACGGAATACATGTAATTGCATTTGAACTCGATACTTTATTTCGTGACTCAGGAACATATATCATAACAAAATGCGGATATTTTGTCATGACTGGTTTAAAGTGAAAAACTTTTCAACATACAATGTATATCTCCACACGCAATAACGTGTTTACAGAAAGTCAAATATTTATTTCAAAGTACTGCTTTATGACATTGCGTTTCTGAAACAAGAATTTTGACGGAATAACGATAATATAACATCTTAAACAAGAGGGCTAGAACAGCTCATCTGAATTTTAATGGTCGAGTGGATGTGGCACAAGGAACATTGTTGTAAAGTTTCATTGAAAAAAAATCTAAATGCTATAGGAGTAGATGACTCCCGACAAATTGAAAATGAAAAAAAACCCTGTCCTTCCACATCATTATTTATAGAGTAATGATTATTTAAAACACAGATGTTGGATAGGGTCATCAAAGAACTATTTTGAAAAGTTTAATAAAAATCCCCTTATAATTAAAAAAGATGTCGTTAAAAAATCGATGTGAAAAAAATGTCCCGCCCTGCATCACTCATATTTGAAATAAAAATGAGCCGGTACGTGAGATTGCCAACAAAATCAAATATGCGCAAAGCAAAGACTCTGACCAGCCTGTGCATTCGCAAAGTCTGACCAGAGTCTTCACTATATGCTTTGTAGATAAAAAAAAGGTATCAAAATATCTGTAGACCATCAGGTTACTTTATATTAACATCATGTGGATATATACGCCGCTCAATATTTGCACATTATGAACATTTTAAATTGTTGGAAATGTCACGCATAGGCTCAAATTTGCATTGACCCAGTGGTGCAGAATAGCTCAGATAAGCCAAAAAAAAAAAAAAAAAAAAACTTCAACAATATACACCTTACACACGGAAACCCAACGAGTAATTGACTTACAAACAATTTGAAAATCCATCACTTTATTTCTACCACTCCTTCAAATTCTTTTTTGACGAAACGATACCACTCAAACAGTTTTGATCAAATCACCCGAAGCAAAACATGCCACAAAAACTTTTATTGAACAGTAGGCCCAACATGTATTTTATCAAATCTTTTGAACATGAACGAAACGGCAAAATTCTGTAACGACCTTTTGATGTTAAATAATTAGTCATGAAAAAACTAAAATTATTTATCGATTTACCTTTAATTAATTCTATTTAATCGAAGCTCCTTGAAATTCGAAGGATTAAAATTTCCTCGTAACAAATTACGCCGTTTATATATGACGTCATCAAATGAATAATGAATCCATTTGCACAGCAATAGCGTTGTTCTACACTCTAAGCTCGTATGCATTTATAGCTATTCACTAGTGTAATACGATTAAAACATCTTTAAATTGACATCCAACTCGATCAAAATCATTCTAAATCGCGTCATTCATTTTTTTCTAAATTCACTCAAAAACGTTCCTAAATCTTCAAAAAACAAATTTTTAGGTACTTACATGTAAATGACACCCAAAACTTTCATGTTCAAACGCGTGAGATAAACAAACTAATAAAGCAATAATTTTGTGACCTTTCAAATTACAAACGTCCTTCGGTGTTAAGACTTAAGTTAATGTTCAAACTTTTCACAGCATTGTAAAAGCTATTCTGTGTTATCCCTCGCCAATAGGGGTTACAAATACTTTGAAAAAAGAAATAGCATTTTTATATGAAATTTTTCATGGAAATCGGCCTAGTGGTTCAGGAGGAGATTTCATTAAAAATTTCGGGCTCAAAATCAGCCCTGCCCTGCCACGCCCATAAATTCAATGTATAGGCCAACCAAAATTTCGCGAACAATTTTTGAAATGGGTCACCCAAGAAATATACTTTGCGTTCAAAGATTTCAAAGTTAAATAATTGCAATCCAATAAAATAAAGAATTCTGATTGGTTGAAATCGCATCACGTGGGGAAATCCATTACACTTTATTTCTGTATAAAATGCAATATGTCTATCGGGAAACCCCCGACCTTCGATCTGAATGTCCTGTGTTTTAGGAACTCGAAAACCCCTCGTTCCCCTTCCATATCGTAATATTGATATTTAATATATTAGAAATTAAGATATTTTCGAAAGAATTTATGACTAAAAGCATGCAGTTCAGATTCTGAGTCGATGTTTACAGCAAGTCGACGAAGACCACCAAGCAACCCTCTCAGCTAAGCCCGATCAAGATAGTTTCGGTTTAAAATGCAGAATAACTTGTCAAAATTATGGTTAGATCATTAGTACCTCTACGAATGTCAAATTGTCGTTTATTTGTGTACCATTTGTTTAACTTTATGCCGTTTAACTTCAATAGCGAGAAAAAAAAATACACGATCTAAAAATAGATTGTGTAATACACGCAGAAAGTAGACTCGAAACTTTAATGTTTAGCCGAGTATTTTGATAGTTTCTTAGACCAAGAGGATTGCAATTATAAGGGCAGAGTGTCTTTTTCACAGCGTTTATAGGGGTATAAAGTGCAATTGCCTTAGCACATGGCTTAAACATAACGCCCTACGGGCGTTATTTGCCATGTGCTAAGGCAATTGCACTTTATACCCCAATAAACGCAGTGAAAAAGACACTCATCCCTATAATAATACCCCGCCCTGCAACGCCAAAATTTATCGACCAATCAGAATTTCGCGAGACAATTTTAAAGATGGCCACCATAGGAACATTTTGGCAAAGTTCATTGAATTTGGCCAAACGTTTTAAACGAGCATTTGCACGCTTCAGAAGATCAAGTAAAATGGGTGTCATGTTGCGTTATATGTCCAGTTTACACTAAGCAACATTTGTGTTTCAAAAATCATACGAAACATAGAAACTGTTTTTCACTTTTTAACGGAATGTAAGGCATATAACGCAGTAAGAAATAAATATTCTTGGTGTTTTATCACCTTTTGATTGTAATGATACTATGCAAATCTGTATACATCTTATGTCAAGTTCAGGATTCAAACATTGTTCTTAAAGTCGCAAAATCTACGTATATCCTTGGAAGATAGGGCAAGATTTAATAGAATTAATTCCTTATAAATTGTTCAGCGCGAATGCTGCAATAATTGCCGAATTCAACAAATTTTATTTATGACATCAAGTTAAATTTGTATTGCGTCTTTAAAGTGTCATAAGTAAGTAAATGCGCCTTCGATATATTATACGCATGAAAGCAAAACAAGATCCGTAAGAATTCACCATTCTTGTGTAACTATGTATCTAGTATGATAAACCTTTCTTACCTAAATCTGCGAGTATAATTTGTGTTGTACTTGTAGATGTACACACCACTTGAATGTATATTCTAATAAATGTTTGCATAATGGGCCAGAGGCCTATACATGTAACTATATACTTAACAATTGAATGGACTTTTAAACAATCTTTCAGCCATATATCGAAAGGTCACATTGTGTTATCTGATCTGGGTATCACATAGGCTCGGACCCTGTAATGCCTTGCCATGAGGCACACTAATTTGACTTGTGGCGTGGCCGGGATTCGAATCCACGACCTTTGAATTCCCTGGGATAATAACCCCGCTGCATTACAACCAACTTACTTGGACTTCGCACGTTTTTGGTTCTACAGATACTTCCTAACCCTTGTCATGCTGAATAAAAAATCTTGGCAAAATTGCAACAAAATCAAAGTGCTCAAAGCTCTGGATGCACTAAATGTAATTAGGTATGCATTTTAAAAAATAAATTTTCTAGCTTTTCTGGTTTCAAAAAAAGGAAAAACAGGTGGTATGGACAAAGATCAGACTGCACATATGTGCAGGATGATGCTTGTCTTTAAATCCTGTCAAGGCAGGAATTTTCCGGGTTCAGCATGACAAGAGTTAAACGTGATATTCCGGCGACAAACGAGAAGTAAAAATGAAAATCGTACTTATGGAGATCCAAAACTGAATAAATAGGAAAAAAAGGTCAAGGGTTGTTATGTGCAACATTTTCAAAAGAATGAAATGAACAGGCAAAAAGATGGACACGAAGCAAGCAAAACAAATTTGCTTGGATATTTGTAGCAAATCGCATCAAAATATGAAGTAGACATTGAGTTGTAGTTCCAGACAAATTATGTAATAATGTTATATAATATGAAGAAATAAGAAATTCCCATTAGGAATTATAATAAGGTTTCTGTTGTGTCAAAATCATATTAGACAGTATGTAAAGAAAGAAATCATATTGAAAGCTGTAACCAGGCTCAGGCTATTTCAACACCGAAAAAGGACAAAAAGTATAGCACAGAGTTATTTGGCATGTATTATTTCAAAAGGTTTTAATTAACGCTTGGCATATCATGCAAATAATGAGCAAAATATAGCACCATTGGAGTTGGAAAGTTTACTTTGGAAAGTCATATATATTGATCTACTTAAAATTTGAAAAGGACAACTTATATGATTTTGATAACATTACTATTTTATCATTATGTATCATTCTTTATCAGAATATTTGTTAAAGGATAAATCGGAACGGAAGTTAATGACATTTTTTTATGAAAAATCGAAGCCTGAACGCAGGGCAGGTTTCCATTGACTGGATCTGAAACATTGCAAAAAGATTCAGCAAGCGAAGGGATGCGGGCAGTCCTTCACAGCAATCTGGTTTCAGAGAAAATCATTCGTGCCAAACTGCCCTTATTCGATTAGTAGATACGTGGTTATCAGAATTAGATCAAGGTAATATGGTGGGATCTGTGTTCCTTGATTTTAGAAAGGCGTTCGACCTTGTTGATCATGATATTCTCTTATATAAACTACAGCTACATCATTTCACATATAATACATGTAACTTATTTCGTTCATATCTAAGTGAAAGACGTCAAGTGGTTAAAAATGACACTGTTCAATCTGATATGAAACTAATTACATCAGGCGTTCCTCAAGGATCGATACTTGGACCTATTCTGTTTTTGATTTACGTCAATGATCTTTCTTTAAATTTAACGTCAAACTTGGACATGTATGCTGATGATACAACACTACATAAATGTAGTTCTTCTGTACCGCTGATCAATAAATATTTGCAAGACGATCTTACAAGAATTGAACGATGGTGCAGACAAAACAACATGATTCTAAATCCCACTAAAACTACATGCATGCTAATAGGGTCTAAACATAAAATAAAAAATAGTTCTGCATTAAACTTAAGTATAAACGGTATGCAAATCGAAAATGTTTCCTCTCAAAAGCTTTTAGGTGTACATATTGATAACACGTTAAACTGGGAAGTTCATGTTGATCAATTGTGTAGGAAATTGACATCACAGTTATACTTACTTAAAAGAATATGTAACTTTCTCACAATCGACACGAAACAAATGTTTTATAATTCTTACATTACTCCGTATTTTGACTATGGGTGTATTCTTTGGAGCCATTGTAAATCCTCATCTATTCAAAGAGTTCATAAGATTCAAAAAAGAGCTGCACGAATTATTCTCTGCCAGCCAAAACGGTCTAATTCTGAGAAAAATTTCCTTTCTTTGAAATGGTTAACGTTTGAAAACAGACGTAAATATTTCACGATTCTAATGGTTTACAAAACCATTCACAGGTTAGCTCCCTCCTATATGTCGAAATTTGTAACACTTAGTCATAACCAATTTTATGAATTACGATCTGAATACTGCAACCAAATATCTCATAAATGTGCTCCCAAAACAGATTTTTTTAAAGAAATCATTCTCATATACAGGTATGGAATTTTGGAATTCTATTCCTCATAACCTACGAATGATTGAAAATGTATCTTGCTTTAAAAGATATTTGAAAAACTATTTGATGGAAAATAACGGGATTTAACCAGAACGGTTCCTTTTATTCATTACTGTGTATGTCTTATAAATAATTAATATCCTTTTCATTTCTGATCGTTGTTATAATCAAAATAATTATCATCACCATTATCATCATCATCATCATCATCATCATTCCCAATCATTACACGTTATCGTCATATTCATGTTTACTAGCATAATTTTAAATCATTACATATATCATTTCAAATGTATGAATTTATATGATGATCAATACCTCCTATTGTTATAGAAGGCCTCATTGTAAATAAGTTCTTCATTGTATTGTTTGTATGATGACAGCTTAATGAGCTACCTTCTTTAAATAAAGATTTTATTATTATTATTATTATTATTATTATTATAAAATTGCTGTCTTCACGTATACGATGATGTTCCTATTTTATTTGTGATCCAATAATATTGTTCCTTAAATTTAATAAAACATAGAGAAATGCGTCAAAAATAGCAGACACATTTAAGATCTCGTTAAAAAATTTGGAGAGGTGTCATTATGAATAAATGCAGGTCCGTTTTCAATTTGCCTTTATATTCATCTACAAAATGACTTGTAATCTACCTCAATGTTGTGTTCAATAAAGGACATTCGTTCAAATAAGTTTGTTCCAGAAGTACAAAATGACTTATAATCTACCTCAATGTTGTGTTCAATAAAGGACATTCGTTCAAATAAGTTTGTTCCAGAAGTCCATACCCGTACAAATTTGTCGGTACCTTAACGCAAAATCTAGATTCGCGTCATAGCAGAAATGAGGTTCAGTCAATTAACGAAAGGGCATCAGTTTTATTATGTTATTTTCGTTGACAAAATTTGGAAATTTGCAAACGTGAAGATAGTATCGAAGGCGCTCAAGTAAAATAAATTCGTTTCCCAACAACGTAAATTGTAATCGGATAAGAAGTTCCGAAAGGATGCAGTGGTAGTAAATTTGTGAGAGGCATCAAAATCCGGAGTTAAATGCTCTAACCCACAAAGTTTGGCTGAATTTTTTATTGACAGTGGTGTTTTACCTTATAGGAACAAGAAATTAATATTCACGAAACCGTTCTAGGAAATGCAGTATTTATATAATAAATTTGATTACACGGATTATCATAACATACGCCAGGGCAAAATATGTTCCTTCATGCTGACAAGAACAATCAGACAACCCTGGGCCAACTTATTTCTCGCACGCTTTCGGGTCGGGTGTAGACTGGTCTCACTGTCGAATATCAGAATAGCCTGTCCTAGGCTATTCTGATAGTCGATATGTGGACCAGTTTAGAGCTGGTAGCCCGCTTATTGAGAGATAATCTGATATTGCGGGCAACAGTACCCGCCCGAGGTGAGAAATAAGTTGGCCCTTAGTAAATTACTTTTCCAACCGCATCAGGAACATGGTAATATTTGGCTGAATGGTTGCATAAAATAATTATAAGCAAAAGTAGAAGGACCATTCTAAAATCTTCTTGTGGCAAAATGCTTCAACCCTGGTCAACCAGTGCAATTCGTGCATGGTCGATACTTTTACACTTCCTAGACGATCCTTTTTTTGTACGACGGGTCACGAATAAGAAAAAATAGACAAACACGCACTTGCCCTTTCAGACGATAAACTCGCTGAATTATCTTCCACCCTTGAGTGTTGAACTAATAAATCAGACACTAAATTTCCGAGTATACCGATTTTCTCCTGCTGAAAACTGGATGAATAATTTACATGCATCCTATTCAAATATGCAAACATCTTTTTGTATTTGAGATATTGTCACCGAGTTTTACTGATGCATGTCTTAAACTCTGATAATTAATGAAACAACGAAAACGATATCTTGACACACATCTTATTGAAATTAAAGCGTCGTAAGCAAATGGGAGAAATTCACCAGATCTCAAGTTTGCCAATCATTTGTGTCTTTGATTCAGTTTGGTTTGTTTCCGACATTTGTGCATCACCAATTGGTGGATAAAAATGAAACTAAGAAGGATAGCAGCAGGATGCGAGGCCATTATTAAATGATATTATTTGTGAGAGGAATACCAGGAACTCATTGTTGAGTGATCAAGCCGCCGTAATACGCCGCCCTGTTTATTCAGAATTCAAAATTAAAGCAACGTGATTTATTTTCATCTTTTTTTTTATCTTTGACAATTAAGAACTTGCTTGATTTTCAAAATATCTTGAGTTGTCTAGTTCCTCGGGCATCCAAAACTAGATTTTGTAAGGCTTTACAGATGAAAGAGATTTGATTGGTTAAATGTGTCTGGTATTGAATGATTTGACACTGAAGAGGAATGTATGTTTCGTTTTAGTTTTCTTAACCTTTGCACTTCTCATTGAAGATTGATCTTTCAACCTAACAAGGGGTCTTGTGGACGTTAAGAAGGCATGAAAGTAAGGCAGCTATCACCTGCCATGAGAACATGTTAAAAAAAGTATAGCGAACCGTTTGACAAATGGTTTTGCAAGTGAACACAGTGCGAAGCAAGGTACAATTTTTCAATCGTTACAAACGTGTTTGCATCCTGAACGCAGGGCTAATTTGTATTAAGTAAGATATGTTGACATTTCACCTACATTTGAGTATAGTTGGCACCAAAATTGCTTGGTTGATTTATCGTGTGATTATCACGTATACTTACCGTTTTTGAATGACAGGTGTTATCTTCGGCAATGTAAACCAATAAAACAATCTTAATTTGACATTTCTTTGAGAATTTATTGAGGAATCGTGTGGAACGCAATTTCTCTATAAGTTTCGGTACCGATGGTAAAATGAGAGGCCCATGTGGGACAGAGACACTCTCTTGGCTATCAAGCATTATTTAAGAGAGCAATTATGGCATGAAATGTCTTTCTTTCGTCCTTTCCTTCATTCTTTCTATTTTTCTTTCTTAATTTATCATTTATACATTAAACTTGCTTGGTGTTGAATTTAAAAAAATACATTTTCTGTTTATGTAATTAATTTATTTCGGATAAAAGATTCAGTATAATTTCAAATTTATTGTTTACCGTCACGTAAATTAAATGGCCATGATGGACATTCTGAGTCATGAAATTACATAATAGTACGAACCAAGCATGGGCCAACCAGAGATGGATTTCTTTTTTTAATAAAAAGTTGGTATTACTTATTTAATTGCCCGTACTAATTAAAAAAACACGAAAATAATCGGTTTTGGTAAGTCTGCTAATTCCGCGCCGTTATACAAGGTTCGATACAGTTAACAACATCATGAAATTGTCAAGGTGAATTGTTTTGAAATGATTAAGGAATGAAATTGAATGAGTGTGGAGCGAGTTTTGAGTGAATTTAATGGGAGGTAATCCTATATAGCAAATTTTGTTCAGGATGAACAAAATTAGCGATATTGATTACCCCCCTTTAATAAAACATACATACTTATTTCTTCAAGAACCTATGAGACGCTTACAATTTGAATAACGTCAGTGAAATCGAGTTTTTTTCTGTATCAAAATTAATCTTGAATGACGTTGTTGATTTTACATCTTTCAGTGAGTTTGAGCGTTTTTGAATGGTATGAGTGAGTGTTTGAAATGAGTGAATGGAGCGCTGAGTGAGCGATCTAGAATGGTTTTGATTGAGGTGAATGTCAATTCACTATGTAAGTAACTGTACTTGTCGCAGTTTCCAGAGAATTCCTTTCAATGTGATAAGTCATTTATACCGTGTATATAAAAGACTTACCTGTCACACCAAATGGATATTCTAGACACTGCTTTTCTAAAAAACAAAACAAAAAAAAACATGATAATAACATAGATACTTTGTGTTAAAAGGGTCTACATAAGATCGCACGTTCCAGATAACATTAAGGGAAATAGAAATTTACAAATATAGAAAAATTTCGACCCTCTATATTTTCAATGCACGAGAAAAAGGTCAAATCCTCAAAGATATGTTTCAATTTATTTTCTTTTGATTTATCTTTGTAGAAGAAGCTTGACTTATCAGTTACCCTGTAGATATTATAAATGTGTAAAAAGACATAATAGTTTTCTTTGGCAGATAGTGCCCATGATTCATTGATAACACGCTGGTTAGGCAAACGTGATTTTCAAAATATATTACAAATTTATCACGTATCCGGTAAACCAGAACAATAAATAATACATATCGTGCAGGCTGATAGAGATCTTGTAGAGGTTGAGAATTAAATTCATGACACTGAATTAGACATAAATTTCAGAAAAGTGGGTATAATTTCTATTAATCTTCAATTAGCTAATTGTGACAAGAATGATCCCTGTGCTCTAGGTAGTCAGGAGTGTTACGTAAATTGTAGGTTACTACAGTAAATAATGTTGTTTTTTTATAAAATGCCCTACGCAGCGGGAGTGAATTAAGCCCATTGAATATTTTTGATATTACACGGGTGTTATAACACTAGTGGAATAACTATGCAAATGAGCTCAGAGCGAAAAGCGACGCTATTTTTTAACCGCGAAAATTACGTCATAATGTATATATTGTGACGTCAGTTTTAAACGACCCTATACGTTTCGTGGAAAATTGAAATGTTGAATTTCAAGAATTTCGACGATTTTACGCAAAAATCGGCGCAGCCTCGTTTTTATCTGTTTATAGATGACTCGTTTAATAAATTCGATATTCCATGACCACTCATTCAATATCCTCTGTGAAGTTTATGAGCTCTATGAAATTATGAGTGAATTCGGAATGTATTGTAAAAGTTCAAGTATTTAGTTTTGAATGATAATTCTGTCAATTTGTGACCAAACTGAATTCGATGGGAAGCGGAGAAGGTTGAAACATGTCAGGAAATTGCTCAATGCTCCAGATCCATTAATATTCTGCTGACAAAAAAAACTATTGACTACCGAGTACATTTCTCATGGTCGTCATTTACTTTTTTAATCAGACGATTTACCACATCCATCGGATTCCTAGCGTTTTTCAGCCGTCTCTGCTTCTAACATTTTTCAAATCGGCTGCATTTACAGAATTATTGAAAAATAACGAAAAAAGTCTGTCGCGTGATTCTCCGACGTGCATCAAGCGGTTATTTTTTTCATTATGAAATATTCTTTCACATATCAAAAGTTAGATTTCTTTATGGCATCATTTAATGTTTTATCTGATGATTTTTTGTGGCAATTTGACGTAAACACTTTTGTTTTTCTCAGAATAGGGCAGGTTTATTGCTGGCATTTTTTGTGAAAACTAAACTCGACTAAATCGTGCAGGGCATTGAAGACAACAACTTAAAAGTGACATTCGTCAAATGTTAAATCCTTGAACCCTTTGTCCTGATATATATTGGCTTTCAAAAAAGAGAGAGAGAGAGAGAGAGATTGCGTTTCGTGGTTTATTAGAGAAAGTTCTTAAATAGCATTCTCATTTGTCTGAATCAATTAGCATTTGGTTAATAGTTTTCGTTACAGTATAAGAAATAATAGACTGTGCAAGGCATTGTCACAAACTTTATTTTTGTGTGATGGATAAAATTTAAGTAACCTAGAAAATAAGAAGGTGCTTTTAAGATATTATGCCATTGTGAGCATATACTGTTTAACCATTTTAATGCTAAGTTAAAAGCTTGAAAAAATAATTGTATTAATCTAAAAGTGATGAGTGCACTAGATACACTTGTAGTGAGTCTGTTTCGAATTTGAAAATATAATCTATTACCTTTTCAGGTTGAAGTGGAAAATAAGGTGGTATAGACTATGATCAGACTGCACATATGTTCAAAAAGATAGAATCAACAATGTCATTCAAAATAAATAAAGCTAGAAACTAGAAAAAATCGTGAATTTACTGATATAATTCAAATTGAAAGTGTCTGATTGAATCTGGAAAAAGTAGAAAGCTACTTACAGAACTTTAATGTTTATTCTATTAAAGGGAGGTTATTAATATCGCCAATTTTATTTCCCCTGAACAAAATTTGCGATATTGGTTTACCTCCCTTTAATTTCATTCCAAACTCACTCATCGCACTCATTCTGTTTGATTCAAATATCATTCCAAAATCATTCCCAATGTCAATTTCACGATGTTGTTAACTGTACATGTACTCGTCTGAGTCCTAACGCAGAAACATTACTTACAATCTGCGTTATAATAATTTGCGACATTAGAGTTGATAACATCGTGAAATTAACAATGTGAATGATTTTTAAACGAATTTTGAATGATATTGAATGAGAGTTTGAACGAATTTTGAATTTTATGGATGTAATGCATATCGCTAATTTCGTCATAAGAGAATATTTATTAACACCCCCACCCACCTCTTAAAAACAGCCTATTTTCTCGTCAGTGTATCTTTTTGTGCTAATCATACACTTTGAAGTCCACTTTCGATGATAAAATATTGCAATGAGTGCAATGACTAGAGCGATTTGATTGACATGGTGGTCGTTATGAACGACTTTAATGCTTTTTTTTAACTATTTTGGAGCGTTTTTGAATGGTTGGAGTGGGTGTTTGGAATTACAAAATGAAGCGGTTGGTGAAGGGTTGACATGTAACTTCTTCGTTTGATTTGTAGGAGACTTATGTGGTCAAGAAATCGACCGCTATGAAAACTCGCTTAAATATCAATTACCTGACATATTTTGTTACATTTCAAAATATGCTTTACATTAAATACCGCTTGTAATTCTATCATATGAAAGCAGATGCAAATTCGAAAATAAATTGATAGATCTTTATTAATCTACAAAACGGGGGCAAGTTCGTGTCGATAAAATCGCGGTATATGTTTTTAACGTTTGGACAATAGAATGAGGAATCGAAAAAAGTTTACTGATCTTCAGAGGAAACGGTAGAATTTTTTCATCATGACAGGTTATTAGTGAAAGCCAATGCACTTATTTTAAAAGCCGTAAATTGATATCATTTTCTCCGTCTGCCCATCCGTCTGTTGATCTGCACGTTTTGTTTCGATTCCTATTATAACAAATACTCCTTCAATTCTGGGCGGATTTTATAATGAAACGTTCACAAAATGATCCTCATCATGCGAGTTTGCGACCATGAGCATTTCGTCGCGATTTTGTGATACTATGCTGCGTAACGGAAAGGGGGCTTTGATGGAAAAAAAATCCCTAAGCGGCGTATATTCTGATGCTGGTACTCTTGTTCAACTTATTTTGTTAAAATTACGGCAAATCTTTCAAAGCAACTTCTCAAATTACTGATATTAGAACTAAGAAAGTTTCTAAAGAGAAAGAAATTTCCGATCAGTTGGAAAAAGCAGAAAGGGGGTCAATAAGGTTTCACTCAATTTTTTCTCGCCAACACGAAAGTCGCCTTTCAACTTACACTTAAAATATATAGAGGATATTGAATGAGTGGTCATTGAATACCGAATTTATTAAACGAGACATCTATAAACAAAGACTATGCCGAGTTTTTATCTGTTATAACGTCATTTTCACGTATATTCTACAAGTATTAATTGTTTCATGAAACTGTCATGGTATGATTATAGAGGCGTAAAGCTTTGAGGCTCCGGTGGAAAAACGAAAAGTGGGACTATATGGATTTATACTCAAAATGTTCTCATTTACGTAAGGAAGTCAACAAATATTATCAGATTTCCTTGAAAACTTTCTCACGATAATAAGTGGGACATTAGGAATGATCCTTTGAAAATAGGTTTGGCCCCTATGAAACTCATTTCCATAGAGTACTAAGTCTTTTTAAACACGAACAGTTTCGTTTATAATTGATATAGTTAAATATAAATGCAAAAGTACCCAGTCTATCGTTGTAAAAATATCTCGTTTGTTTATTATCATTCAAGTACAAGCTCTCCATAGGGAAGAAATCTGCGTACCACAAGTACAGCCATTATTTGATTTTGTCAGACATCTTACGAAGCCAATTACCTTGGGCACTCGAGGCGTAATTGATGTCAAGCCTCAAAGAACATTTAGCCGCATATGGAACTGACATTGTTGTTATACGATAACTTGTAGATCGCCTTTTGAATTTGAAACAGATCTCTCGTGTATTTCCACATGGTTTTTACGCTCCTTAGAAAACACATATTTTCAAATTTCATCACATTAAAATTATAGTCTGCAACACCTATAAAACTGGACCATTATCGCGTGGTAATAGGATATAAGCTTTCACCTAAATGACATTGAGTAAGCAAAATCACAAATTTTGATGTTCTTTTCTGATTTCAACTTTCTATCAATATATCCTGTGCTGCCTTACAGATTGCGAAAATAAGTCTTTAAAAAATGACAAGTTAATTTCAGTTAATTTGAATGGAAAATGTAGGCAGTAGATTAAATGCGTCGTTAAATTTGTGACGGGCGTCTTATCCTCTTCCGTCACGATTTTTTTTCACAATTTTTTGGTGAATTTCTAGGTGTTTCCGACCATAAAGCATATACTTCTCTGTTGTTCATGTAAATACCAAGGCGGGATTTATTTCTTAAATCGCCATCCTGAACGCTACGCAGTGTGTAATACAGATAAATTGTGATCGTCAGTTGAAAAGGGACTGTTTTGGTAGCGCGTAAAGCGCACAGACCGCAAAGCCTGACTAATGTCGAAATTTAAGCATTTAGCTGTTTTTTCTGAATCTAAAAAATGACCATTCCAACACCCTTAGAGGGAATTCTTGACATAAGTTCTCCGCTAGGTTTTTACTAAAACACTAATTAATCGCACTCTCTCCTGTAAAGGCGTTATATAGTTTTAAACATTAGTAAGACTGTCAAAAAATATTTCTAAATGTGTGAATGAAACTATTAATCGTACGATTATGATGTAAGCGGTTCATATAATCAACATTCTACCAAAAAATGGTGTGACATGTGTAAAATTATCTATAGATAAATAAGGTCTCCGACTATTAAACCACACGTCAATTTTTCAAGCCAAATTATTGGAGCCAGATGAATTACTTGATTAACACGTATAAATAACTGCTTTGAAAGATTGCCGTTACGATTATCATATCTTGGCAATATGGAGCAATAAACCACACTTAATTTGACAAGTGAGCTAAAAGGTTAATCGAAGAATCATGTTGAATACTATCTTCAACCAGATGTTGTTATATCTCCAACGAAGATTATATCGTAAATTTCGGGGATAAAGTACATATTTCAGAGCTTTGTCAGAAATATTTTGTTCAGTATACCACACTTTTCACTTTTTTCTTTTTTTCTCACTAAGCTCCACTTGTCATCTATAATGGACAGCCATCATAAATGACCGTGTTTTACATATGTGTTAGATCACATTCTAAATGACGTCATCACGACGTCACGTATTCGCGGTATTTCTGTCATCAGAGATTTTCAAAAAAATGATTTTTAACCTACAGAATGTTGTTTATGTGAGAAAAAATAATTTGTTATTTGATTTTATTTGAGCAGATCTGAACCTCGTCTAAAATAGAAATGTAATTAAGCTCGCCAAGGCTCGCTTAATAACAATTCTATTCTAGACTCGGGAAAATTCAAATTATTTCAAGTAAAATCTTATCACAGATACTTTATAGCTCTCAATTTTGCGGGAAGTCTTAGTCTTTTTCCTGTATGAAGAAGTGATTCTTGAAATTCTTTCAACATCTAAAGTATGTTTTCTCATGTAGAATTGGATCTATTATATATGTTATTAAATATATCCCTGTATTATCCTACATAATTTGCGTGTCAGCCAATCTTGATAAATATAAACATATAAAGAGATATAAATGAAGATTGCCATATCAAGTCTGAATTTCCAAACATTCTTTTTATTTATATGATAGAAAGTCCATACATATTAAAAGAATAAACTACGAAGAGTCCTTATAAGACGAACCAAATGAGTAACAACAAGACAGAATAATGCAAGCCCTTAAAAACCCTTTTATTATTCAATGAAGCGGGTATTGACCTGATATCACCTGCCCGATAACATGACATGATACCAGGCTGTAATTACCTTTTTCTTGGTATTAATTAGTTTTTTATCCTTTTCTGGATGTAAAATGTATGAACAAGTAATGATATTTACGTTGGGAGAATTTAACAGAAAGCGAAGCGTGTCATTTAGCACGAGGGTTATATGACGTCAAAAGCATCAACGTTCACGCAAAAGATGACGTAAATATAATGGAAAGGGCGGAATTATCTGTGTACAAAGTAAAGCACGTGAAATATGAACTTTATTGCCAATGAAGATCTAAGTATTATCTTATAACTATACAAATATATGTGTGATAACATCCCATATGATATTTTTTATGATATCACATAGTTATTTTTAGAACAAGGATATTATACGGTTATTTTTAGAAACTAGCAATTCAGTTAGAAACATCGACGAAAATAAGACAAATAGAGGTTATAAGATAAATATAATACGTAATTAGTGTATTGTATGAAAAAAATATCTAACTCGGTTGTGAGAATTGATAATTGTCTCGACAGAGCCTCGACAATTTTCAATTCTCCCAACCTTGTTAGATATTTTTTTTTAATATAATACACTAAGTATGTACTATATATATATATATATATATATATATATATATATATATATATATATATATATATATATATATATATATATATATATATATATATATATATATATATATATATATATATATATATATATATATATATATATATATATATATATATATATATATATATATATATATATATATATATATATATATCATAAATGTGTTTTACGCCATCGTGTTATTATGTCTTGTTTACAGGTTCATATCATTGGTAAGTGTATCCAAGCAAACATCTATAAATAATCATCGAATCATTTCTTGTTGAGAACAGTTCTTAAGTGTCCAATTAATGTCTGTTAACTGTCTCATATTGTTAAGGAGAATATAAATTGAACTTTGTGTGACCTTGCATATCATATATAATCTAATGACTTCTCAGAAAATAGCATTCTCTGAAGGAGCTCAATAATTAGTGATTTTCGAGTATAGATATACCCATGTACCGTGTGTCCGTGATCTAGAGGTAGAGCGTCGGCCTCTTGACCCAAAGGTCCTGAGTTCGATTCCCGGGAGCGGCTATCGATCTTGGTTCTTTCATTGGCCCACACACTCGGCGCGAGAACTGGTGAATTTTCCAGGAAGCAGAATCGAGAGGGATTTATCTAAGTTGTAAGAACATGCTTCCCAATCGATGTAAAATAAATAGGTTTAAACCTAAACCATGTACCGTGCTTTTGAAAGTCGGACTCACGGATCTATAAACCGGAAATAATTATTCGTTTATTTTACGGCTTTTTTGTGCGTTGTTAAAAAAGACCGGTCTTCACAAGAATCTGCTGAATAAAATAATGTAGAATAATGATAGTACAGTTTCATACATTAGCTTCTTTTCCACATTTTGTACCAATAAAACGTCCCGAGCCTTTATTTAACACTACAATTACGTTAAAAATATCATTCAGATATAATGGGGGGAAAGCGAAACTTCTCATTTGCACGAAAAGGTTTGTAGATTTTTTTTTAGAAATTAAGAAATATATATTTTTAAACATTTTGGAAAATAAGCAAAATCTATTTGGTAATTTCTGGGGAAAATAGTTTTTTTCTGGTTTACTTTTCCCTTTGGAATTACCAAAATCAGTGCATTTTTTTTTTTTACTTTGAAAGCACGTTAAGCAAATGTAAAAGGACTATCAAAATGTATGCTATTTATAGTTATCAGCCAATATTGAGCTTATACAAGACTTATAACGAATATGAATTTTTTTCTGATAGATGACCAGTACCACCCAACGGCAGATAACTCTAGCATGAAAACTAGCCCGGAAAGGTACTTTCAACATTTGAAATAATTACTTTACAATTTTTATAAACGACATTATGTGAACAAGAAAAAAATTATTGGGTCGAAAAAGTAACATCATGTGTCAATTGCTTCCCTACTTTTTTTTTTTTTTTTTTTCAATATACAATGTCTATATTGACTGATATAAAATATCAAAATGCATTTCTATTTTGACTTCATTCCTCTGTGAAAAAGGCCCTTTTACAAATATGGACTCTGTAAAGGTCCCTTGAAATCGTTTAGTCTGTTCTATAATTGAAAAGGTATTCAGCAAGTCATACAGGTTAGGATCATCATAACTGAACTTAAATCAAATAACATATTGTTTTTCTAATAAAAAAGAAAAAAAACACTTTTGTACTTTTAAATCCCTAACAGAAGAAATACAATGTCAACGTTTGACATACATGTAATGACGTCATTTAATGGGAAATCTAAAACATTGTGTTAGAAAAGATGTCTTTGGATACGTTTGCAAAAGACAATCATGGTAGCTGTGCTAGACTGAATGAATGAATAAGGTTGTAAAAATATTTAAATAAAATTTAAATATCAAATTTCATGAGACAGGTTTAAGTTTTTAAATAGAGGAAATGGTATTTTTGCAGTGTAAGATCTATTTATATTTCGGTGTGTGAAAATACAGCTTTTTCTATTCACATAATGAAATATTTGTCGACTTATATGTACAATGTGGCTCGAAAGACGAACGATTATTCTATTTCTCAATGCAAAGATAGGACAAAATGGGTTATGCAACTTTATAACGTCATTTGTTTATTTGGTTTCGCTATATGACGTCATAAAGGATATAATACTTGAAAGTAGGGTAAATTTTGGTAATGATAATCTACTGTTATTTCTCTATGATCCACCGAAAACTATTAAATAAAAATACTGTATTTTGATTACAACAGCTAATACTCTGTTTTAGTGAAAACTTTTTCATGTGTCACAAACTTAGCTAAGCCGTGAGTATAACAAAAGCAGCGGTTGGGGCGATCCGCGAATAATATTGAATGAATATACTTTCTTTCCCAAAAGAACCATATGTGATGTTATGGCAGATCGATTGTCTCTTAATCGATACTACTAGGTATCAAATTGCAATACAGCGTCCTTGTGGTGATTATTTTTGCATAAAAATCCCGAAAGCTATTATTATCTTACGATGCTAGATGCTCTCCCACTTTATATAAAGAATTACATGGTATACCATTATGTCACATCTTAAACATATTCTATAATATGACCTGTGAAATAACCCAATTGGACATTTTTTTTGTATTTTACTTTAAACTAGGGAAATGACTAGGTAAATTTAGTTAGGGCGTATAGCAAAGCTATTTTGTAGCCCTGAACATGACGCCATCATGGATTTGATTACGTCATAGTATAAATGACATTTAATGTTATGCGAAAAAGCTAGTCTATGTATTCTTAGAAATTTGTCGATTTATCGCAAATATTTTATCATATAACATAAAAATTGTATTCGTAGAATATATTCACTTCGCCAAAGCCCCTTTTTCTGTTTGTAAATAACTCGTTACTTAATTCGGAATTTTATGACCAAAAAAAAGACCGTTTCCTTAGGTCCAGTCTAGTAAAATACATAGACGGATTTGGATTTATCTTGTTACGTCACTCTGAAAGAATGTGCAATTTTGAGCAAAACATCAGTGACAAGAGTGTTCCGGAAATGCCAAGAAGAAACGACCAATCTCTATAATTGGTTTATATTACGTAAAACATTTAATTTTATGTGTCACAATATTTCCTCATCGGACCTTTGAAGCATATTTTATTTGTTTATTGCATGATTGGAGGTCGTAACAGCTATATTAGGATGTTCAATTAAGATAGGAATCTAAATCGATTACCCTCTTGTGGCAAATAATTGTTAATCCTTTTATAATACACTGGCGTATTTATAAGCAAGAATTTGTACATGTAGCAGTGATTTCAATACATACAGTTAGTTACATAGTGAAATTGACATTCACCTCAATCAAAACCATTCTAATCGCTCACTCAGCGCTCCATTCATTCATTCGAAGCACTCACTCAAACCATTCAAAAACGCTCAAACCAATTGAAATATATAGAATCAACAACGTCATTTAGAATAAATTTGATAGAGCAAAACCGCGATTTCACTGATACAATTCAAATTGTAAGTGTCTAATAGGTTCTTCAAGAAATAGGAAGCTTTCTTGTATGCATATTTTATAAAAGGGAGGTAATCAATGTCGCTAATTTTGTTCATCGTGAACAAAATTTGCGATATAGGATTACCTCCCATCAAAATCACTCAAAACTCGCTTCACACCCTCATTCAATTTCATTCCTAAATTATTCCAAAATCATTCATCTTGTCAATTTCACGACGTTGTTAACTACATGATGGTCATGATAAGCTACAAAACTAGTTAAAGTGTAATAGATATCACATAAAATAAAATTTAGATTTCATGATAAACAACCCTTTGAAAATTTATCAATTAGTAGAACAACTTAAAGATGGAAAATAAGTTACATTAATTTTGTCACTTGTAGAACCGTATATGTTTTATGTTTTGTCGCCTGTAAACTCGAGTCTTTCAGTCTGCTTTGTAAATCGGTGCTAACTTAGAAGTTCTAAAAAAAAGTCAAAACGCTCTTGTATTTCTGCGGATTTCATGCAGACGTTTATTAATACCTCACGGATATGTGAAATATAATCATGTTTTATTGTTGTATCGTGCTTCTTATGAAAAATATGTCGTTAGTTCGCGGTTTTATTGACCCGAATCTGACCCCTGCTATAAAGTTGAATGAAAACTTGATTATTCCTACTCGGCTTATACGTGCTTTTCATACGAAAAAAATAACAAACATTATGAAAGGTATATTTATTTTGTTAATTGATAAAATATGTCGTTAAATGTAAGTTAAGCATTTTTTCCACGGATATCAAATTCGGGTCAAATAAACCAAGGTATAACATTATATATTTTCACCTAATAAGCAATCGACCAAATTTCAATTAGATTTTAATCCGAGTGTATCTTTTATTGATCTCTTGAATTATTCACACTTTGTAATTGGAATACGTCAGTGTAAATACTCATTCAAAAAGGGTAAGTTCATATCGGACTCGGTTTCGACCCGAGTTGACCGGGTTTCCATCAGAACGACCTCGGTTTCGACACTAGTGATGTCATTTTAACCTTTCAACCTCGACGCTTCTGATCCTATATATATTCTTTAATTCCTCCAATATGAAGATTACAAACATGAAGTAGGTTCCAAAAAGGCGTCGAAAATAGTGCACAACAATTCGATTACATAAAACAAATGTTCTTTATTATTTTAAACGACAAATACTTTTTTTATTTCATATAGTATTTTGCACGAGTTTATCACATTTCCTGATGGGATAACGATATTTCATGGTTAATCAATTATTGAAGCGGTAAATTTGAAGTTTATTTACTACCACCAGTTGGTAACTCCGTTCACATGAACGTCCTTTCTGCGCATGCATATTACAGTCAATTTTAGATTATTACATCATCTCACGCGGCTCCCGGGCTGCCATTTGAATTTCCCCTAAGTGTTTCAGTTAGTTACATCGTAATATTGACATTCATCTCAATAAAAACCATTCTAAATCGCTCACTCTGCGCTTCATTCATTCATTCCAAACGCTTTCTCAAACCATTCAAAATCGCTCAAACCTATTGAAAAATATAGAATCAACAACGTTATTCAAAATGAATTTTGATATAGAAAAATTGCGATTTCACAGACATAATTCAAATTGATAGCGTCTCAAAGGTTCTTGAAGAAATAATAAGCTATGTATAGAACTTATTTGCATTTTTTGTTAAAGGGAGAAAATCAATATCGCAAATTTTGTTCAGGATTAACAAAATTTGCGATATAGGATTCCCTACCATTAAATTCACTCAAAACTCGCTCCACACTCTCATTTAATTTCATTCTTAAATCATTCCAAAACCATTCACCTTGTCAATTCCCCGTTGTTCTTAACTGTATGATACTAACCTCTCGCGAAAAAAACCTACATATCTTTTATTCGTCTCTCCTGACGAAAACTTGTAATTGCCAAATGAGGTTTTTGAATTTGAACATGAAACCGAGATTATTGCCCTCATAAGGATACAAAAGATCATATTAGATTATAAAATGAAATGAGGGATTCACTTAACTATCTAGTTAATAACATTCTATCTGTACTCTGTAATTAAAATATTCGGTGTCGTTACGTTCTTTGAAGTTTTCTTATGTACAAGTTCATTTACTTTCGAAATAATTAGAAGAAAGCGTCAGCTTTGCGCTGAAATCTACAATTATTTTCAAGAAAACATTAATCTTTGAAATTAAGAACCATATGAACCGTTTTGATCTGTTATTTTCCCAGGAAAGAGCCCATCCCTGCGTTTAGGGTGACAAAACGGTGCAATTTAAGACAATCAAAATCTCTTTAGAAAGGTAAATTGTAACTTGTTTAATTTGTTGCTTTCACCTGTTTTATCTTTTTCGAAAAAAAAATGGAAAGGGAATCTACATTTAGAAGTAGATTTCACGACCCAACGCACAGAAATTTACCTTTATGTCTATTTCTAAACTGCCGGATAAAACGTTCAAAACGTTCAAACAACTTGAGTTAAAGCCACCGTCTATTTTCGTGAACTTTTCCGAAACGCATGACAATGATCTTAGACGACTATGTACACCAAAACTAGACTTTTAATCCCAAAGAATAGCTTGAATTTACCATTCCAATATTCTGTAATGTAAATGATTATGACTCGATGATCTAATTATTTGCCTAACTTGATGAATACTTATGACCCGAAACATTTGGGACTACATTTGAATACCGCTCCTTTACCGCTCCTGCACGTGGTCGTATTTCACGTGACCAAAATCTCATTTACATATTTTACCTTATACGACAGATTGTGTATTTCATGAAAAAGTCGTTGTTAGTCGATTGATTTTTATTTTTATGTAACTCATCTTTCATTAGACTAAACCAACAAAAAGTATTCAAAGAATATTCACGAACAGCGATTTTTATTCTAAACGCAGACTGGGGCTTTAACATTTCCTACACAAACAAGCGATAGGTGATTTTCGTGTTTATTGACGCAGGCAAGATTCATTTTGTGAACGCCTTGATTTATTTACCTTCTTGGCTTTTATAGGAGAAGATTACGCAAATATTACAGATTGTGCAAACATTAGATGTAATACGAACATCTGATTGTGATGTAGTAGTCGCAAAATCTCCCAGTGTTTGATTTATCTTCACGGATGTAAATGCTTTCTAAAATAGGTTCGGTACACAGGGTTTAAAATCACGATTTAATTTCTGTTATTATTACAGTTTAATAGTTTTCCAAGTATTTCCTTTAAATAATGTTTTTGGTATAGAAAACGATCGTGTTTTGTTAGAAAAAAAAGTACCTTTTAATAGATATCTAAAAATGAACATTGTTTCTATCTTTCTGTTTGTGCAATTTTAACATGTAAAAATAGGATAAATAAATGATACA
The DNA here is from genome assembly GCA_948146395.1 of Fragum whitleyi. Lineage (NCBI taxonomy): Eukaryota > Metazoa > Mollusca > Bivalvia > Cardiida > Cardiidae > Fragum > Fragum whitleyi. The sequence continues at coordinate 36,833,645 of OX411545.1, forward strand.
TACTTAGTGTTTTGTATGAGAAAAAATATCTAACGAGGTTGGGAGAATTGATAATTGTCGAGGCTCTGCCGAGACAATTATGAAATTCCCACAACCGAGTTAGATATTTTTTCATACAATACACTAAGTTTGTATTATATTTATCTTATAACCTCTATTTGCCTTGTTTTCATCGATGTTTCTAACTGAAAAGCAAGTTTCTAAAAATAACCGCATTATATTATTGTTCTTAAAATAACTATGTGATAACATAAAAAATATCATATGGGATGTTATCATACGGATATTTGTATAGTTATAAGATAGAATGAAAAGAATATCTCACGTTTGGCCGTTCATGGAGTTGTATCTATGAAAAAGCGGAAATAACGGTACAGATACATGTAGGCCAACACAAAATATGTTAAGCTTTTATCTTTTTTAAAGTCTTCATACGAATATAAATTGGGAAAAAATGGCTCGTGCACGGAATTAATTTTGAAATCTTCCTTTGCACGACAAAAGTAAAAAAACTTGGGATAGAACGAAAGTAAGGGAAATGATTATTTTGTCTGCAAATTTGACCGAATCCAATTTTGATAGAGGGCATCAAGTGATAGAGAGCTGATTATTGTCTGTGTCCTGTAGCCTTAAGCGTCATGGATGATTGTCGAGTTCTCTTTCTTCAAGGTGCTTCTAGTTGAATTTTTGATTCAACAACCCTTATAATTGTTTGAATCGTATCGTTCGATAATAAGATACCCCAAAGATCGTGGAGAAATAAACAAAATGAATGATATTTGACTAGTTTTGATAGAAATCCAATTTAGAGAATGTGATGAGCGAGTTTAGAATAATATCGATAGTAGGCTATGGCATATAGCTAATTTCTTTCCGGTTGAACAAAAATTAGATATATTCTTTTACCTCCTTTTTGAAAATTATATTTGAACTTGGGCGTAACATTTCCTGCAATTTCAAATGTGCAAAAAACATATTATCTAGTCGGCCTGTGCCACCGCACAGTCTTGGTATTAAGACAGGGTCTTAGAGTAACTTAAGACTACAAGACAATATTAACCCCGTTGAATATTTTTGATATTCCACGGCAGTTATTAAACTAGGGGAATAATTATGCAAATGTGCAAAGAACGAATAGCAACGTTATATTTTAGTTATGAAAATGACGTCATATACAGCATTTTGTGACGTCATTTTGTAAACGGCGTTGTATGTTTTACGGAATATCTGTAATCGATTAATATCAGGAACTTCTTTGTTTTATCACCAAAAATCAGGTCAAATTATAAATAGAACATTAAATTTGTGCTCATTACAAACCGAATTTATTAAACTCGTCATCTAAAACAAATAAAACTCGGCGCAGTCTCGTTTTTATCTGTTTATAGATGACTTGTTTAATAAATTAGGTTTATAATGACCACTCATTCAATATCCTCTATCTCTTACGTCTATTAAAACTTGTTTAGAATGACACGCATAGGATCATATGCTGTTCTTGGGATAGGTTTGTGTCTTCCAGGATCAATTATCCAATGGAATCATGGAATGTTTGGAACGATTTGAAAACAATGTAAAGCGTGTTAGGTCGTTTTCGGAGATTTGGGCAACTTATGGGAGATTTATATGTAGGAAGACTTTGAATGGGCACTGAGCGAGCGATTAAGTAATCGTTTGGATGGAATTGGTATTACATATTATTTAACGATGATATTGAATGTATTTGCTAATCGGTTTCCAAATTATCATCTCTTGCTTTCTATGAAATGAACAGTCAATACAAATATGCTTTTTTTTTAATCGTGTGTAGGACCAATCTTAGTTATCCAAGAAATTAGTTACTCAGACTCGCTATCGCTTTAACTTCGGTGAACAAAGAATAGCTGTGCAGTACACTTTAATTGTACATAATAAAAAAAGGGTGGCCTTTACATATAACATTGGTAAGGATTGGAAAGTTTTTGCAGTTCGCCATGTTAACTTTTTGTTCTATACTTGATTAAAGTCTAAATCGACTTCTCGCTAAGAAAATCTAGTAACTACACGATCCTTTAACAAGGAAAATGTAATATAGATGTAAATGTACCCATCTCTCTCAAAAAGGCTTGCATTAAGGTTAGACAAGAAAACAATTGCGTGCGCATTAAGTTTTGTAAACTGACATTTATAAGAACAACTTAATGACATGCATGCCGTTTATGTTTTAGTAGTTGAAAGGTTTTGAGTTTAAACATCTCACTGATTTTGAATTGTTTGTCTTTTCTTATATTCAGAAGTTACTTACATTTTACTTACATAGATCAATGTTCAATTGTATATCACAAAGGTGCACATAAAACTTCCTAAATAACAAACTTTAGTCGCAATACAATACTTGTACTTGTATGCACTAAGTACATTTAAGTTCGTAAAATTCGGAATTTGGGATGGACTTAAGGTACCCCGACACCATTTTGCACTTGTTCCAATCTTTATCAAATAAATATATTTCGTAGAGTGTACCTTTACGACAATTTCACAAAAAAATCAGCATATCTTTCGATGCATTTTACAGAGAAAATGGGGATTTTTTTAAAATACTATTTTTTCTAGCAAAAATGCCATGAAATGGACGATAAGAAGCTGAATGGTGACCTTCAATGTAAGTGAGTTTGTAAACATGATTCATTGAAAACAAGGAATTGTAAAAAATTGGATAAGTAACATTAAAAGACGAAAATGGAGGAGAAAACGTTCTCGAAAATAATACTCTTTTTACAGTCAAATCTGATTTTCAATTTATAATCAACAAAAAAACAAACACTTACATCAAATATGGTTAATAGAAAATGATAGAAACTTTGTTTAACATTAGAAGATTTTGAAAAGATGAAATAAAATACATGTAGGTGTATCCAGGCTTTTTGGTCACTTTGCTTTTCATTAAACCACCCACCCTCCAAATTCAGGCGCTCGCCTACTTTCGTATTCTGGTAATGAATACCCAAAAGACAAGAATTTAATAATATTTGCTGTATTGCAAAGCATGTACTTGATTGATTTTTATTTAATTGCTATTTAAGTTTTAATGTCTCATAATCTAGGCACGGAGGAAGTAATTAAGGGGGATGGGTTGGTTAGATGAAGACTCGTTCATTTAGGTTCTTCCTTCATTACAATACAAGACTAAATGAAATTTCGATTTCTATACCTAATATTAGGGGCCAAGTTCTTTTATACTTTTACCATATAAAACACATAGGCAAGAAAAAATATTTTTATAATTAGCCCAATCGTCATGCATAACAGTCAAAAGATGGTGCATTTCAGGCATGACATACTAAATATCTAAGTGACATTTGTTGAATCTTCCATCCAATATGATTTAAATGACAAAAGACAGTTGAAAGATAATGCAATGGCAGAGAAAGGTCATGTTATAACATTGTTAGAAAAGTAAAACTTGCTTGCATCAAGTCTTTTCACTTTCCGACACAATATCCCGATTTTTTATAGCGTACGCAATGAAAGAAATAAGCGTTTACCATTTAAGCTTCTGTTTCATTGTTGGCTACCAAGTTTAATTCAAATGACCATGGCGGGACAAGTTTTTTTAACGTTGGAAATGAAAAATTACCCGTGAATTTATATTATACAATTTTTAAGAGGGTTTATAATTTAATAACCTAATGATTTTAACCTCAGTATAGAATAATTTTCAGTTCATTACAATATGATTTCTAACCAAAATAACAATAAAGTAAGAATACCAAAAGGCATGAACCTTCAATAGAAAAAAAATCGAAAGGGTTGAACTTTTATTAAAGGGCGGTAATAGGTTTTTCATTCTGTTTGCTTATTTGAGTAATGGTGTCCGACAGCCTTAATAAACCTTTACATTGTCATTTACGAGACTGATGATACGAAAGTAACATCTTGAAAACTGATGAAAACTTGTATGTTGTGTGTAGACTCTTTGAAAAGTATACTTGCATTTAAAATCTTCGTAAAGGGGTCATAGACTTTAAATGAGTCCAACGCACCCAAAAGCAAAATGTTTTTACTTAGCTAAATGTGAGATTTGGGCAGGTATTTACGTGTAGCTTTGTTGACTTCTTGTCGTACGTGAATGTTTTGCAGTTATGCAACGAGAGTGGGAGCGGGTAACAGTTTTATAACTTGGTCACAATTCGAACGAGTAAAATTTAAGAAACATATAATTATACCAGCATGACTCTTAGGACTTACAATCGATAGAACCCAAGGTGAAGGTGAATGGTTTTGGAATGAATTTGACTGAAATTTGATAATTTGTATGGGCGAATTTTGAATGAAATTAAGAGAGTGTGATATGACACTGCTTAATTTGTTACAAGTGAACAAAGAAAAGTGATAACCTATAACCTCCCTATAATGAAATTTACCCACGTTTCTATCGATAGATTTTTTAGTCCTTGTGGACCGATCCGTTTTTAGCGATTTTGGAGCACTTTGAACGATTTGAATGACTGTTATGAATGATTTGTATTGAGCGCTGAGCGAGCGATTCAATACTTTGATTGAGGTGAGTGTCAATCTCACGATGTGACTAACTATAATGACCAACAGTCCCCTCCATTGTGCTTATTAATGTAAACCCAGTACATTTCAAATGATTTATTGACTAAGTTTTGTCATGATAGGTAAAAGATACCATAGTACAGCCATAAAGCATATCGCCTATTGTGTCATCATACATGCGCAATTTTTAAGGATAATCCGTGACTATTGCCCAGGCAGGACGGAGCCTAAGTAACGGGTCGTTGCAGCTTTTATCTACATTTACGTACTTTTCAAGAAAGTAGACATGAATAATTTAAGACCTTCAATCGTAGTTTGGTAACTAAACCCTCGTAACTTCAACTTATCCAAGCTGAAGTTACGAGACGTTGGTAATCAAACGATTCGTGTGTTCACTTTCTCTAAACGCGTAAAAACCTTTTTTGGGGGGTTTGGGGTAAACTTGTTTGTAAGCATAAACGCTATTTGATAACCAACTTTGTAAAGAAAACAAAATATTGAAAAGTAGTCTCGCCAAATTACGTCACGGCCAAGCCACGCCCTCTAGTCGAATAATAACGCACAATACATTGCAGGCAATTTGAAATTTGAAAATTATCGTATGCTTCAACATCAACTTGGATTGCTGTACATTCCAGAATATCATTATTAGTGTCCATACAGTAATGTTCTAAATTTTAGTTAGCGAATCATGAATAGTGCTAAAGATTGAGAAATCGGTTATAAAAACCTCCATATATATTGATCTATCTGTAAACTGTATAGTTTGGTTCCATAAGATAAGGGTCAGGGAATGGCAAAGTCTTATCTAGCTTGGTATATTTCCTAGTATGATGTAACATAAATAGAAATTATTTTTTTCTATCTTATTTTGGTATTTAGATATAAATGTTTATCGTGATTTTTTGAGAATTATTTTATCTGGGCCCAAGGTTATAAAACTTTTCTCAGGCTCACTTTAAGATTTAATCAAATTTCAATCTAATATTAAAGCAGTACTTCTGTTTTATTACTCATTTGATGTGTTAACCTATTCCGGCTTTGTCAGGAGCTATAGACAAACATCAGCCTGCACATATGTGCAGTCTGATGTTGATCTACACCACCTGTTTCTCATTTTCAAACCATAATTGTCAATAGATTTAGTTTTCGAAATTAAAATTGTCCTACAGTTTGGACTTTCAGTGCTTTTTGCCCTTTGATTTTGATGAAAATTACTAGCAAAAATTTATTCAGCTTGACAAGGGTTAACAAAAAAATTTATATTAATAAAGTTTTTATAAATAACAACTTATTAATATTATCTTTTATTTTCATACATTAATTTTAATTTAAAATCATGTGAAAATTGAGCCTGAGCCTGAGAAAACTTTTATAATCTCGGGCCCAGATATTATATCCAAATGAAAAATGATTTCCGAAATGTTTTCAAACACATCTTATCTTGTTAAATTAGCCTTGAAATGCACCTTGCCCTTATCTTGGTTATCTAATAGCTGTTAGATAGCTAACACAACGCAAGACAAGTGCTTTACAGAAAAACGGTAACATCAAAGGGTTGGGAGCCTATTTAGTTTCGCCTATTGACTTACTCTTAACTCTAAAAGAAACAAACATCGCAATATTTAGACTTGAAAACATAGCAAAAATTTAAAGGCATTTGATGTTCTTTTTTGGCAATAATTTCAACTGAACTCCAAGTAAAAGAAAAAATATCCCTTTGGTCATTGTTTTCATCGTTTAAATGGGTTGTGCATAGCATTGACACTCTCTTCCTTAGATGGGGAGTATCTTTTCAGTAGAATTTACTATCAAATTAAGAGAAAACATTAATTTTAATTTCTCAACTGGAACCACCCCTGTTTTTGTAACACAAACCTTATAATCACTTATAGGCATAGAACATTTAAATGACACAAACAGCTCGCATTGGCAACTTAGAAATGGGACACATAACTATCAAAGAAAAATTGGTCTCCATCAATGCCATACAAACTACTAAAATCCCTCTTTTAACGCACACGCATCGCACATCGCCAAAATACTTAGATTTGGGTAAGTTTATTTAGCCATTCCTTTATGGTCCTTTATTTAGATTGAGACATAAATGAACGCATCTCCGTTACCCCAACTATTACTATCATTGGTGTTTAACCTCAATTTTGAAATTGACTGATCATTGAAAACTTAAGAAAATATGCCTTGTCACCAAAGAGTATCTGTATAAATAAAATTGTTCTTTTGTGACGTTTCTTTTGTGACTCGGTATATAATGTAATTTCCTGAGCATATTAAAAGGTTGTGAATGAGCCATGCGCTAAGATAATTGTAGTTTATATAACTTCAATAAACCAAATAGAATAGATGTTGTCTTTTATTATTGTAAACTTTAGTTATTTACCATCTCTGAAAAATAAAAGTCCAAATCCACTTGAAAAAACAATACACACAATCTAATTTGAGAACATCATATCTCTTTTTAGCTAGGTTGTTTTCATAGAAAACCCCAGGTACGGCTATAGCCTTGGTGTCGTCGTCGTTGTCGTCGTTGTCGTCATTCGAAAACTTTGATATTTTGTAATATCTCTGGTTCTTCTGAAGTCGTTCTCATGAAACTTTGCACACATGCTCACTATCAAAAGATGAACCTTTTTTGAGAGGGATAACCCTCCATGCAGTTTGTGCAAATATGTCACTTTTTTACTTAGATTTTTATCCCCAACCCAGCACTCAACAGCCGGGCTTAGGCACCCTTAGGGTGTGCTCTTGTTTATAATGGCTAAAGACTAATAAATGGTAGGCCTAATTTACAAATAGATGAAAATCATAACAGTTTTATATGTGTTTTAAAATGTTACATGATTTTAAAACTATATCTTTTAGGTTAAATGCACGACCGAGCATGTTTGAGAGGGTGACTCGTTTCAACCAATGGCCCGCTATTAGAACTGTATTCTTATAATAAACAAATCATTGGAAAATGTTTGAATTCTTTCCTGATTAGTGACGATGGCAGGTCATGGGGAATATGGGTTTTTGTTGTTGTTGTTTTCGTTGTTGTTGTTTTTAGTACCTACAAAACTTGACATTCAGGTCGAAGGTGTGTTTTTCCCGAAATACCTATTGCATTTAATACAGAAAAGGGGGAAATCGAATTCGTTGCGGATACGATTCAAACAAAAATGAATATCTTTTAAATAAAGTATTGTATTGAATATCAATTATTTGTATTCATCAGCTAGATTCTTGTACAAAATGTGGAACATGGATGTAAAACTTTGCTCACCAACGTTATCTTTGAATATACATAAGCCAAATTAACCTTTTTCAATTGATATTTTTTTTCAGTTATTCTAGGTTTTATGTTAAAAAAGTCTTTTATTTCCTTTGTCATTTTTATTCATTCATTTATCTGAATGTAACCCTTGAACCAGAAGTAAAAAAAAACATGTAGAGGAAAAACCATGCTTTGTTAGATGAATGAATGATTGATTAAGCTGAGCGATCTCGACACCATCAAAGGTCTTCCGACTTACACCCCATGCATAATGCAAAAGCTTAAAGAATTCAATTTCTTTATAATGTATAGAAATGGTAATGCTGCTTCCTTTCTGCGATGCTGCCATTTTATTTCCGCCTTTATTCTTAATCCCATAAATAATGGAAGTTCACGTTTCGAGGGCCATGTTCGGATTTGAATACAAGAAACTTCGTTTAACCATTCCTCTATTTAGATTGTCTCTGCTTTCAGTCGAAAAGATTAATTAGAAAATACGAATCCAGTATCAATGATCCGGTTTTCTCAAAGAGCAAGAATATAAATTTTAAACTTGGAAAAAATTAAGTGATGGATATCAACCAAATTTCACATCACCTTAGGTGACCCTTAATCAGACTGCAGAAAAGTAATGTGATTATATGAAAATATGTCTTTTATGTGCAGAGTTCATATCTCTATATGTTAAATTAAATAATGTAAGCTTTTAAAATCATTTCTCAGAACCTTACTGATGGATATCAACCAAATTTCACTTATGTTCTTTTGGTAACCCTTTATCAAACTGAACAAAGTTATTGTGTCGGATGAACATTATGAAATTCACAGGTGGAGGTTAATTTTCATAGAAATTCACCAATCGTAATTTTTTTCTTTGCAGAAATATTTCATTATTCTATTGGAAAAAATGAAGAATGAAAAAAACTTTAAAAAAACACCCGAACTTCTTGTCTAACCATATCATTAGAATATAGTCTGTTCAGCGAATCTGTCGCTCAAGCAGCTCTAGTTAGCTCCATTGGCTGCGTCCAGGCGTCCGTCCGTGCGTTAACTTATTCTTTAAACATCTTCTCCCAAGTCAATTGGCGGATTTCAATGAAAATTGGCATGGATGTTACTTGGGTGACATTTTACTTTACTTTTTAAAAAAAAAAAAAAATATTTGTCCCCCCCCCCCTCCCCCTATAATTGACGAAACTTGGAAGAATTAATTCTTGGGCGACCTTTTTCTTAAATTTTTAAAGAAACTTTGATTGGCCTTCAAGTATGGACGTTGCATTTTTCCCTTTAAAACCTTACACAATCTTCACCTCCCAAAGCATTTGGCTGATTTGAATTAAACTTGGCATGGATGTTCCATTGGGTGACCCTTTATTAAAATTATTTAAAAAAATGATTTGAATTGTTCAAAAAAATTGATTGACCCCAAATATGGGCGTGGCAAGGTTCGGCATTTTTTCACGTTAAAATCTTTAGAATTATCTCCTCCAAAACTATTTTGCCCATTTCAATGAAACTTGGCATGGTTGTTCCTTGGGTGCCCCTGTCCTTGAATTATTCAAGAAAATTTTGATTGTCTCCATAATATGGATGTGGCAGGGCGTGATATTTTTCACGTAAAAATCTTTTAAAATCTTCTTCTCCCAAACCATTTGGCCGATTTCAATGAAAATTGGATGTTACTTGGGTGACCTTTTACTTTTTTTTTAAGATAATTGCCCCACGCAAATATGGTCGTGGCAGGGTTGGGGCATTTTTCGATATTAAAATCGTTAAAAATATCTTCCTCCAAAATCATTTAGTCGATTTCAATGAAACTTGGCATGGATGTTCCTTTGGTGACCCTTTACTTAAATTGTTCAAATAATTGATTGACCCCCAAACATGGTTGTGGCAGAGAAGGGGGGGGGGGGATTTCACGTTAATATCTTAGAAAATCCTGTTCCTCCCAACTTATTCGGCCGATTGCAATGAAACTTAGATTAAATATTCCTTGGGAAACCCTTTACTTAAAATATTCAAGAAATTTTGATTGTACTCCAAATATGGCGTGGTAGGGCTGGGCATTTTTTCACATTAAAATCTTTACAGCTCTTCTCCTCCTTCACCTTATGACCCATTTCAATGAAACTTTGCATGGTTGTTTCTCGGGTGACCCTTTACTTAAATTGTTCAAGAAATTATTATTGACACTCAAATATGGGCGTTGTAGGGTGAAAATCTTGGGTTATCAAATGGAGAGGAGCGATACAGGCTCTTTTTGGCCTCTTGTTTTTATTATTATTTTGCGGAAAATTGGGTCAGTTCTACCGAGAATCAGAAGCACGAAGTGCTCAAGGTGAGCTATTGTGATCGTAGAATGTCCGTCGTCCGTCGTCAGTCGTGCGTCGTGCGTCGTCCGTCGTCCACAATTTCTTTAAACATCTTCTCCTCCTAAACCAGTGGGCCAATCTTGATGAAACTTGGCAGGGATGTTCCTTGGGTCAAGCTCTACCAAAGTTGTTCAAATAAATGAAATCCACCCTTAACTTTCCCTTTACCCTTAACAAAAAGGGTGAAAATATGAAAATCTTTAAAAATCTTCTTCTCTGAAACCAGATGGCAGACAGCTTTCATATTTGGTATGTAGCATCATCTAGTGGACCTCTACCAAGTCTGTTCATATCAAGACCCTGGGGTCATATTTGGGCTTTGCCCGAGCCAAACCCTTTTTACATAGAATCAAAGACCGAAATCTTTAAAAATCTTCTTCTCTGAAACCAGATGGCAGACAGCTTTCATATTTGGTATGTAGCATCACCTGATGGGCCTCTACAAAGTTTGTTCATATCAAGACCCTTTGGTCATATTTGGGCTTTGCACGAGTGCATCCCTTTATCTCTTATGAGCACTAAGGGTAAAAAAATGAAAATCTTCAAAAATCTTCTTCTCTGAAACCAGAAGGCAGACAGCTTTCATATTTGGTATGTAGCATCATCTAGTGCACCTCTACCAAGTTTGTTCATATAAAGACCCTAGGATCATATTTGGTCTCACCCGGGTGCAACCCTTTTTACATAGAATCAAAGAGCGAAAATATTTTTTAAATTTTCTTAAATCGAAACCAGAGGGCACACTGCTTTCATTTTAAGCTCTACTGGCTGAAAGCCACTGGGGCTATTATCATGGCGTTGTGTCCGTCGTGCGTCTGTCCGTCCGTCCGTCCGTGCGTCCGTGCGTGCGGTCGTAAACTTTTTCTTTAAAAATCTTCTCCTCAGAAACTATTGGATAGATTTCAACCAAACTTCACAGGAATGATCCTTGGGTGACCCTCTTTCAAAGTTGTTCAAGAAATTTTGATCCAATGAAAAACATGGATTTAATGGGTGTGGCTAATTTCCAAATATGGTAAAAAGTGACTTTTCTCAGGTTCTAATTGATGGATACCAATAAAATTTTACATAAATGATCCTTGGATGACCTTTTATCAGTCTACCAAAAAATTTTTGTGATCAGATGAAAAATATGTACACTATGGGCGGAGGTCATTTCTCTATATGTAAAATAGTGGAAACTTTGAAAATCATTTTCTCAGAATCTAACTGATAGATATCAACCAAATTTTACATGAATGATCCTTTGTTGACCCTTTATCAGTCTACTAAGAATTATTGTGATCGGATGAAAAATATGTATTTTATGGACGGAGGTCATTTCCCTATATGTTATATAGTGGAAACTTTGAAAATCATTTTCTCAGAATGTAATTAATGGATATCAATCAAACTTCATTAGTATGATCCTTGGGTGATCTATAATCGTGCAGCCAAAAATTATTGTGATTTGATGAAGAATATGTCTTTTATGGGCGGAGGTCATTTCTCTATATGTTATGATAGTGGAAACTTTGAAAATCATTTCAACATCAGTAGAACCCAAAATATCTAAAAATCTAGTCAAAACTTTTATTTGCTTTTACAAGAAATTCAAGCCTGTGGAGCGACACAAGCCATTCATGGCTTTCTAGTTGGTATGTAGTATCACCTAGTGGGCCTCTACAAAGTTTGTTCATATCAAGACCCTTTGGTCATATTTGGGCTTTGCATGGGTGCATCCCTTTATCTTTTATAAGCACGAAGGGTAAAAAAATGAAAATCTTCAAAAATCTTCTTCTATGAAGCCAGAAGGCAGACAGCTTCCATATTTGGTATGTAGCATCATCTAGTGGACCTCTACCAAGTTTGTTCATATAAAGACCCTAGGATCATATTTGGGCTCCACCCGGGCGCAACCCTTTTTACATAGAATCAAAGAGCGAAAATCTTTTAAAAATCTTCTCTAATCGAAACCAGAGGGCACACTGCTTTCATTTTTGGTATGTAGCATCATCTAGTCGGCCCCTATCAAGTTTGTTCATATCAAGACCCTTGGGTCATATTTGGGCTCCATCCGGGCTTATCCCTTTCAGCTCATCTGAAAAGGATTGGTGAAAATAGGAAAACCTTCAAAAATCATCTTCTCTGAAACCAGAAGACAGACAGCTTTCATATTTAGAATATAGCATCATCTTATGGACCTCTTCCAAGTTTGTTCATATCAAGACCCTGGGGTCACATTTAGGGTCCACCCGCGGGTGTATCCCTTTTTACATATAATCAAAGAGCAAAAAGGCATATCTGTCTTGCTCTTCGCTGAAAACGTTCCATGGTATTGATCTTAGGCAAATATCTTCTTTTTGACATCTGCCTATCTAATTAATGTGATGTCCCAGGGGTCAAAGAGACTAAGGTGAGCGATCTAGGACCATCTTGGTCCTCTTGTCTTTTTCAACACCCGTAATAGTTTCCTGTTGAGAAATTTTGAAAGTTGGACGTTTTTATGCAATGCATCAAAAACGGTGACAGAAAATAACTCAGAACGTCAAATGAGAGAAATTAATTTCACAAAAAGTGAAACATGTAACCTAAAATGGTTTAAGTTGTCTGCAAAAATGTCAACGCCTTCGATTTCGAAACCCAATATTCTATTTGAGGGAAACCGTAGAACAAGGATTGCTTTTAAATCCAGGAGTGCTTTTCATGTCGCTTGCAATTTTGTTATTTACAGTTAGTTACATCTTGAAATTGACATTCACCATTATCAAAACCATTCTAAATCGCTCACTCAGCTCTCAATTCATTCATTCCAAACACTCACTCAAATCAATCAAACACGCTCAAACCCATAAAAACATAGAATCAATAAAGTCATTCAAAATAATTTTTTATGGAGAAAATTCGCGATTTCACTGACATAATTCAAAGTGAAGAAATAAGGAGCTATGTATAGAACTTGAAGGATTTTTTTAATTAAAGGGAGGTAATCAATATCGCAAATTTTGTTCACCCTGAACAAAATTTGCGATAAAGGATTACCTCCCATTAAATTCACTCAAAACTCGCTCAACTTACTCATTCAATTTCATTCCTAAATCATTCCAAAATCGTTCATCTTGTTAATTTCACGATGTTGTTAACTGTATACGACAGCAATAAACTGTCAGAGACGTTGAGGTTTGCCAGTATACTTTTTTAATTATTTTCTATAAATTTACGCAGACCAATGGAAGTTGCTCTATGACATGGCCTACATCGCGGTACCAAACTGTGAAATAAACTTTTGAAAATATCTGATAGTATTCCTTGGCTAATTTCGCCTGAGACTCGGTTTATTTTCCGTGAGTGTAATCGGAAAATCACCACTGATCGGCGAAATCCGCTAATTAGCATTAATATTTAAGTGTTTACTGCGGCATAGTTAGTACTCAGACCTGTGGTGTAGAGGTTAAGTCGCCCGCCTCTGATGCAAGAGAACCCAAGTTCGATCCGGGTAAGAGACAGTATATATTTCTGCAAGGTTTCCTTTTTCTGTCTTACAATCACAAATGTTTCTTTTTAGAAGGAGGGTCTATTGGGGTTTATATACTTTCTTTTAATTTTGAAAACATTTATATATATATATATATATATATATATATATATATATATATATATATATATATATATATATATATATATATATATATATATATATATATATATATATATATATATATATATATATATATATATATATTTAGTTTACTTTTGATATATAAAATAACAGCAGAGTTGGCTCTGCTGATGCAAGGTACATTTGTGGTAACTTTGGCAACGGTTTGTTTCCTTTTTGGAACAGGTTCAAAACTAGGCTTAATGGGGAAATTTTGCTGTTTTCTGAAATTTAGGAAACATCTTTTCCTCGTGGTTTAAGTCAAATAAGTGAAGTTTATATTTCATTTTTATACAACAATAAAAGATCCTTTGCATCTTAGACATCGCGATATGAATCAGCAGAAAGTGGTCGATTATCAAAAATAATAGTCATTTAACGTGAACTTGTAATAGGGACGAAGAAAAGTATGAGAAAAAAATAAAAAATAAAATAGAACAATAAGCGCCTCGGAGACTTGAACTCACACATGTGAGACTGGAAGCGATACACCTTATCCGACTGAGCTATTTTTTCTTGCTCTCACTCATTGTTTAAATTGCGTTTTAAATAAATATGTTACTAACGGTTTGTGTAATTAGAACTCGGAGATCTTCCGAAGATACACGGAATATGCACAGAGTCTCAGGCGAAATAAGCCAAATAATACACGGATGTTGTTACAATAGCGGAATTCGCAAATAATCTAAGAAGGTATATCGAGACAGTTATATTTCTGTTGTGAAACTGACGTCATTATGCATTTACTGACCTCATTTCACAAACGGCGTTATCTGTTTTACTGCAACGATAATTCTAGTATTTTCATTGCTTGATGATGACCTGACAAACATTGATATCTACGGCCGCTCCGTTATAACTTATAATATTTCCTCAAGGCGGCTCGCCGGGAACGTGGAAAAAATTCGAACCGCTAATGGCAGCTACGATTCTTTCGCTTAACACGGTCCTAGTATACACAGTATGCTATACTAAAAAGCCCATGTCAGTTATTAACGTACATGTTCCCGTTGATATAAAAGTTGATAAATACCGTTCAATTTTGTATATCTTTCCATTTAGAGTATTAACTTTCTTGCAGATTCAACCAAGAATCGCTTTTTCATCAAAATATCGCGGGGAATAGTGTTATGGCGTCAAGACTACCTATGACGTCAATACATGTTTACTTTTCATTGGGGGTACATTGGTAGTTTGAAGATTCGGCGCCTACATGGCGATGGAAAAAAGACAGATATCTATTCTAAAACTTTGAAGAGTGATTAATTCGTAAGATGGTGTCTTGTCCGGGTTTATGACGATTTATTCCCGACTTGAAAAAAATACTTAACCAGAACTTCAACAACCTTGATATTTGGAATAGATTATTGGATGATAGACCTGTAAGAAAAAAATAAAAAGAAAATGTCTAAATCATCTGTGTTGAGCAATCATTTGCAGAGCATAGAGGGAGGGTAAAATCTTCTTCGTCTTCTCAACAAGGCAACTAACAGCCTTTATATTTGATTAAATCATAATTTGATACACCTTACAGAAAAGATAAAATCATTGTTGTTGGGCTATCAGGGGCACCAAAGGGGTGATGTATGTTTCGGGGCTATGTAGAAGTCATAAAATTTCTTCAAACCAGAAGGCTAACAGCCTTTTCATTTGCCATTGATCATCAGTTCATATATACCTATATTACAATTCATCATGCAATTCATGCCTTCTACCAGGAGCAGAGCACTTTGGAAGGTTGTAGATTTCAGATCAATATAGAAATCTTTAATAGTCGTCAAAATTGTGAAACCATATTGCCAATTTCAAATTCATTAGGTAGGAAAAGTTTCAGTAAACAGAGCTGACATGGTTAAAGATGGGAAAATATCTTTCTCTTGGGTTGCTTAGGTTATGGAGCTATTTCTCAGGTGAGCGACTCAAGGCCAATGATCCTCTTGTTACATTAGAATGAAAGAAAAATCGTTTGTTTTTCATGTAAGATAGATAAAAAATGATTCATAAACAACAATAACTATATTTCACTCTTGGCTTCGCAACTCGTCATTATACCTGCAAAAACTATGGTGGTGTGTGTGTCAGTTCGTCCGTCTGTATTTTATCCATGTCCGCATGTACTGAACTTAAATTTGTATATAATTTAACTGACCTCTAGTGTAAAGTTGAACATGTGAAAAAATCATAACCCCATCATCGTGTGATGAATTTCATAGAACCCCCCCCCCCCTCCTTGAACTTGTAAAAATTCCTTTCACAATTTTTCCAACTTCATTTTACATACATTCCAAGAACTCACAACACCATATGTTGTATACATTAATTTATGTAATTTTTGTTTGTTATCTCACTTGTTTCATGACTCCTCATCATTTCCGAAACACGATATTTAAAAAAAAAAAAAAACCTATGAAAATATAGAAGCTTTATTTTAAAAAATGATCAAAATCAGCATTTAAAACGTAATTATAATATGACCTATGTCGCGGGAGTGAAAAAAAAACCGTTGAATATTTTGGCATTAAACGGGGGCTATTTCACTAGTGGGATAACTATATTAGTGAGCTATGAACGAATGATTACGTTGTATTTACCTTAAATATAACGTCATATTATGCATTTGGTGACGTTATTTCGCAAACGGTATTGTATGTTTTGTAGAATAACTGGAATCTTAACTTAAAAAAAACTAAGGCAACAATGGACACATTTGAACAATTTTACTTCAAATTATAAAATGAACTTATTTTTGTACTTCCAAGGGGGAAATGCCATAAAAATTTACTTTTTGAACAAAATACTCAGTGAAATTTTCTTGATTTCCGCTATGTATGAAAACAATGTTTTATTCCTTTATTTGGTATAACAAATCAGCATACCTTTCCATCCAAATAAGAAAGTTTTTCATTATTTCATTTTGACCCATCCTAATTGAAACACATTTATAACGTATTTTGATTGTTAAACTCAATGGTCCAGTCATTCAATTGATATCAAATATTGAAAAGAAGGCTGAGTTATGAAAATTGGTAATTTTGTTTTGAAACAAAATTTCAATTCTGGAGGATTTAGCGAAAGTTATATAAAATACTATAAGGATTTTTTTTTAATCTTTTTCAGGATCAGTCAAGTTAATACAGAATGGTGGCGATTCGAAAGATACCTACGTGGATTATCATTTTTGAAAACGGTATAAGTCTATTGTGATTTTCACTTTAACCAGTGTTGCCTAATATAAATCGTTTTGATAAAACCAGTGAATTTATCTGAATTAGAACTACTGACATCAAAGTTTACGGTCAACGAACGAGAATGTCAACTCTAACCTCACTTAATGTTTCTATAGAAACGTCGTCTGTCAATACGACACATGGTTTACAACCGAACGACACAGGAGCGAATGGCCCTATTGTGGTGCCAATGTACCAACAAGCCATCATTATTACCATGTATACGATAGTGATTATTCTCGGAGTCGGGGGAAACACAATTGTGTGTTACATTGTATTTTCATCACGGAAAATGAGAACTGTAATGAACTTTTTCATCGTTAGTTTAGCTTTGAGCGACATTCTAATGGCCATGATATGTATCCCTTTCACGTTCATCGCTAATCTCGTGATTAACTCGTGGCCATTTGGGGATGCTCTTTGTCCCATTGTCTCTTTCCTTCAAACTGTCACAGTATTCATGAGCTCCTTTACACTTGTTGCTATAAGTCTAGATAGATATTCGGCCATAGTGCACCCATTACGACCAAAAATGACCAAAAGACAAGCGTTTATAGTTATCTCCGTCATCTGGATCTTGTCATTTCTAATTCCATTACCAACCGCAATCACATCAAAGGTTCACCGTTATGTTGACGATGATACAGCCCCAAGTTTTTGTGTTGAGCTGTGGGATAATGTGACGGCACAATCTGTGTATAATGGAATTATTCTGGTGATGCAGTACTTTATTCCACTCATGATCCTTGTGTTCACTTACGGACGAATTATCCTAGTTCTCTGGATTAAGAAAGCTCCTGGGGAAGCTGTGAGCGTTCGTGACCAAAGAATGGCGAAATCCAAGAAAAAGGTAGGTATTCCCGATTCAATCTAATCTTCTGACATTGAATTTAATTATCCAAATACAGATAATAACATTGTGAAATTGACATCAACCTCAATCAAAACTATCCTAAATCGCTCACTCAGCGCTCCATTCATTAATTCCAAACTCTTGCCCAAATCTTTTAAATACGCCCCGAAATTGTAAGAACGGTTTTGATCGAGGTTGATATCAATTTTACAATGTGCTTATCTGTATGGTACATTTACCTTTGTATAGCCAAACTGACCATCTGTCACTAACCTAAGCTCTTGTTCATCTATATAAATATACGAGTTTAATTTGTTTGTTTGGAGTTTAATGCCACTTTCGATATTATGAGTTATATCGCGGAGGCTGGTGCACTAACCAATGGTTTCGCCACCATAGCGCAGTTGGTTAGGCATGAGACTTCCAATCTGGAAGTCCTGGGTTCGATCCGCGGTGGCGGCAAATATCCTCTCCGACGTTTGTCTCTCACCAATGGGCAGATAATCGTAAACCTATGTGAGATAGCAGTCGGAGGCTAGGAAAGGGTGTAATGGTAGTACAGGTGAAAGAAATACCAGGAATCCATTGTTAGGTGCTCCGGCCGCCGCGATATAACTGCGAAATTGTTGAAAGCGGCGTAAAACCCATTCACACAAACAAATCATGTCGTTTCTCACACCAGTACAATCACAATATTTCATCCTAGCCACCAGCTGCTCATTTCACTTAGTAGCCGCCACCATAGCGCAGTTGGTTAGGCATAAGACTTCCAATCTGGAAGTCGTGGGTTCGATCCCCGGTGGCGGCAAATATCCTTTCCGACGTTTGTCTTTCACCAATGGGTAGATAATCGTAAACCTATGTGAAATAGCAGTCGGAGGTTAGGAAAGGGTGTAATGGTAGTACAGGTGAAAGAAATACCAGGAATCCATTGTTAGGTGCTCCGGCCGCCGCGATATAACTGCGAGATTGTTGAAAGCGGCGTTAAACCCATTCAAACAACCAATTCATTTCACTTAGGCGTACTACTTATCATTAGTGGGAGACCACTTAGGCGTACTACTTATCATTAGTGGGAGACCACTTAGGCGTACTACTTATCATTAGTGGGAGACCATTCTAACTCCTGGCACGATGACTTTTGTCTAATTTCGGATGAAAGCCGTTTAGTGAACAAACGAGCCCAGGATTGGCAGCCCTTCGCGTTACAGTTAACAAAATCGTGAAATTGACAAGGTGAATGATTATTGAACGATTTAGAAATGAAATTGAATGAATGTGTGGAGCGACTTTTGAGTGAATTTAATGGGAGGTAATCCAGTATTGCAAATTTTGTTCAGGATGAACAAAATTAGCAAAAATGATTCCCTCCCTTTTATAAAATATCCATACAAGTTCTGTAGATAGCTCCCTATTTCTTCAAGAACCTATCAGACGCTTACAATTCAATTAAATAAGTGAAATTCCGTTTTTTCCCAGCTATTTTTATTTTGAATGAAGTTGTTGTTATATGTTTTTCAGTGAAATTGGAGCGTTTTTGAATGGTTTGGGTGAGTGTCTGGATTTAATGAATGGAGCGCCGAGTGAGCGAGTTAGAATGGTTTTGATTGGGTTAAATGTCAATTTCACGATGTCATTAACTGTGCCAATAAGCAAACCTGGCTCGGGCTCAAATTTAAACGAGCGACGACCAAATGTCATTTTTCTATACAGGTATAAAATTGACCTTTGTTTACTTACTCAAAGTTGTGCATCTAAATTTCTGATCCAAATTGGATTATGAAGTTAAAGTGAATTTTTGTTGTTGTCGTTGTTGTTGTTTAAAAAAAGTTCAACTTACTGACCTTACTTCTCTAGGAATAGTTACGTGAGAACTCGATCTTTTTCGAATATTATATTCACAACAGCTAGCTTGTTTGTGTCTTTCTAAGAAAAACATTTGTTATCTCATGAACCCAATGTCCTTTTAATGTGTTTTTCTGTTGATGACATATTTTAACCTTGATTTTACAATTCTTCTCGAGATGTCTCGGGGATTAATAGCTGGCAAATTGTGTATCCCGCAGTGGAAACGTTTTTTGTCATTTGCAGGACAATTCTGTATCACTTATACAGAAAGAAACGTAACGAAAACACCCCCATCAATTAATCTTTAAACGACTTTGCTTTCATGAAACTCTTCGTAGAAAATACGGTTGGTTTTTACATTAATTAATTAGTTAAAGTATGATGCATGTATTTTATTTGTACTATGAATAACCAAAACTACTTCTGTATGCATTTCATATTTTTGATGGATAACTGGCCAAAAACTGAAAAGGATTCTCATGGTATGGAAGTTGCATCGACTAATAATACTATATCTCCATATCATACGTGTTCCGCATGCAAAATTTGGAACAGTATCATGTTTGACGCAAAATATGCAAAATTCAAAGTAATTGAAGATTATTTGAATGCAATTAATATTGACACATATAGAAAATATATTTGGTTGGCGTCCATTACCTCGTAGCCATAGCTTTAGTCAAGGTATGGTTTCGGGGTATTGAAGACCACCGAAAAACTGAAACAAACTTCTAGCCGGTCACTGCATGCTTCTATCTTTTTGACATGCTTACAAGAAAAGACTCGAAAAGAAAATTACTTTCACAGAAAGACAAATCAAAAGATTTTTGTAGAAGAATTATGTTAAAAGGACCAGCAATTGTAGCAGGCAAAAGAACACACTAGCCCTACTTTGAAAAGTCACAAAAGTCGAAAAATGCAGGGAATTTTAAAAATTTTAGTCGCGAAAAATAGTGATATATTGTTGAAATACCACTTTCCTTTCAATATCTTAAAGGTAGCTGACTAGAAATGAGTTAAGAAAACATAATAAATACATTCATTTACGTATTTGAGATGAATTTGGTAGTTTTACGCCACCCACCATTGAAATGGGGGGTAAACATGTTCTCATGCAAGTTAACTCGCTCTCTTCGGAGATTTTTTTTATGAATTTTGTTTCCGCTTTCTACCAAGTGATCGGACTAGCAGAAATCAGCAAATACTAGCATCTTTTACTTTTTTACACAATACTTTTTGCGCCATATTTGAGTAACCAATTAGAAATTTGTTTAAGTTTACTTTCTAAATGAAGACTTCGTTCCATATACGTGAGTGAGGGTCATATATCAACATTTTTTTTGATAGATGAAAAAAGAATTTTAACTTTCATCTTCCCTCTTAATTATATACCCTTTAAGATATAAGATAATGCATAAGGGTAAAAACGTGCAATTTAAAAAAAATCGATGATGCGTTACATCGACAATTATAGTTTATAACATGACCGACGTCGGCGGAGTGAAATAATCCCGTTGAATATTTTTGATATTACACGGGTGTTATTTCACTAGTGGAATAACTGTGCAAATGAGCTCAGAGCGAATAGCAACGCTATATTGTAACCACGAAAATGACGTCATTATCTATGTTTTGTGACGTCATTTTGAAACGGCGTTATAAGTTTCGCGGAAAATAGAAACGTTGAATTTCAAGAATTATGACATTTTTTCGTTTAAATTCGGGTCATATTATAAACCGAATATGTGCTTATAAAAAACAGAATTTATTAAACTCGTCATCTAAAACAGAAAAAAAAACTCGGCGCAGCCTCGTTTTTATCTGTTTATAGATGACTCGTTTAATAAATTCAGTATTCAATGACCACTGATTCAATATCCTCTATATATATCCTTCACAATAAAGAACATCTAGAAACTGTGTGAAATAAATACTTGAAAAAAAATCAGTTGAGGTCAACTGGGGTCAAATTGATTTCAAAACTTCTGATTCAGGAACGAAGAAATATCGTTCTAGATTTTGAAAATACAACATGTAATTCATGTGCGAATGTTTCGTCTTTATTCAGACTTTATTCAATATTGCTCGATCTACCACGCCTATTAAGCGACCATTTTTATTATGCGACCGCTTTCAAAATCCCCTTCTTTAAAACGAAACATCTGAAAAAGTTGATATTATTGGTATGAAAGTTATTGTAAATTAATTCGTTGTTGCTAAAACTCTTCATCAATCCCAATGAGACGATTCTATCAATTTTTCACATAATAGGATTATTGAGAATTTCACAATAATATACATTTTCAATTAATTCAATTTATAAACAAAACATGAATTAAGCGACCATTTTCTTTAACGACCGCATCATTTTTGGTTGCTTTTTACAGGTTTTACTATATGTTATTCACACAGGCGACACTTAACGTTCTATCCGGTCCCCGACGGTGGCTCTCATTCTTCCCGACTATTTGTCCTCCACTAATGGTTTGAAAATCGTGGACCTTATTGGGATGGCAGCTCGAGGCTAGGAAAGGATGTTATGGTTGTACTGGTGTGAGATATACCAGGAAAAAATGTTTGGTGCTCCAGCCGCCGCGATATAACTGAAAGATTGTTGAAAACGGCGTAAAACCCCATTAAAGATACGTTCTACACGTTCTTGCCTTACTGGTCACATATTATTACCAATGCTATAACAACATTGTGAAATTGAAATTCATCTCAATCAAAACCATTCTTTTTCGATCACTCAGCGCTCCATTCATTCATTCCAAACACTCACTCAAACCATTCAAAAACGCTCAAACCCATTGAAAAATATAGAATCAACAACGTCATTAAAAATAAATGTTGAAAGAGAAAAATCGCGATTTCACTAACATGATTCAAAACGTTAGCGTCTCATAGGTTCTTGAATAAATAGGAAGCTATGTATAGAACTTGTATGCATTTTTATTGAAGGGAGGTAATCAATATTGTTAATTTTGTTCATCCTGAACAAAATTAGCAATAAAGGATTACCTCCCATTAAATTCACTCAAAACTCGCTCCACATACTCATTCAATTTCATTCCTGAATCATTCCAAAATCATTCACCTTGTCAATTTCACGATGTTTTTAACTGTACGACATATAAGTCGCCGTTAGACGAATAACGAAGGTCACGTTTCGTTCAATCCGTCTTTAAATGGGTCACGCTTCTAATTCAAAGACACGGCCGTGCTTAATTCAAGATCGTTGTACTTCGGCAAATCCTTAAAGTAATTACTTGGGGGACGCTATTGTTCCTTAGAGGCTTGACTGGATTAAACCATCCTGTCGTCAAAATTTACATTAGATTCCTCTAGATGTGCGAATAAAAGAAGCCATATACATGGTATCTGATTAACGATACAGTGTATATAAATGTGTCACTCTCACGCAAAATGGAAACAGAGAAATCGGTATGGTACAATCATTCTCTTTCTTAAGGCTGGCTATTGTCGAAATTCCTGCATAGACATATCGAAGGGTCAGCGCAATACTATTGTAAGTGCCTCGATATGCTATTTTCAAATGGCTTCATGCTTTAAAATTGCAAACAAATTGATGTTATCATTTTTTTCAATCTATCTTTTATTACTTGTTTTTCGTAATGTCAACTTCGTGTGGACGGGAATAAAAATATTACAGTGTTAACGATTTTTTTATTATAAGTGGTTTAACATTGCTTATACAAATGAGTGTTCACCCTTTAAAATAGTTGTGTATTTGGAGAAGAAAACCCAAAAAAATGCATCTTATTTCCATTTAAATGAAAACAATTGTGGGATAAGAGCAAGAAAACAAGGTAAAGGTTCGATGTCGAAAATATATTTATCACCAAAAGAATGTTTTGTTTCTTCGTTCGCTGTATTCTTTTATCAAGATAGATGATTCTTGTGTCTTTCTATATAAATATTTTTTTTAAATCCTTTCTGCGAACGATTTTTGCAGCATCTTCCCACGTAGACCCAAAGTTATAACTGTTCTCCACTTAATTGAGAATGTACTCAAGATTCAAATTTTCTTGAATAATGCATATAGCGAAATGATAAATTTAATGTTGAGCAAAATTATCTTCTAGTTTCAAAAACATTCTGTGGCGGTCGAGCGGTAATCGAAGTGTTTCCCCAATTCAAAGTTTCAGTTTATTTAATTCTCAGTTGAATACAACATTAGTTTTATAGGAATGAACCCGAATCCCCTTTTCACAGATCTTGTCTTTTTTGCTCTTTTATCAAATTAGACACAAACAGTGTTTAATGTTTCTTCATGTCTCGTTTATCACGACCATATATGTATCTTAAGGCTTGGTCACATTTACGTTAATTAACGTGGTTGGCCGTAGCTATGCATCAACGTAGTCAGCCATAAAAGGACAGAATTCACGAATATCCATTTTTGGCCCTGTAATTTCTCATTTTATAAATCTTTGAAAAACTTACTTTTAACATTGTGTTTGTATTAAACGACCTTCCCTCAGTTTCACAATATGAAATAGTTTTTCGTAATACCTTTCTGCCATTCGTAAAAACATCCCCAAATAACCCCTGTTTTCGCAAAAATAGCCTTTTACCACAGATTTTTCGTAAAAAGTTTCACCAAACACTATGTTCACACTCATGCGACACCTTTAAATTTTGAAATTATTTAGATTAACTAAAGGGGAATCTATTTTTCAGCTTTTTAAAGTGTGGCAGATATGTGATCAATATTCAAAAAAACAAGAATGGAAGTACAATCTTGCAATATTTCAACAATTTTGAGTGTTGTTGAAAAAATGAGATGTCTGTGACACCAAACATAACAATATAATTTGAATTATTTTGTCTACTAATTGACATGTGATAAAGTAGGACTTCACATTTTCCTTCAAAGTTAGATTATCTCCAATAATTCCCATTGAAGTTTGTCAAACTCAAATTAATTATTAGATACGGTGTCGTAATGACGTCATTTTCTGTATTTGACGTTATTATCACAGACAACGTTGATTTTGCGCTGAATGTTTGGAATTTGTTCATATATGCCTTATTCCACAAATTGGAATATAAAAATTGCTAATTTGAGTCACAAAACAATTGATTTTAAAATAACCCAAAATGATATATCTTTAGCTCACCTAAGCACAACGTGCTCCAATGGGACTTTTTAGGATCACCATGACTCTGTTGTGTGTCCTGCATCGTCAATTTTCTTAAAACCTCTCCTTCTCCTGAACCACTAGGCTGATTTCAATGAAACTTTACCAGAATGATCCTTGGATGACCCTTTTCAAAGATCATTCGCAAAATTTTGATTGGCACATAAATATGGGCGTGGCAGAGAGGGGCTTATTTTGAGCCCAAAATCTTTGAACAACATCTCCCCCCTGAACCACCAGGCCGATTTTGATGAAAATTTACCAGAATGTTCCTTGGGTGACCCTTTTCACAAAATTTTGATTGGCCCATAAATATGGGCTAGGCAGGGTGGGGCTTATTTTAGCCTGTAATCTTTAAACAACATCTACTACTGAACCACTGGGCCTATTTCAATGAAACTATATCAGAATGTTCCTTGGGTGACCCTTTACAGAAATTTTTCACGAAATTTTGATTGGCCCATAAATATGGATATGGCAGGGTGGGGCTTATTTTGAGTCTCCTCAGTAATGACTGGGTGGGCAGGGTCTATTATCACTTTAAATTCTTGGAGTAACATCTCCTCTTCAACAATTAAAAAGTTACTTGGATGAGATTTAGGTTTACGGCCATTCTGGTCCTCTCGTTTAAAAAAACCCTCTTTATTTAATTATATTCCAATTATTATCAAATGTGCATCATTATGCAAGAAAAAGACATTAACACCAAAATAACCTAGAAATTGCATATTTGCAATATTTATGGGTATAATATAGATCATAGTTACTATTGCCCAGGTTATTTATACAGCGAGCGATGAGTAGTTTATGTTGATTATTAACGCATTTTACAAAAAAAAAAAGATTCCATTCTTGTATCATATACTATTAATGAGTAAAGCAAAAGGACAAAATTGGTCCTATTTCGCTCACCTGAGTCTCTTTGAACCCTGGGACATCACATCAATTAAATAGTCAGATGTCATAAAGAAGATAATTTCTTCACAAAACTAACTTTCATGAAGTTTGGGGAAAAATGTGGCCTCTAGAGTAATAAAAAGAAAATTATCATTAAGACCCATTTTCCTGTGATATGTAATGAATCTTTCCCATTTTCGATAGGGTTCATGACATGACCAACATTCTGACCAAGTTTCATGAAGATGAGGCCATATATGTGGCCTCTAGAGTGTATTCAAGAACACTGTCAATAAGACCCCTTTTCCCACGATATGACATGGACCCTTCCTATTTTCAAAAGGATTCACCCTTGTGACTTGGCTAATATTTTGACCAGGTTTCATGAAGATTATAGGTTATTGAATTTATATGGGAATATATTGTGTTGGACGAGTTTTTTGGCAGAGTGCCCGAGCTTGCGAGGGCAACTACGCCAAAAGAACGAGTCCGACACAATATATTCCCATATAAATTCAATAACCTTTTTATTGTATACTTTGATATTGTTGGACGATGTTCATTTCTTATTATTATTTCATAACATAACCTGTACTTCAAGAACGATTTGTTTGAATTAAAACCGCATTTTAATAACAGTTACGCCATACACCTTTTCCCGCAAAATCCTTTCCGTTATATTTTTACGTTCGGATGAATACACTCGTTGCTATGAATTAACAATGTAAACAAAAAGGACGGCGGACATTTTTGTGTCGATTCGCATTTTCGATTTTAAAATACGCGTTGATTTCGACTTACTTCGAATAAAAATGAAATAAATACATTCATGAAAAATTGTTTATTTGTTATTCTTACCAGTCACATGTTCCATAACTTACGCAATCGGCGTACTTGATACCGGGCCAGACTAGAGATAGTCACGAAGGACAGGACGGAGTGAAAAACGAGATAAAGGAGAAAGATAGGGAGGAAGAGAGATAGATACTAGAATTATGATAAACACAAAGGGATGGGCATGAAATGTTTTTGTAAGAGTTAAACAATAAAACAGTTAATGAAGAAACAAAAACCGTGATTTAGCCGAAATTTAAGGGGGGGCATCTGAGGAAAGACGGAGAGGGGGGGGGGGGAATGAAGTGGTTGATTTCTCTGAAAATGTTTCAAATAGATGAAAACAAACAATAGTGCATTGCCCTTTAGGCATTCAAAGAACTTGAAACGTATTTATTTACTCTCACAAAACTATATCTCGAATATTGAACGCAAAAAGAAAGCCGTTGTTTATGTGATTCTCTATGTTGACTATTGGCGAGGTAGCAACCAGAAAGTAGTCCAGTCCATTTGTGCGCGTGAAAATAATCTCAGTGCAATGTCAAAGTATGCAATATCAAAAAAAATTGCATACTTCCCCCCCCCCGTTCAAATACATACAGACAATATCAAAGTATATAATAATAGGCAATATTTGTGGTTTCAAGAGCATAAGCAAGAAAATTGTCATTAAGGCCCCTTTTCCCATGATATGGCATAGATCCTTCCCATTTTCGATAGGCTTCATCCTTGAGACCTTGCAAATATTCGGAAAAAGTTTCATCAAGATTGGGCTATATTTGTGGCATCTAGAGAGTAATTAAGAAAATTGTCGTTAAGGCCCCTTTTCCAGTGATATGGCATGGATCCTTCCCATTTTCGATAGGGGTCATCGTTGTGACCTGGCCAACAATTTGACAAAGTTTCTTCAAGATTGAGCCATATTTGACGCATCTAGAGTGTAAACGAGAAAATTGTTATTTAGGCCCTTTTTCCTGTGATATGGTATAGATCCTTCCCACATTCAATGATCACAAAAGCCAACCTTGAGCACGATGTACTCAGGTGAGCTAAAACCAGCTATTTTAGCTGTCATGGTAACCAGTTTCTGTTTAAATTACAGCATGAGCTGGATAAGTCAAATTTTGGAACTAATCTACAGATGTAAGAAAATATTCCATTTAAAATAATAATTATGGCCAAATCATATTTCATAGTAGGGCTTAATATAGCAATTTTAGCCTGTTGCCATGGTAACCAGTTCACATAAGAATTCTTTTAAAGGCAATTTCAACAGTTTTTCAATCGTCTCTCCTTTTGTGTCAAATTGAATCTAAATCAGAGAGCTTAAGTACAAAAATTGTTCAATAAGTTACAGGGAGTCAAGAAAAAAATACTTAATGCATGTTGTCAATAAATCAAATATTTCAAAAGTAAGTCCTTTGGATAAGATTGTAGCACACAGATTTAAATCTAGGAGGCATAGACCATGCTTTATAGGAACATGTGTTTAATACAATTAGTTATCACAACGCCTTTAAAACAATAGATGTGTGTAGATATGTGTATTTTGTGTTTGATTATGCGTATTTTTGTACATTTAATAATGCATTCTGCAAATAGAATCTTTTTCGTTACCATGGCAACAAAATTCGAACATGGAATTTTGTTCATAAGTAAATTGTCTGAATATATTATAATGCCATTCAAGATAAATTAAGCATAATAAACTTATTTTGAATGATTCAATGCCAAAAATGATTAATTTACTAGGTCCGTGTTAGTTGTTGCCATGGTAACATAGAAAAAAGAAACATGACTTTTGAAGATCATTTTATTACACATAGATGCAAAATTACCATTTTATAGCATTTTTACCAAAAAATAACACAGGGCCAAAAACACCCTTTCGTGAACCTAGCCCTTTACGTAGCTGAGCGTATACTGCAGTAAGTCGAAGTGAGCGGTGCGTAGTGAGTAACGTAGTGCAAACTCGTAAGTTTGACCGTAGTATCTTGGATATTTTAAAAAAAATGTTCAAAAGTCTATTCAAGGTATAGTACGTTATTTTGTCCCTAATTTGGCCGTTCTGACGCAGTAGTTGATCCCTGCTTATCCGTAAATTAACCTTAGTAGCACCCTATGATATCGTACATATTTGTACCAGATACTACGGTTAACCGAGGTTGAACTAGCGATTCACGACTCTTGCAGTACGTGTATCTGATTATTGTCCACGGTTAGGAAGGGAAAAGTACGTTGTAAAAAATCGCGGTCACATTTCACCTTGTAAACATAATTTCGACGTAGTGAAAGAATCTCGTACTACAACGTACCCTACCGAAGACTGCGTAATTTAACCTAGTCGCCCGTGGACTGAACGTTCTTCTACCGAATAATCCTACCGTGGTGGCCGCACAAATCTTTGGCTTGTTCAAAAACCCTACGGTGAAAAAGGATTTTCTGTGGTAGTTTGAATGTAGTACAATGTACTGAGATCTTGTTGAATCGTACTCTTGCCGAATTAGAACGGATCGTTTACCCTAGTTTACCATACTAACCATTTATTAAACATCTGTCCAAGTTAATGCTACGACCAAGCAGGGAAACACAGGGCTTTGACTACGTTCAGAGTACGAATAGAATCGGTGAAATCGATAAAATATAATCATGAAGTGCACGTGAATTCAATGGTTTGAAAGTCGCGTGTTTTTTTAAATTAATCATAATACATGCACCCGAGGGTGACTGATAGAAATGTTAGATTTTAAACCTTGTGATATATCTAAAGATCGTGATTCTTATCTATAGAATGACAAACAAGAAATATCAGGGCTTTGGAAATACAGAAATTGCGATTTTCAATTAATCAAATAAATAATTAATCTAATTAAACTTCTTTTTTTTCGCAGATCTTCGTAGTTGTTCCTACTCGCAGGTAATTCTTTCTACGGAAACTGTTCGATGGTATAGTTCCGCAAGAAAGAGTGAGGTCCGAGAAACCGTTATCTCCTATCATTTTCAATGTAAAATTGATCTTTGATCACTCACTTGAAATTGCAGGTCTATACCTTTGTTAAATGTACCTTATCTTACTTCAACTGAGTTAATCGTATTAGTAACACGGCTTGCCTACGGTTATATGGAGTACAACTTACTACGATAATTGCCGTAAATCTGACCATAGCTTTACAGCGTCAGTTTACGTGTAGAATGATAGCCCTCTCAATCAAAACAGTATATAAATGAAGGAATTTATTTGAAATACGAGCATGTAGAAAAATTATTACAACCCTATGTATCAATTTTTTTTTTTTTTTTTTTTTTTTTTTTTGGGGGGGGGGGGGGGGGGGGCTGACTTCTAAGGTAGAAGAGCAGTAAAAGTTCCGTAACATGTCGAAACTCGTAATTTTTCACAATGTTAACTTTGGTTTGCTTATGTAATCACTAGGAAACCTCGGCTAACACTATTTAAACGTCTGGAAGCGTCGCGAAACTATAACGAGCTCAATACCTTAACATCACGTTTCTAATGATTTTTATTTTAGGTATTTGTGCAGGCAAAAAATGTCAGATTCCGATTTTTCTCACTGAATTAGAGTTCTGTAGATTGTTTTTATCGAACAGTAATGGTGATAGCTTCTTACATGTAGCTGCATTGTTGCTGTCTTAATCATTGTAGTTTATAAACAAATAAAAGTGCTAAGATCTTTTTCTCTTTTCCACGAAAAAAAGGAATTTAGTCATATGATAAGCCAGTAAAAAGATATTAAAGGAATGCATTTTTGTTCCACTTACCGAGTTCCATTTAGGCTATCGTCACAGTTTTGTGTCAGTCGTACTTATACCTGTAGCTTTTAATTCTAAGGTTTCCTTATGGATTGAAATTATGAATAAAAGTTATTCTTTTCTGAAACCTTTGTGAAAATTCCCGTAACTATTTATAAACACCTATGGCATAGAGTACTTTTTAATGTCATTCTACGTTAGTAGATTTAGATATATATAGTGACACACATACTTCAGTGTTTTTATTGAATTGCGATAAATTTGCCAAGATCTTTGTATTACTTTGCATTCAGTTCAATCATACAATAAATTAGAATAAGTCTTTTCAATAAAATTTTCATAAAGGTATTCAGATTTTATTGTTTTTATTTTTCAGATTATAAAAATGATGATTGTTGTTGTTATCATCTACGCTAGTTGCTGGCTTCCACTACACGTGATAACAATCGCTGGTGATATCAATTTGACATTTTACAACCTGCCTGGTATGAACATTGTATGGACCGCTTCGCACTGGCTCGCTATGTCAAACTGTATGTACAATCCTATCATTTACTGTTGGATGAACGCTAAATATAGAAGTGGATTCTTAAAAGTGTTCAGGTGCTTTTCATGTGGATATATCAAAGCTCCAGAAAGTGTGGAACTGGAACGAATAAGGAGGTTAAACACAAACCATTCATCGGTAGGGTCTCATTTTAACCAGAGATATTCTGTGCGCAATAGTGACAATTACGATACGGAATATACCGTCTTAGACACCAAAGACAGTTTTTGATTTCTTTATTCTAGATTTAATGTAGCGTAGATACTATTTGATAAGTAGTTATGTGCACAAATAAGCAGAATCTTCGAATTGGAATTTCATAGGCGATGACCACTTAAATTACTCAATAATGCAGGTTTTAAGCACGTATCAATAGAGTTGGGAAGTTATTTCCAATTACTTTCGACAAGAACATGTAATCAATACATGGTGTATTCATTTTTGCAACTTATTTCCAAAAATCAATTCAAATAACTAAGTGGACAATCCCGGAAAGAATTTGAATCCAGGAAGGTAAAAGACAAGGAACTCCATTTCGAAAATTGATAAAAGTAAAAATGTAGTGTGTCCAACAGATTAGATCTTGAAAACGGTATATATAAATTTGGGCTCCACAGCTCTATTTAAAAACTTTGGAAAGAAGAATGCTTGTTCTAGATTCAGAAATCTATCGTTTTTTAGATATGGTCATTTTCGCTGTTTTCTTTTTAAGAAAAAAAAACCTTTGTAGTGACCAAAAGATTATTTGATTGCTTAGAATAGTAAACATTTTTTCTTAGCTATTTTTCAGGATCGTGTTATTTATCAAGCACTCTAACATATCTTTACACTAGGTCCAACTCATTTTTTATCACGACATGATAGGTATTTAAGGTCTGGGTAATTATGTGGGACATGAAAACAATAGTAAATAGATGTTATAATTTTTAGGTTTGTTTATCTCAGTCATCAAATCACACGCAAGTGATAGGGATAGAATTCGTGATAAAAAGTACAGCGGCGCCCAATTTTATTAATGGTTATTTGTTATCAATCTTTAACCAATTTGCATTTCCAGCTTTATGAGTACCAATTGAAATAACAAACCTGATTCGAATGAAATAATTTTCGTTTAAAATTCAAATAGGGGTTAAGTTTATACAACTGAGCCCTTAGCAGCATAGTTTAAAAACGACCTTTTGCTTCTAATGTAACCAATACATGTTTTAAACTTTGGAAATGCGCGCCAACGGGTAGTACAGTTCTTGAAGAGCAAATGCTAATAAAGAACTATTTTCGAGTAGAGTTGCTTTTCTCTTGATCTGTTGTGAAATCATTTAGAATCAAATAATGAAAACGTTAAATGAATTGAATAGTATACGGTTAATTTTGACAAATCATTACTTGTCTCAATAGGATTTGAAATTATTGCCTGTCGTTGTGTCATTATATGTTTAAAGGGTAGATTTTTATCAAAAATACAATATATTGGCTTTGCTTGCCACCGATAGATACAGTTTTTGAAGAACACATAAAAACTTAAACTGAAAATTGGCTTGCAAAAACGTTCTTTTTATGCTTACATCAGGCAAAGCAATTTTTGATGAGCGCGTGTAAGAAGTTTCGATTTTTTACACTTACTTTGATTCACATCTTCACACGAGCTTTAATTTTTCTTTCTTTTTTCTCACTCTCTTTATAAGATGGAATTGAAATGAGAGAGGTTTTTACACAATCTCTGTTGGTATTGCCATCGCGTAATTTACAGTTTCTGAAGAACATGTTTAGGACGCAAAATTATTTTTGGTAGGACAGTCTTCACAATTTCAGTTTTATCTTTGCTTAAGCACCTTATCGAGAATTCTTTATATTCCCCTCAAATGTACTACAACTCTTTCTTTGCCAGCTTCCTGCTGCTCATAACAAAAATGACACAATTATTCACATATTGTAAAATCGAGAATTGACTGGAAAAAGGGACGAATATCTGACCCTAAAATTTGCAGTTCAATGTGTAACCAAGTGCGTTGTGTTTGTTGGTCGACAGAGGCCTTGAAGTTTTGTGATTATATATGTCATTCTTTCACTAAGAAATAGTACGTACTCGATATTCTTACAACATTTTATATGAGGGGTGGATATTTGGACTGTGGGTAAAAAGACAGACTTTTCTCGCATAGTTCCCCCTGTCTTTTAAAAAGAACAGTAATCAAGAGTTATTTATATACTACACGTGTGTAGGATTGCATTCTTAAAGACGTTTTCCAGACATGATTCTATACGCGTTCTTTTATTTTTTTTTTTTTTTTCATTTATTTATTTATTTATTTATTTATTTATTTATATATTTATCTTAATGTGCGTCCCGAAAATAGGTTTTAATGTAAAAACTGGTGTATAACGGTTTACTAGTTATTTCTAATAAATACTCCTCGAAATTGCCACTGGTAATTGGACTGTAAACAAAACACAATTTAGTCGCGTGTGATGAAAACGGAATTCATTAATGATAAAACACAAATTATCTAGCTGCATCAGCAATATTAAATATCTGTTTGTCAATTAAAAATAAAGTTAAATATATAAAGAGTAAAAGGAATGCCTATCCCAATAGTTAGTAAAAAATAATTGTTGGCTATATTCAAAAGAAGTAAATTATTTATTTTCCAGTCTAATGTTATCAATGTATTAATATTGTTTTGGTTTTTTAAAGTATGTGCTTTGTTTTGACATTTATGTGCATGTCTGAATACCTTTGTATGAATAAACATGGTCTTTTTCAGCCGTTTTTGAAGATACGAGTACATTCAAGGGACCTCGCCAGGGCTAAGAGTCTACCATACTACCAAGATGACGAAGAAGATATATAACTTGCCTTTATTCATTTCGTGACAATAGAAAATGATGTTTCTCGGTCCGAGATTATAAAACTTTTCTCATGCTCGACTGAGAACTTTTACAGATTTAGATCTTAAATGATATATTTGAACTGAAAAGATAATACAATGTTTTAATGAGGTGTCATTTATAACAATATACTTATACGAATGTATCCTTTTTTACGTTCACACAGTTATTTTAGTATCGAATTGAAGCTTTAGTCTGAAGTCGAAATTTGAGGAAATTGTCAGTTGAGCATGAAAAAAGTTTTCTTGTGTCGGAAACAGATATATCATAGTAAAGATAATTAGGAGTAATAAAATTTTAAGAGATGCTCAAGTCAGGCTAAGACTTGATTATGAAAGTCAAGGTTTCACGGTTTTTTGGGTTTTTTTTCAACTAAACATTCCTGAAAAAGAAGATACATGTAGGTAGTAGTAAATAGGAACAAAACGATTGAATAATTACCCTTATGAAATATTGCCTAAATTTCTCTTTCCGACTATTAAGGAAAATTCAGATTCTTTTGGTTGAAAAATCTATGGATGAGCTAGAGCAATTTCCATGATCAGAACATTCCGGGGTATTCGTGAACTTTTTTTAACTCAGGAAAGTGGTTACGCTTTTTACAAAACTTTAATGGAATTTATTTGTTCGGAAGGAAAATGAGCGTTTACATTGTACCTTGATTATTTAAGACTTTCTTAGCATTTTAGAATAGAAAACAGCAGTGATTCTTTGTAATTCCTTTTAAATGAAAATAATTCATGTCGAAAGGTTAACGTATACATCCAGCCAATCGCCATTGGAAAAGGTAAAGATCTTAGACATCCACACTCTTCTCCAAAAACAAATACGAAATCGCTGTTTGAATTCCCTATAATCTAATATACTTACATGCATTATCATCGTGAAGTTAACTTCAACTCCGATCAAAACCATTCTTTTTAAAACATTCAACACTCCATTTATCTATTCCAAACACTCACTCAAACCATTTAAATAACATCCAAAATCACTAGAAATTGATCAACCATGACATTTAAATCGCTCTAAAAATTTCATGATTTTTCTGACTTGCTAAATTTCGAAGCGTCGAATTAGTTCGTGAAAAAAATAGAAACCTTTTTTACAGTTTCTTGAAGAAAATAAGCGACATTATTTTACCTCCTTTATTCACATGCCGCACTCACCCTATTATATTTGAGCCTGTGCGTGAGAATTCCAACAATTTCATATATGTACATAGCAAAGACTCTGACCATCCTGTGCATCCGCACAGTCTGGCCAGAGTCTTCACTATATGCAATAAGTAGATAGATAAGGTCTCGAAGTACTTGTACACCATCAGGTAACATTATATTTACAGTAGGTGGCTGTCTACGCCTCTCAATGTTTGCACCCCAGGCACATTTCAAATTGTTGAAAATGTCACACACAGGCGCATTTTACTGTAATACCAACATCCAAATTTCATGATTTTATTCACTGTTAAAATATCTTGACCAAAAAAGGACTGGTAAGTCGTTGTTCAGGCTGTTACATATTGTTCATCATCAACCTCTTATCAAAGTCGACGAATCTAGCATTTTAAGATTAGTAGATACGTTAGCTAGTAGATATATTCACCCTATTCCAAAATATAATACATTTACAGTTAACAACGTCGTGGAATTGACAAGGTGAATGATTTTGGAATGAGTGTGAAGCGAGTTTTGAGTGAAGTTAAAGGGAGATGCATGTAATCATTGATCGCAAATTTTAATGAAATTTGCCTACAAGTTCTGTAATAAATAGATTCCTTTTTCTCCAAGAATCTATCAGAAGCTTACAATTTGAATTATGCCCGTGCAATCGCGATTTTTTTCTAGGGTTAACTTATTTGAATAAAGTTGTCGATTATAGTTTCAGTGAATTTGGAACGTTTGTGAGTGGCATGAGTGAGTGTTTGGGTTGAATTAATGGAGCGCTGAGCGGGTGATTTGGAATTGTTTTGATCGAGATGAATGTCAATTTTCACATTGTTGATAACTGTAGTAATGCGACCAAATTCCCAACATTGTCAGTGATAAAAATAGTAAAAGTATGCCACGCGAAAAAGGACCGTCCAGAAGCTCCGTAGATTAAATATTGCAAAAGAGATCATTTCCAGGGCAGGTCAACTGGAGGTCGAGTTTCGAAAAAATCTGCTACAGGAAGGTAGAATGGTCATTCTGGATCGAGAAAATGGTCCAAGTACGAAAAATGTAGATCCTAGTCAGACTGCGCGGAATAGTCTGCGCAGTCAGCGCAGTCTGACTAAGGTCGACACTTAACGCACTTCCTAGATGGTCTTTTTTTGCGCGGTGGGTCAAAGATGGAAAGGAAAAAGTGAAAGTAGCAAGGATTGTAAAAATTTTGGTTTGTAACAATATATATCAAATTTCACGAATATGATTTACGGAGAAAACTTATGTAATGGAATAAATGCTCAACTCTTAATATTTGTTGGTTCTTCATTGACATTTTCCTTATTTAATAAAGCACGTGTATTTGTATACTATTTGGTAGGAAAAAGGATCTTACTTTTTTTTTAAAGTGGTCAAACGCTGCTTTAAACAACCTTTTCGGTCAAATGACTGCGGCTAGAACACCTAACAATTTATTCATGTTATGTACATCTATCTCGCATCAGTACTACCTTTACATTCTTTTCTAGCCACCTGCTATTATCTCATTTTGGTTTACTATTATCCCCCCCCCCATCGGTGAGAGACAAAAGTTGGAAAGGATATATGCCGCTGTCTGGGATCGAATCAATGGCCTCTCGTAATTTAATATTACGAGTCCGATCCGCTACTTACTGTGTTATGTCGGCGCCCAGGTAATGAGATCAACATTGATATTATATTAATATACATAATAAAACAACGATTCTTATACATATTCTAAATCTGAATAGTCCTCTTACGGTCCCGATTCTGCCTTGTGCAGTTCACAACATCGTAAAATCGACAAGGTGAAAGATTTTGGAATGATTTAAGAATGAAATTGAATAAGTGTGGAGCGAGTTTTGAGTGAATTTAATGGGAGACAATCCAATATCGCTAATTTTGTTCGGGATGAACAAAATGAGCGATATTGATTACCTCCCTTTTATAAAATATACGTACTTTCTTGTTAATGTGTCTTCGTGGACCAATCAGCCACTTTGAAAGATCCACACCAGGCAATAAAATAGAAGAATTATTTGATCGATTTGATTTAAATATAAATTTTATTGAACGATTTCGAAATGTTTTCAAATGATTATGAAGCGCCTTTGATAGATTTGAGTGAATGTTTGGAATGAGTGATTGGAGCGTTGAGTGAGTGATTTAGAATGATTTTGATCGGAATCAGTGTCAATTTCACGATTTATTTAGCTGTACGATCTGTGATCTGACTAGTCCAAATTAGAGTTCCAAATCGGGCTGCCCGATTCTAGATCAGTATAGATTTAACCGAGCCTTCAACGTATACACATTTTCGGTTGAACAAAATAATTTAAAGCGTCCTAGTCATTTAACAAAATGATATTCTCTTGAATGGTTTTTAATAACTACCATGAGCTTCATGCATCGTAAGGCATCGTTTTTAGGAGATAATGATTCACGTTGATAGACTCTAGTTGCTTTAAGAACCATTTGAAAATAAGTCGTCTACAAGTAAATGTACCCCATATTCACAGTGGACCAACGTACAGATTCGCAAATCGGAAGCTGCGATGACTGTACGTCGCTAATCAGTTAGCTGCGGTCTACAACTTTAAATAAATTCATAATTGTGTTAAAACGACGGGACAGAATCAACAGGAACATTACTCAAAATAAAGGTAAGACATGTTTTCTTCAGTTTATGCTACGATCATGACACCAAACAAACACGTATTTGTAAAATTGAAATTAATCACTGGCGTTTGCCCTTGTCGACCGCCTTCACTGCTTGTTCTTTTCTATTTTTTCGAATTGGAAACGCATCAAATCCTTTTCGGATTGTATTCGATTACAAAATAATCAATTACCTTCAAGAAATACATCCATGCGACGGATGAGTTTTGTATTTATGAAAATAAACAACATTTTATCAAGGCACCCCAATATGTTCACTGTACAACTAGCTGTCAAAATTTACCATCGTTAGCTGTTAAATGGCTTGAAGACACTGTACGACTAGCTTTGCCGATTCATGGAAATATTTACTAAAGTAAACGGCTAGTTTAATGAAATATGAAGTGGGGGTGAGATCTGAAGCATACTGTACTTTTGACAGATACAGAAAAGTTAACCGTGACTTTCTATTTCAGAAAAATATTCCATATTGATTCTTTGCCACATGATTTTTTATGAAAACCTCACACAATCACATTATCTTCTATGAACGATGTGATTCTTCCTTTCAATTCTAACTGAGCACGTATCATCTTTGGCCTTTTTTTCATAAGACATTACCATTTGCGAAATGAAGGTTATAGGAATTGAAACCTAGCTGTTTTCAGTTTTAAAATGTGTTTTGTTTCGTATATTTACAAAAACAAAAATAAAGATTAAAAAAAACACATTCAAATATATGAATCATACGCATTGGTCGGAAGATTACCGATAGATGAGCAAAATGTAAGAAATACAGCTTCAATATAGGCGACTGACGAAAGATTGATTAACCTTTATTTATATATTAATTATTAGAAGATGAACCTTTCGGGCAAAGAGGTTGCTTGTTTTCAAATGCTAGGGAATCTGTTACCTGACTTGTGCTGAGAGCGACGTAGGAGCAAAAATTATTATTAATTGCTCGGCTGTTTTCGGAGGACGCCCGATGTATTGTTATCACCTTGAAGTCGTTCGATTTGACATAGGCGTTTGGGCAGGCGTTTGGCGCCG
The DNA here is from genome assembly GCA_948146395.1 of Fragum whitleyi. Classification (NCBI taxonomy): domain Eukaryota; kingdom Metazoa; phylum Mollusca; class Bivalvia; order Cardiida; family Cardiidae; genus Fragum; species Fragum whitleyi. The sequence continues at coordinate 36,872,369 of OX411545.1, forward strand.
GCGTGATAAACATTAACCTCGTCACATCTCATCATTGAAGGTATATTCTAAAAAATTGGTAAGTGGGGGTATCTCTGAACGCATTTTTAAGAGTTGTGTCTCTTTACCTATATTTTTGCACTACACAGAGAGGGCGATGTTCTTGCTATTACCCCTTTTCTTGGTATACATGTACAGAGGGCTTCATAATATCTGCTACAGTTTCAAAAGGCTTAATTCTATTGTATAAAAATATATATTTTGTATGTTTACGAATTGCTAACACGGACATTAAAAAGTTTGTATTGCGATATAACACAATACCATTAATTAAATGTTCCCTGGTTCAAGACTGCAGAAATCGGCTAAATCGTACGGCTACAGCACACCACTCCATCAATAAAGGCATAATATCAAATAAAAATACAACCTGCAATAAAAGATAGATTTTTCTGAGATAACGAAGCGTACATCTTGTAACAAAGCACATTTATTTAAATCAAAACATGAAATTAGTGTTCAATTGTAAATCACAGAAATTTGAAGGTCGCACACTACGGTGAAAAGCAAGCCGTTTTACGCGAAATTAAAATTAAAATTTTAGTAGCAAGTGCAAGGAAAATAATAGCCACATCAAGACTCTCATTTTGTGAAGCAGAAATATAGTGCAAAGTCTTTTGACTGGTTTAAAAGCATATGTCAACCATCTTTTTGTCACAATTTTACTTTTAACACATATAATATGGATTTTACAGCCGGCTAAATTCAACAACCCCTCCACCGTCGGTTTTTGACTCTACCGATCTATGTCAAGCTCACGACCATTGAATTTCGTAATCGATATGACATCCATTTTGTGATATAACAATATCAAGTAATTCTTTTAGTCCTTGCGATGGTAATGACAGGCATTTGTGTGGTTATGTGGTTCGCATTGACTCGAAATTTTTGGGTTCATTTGAATTCTTCATACTAGTATCAGTTAGGGGGTGTTTTTGCTTTTCTTTTATTCTTATAACAGGAGAATGGCTTTAAACAAGAGGTCCATAGTGGCGTTTAATCGCTCAGCTGAGAGAACTGTCCAAAAACTCGTTTAAAGAAGGTTTTGAAAATGTTCTTTAGTCAATTTTCAAGCTGATTGGGCCTAACATGTGGCCACTTCAGTGCATACAATTTTTTTTCTCAAGTAATGACCCTGTAACTTACGTTTTCCAAGCAGACTCAATTTTGAACTCATTTGAAAGAAAATCGTCAAGACTATAATTCTAAGCAAACTTCAGGTTAATTAGACTAAAATGTAGCCACTATAGAGCATACATGTGACATCTAGAGCGCATACAAGGTTTTGAAACCGTAATCTAGTTTTTGATCCTACTTGACCCAATTTTAAAGTCATCCGAGATTTTATCAAGACAATCACTGTTACAAAATATCTGGTTGATCGGACAATTTCAGATTGCTCGGGCAAAAAATGTTGACTCTGGAGTGCATACAAGGTAAATAATGACAACCCACGACGGACGACGGGCGATGGAGGACGGGCATTCCACCTAACCAAAAAATATCATCTTGAGCATTTCGTGCTCAGATGAGCTTAAAAGAGATATACAATTTAAGTAACCTTTTGCTTTTAGAATACTTTCATGAAAAAAAAGGATCAACTTATGACATATATTTGATGACATGATGACAACATGTTTCCATAATACTTGTCAAATTAAATTGTGATATGTTCACCCATCTAAAAGTAGTTGAAAATTGAAGTCAAACCATGATTTGGAAAGTAAAGCAGATTTATGAATCACTCTGACCATATATCTACAGGCATTTTTGTATTTACATGAATATCTAATGTGTTTTGCATGTGGATATAGGTTATTCATGTAAGTGCAGAAGTAGCCGAGCCCGGTAATATGATTAAGAGCGTGTTATCATTCCTCGGATTATGTGTTCATCCCCGTCTCGGCAAGCTTTGATATTTGTTATATTCAAGTGTTTGTGACAAATCTCTATCCGCTTGTCTGAAACAAATCCCATAACATTGTCAATTTCTTTTAGTCAATTGAAGATACAATTTTCGTATATACAATCAAAAAGGTTTTGCACTCCCTATATGACTGTTTAGATTAAGTCTTATAAAATACTATATTTTGAATTGATTAAAACCATGTCGATAAGCATGCCTACTCGAAGCCCCAAAGTGCACCGAAATATCGTTTATTCGTTTGTATAACATTACGAAGGAATCTGCTTTCATCGGCCCGGTAGGCATTTTTCAAAGCCTCATATTCCACAAGACCTGTCAAGGTGTTCTAGTTTATGTTAATTCATAAGTTTATGTATTCTTAGGACCTGAAAAACAAGTTGACTAATCGAAATCGCAATCTGTAGTGGCCTTTGTAGTGAGTTATGTTGGCTTTTGTTGTGGTATGTATGAATATATGTATCATGCATTTATGTTTGTATTTATGTATGTATGTAATCATGAAATTATTCATGTATGTATGTATTCATGTATGTATTAATGTATCTATCAATTAATGTATGTAAACACATGCATGCTTTCATGTATATGTATGTATATATATATACTCGTACATATATATGTAATGTCTGCTTGTTTGTTTGTTTCTGTAGGGTATTCGTGTGAGTATAGTTTTATGACATCATCACTTTGTTTTCCTGTTGTAAATTTGCTAAAGTTGATATGCCATGTCCCAATTCGTAGAAATTTCGATAGAAAATTGGTCAACAAGAATATATTGTGTTTATACTTTCAGATATTCAAAAGATGATAAACTTTACGGTAATCCGACATCCAAACAAGAAAATAAGGAAGCTATTACCGGAAACTTCTTAAAGGAATTTTAACAAAGTCCATACTTTGAAAACGAAAAACCATCATGCTGTGTCATATGTAGTTAAGGATCAAGGATACTATATACATTGCCAAAAATAAATCGTAAAGCGAACAGTTACCAAAATGAAAGCAATTTTCGATTTATGAAACGCATCAATAGGCAGTAATAACAAACAAAAGGAAGAATTAAAACCAGCAAAGAAGCCACAGTTACTATGCGATATCACAGACCGCGATGTTTTGTATAATTAAGACATTGAATCACAAAACCGTCCAGTACCTTTTTTTTGCAAATCTGTGATAAAATTCCGCTAAGTGCCCATTCGGTCATCGTGGGGTCCCTTTGAAATAAGTTTAATAGAAAATGTGTAGACCGATTCCAATAGCACGATGTTCGAATGGGGAAATGCGATGCATTTAGGCGTGTCCTAAAGTCCTTGAGTTTTCATCAAAATTTGAATAGCCGTTTCTAATAGAATGGATACTATGGACAGCCGCACGCTAATTATACTTTCTTTTTGGGTCACTGTGAGTAAACGATTTACATAGGTGCTTTATGAGGCAAATGTAAGCTATGTTTGATGGGATTCAAATGAATGGTTAGTCTTGCAATGTAGTTATACTTATTTAACAAGTGATCGGATATAGCCGATGATCTGCAAAAAATACTCAAATGATAATAACAAGCACCTATAATTAAAACAGAAGCATAGTAAATGTGCCTGTCGTTTATTTTATCAAATACTTGAACGAAAATATGGGAGGAATCCGTGCCCGAAATCGCAGCTAATTATACAGTTAAAAAGGGGGTCCATTCAGCTAATTGTACAAAGGACCTTTCTGGGGTGCCTGGATAAAATATTGTTTAATTTCATAAAAACAACACGGATCCGTCTCATGGTTATTTTGTTTTGAAGGTAATTGATTCTTTTGTATTCGCCTACAGTCAAAAGAGGGTTTGGTGCGTTTCCAATTTGAAAAAGTAGAAGAGAACAAGCAGTGAAGGAGGTCGCTGAGGGCAAACGCCAGTGATTGATCTTAATTGTACAAACACAAACTGGTTTGATGTCGTGATCGTAGCATTAACTAAAGGACAAATATCTTACCTTTCTTTTAAGAGATGTTCCTTTTCATTCTGTCCAGTCGTTTTAACACAATTATGATTTTAATTTAAGTTGTAGACCGCAGCTAACTGATTAGCGACGTACAGTAATCGCAGCTTCCGATTTGCGAATCTGTACGTTGGTCCACTGTGATATTTGAAGCGTTACAGAAGCACAGATAAGAGGTACAGTCAAGAACATCGTGACATTGACAAGATGAGTGATTTTGGAACGATTTTGGAATGAAATTGAATGAGCGTGATGTGTAAGGAAAAAAAGGGATGTAATCCAATATTGCTTATATTGTTCTGAATGAACAAAATCAGCGATATTTATTACATCTCGCCTAAATAAAATGCATACAAGTTTTATAAATAGCTTCCTATGTCTTCGCAAACTAGTTAGACGCTAACAAATTCGAATATGTCAGCGAATTAATGGACCTTTTCTAGCGATTTTTAATTTTAATATAGTTGTTGTTTATATCTTTTTAGTGATTTTGGGGCGTTTTTGAGTGGTTTGGGTGAGTGGGTGGAATGTATGAATTGAGCGCTTATTGAATGGTTTAGAATGATTTTGATTTGAACGAGTGTCAATTTCAAGATGCTAAAAATGTTAAAAACCTATTTGTTTGTACACATTGGAATCATCTCGTCAAATGAAGACCCACAACATACTGTTAGTTGATTTTTTAGAATTTGAACTAGAAACCTGTCTCTATCTTTTATTCTGCTAGTCGAATCGTTCTCGTGAAGAATCAAAAGCTTAGAATACTAAAATCAGAGAATAATGAGGTCAAAGCGATCTCTTTCATAAAATTAGATTACCGTCTTGGCGGAAATTTCATCCAATTGTCATACTAGTGATTCGAAATTGTATGCCTTGTTGATTGAGGAAGGCAAGTACGCCGATTTGAAACCTTACCATTCCTGTTAATTTCTTGTATTTTACATTCCTCTGATTTTTTTACCTGAAAAAAAAAATGTTAAAAAAATACAATGCCTTAAAAAAGACAGTCTTGTTTCTCATAATATTTACTAACACACATAATACAGTCATTTCGATTTGCAACCATTTTTAGCGACACTATCCGAAGGCCAGCTAGCTATTATCATAGCGATTCATACGTTGAACATTCAACCGTCCGTCCATCCGTCCGCCAAGCTCTCCGTGCTTCCGTCAGTACTTGGGTAAACTTTTTTCTATGAACATTTTCTTCTCGAACTCGGTTAAAATGTTCCTTTGGGCCATCGTCTTTAATTGTTTAAGAAATTTTGATTTGTGCAAAAATTTGGGCCTGGCAGGTTTGGCTTATTTTCACTTAAAAATATTTGGAGACTTCTCCTCAAAAACCATTGGGCCAATTTCAACGAAACGTGGCACAATCCTTGGGTGACCCTCTTCTCCTCACTCATTAGGGCCAATTTTAATGACAACATGTCATGGATATTCCTCAGATACCCATTGACTTAAATTGTTCATGAAATATGATTAGCCCATAAAGGAAGGCTAGGCAGTGTAAGACTTATTTTCAATTTAAAATCTGATAAAAGAATCTCTCCTGCATTCATTTGAGCCAATTTTATCCCAATTCGGCGTGATTGTTCCTTTGGAAATTATTTACTTACATTTTTCATAAAATTTTGCATGTGCACGTGCAAAGCGGGTTATAATTTGCAATCAGTTTTCACCGTTTTGTCTTCCGGAACTCAGGGTCGTGTCTATGAGGGATTTTCATGAATCCAGTGATAAACTTCCAAGAAAAAAAACAACACAATTTATTGAGGGAGGGAGATGTACATAAGCCACCAGAAACCGGTAAGCATCCTAAAAATCAAAATCTGGGCCCGAAGTTATAAAACTTTTCTCAGGCTTAGGCTCAATTTTCTCAAATTTCAGTTTCAGATTTGAGCCGTAATTCTGTTTCATTACTCATTTAAATGTATAAACATAAAAGATGATATTAATGAGTTGTTATAAATAACAACTTATTAATGTTATCTTTTATTTTCATACGTTTTAATTTGAAATTTGAGAAAATTGAGCCTGGGCTTGAGAAAAGTTTTATAACCTCGGGCCCAGATCCACTTTCTGTGATAAAAGATAAAAGGCTTACTCTTTGAAAAGAACAAAACATAATGCATGTCCATTGATGAAAAAATACATTTTAACATAATAAGCATAAAAAAACAAAAAAGGCATATATTTAAATACTTTTTGAAGAAATAACAGACATGGTTAAATATCCGAGCAAGAAGTCGCCAACTAATGGTAATGAAATATATATAACGTACTTAGTGTTTTGTATGAAAAAATATCCAAAGATATTGGGGAATTGATAATTGTCGCGGCAGTGCTGAGAAAATTTCAATTCCCACAAATGAGTTAGATATCCTTTTCATACAATACACTAAGTACGTATCATACTTATTTTTTTTAACCTCTATTTGCCTTTTTCGTTGATGTTTCTAACAGAAATGCGAGTTTCAAAAATAACCGTATAATGTCATTGTTCTAAAGATATCCATGAGATATCATTAAAAATATCATATAGGATGTTATCGCACGCATATTTGTTTAGTTTTAAGATAAAGATAAAACGAATGTAAATTTCAAGAAGTTATTTTTCAATAATAGATATCGATAGTGCTGTTATTCTAAATCATTCTTTTAAAAGCATAATTGGATAAAATGCATATTTGGAATATAATTTGATGTAATTTGATAATAAATGGTTATAATTGAGAGTGATATTAGCGTTTAAGAAACAAATTCTTGAATATATTTCTTACTCAATACTACGCTTCCATGGGATACTTGTCAGTGAATGAAAGCAGTAAGCTAAAAATCCCCCTTCATAAAAAAATAAATAAGCATGTTTTGAAGCTTACCCTTGCACTAAGTTGTTTTGTAAGGGTGATATTCGTCTCGCGTCGTACGGCGTCCGTCGTCAGGCGTCGTCAATATTTGCCTTAAAAAGCCCTAGAGACCACACTTTTAGCCCAACCAATCTCAGTATTGATCAGTATGACTTTCTCGATATTATCCTGGGAATATTTGAAATTGGGACATGTCAGGTCAAAATGTTTGACACTTAAATTTCAAAATTTAGGAAAAAATCATTTTAAAGACACGTTAAATTGTTGAATTTCGTTTTTAATCCCATTATCGCTGCATTGGATAATAATATTATAAATAACTTCGTCACAGACAGGAGCATTCAGATAGCCATTCTTCGATTGTTTCCAACTATTCGAAAAACTCCAATCTTGTTTTCTAGAAATCATTAAAAGCATCATTCAGAATGCACCGAGAAAAGATGGGAATATTTCCGTGAGTATTGTATATGTATGTTTTTATGAATATTTATAAGTTCATATCAACTAAATTGGAATAACTCACTCGGAAATAATGTTAGAATTGAAATGTCAAAGACATCTGATTCGATCTGACATCTTGTGATCCCAGCACTATCTTATCTCAAGAATGATATTAACCCTTATCCTACTGAATTTGAAATTTGTTTCAAACAACTTGTCAATTTTTTGAGACATTTAAAACAATTTGGATCGTTTTTATCCACAATGATTCAGTAATAAGTCTGTACTCAGTGTATATATATTGTATATATACTGAGTACAGTCTCGCGCTGAACCCTGAACCCTCGATCTGTATAGGCTGGTCTTATAGTTAAGAACATGGTGGAATTGACAAGAGGAATGGTTTTGGAACTATTTCGGAATGAACGATGTGTGAAGCAAGTTTTGAGTGAAATTCAAGGGGGGTAATCCAAAATCGCTAATTTTGTTCAGGGTGAACAAAATTAGCGATTCTTATTACCTCCATTTAATAAAATATTCGTACACATTTCCCATCTCTTCAAGGACCAATCAGACGTTTGGTTAAAGTTTCAATTATGTCATGAAATCGCGTTTTTTTTTTCAAGCCTCATTTATTTTGAATGTAGTTGTTGATCTTATTTATTAAGTGATTTTGGAGCGTTTCTTAAAGGTTCAAGTAAGTGTTTCAAATGAATGAATGGAGCGCTGAGTGAGTGATTAAGAATGGTTTTGATTGAGAGGAATGTCAATTTCACAATGTAACTAACTGTAGTCTATACTGTCTGTCAAAGGTTTGTGCACAGCAGGAATATCTAGTTAACAGCATGAGAGCTCCGTTTTAAAATCAAAATGATTCTTGTGAATCGGGGCCCTTCTGCTCTATGGTTTGTTATCGAAAGCGAAAGGTAACTGCTCTTCATTCGAGAATACAGCATGCTTCTTATTGCTGGTCTACTCAGATATTTATAAAATTTTTACAGTTCAAAAGATCATCATAGCGACTTTCCAAATATATATCCACAAAACTGTAACGTCTAGTATGTTATACATAGATATCCTTACTTAATTATGTATTTTCAGTTTTCTAATGGGAAAATCTTGTCTTTTCTTAGTCTAGAACAGTAAACTCTATGAAGCTCAAAATATGTCTAATCAATTTTATGTTCTAAACTCAATTTGAGATTAACCTGTATCAAATTCAGTATAAGAGATCCAATACTCATACGTACATTCCTATTATTTATATGCGTTAGTGTGTCACAAGTACATTGTATCATATAGGAATATCTTGAAATAATATTCAGTTTAGGACTCTGCACACGCTCCTCTTGATAATATTGAAGATAGTCACGATAGTGTAATATATCTGGAATAGTAACATGAATACTCTGACAATACGAAGTCTCAAAAGCTTCGGATCTTAGAGAAGTTTCCCTTGCATTTTTCATTCACCTTTGCTGAGTTTTGAACCGATTGCATTCAAGACTTATTAAAAGTTCTTGAGAAAGAAGTATGCTACCTTTAATCATTTATAAACGTATTAAATTAACGAAAACCCCTGTAATTGTAAGAATGAACATTTTCCTATCTTTTTAATACACCATAAAAGCCAAATATAAAAAAGAAGTTTGTGCTTACTACATACAATCGGATAACTTCTATCCATATGCATATAAGTAAAGGGAGTTCAATAAATGCTATCACAAGCCTTGACCAATATCCGTACATATTAAGTGACTGCATGAAAATAGTGCCTTATTTTGTCTTGTTTAATGTCAAGTTCCTATCTAACGATGAGCACAAATTCTGTCCACACACGTTATTTATGGTCTGTAAGCCAATTATTCCCAGTTGGATGACTTTTTTCTCAAGCTACATAATTGGGTCAGAGAGGCGCACAACTTCGAAAGCAATTTCCGAAAGCAATATCGTACTATATAGTACATAGTTCTAGTATCTGTTTTATATATGTGTCGTAAATTTATGTTTCGCGCCAAATCTGACGTTCTTGTATTGATTTGACTATAGTTCTTGCATATATTCTAATTTGAAAATGACGGATATTCATTAAGTTGTCGCGAAACACCGACTTCGTTAAAGCTAGAAACGTTGTGAAATTGACATTCATCTCGATCAAAATCATTCTAAATTACTCGCTCAGCGCTCTAATTATTCATTCAAATCACTCACTCCATCACCCAAAAACGCTCCAAAATTGATTTAAAAAATCGAAATCGTTCATAAATGATCAATATTTAAATTAAATCGATCAAAAAATTGCATGATTTAATTGACTGGTGTTGATTATGAAAACATAAAATTAAAAAGAACCATTGATCTTATTTAAGGGGAGTAAAACTTTATCGCAAATTTCGTTCAAATGGACTAAAGTAATCATCAAATTCAACCCCCCTTCATAAAAAATCAAAACTCGCTCCTCTCACTCATTCAATCTAAATCTGAGATAATTCCAAAATCATTCACTTCGTCGATTTTCATGTTTGTTAATAATTAAAAGTTTCATGAATCATGTATTATATGACTTGAATTTGAGATTGCGTTTTATATTATAATGACATTATTGGAATCCATGTTATTAAGCAAAATATGTTGCATCGCTTGTAAAATGATGCATTATGAAGTAAGTTTTACACTAAATTCATTAAAAACTGTTTCATCCTATGAATGCTTGTATTTCACTTAATGTATCATCATCCAAATAATATCCAAGAAATTCAAAGGGTTTATTTAAGTCCAGCTCCATCAGATAGTATTACCGTAATCAGCTTCAAGGTCAGTACGCTTGAAGAAAAATCAGCGTGTTGTGAAAACTTAAAATTATTATGAAGACGAGTCAATGCTTAGATTTTCCAGTTTATATTAGGCTATTTTTATATTTCTTATTTGCATATCAAAATACGACACAATTGACATTATTGGTGTTACTGCTCGACAAGTGCATTAATTGATTTGTATTTCATTTTTAACTTTACACACGGTTAACATTTATGTGTACATCGAAATTTGAAAAGTTCACGAATATATCATATACTTACTAGATAAAGGTAATGCACTTGAAAGCTACTAAGAAATGGAAATAAACAGGATCTTTTCTATGTCAATTACTCTTAGATCCGTAGAAGAGAGATAGTTTACAGCATTTACCCAATAAACATGTCAAAAATAAGGAAGAAACGCGTCATTGAATATCTATGATTTGCTATTATTTACGATCTGGTATACGCTCCTCGTAAGTGGTAAGTTCCTCGAATATATAAGGCTTAATTTATTCAGAACATCGCACGGACACTTCCGTATACTGGAAAGTACCTCGGACGTAAATGTAGTCATTTTGTGTCATTCTGTAGGTAATTCGGCTTCTGGTGGTACTTTGGTCAGGACGCTTTAATCCTTTCTCCTCGTCTGTGGAGATTTTTTTTGCAAGAAATGATTTAAAAGAAAGGTGCAGTAAAACACAGCGTTTTGTTATCAAACTATAAAATGCCCAATTTTAACCTTTCGCTTTGGTTTTTGGATTTGTTTCGCAATATAATCTTTAGTAATATATGTGACGCCATAAAACCCACGTGCAAAAAGACGCATTTTCATGGCTGCGCGCTTATTATTTCTGAGGTATATTCCGTAAAAAACCGAGTGTTCCCGATTGGGATACAGCGTCAATAGTAAAATTGCAAATTTGCGGAGAAAAGTAATTTAAGGCACATTATAACATAAACGACCCCCGAGTCATTAAAGTATCTTGAAAGTTATGATCTAATCCCGCCATGCTGAAACACACTAGATACAAGTTCAATGCGGATATGTATATGACCTTATCAGTGACTTTAAGCCATTGACAATGCATCATGTATTTATCTATTTAGATTTTGCAAAGGTTTCGCATCTGTTTGGTCTTTGTTGTTGATATTTTATTTGGTGAAAAAGTGATCATGGTTTGCATATTTAAATTCGTTTACTTCTTAAAATAAGCTAAATTTTAATATACATAATAAGTTTAAGTTAAATTCAATAAGTTTAGATTTACTTAATATAAACGTTTGTTAAGTATTGTCTTTGCCTCAACGAGATAAGTAATAGTTATAGTTCATTTCTGACAATTTACGCGATATAACCTAAGCGGAGCGTTAGCGGAGCGCAAGGTTATACGCTTAAATTGTCAGAATATGAACTATAACTGTTTTACCGATCGGCTTAATTTTTCACCCAATAACTCAAGCTCCGGTGAGTTTTACGTCAATCAATGATGTCAGTCAATTTTGTTGCGTCATACATTATTCAATCAAATCTCCACAAACAAAAAGGGGATGGGCGAATTTAATCATTATCTAGCTTTCGTTTATATTTCGTCATTTCGCGAGACGGCTTCAATGGAATAATTACCCTTTAGTCGCGTTTGGCGATGAATACCTTGTGGTTGCAACTATAAATATGTATTTTATATTCTATTTAGCAATCTATTCGCGGACGCATGCCCATCTATGAGGATTTTATTTGTGAGAAAATACGAATTACGTACCGCGTGATCTTCATTTTCAATCATGATTGCAGCAAGCAGTTAATCGGGAAAATTAAAAATGACGCATCGGAAGCCGTAGTTTTTAGCCCCTTTTCAGGTTGCAAAAACGTTTGCGAGCGATGATAATTTGAAGCCTGCTTTGCACGTTTAAAGCGGAGCAACTTTTCGCTAATGTTTTCGTTTTGAACGCGGGGTAAGTTTTGATACCGAAATGATACGTTACCTTTTAATGGGTCTCGTATATTTTCGAGACTAGTCAGCTTCCCCGGGTCTAAAATGCTCAAAAGTAATTTAATATATTTTTCAATACTTAGAATAAGACGAATATCCAAGTTTATCGTTCTACCTCAATGTTTTAGCCTGTATGTACCCTTTTATATCACCAAACCTAAATACATGGTGTATGTTGAGTTTTTAACCCACAGGGATTATCCATGAAACGAATGTATGGCAATTTACACGTAACCCATCATTAATAAATATGTTAAACAAAGCATAGAGAGGGGCAGGGGCATTGAAAAATAGAAAAAATAAAAAAGTATTCATATTAAAACAAGAAGTTAGATTCTAGATAATTTCAACTCTGTCGTCTTTTTTATTTCAACTTAAAAAGGTGTTACAGGAAGGTTCGATTTGAGTACATTCTAAATTCAGAATCAGTAAATAACTTTATTCCTCCCTCTATTCCTTGACAACTACATGTATATTCAATTAAAAAAATCTCCGTTTGTTTTATCATTTGAATGTAAGAGTTGTTGAAAACCGACAGAAATAGTTTATTCAATAACCGTTTTCGTATGCTCGATTACAAGTAAAGGGACCTTCGAGCCCTTTCACCAGACAAGATATGACGTCACTGTCTGGTTTGTTCTAAAGTGTCCGCCCATGTTGACATAAAGTCACGTAGCACACTTATTCAACCAGATTGTCAGGTTAATCGATATAATTTTTGAATTTCAAATGAAATAGCGGTCGATCATTGGCTGAAAAATTAGGGCGATCGGTAAATATTATTATGCAGCTGAAAATATAATGAGAAACTTCCACACGTGAACAAATATTTTGATAGATTAATAGAACACGACTTTCATAAGATTACTACATACATGCATCTATAATGAATCGAGGACATGTAATGTTAATTTAATTTTCATGTAAAACAACAAACAGTCAAACGCTAATTCTCTTTAATGTCAAGGAATTATATCAATTAAGCTGTTCAATTTCTTATGATGGCTTTAATATCATGAGATTATTATCGTTTATACGAGACCCTATCGTGTCATAATACATACTGGATTTTTCTGTTTTAATTGGAAAAAATAACTTAGACGCAAACCTCAATAAACTCGTTTCAAACATGCTAGTGCAATTAGAGTGACCAGTTTCATAATTCAACTGTTTTATAATATTGAAAAATGGTGCGTGTTACACAAAGCAGATAAACTGTGCGAATCAACAAAACGACTCCAAAAGAAAGAAAAATAAAGAAAGAAGTTCACAATCAGAAACTAAAAGCTAATGAAAACTCCTTAATAAATAAAGGGCATGGCATCGTCAAAGTGGAAACATAAAATGTGGTACGAAAGGGCGTCTATCGCTCCACTGGCACTTTCGGCTCAGCAAAGCTGTGACCATTTCTATAACGTCGTACGCTATTCCAGGTCATTGTTTTATTTTGATGACGTCGTGAATAATAACGGTTCAATTCATAGGATTCGTCTGATGAAGGCCGCTCTGACACTGAAAGCAAGTTTTTATTTCATCCTTAGTTTACAAAACAGTTATTTAATTTACAACATTTATAACATATAAAAGTATACTATCTGAAATACAATATAAACAATTATGGCTAAATATTCAGCTTCATATCAGTTCATAAAAGCATCAATAGATATTCCTTGAGGATATGATAAGGATAAACAAAAAATATATTATTTGAGAAAAAAAAGAAAACCCCTAGAATTTTCAATTGACCTTCATGTATCAAAAAGCTGAAACCAAGTGTAAAAACATAATAATATTATTAAAAGTATTTATCTCAAGAATATAACTTTTAATTCTTTTATACCAACTCTAAAAATCAAATTGCTTTTAAAAAAACATGAGCGTATTTCTTGTTAATTTGTAAAGAGATTATTATTTAAGATTTAATTAAAGGTAAAGATTAATAAGGATATTTATGATTACTGACAGTAGTTTCAGGGAAAAATTTTCACAATATTGGCCAAAAGAAATCTTAAAATCTTAAAGAAGACTGCCCTGTAGTTTCGGAGAAGATGTTAAGAGAAAAGGTTAAAGGACGGACGCACAGACGCACGGCTTGACACACTAATGACGGGCTCTATGCCGCGAAAATAGCTTCAGTAGACTTTGTTATCATACCAACCAAATTACTTACTTGATAGATTTTTGGGGGAGGTTCACTTGAGAAGAGCTAGTGCCGTCTATCCATTTATTCTCCATCTGACTTTTTTGTTTAAGCATAAATCAAGTAAAACAATGTCAATGTAATTGATCCAGGGTACATCTTATTAATTGAAGCAAAGGCCAGACAGACAGTTAATATAGATATGTTATTTATCACAGAATTTACTGGACAAGAAATACACGAGAACACGCTTAATCTGTCTATACAAATTCACAGTTCCACATGTTCGTCAAGTGCATTCTTAGATCAACCTGTATACCCACACAGTCTGCAAACACGAAGAGGAGTTGACAGTCACAAATTGTAATTGTAAATTTATCTGATGGTCAACAGAATTTTGGATACCTTTTCTATGTATTAAATACACAATGAAGACTCTGGTCAGACTGTGAGGATGCACAGGCTGGTCAAAGTCTTTGCTTTGCAGATAATTGAAATTGTTGGAAATCTCACGCACCGGCTCAAATTTATTACGCTTAATTATGAGAAGGACAACTTGTATCAAGCTACAACTCAGGGAACAACCAAATGGCGATAATGACTATGCTAAAATACTCGTATAGACATGTACCAATGGATTATATGGAGTCAGTAATAATGGCAAAAACGCCTCCTTTTTAGTTTCTAGGTTTTTTTTTTTTTTTTTGTAAAGGGACCATTAAAAGTGGTTGTAGAATTTATAGACAATGTCGCTGAAGCAAAGCCATCTGTACCTGGTGACAGCCTGCTTCGCCGACGGTCCTCTGCCATGCGTTCAGTATGATATAATTGTGGAAACCTTCTGCAAATTACCCCGTTTTACACGCAAGTGTGCATGTTTGTTTGTATGAATGGGAGTTTACGCCGTTTTCAACAATTTTTTAGTTATATCGCGGCGGTTGGAGCACCTTAGTATGGATTCCTGATATATCTCGCACCAATACTAGCATAACATCCTTTCCTAGCCTACAGCTTATATATCCAAAATAGATCTACGATTATAAACATATTGGTGGAAGACATATAGTTGGAAAGGATGAGTGCCGCCGTCGGTAAGGGCGCGTGTAAATAGGAGTATAATTCCCAAACAGTTTGTATCGTTTTGTTATCCTGAACACAGGGCTGGTGTCACAAAGGATGTCTTTCGAAAGTCAAATGACCTAATTCAAACTCCACTCTGATTCTTACGTAAGTAGGGGACAAAGTGGAATAAGATGCCTTTGGCCCTTTTGGATTATCACTTCATTTTATAACATGGTACAGTAACATGCATCGTGAAATTGAGGAAGTGAATGATTTTGGAATGATTTCGAATGAAATTGAATCAGTGTGATGAATTGGTTTTTCAGTGAAATTAAAGGGAAGTAATCCATTACTGCTAATTTTGTTCAGGACGAACAAAATTAGCTATATTTATTACCTCCCTTTAATAAAATATGCATTTATACAAGATCCATTCATAGCATCCTATTTCTTCAAGAACATAACAGACGCTTACATTGTCAATTATGTCAATTATGTCAGTGAAATCGCGAATGCTTTTCTTGCTGTATTCATTTTGAATTAAATTGTTGATTTTTTTTTTTTTTGTGAGTTCGGAGCTTTTTTGAATGGTTCGAGTGACCGTTTGGAACAAATTGATGGGGCGCTGAGAGAGTGAATTGGAATGGATTTGATCGAGATGAATGCCAATTTCACGATGTTGTTAACTGTAATGGATAAGATTCAAGATCAAAATACATGTAGATGAGTTTTGACTTTTCGGATGAATTTGTTAATGTGAATGTATGCCATTGAATACAATAAATGAACAAATAATTGTTTGGATTAGATGTCATAAAAAATTTGTGATAACGATATCGAGTAGCAGCTTATAATGAACATGGTTAGTTTCCCCACTAGCTCAAAACCATTCCAAAATCAATCACAATTTAAATTCAACGATGTTTTTTAATCATACGTTGTACTTAAATGAGTGTTATTATTATTTAATTATGAGCCTGAGCGTGGGATTTCGAACAATTCAAATTTGCTCCAAACAAAGAGTAAAAAGACTGACCGGCCTGTGCATCCACACAGTCTGACCAGAGTCTTAACTATGCGTTTTTAGATAGATACGGTCTAAAGTATCTGTAGAAAATCAGGTAACTTTATATATACAGTTTTTGACTGGCTGGGCCTCGAAATGTTTACACGTCTCGAACACTTCAAATTGTTGGAAATCTCACGCATATGCTCAGATTTTTCTCATATTTCTGCTGAACCAAGCTGATCTTATTAACTTAGTCTAGTACAGAAAAGGCAATGAAGCTTGACGTGGCTTGTCTAATCAAATTTACATTCTTATCTCAATTAGACATAAACCTGCATCAAATTTAATATCATAAACAGATCAAATATACTCATACGTCCATTCCCATTATTCACGAGTACATTGTATCATATAGGAAAATCTTGAAGTAATATTGAGTCTAGATGTTAGGGCTCTATACAAGCTCTTCTTGATAATATTGAAGATCATCACGAAAGTGAGATATATCCGGAATAACAATATGAATGTTCTGACAATATGTAGTCTCAAAAACTACGGCGTTTCCATTGCGTTTCCATTGCGTTTTTCATTTACCTTTGCTGGGTTTTGAATCGATCACAAATGATCCTGTGTGTGTCATTTCCAACAATTTGACATGCGCGTGGACAATTATTACATTAACAAACCTTGACTGCCATGTAGTATATTAAGAAGTTGCATGACTTTCTTAAGATAATTTTGGACCTTTTTTTCCTATAAAGGGCAAAGTAAGGACCCCAGATGCACAGGCTGGCCAGAGTCTTTACTTGGAGCACATTTGAAATGGTTGGAAATGTCACGCACAGGCTCAAATTAGATCAATGAGAAGTTCTTAGGCAGGATATTTGCTAGCTTATATAACAAAATTAACGTATCAAAATTACTATAACCCTTGTTTTAAGGATGAGCCTTTTCCTTTCATGATAAAAGATCTTATAAGCAAAATATATATATAAAAAAACACACGTCATACTTACTTCATGCATTCACAAAACAAATCTATATAAATAAAGGGGAGGGGGTTCAATATTCGTCTTTTAGGCGTAAACGATACTTATAATATTCATACTAAATAAATTAGGGAGTTCTAAGGTAAACATCATCATCAACAGGTCTCGTATTTGACTCATAGAGCGGGATTGTTACATAAAAATCTTAAACTATCCTGTTTAGATTTAAAAAATGGGGGAACACAAGCCTTGACCAATATCCGTACATACTAGATGACTGCATGTAAATAGTACTTTATTTCACCATGTTTAACAACAAGTTTCTATCTAACGATGGGCACAACTTATGTCCATTCACGTTATTTATGGTCTGTAAGCCAATTACTCTCAGTTGGATGACTTTTTTCTCAAGCTACATAATTGGGTCAGAGAGGCGTACAACTGCGAAAGCAATTTCCGAAAGCAATTCTCGTTCTACATAGTGGAGTTCTTTCTGTTTTATTTGTATGTGTCGTAAATTTATGTAAAGCACCAAATCTGACGATCTCATGTCAATTTGACAATAGTTTTGGTTCTTGCATATTTCAACTTGAGGATGACGGGTATCGTGTACATGTAGACGGTATTGATTTTGATGTTCAGATAAATGAACCATGTGTTCCATGACCTGAAATTTGATATTTCAATTATATTTCTTTTCAAACTATGGTATTATTAGAATTCACGATATTGGTCAAAATATGTCACAATGATTGTTAAATTATTTCCTTTCGTGCATTATGTCGTTTTACGCTAAATATATAGAATTGTCTTAATAGTATGAACGCTTGTGTTTCATTAAGTGTTACACCATCCAAGGAATATCAAAAATATTCAAAGGCTTTAATTCAGTTCAGTTCCAAAGAGGGAATTTTAAACAGAGGTATAACAGGGGGTAATTCCTGTCTAAAATCTTTATTTCTCTACGAAAACCTTTGGTATGGGTACTTTTTTGAACTATCTCGTTGAAACAATTCAAACGAGTACCCACGAGATAGGGTCTGAGCAAGGACTAGTAAAATGTTTAAATTTGAAATCCAAAATACCCCATCTTTCTGTAGCTTAATTAGTTTTTGTGTTTTTGTTGTTTTAGGGTGGTTTTTTTTTTATTGGTTTTTTTATATATCGGAATATTACTCAATTGATTGACTTTCCTGGTTTTCGATTGGTATTTTACTTCATATATAATTAAGGTTTACATGTATGAGTGCATCGAAAAAAATGAAAAGATCACGCATGTATAATAGACATCAAATAATATTATTAGGTAATTCAAAACCAAGTAATGGAATTAGATAGGATCTTTCCTATATCATTTGCGATTAGATCCATAGAAGAGAGATAGTTTACAGCATTTGCCCAATAAATATGTCAAAATCAGGAAGAAGCACGTCATTGAATATCTATGATTTGCTATTATTTACGCTCTGGTAGACTTCATCTCGTAAGTGGTTAGTTCCTTGAGTATACCACAGTTAACAACATCGTGAAATGGACAAGGTGAATGACTTTGGAGTGATCGGGGAATGAAATTGAATGTGTGGAGGAGCGAATTTTGAATAAATTTCAAGGGGATAAAACACAATCGATAATTCATATTCCGATCTACGTTCTTTTCTAATTCTTGCTTCATGGAAATCAGTCGCTTAAAAATCAACAACAGTGAATAACACCATGCAATTATTTATCGATTTGGTTGAAATGTTGTAAATGATTTCGAAGATTTTTTGATAACTTCGGAGCGTTTTCGGGTGATTGGGGTGAGTATTCTAAATGAACTATTGGAGAGCTGAGCGAGTGGCTCCGATAAAAATGATAAAAATGAGTTACAAATTCACGATGTGTTTTACTGTAGGATACAGCCTGAATGAAATTTGTTTGAAAATGTACTTTAAGGTACAATACATTATTACAGAAACTGATCGGGTAGCAAAGCATTGTAATTGTTATCTTCTAATGCCGCCTTGCTAAAAAAAATACTGCACATAAGATCCATGTGCATATGCTTATGGTATTATCAATGACTACATGTATAGGCATTTGACAAAGCACCGTGAATAAATAAGTCAAAATTTTGCTAAGTTTTCATTTAGTACCGGTAGTCGTAAAATTCACATGCTGAAAGATTTTGGATTTTGGAATGAAATTGAATGAGTGTGACTAGTGAGTTTGAATAATTCTCAAGAAAGGTAAAACATAATCGATAATTTATTACCCGCCTTTAATAAAATCAATAAATTCAACTTACTTCTCTGATTTGTGTATTCTAGGAAAATAAGAAGCTTAAAAATCAACACTCGCTGATAAAATCATGCATTTTTTATTAATTTGATGAGAATGTTGGTCATTATCAACGATTTCGAAGCGTTTTTCAACAATTTCAGAGCGTTTTAGAGTGATTTTAGTAAGTGTTACGAATGAATGTGTAGGGCACTGAGCGAACGTTTTGATGATTTTGGTCGATATGCGTGTCGATTTAATGATGTAATGAACTGTGCACATCTTACTGGTCTTTGTTATAGATATTTTATTTGGTGAAAAAAAATGAATTGGCTTTGTTTATCATAATTGATTTACTTCTTACTATAAACTTGATTTGATAAATAAATAAGTTAATATTAAGTACAAAAAAAATATAATTTACTAAAATGTTTGTTTAGACTTGTCCATGTTTCAGCGTGATAGACATTATTATGAATCCGAAAATATGATACAAAACTGCAACATGCGAGCAAAAAATTCCGAAGATTAAAAGAACACAATTTCTATTAAGTTTACAGCAATATAATCTAGACTTGTTTCATTTATCCATAATGAATCAAATACATAAAATGTTACTTTAAATTTCAATTTGTAAATCTAAAAGCAGTAAACCGCTAATACACATTGAAGTCATGGAATTAAATCAATTTAACTGTTCCATTACTTACAAAGGCTTTGATATCATGACATTTTTATTGCCCATAAGAGACCCTACCGTATCGTTATACATACTGTGTATTTCTATTTTAATTAGAAAAATATCATTTAGACACAAATCTCAATAACTCGTTTTTTTTAAACATTCTAGTGCAATTAGTGTATTATTTTAATAATTTAATTGTCGTATAATACTGAACAAGTTCTTGTTACACAAAACAAAGAGACTATGAGAATCAACAAAACAGCTAAAAAAAAAGAAAGTTGATAATCTCAAACTGAAAGACAATGAATATAATATAATACTTAATTGATGGAAGAGTATGATATTGTAGCAGTCACAAACATTAACAACAGGTCCGCGAGTGCATGTATGGCTCCACTGGAACTTTCTGCTCAGAAAAACTAAGACCAGTTCTGAAAAATCGTATTGCTTTCAAAAACTTATGAGCATAGATCAAAATAGTTTATAAGGAGATTTTCATCAAAAGCCAAATTGAAAATTAAGGCTAGCAATTATCATTTAACCAAGATTATTCGGAAGAGTGCAACTCACTGAGGGTCATTCTGTGAAAGTTTAATGTAAAGCTGTTTGTGATCTAATATAAAAAAATGGCGGTAAATTTATAAATTTTACTTCAAAAAAGGCCCCTTTATACGTAACATGGCAGATATCACCATGCAGCCATAATAAAAAAGCATCGTCAAACAACGAGGAACACTTTTTGGAAGCCTCAAGAAGAGACAATGATTACATTTTATACACGTCTGCTTCTTCCAAATAACACATCATCCTCGGGTCAAAAAGCAATAATATGTACACCAGCCAGATGATCATTGATAAAATCCATCCATAGTAAAGTTAATTACATCATCATATTGACAATAATTCCGACCAAAATCATTCTAAACCGCTCACTCAGCGCCCCATTCATTCACTCCAAACACTCACTCAAATCGGTCAAAAACTTTCAAAAACCGTTAAATCATTTCGACATCGACCAAGACTTTCAACATTTTATTCAAACCGATCTAATTATTCCACGAGATTATTGGCTTGTGTGGATTCCTAAGTGTTTAATTGGTCCATGAAGACACATAAACAGAAAATTACGTATATTTTATAAAAGGGGGGGTAATGAATATAGCTAATTTTGTTCACATCGAACAAAATAAGCCATAATGGTTAACATCCCTTTTAATTGATTCAAAACCCGCTCCACACGCTCAATCAATTTCATTCAAAAATAATTCCAAATTAATTCATCTTGTCAATTTCACGATGTTTTCAACTGTATGTGAAGAATTCGTGTCTACTGGAAACACCCCCTTACATGATACTGAATAATATTGCCAAAAGGTGAGGAATATTAACATAGGGTGTCAAGAAAATCTATCAATAAATAAAAGGGTTGTGTTAACTAGAAATTATGCATCCTGAATGTCCCTTTATCTGTTACGCAACAAAATAATGCCAAATACCAAAAGTCCTCAGATATCTAAATCTTAAGATCTTTTTTGATAAATATCATTCATTTCCAATCATAAATTTCAGAAAGAAATATCGTTTTGTTTCATCATAAGGGCCCATCTTTTGATTCGTCGACAGTCCAATGAACCCATGTCATAAGCTGAACTACAATTTAACAAATGATTTCCTTGGCATCATTCCAGTGAGATGAGTTTGAATACGGACAAGTATTTTTTAAAAAATCATATAACCCCTTCCGGCGATGGATCGACAACACCCATGTCCGCAGCCAAATATCAGAGTTGAACTAAGAGATCTGAAAGAGTATGACCTAAGGATTATTACTGGAAAGTTTGGATGAATTCTGACCAAAAGTTTCATGGGCCGATTTTCAGTATATCGACAGTTCATAGAGGCCATGTTATAAACATAATCTATATTTAAAAACGTGATGAGGAGTGAGCCCCAAGTATCATTCATATGGAGTTCGTTTGAATTCCGAGAAATTGTTTCAGGCGAAGTAGATTTATCTGTATATTTCATCATATTGTCTCATTTTAGTGACTCGACAGCCAGTGGTACCAATTCGCAGCCCGATAAGAATATAACAAAAAAGAATCCGTTAAAGCCTGTTCCTGTGTTTGAATTCTGCACGTAGTTTCAGAAAAGATGACATTTTAAGAAAAGGTTAGACGTAACGGCAAAAGTTGCCGATCACGTCAAAATAAGCGATACGTAAACATTTGAAATAATTATATTCGCTATTGATATAAAGGAGGTGTTCCAAAAGTGCCCACGCACGGATTTTCATGAAACTTTGCAAATACATACTACACATTAAATGTACCACAGAACAAACTTTCATTTGTCAATATCTCAAAAAGAGGTCAAATTACCGCCCCTTGTCTTAATCCATGTTGAGGTAGGTGGGTGGGGTAATTCAATATGCTATAATTTCTTTATACTTATCAATTTTTGAATAGTTTTTTATGTACTGTAAAGTTTATAGTAATTATTAAGAAAATGAATATATAAATGGCAAGTTTTACGTTGTTTGACGAATTTTTATACTCTTGAATATAAAAATTTCTTATTTTTTTAAAAAAAATTGAGGTGAATATAAATTTTGAGCGCATAGATTAGTACCTTCTGATGCTAGTCCAGTTTAGTTACTCTTCAAAAAATAAGCTCTACTATCCTTCTTTCTTGTGTAAAAATTTAAAGAAGATTGAAAACCGGTAACATTATTTTTTATGCTTATAAATACATATCTTTAGTTTCAAAATTCATCCAAAATCTGGTATTATGTCCTGAAATAGACATTATTTAAATGTCTTTGAATTAATCTTTATACAAATTTGCAAATAATTACTAGTCAAGGCATATACTGCATAAGATGTTTTTTGTATCACTAAACTGGTCAAATTACAGCCCTTGCTTTACCCCAATGTTGAAAAAGTGGGTGGGGTAAGATGAAAAATATAATTTACTTGATTTTCTTTAATCCTTGCAAAAGTTGTACAGAATTTGTTTCTTATTTTCCTGAGTTGAAAAGAATAGGAAAAATATTGTGTGCTAGTGACTGGCTATCTATCTATCTGTCTGTCTGTCTCTTAGAAATTTGCCTATTTGTCTGCACATCATAAAAAAATGATATTTGCAAATTACTTCAATCCTTTTCTAGATACACTACTCATATGTGACATCATAATGAATCAAATCACTTGAGATCTGAAATCTCTGAGGTCAAGGTCATCCATGTTTAGGTAAGTTGATGGGGTAGTTAAATATGCTATAATTTTTTTATACTTATCAATTTATGCATTGCATATGCATAGTTTTCATGTACTGTAAAGCCTATAAAAGTGATTAAGATAATGAATATATAAAATGAAAAGTTCTATGTTGTTTGACAATTTTTTACACACTCAAAAATAAAAATTGCTTAAAAGTATGTATGTACACACATTCAAGTTCTATGTCCAATTTCACTTAAAAGGTTAAACTTAGCAAAAACAAACAAACATGCGAGCCTATTCAAGATATACAATGTTTATTTTTGGTTGGATATGTGATCTCAGGTTAACACATCCAGTAACCTGATGATAGTCTTACATGTGCAAGGTCATTGTCAGCAAACAAGGTTACACTAAAATAAAAAAAAAAAACTTAGCATTTTTGTTTATTCTATGTTTGTTTTTAGCTCACCTGAGCACAAAGTGCTCAAGGTAAGCTAATATGATCGTAGAATGTCCGTCGCCAGTCGTGCGTCGTCCACAATTTCTTTAAACATCTTCTCCTCCTAAACCAGTGGACCAATCTTGATGAAACGTGGCAGATATGTTCCTTGGGTCAAGCTCTACCAAAGTTGTTCAAATAAATAAAATCCACCCTTAGCTTTCCCTTTACCTTTAACAAAACAAGTGAAAATATGAAAATCTTCAAAAATCTTCTTCTCTGGAACAAGAAGGTGGACAGCTTTCATATTTGGTATGTAGCATCATCTAGTGGATCTCTACCAAGTTTGTTCCTATCAAGACCCTGGGGTCATATTTGGGCTCCATCCCGACGCAACCCTTTTTACATAGAATCAAAGAGCGAAAACTTAAAAAAAAATAACTTCTCTTCTGAAACAAGAAGGCGGACAGCTTTCATATTTGGTATATAGCATCATCTAATGGACCAAGTTTGTTCATATCAAGACGCTGGGGTCACATTTGGGCTTTGGTATATCCCTTTTTACATAGAATCAAAGAGCGAAAAGGCATATCTGTCTTGCTCTTGGCTGAAAACAGTTCATGGTATTGTTCTTATGTAGAAAGTGTCACGTTGTTGACATATGCCTATTTAATTCATGTGATCTCCCAGGGATCAAATAGACTCGGGTGAGCGATCTAGGACCATCATGGTCCTCTTGTTTTTAAGATGCAATACTCCTTCTAGGGTTTATGAAAGATTTCCATAATATGTTTATACATAACCTTATGATATCATCGACCTGGCCAAGTTCAATGTATAAGTATCGTGGACAGTTATGAAAAAAAATATATATAAACAAATTATTATAACAATAAATTATGTTGTTGTTTTTTTATTTGAATGGCAACGGAAAAGGGGCCGGTGATATCCTCTAGGAGACATATTTGAGATTTTGATGTTGTTTTGCACCACTCTTTGTCGGTCTGTTCATCTATTGGAGGGAAGTACAGTTCACAAGAACCGTAACTCTACTCATCATATTTTTTGAGATATTGCCCTTGTTAATTGACAAGGAATAGGTCATTGGCTTGCTCTAATGGGGGCATAAATGTTTTTAAAACATCTTTTGTTTCTTTTAGGTTCAATGTCCTAGTTCTGTCCCAAATGTCTAAAAGAATTACCATAACCTATTTGGTTGAATTTGATTAAATAAACACAGTTCTAGATCAGAAAGAAACAAAAAATATGTCGTTTGTCGCAACTCGAGTTCAAAGGTTAAAGTCTTACTTTCACTAAATTGGCTACACAATATCTCTTAAACTTTTTAGTTTGATTATAAATGTAATATTAAGATATAATTTAACATAATAGGGAACTGTATCGTTTCTTGATTTTTAGCTCACCAGAGCACAACATTCCCGAAGGGAGCTTTTAGGATCCCTAGTCCGTCGCAGGTCGTGCATCATGTGGCTTCCGTCTTCCAAATTTTTCAAAACTTCTTCTCCTCCTTAACCCTCAAGGCAATTTCAATGACACTTTGCCAGAACTTTCCTTGGGTAACCCTTCTCAAAGATTGTTCGCAAAATTCGGATTTGCCCATAAATATGACCATGGCTTTTTTCACTATTAAATCATTGAAAAACATTTCCTCCTGAACCATCAAGCCAATTTGAATGCAACTTTTCCAGAATATTCCTTTGGAAACCCATTGCAAATATTGTTCTTGAAATTGGTATAAAATCTGTTTAACTTTGCGGATGAAAACATCGTCATCTTTTTAACCAATATACCAAATTCAATAATTTCTAAGCTGACCCTTTTCATTGAATTACATCTCAACAACTAGGCTAATTTCTACGAATCTTTGCCAGAATGTCACTTCAGTGACCAATAAAACTCAGTTGAGTGATTTAGTTTCATTATTTACCCCTTGTTTACAAACAACACTTAACTTAAGACCTAGGAGAATCAATTATTTATGAAGGAAAAAGATTCTTTCAAATTGTATTATCGTTAAAGTAGTATTTCTTATTTGAATTAAGACTAGGGGTCAGCACAGACAATAACCCTTGGGCCGGAGGCAAGTATATTTTAGGAAGGACTAGTACATGTATCAGCAATGCCGGAATGTTGCAGGTCCTTCAGGAATGTAGTGATTGTTCATCTTCATTTGTAAACTTAAAAATTCAAATATACGTATTGCCTATCCCAAAACTCGACATTTTCATATCCCAAAGGAAAACACTGTATAAAAAGAAGAAAATGCTTGTAACAAGAGATTCCTTCTTTTACCACACTGTTTTTCCTTCCAAAGTTTTTCATTTCATAACCTACAGTTCGATTAAATTTTGATTTATTGCTAAAAGTGTCTCGCGTTTTCTTTGGAGGAATCTTTTTTCTAAAACGGACCTGTAAAACATAGAACAAGTAACTTCTACAGGATTGTGACAGAAAATACGTAGTGCCAAATCCTAAACACCATCCTCATATGTGGCATTGACCTTCAAACATGACCTTGAGTAAGGAAACAACTGAAAAGTTTGTTTAAAAGAAAATCTGACATGACCTTCACAAATGACTTTGAGTTAGGAACAAACTGAAATACATTTGTTTAAAAGAAACTATAATTGAAAATCAAAATCATCATTCATTGCTTTTGCAAAGTATGTTCCCAAAGCTCAATGAATTTTTTTTTTATTTATAACAATGGCCTTGATAATTAACCTTGACCTTGACAGATGATTTTATTAATTTTTGTAAATAGGCTTTGTCACAAAGGATCCATGTATGAAATATGAACATCCTGTCTACAGCCGTTGTAAAGTTATTCACACTTTAAGATTATCAGATGGATGAAATCTATATCTTACCCCACCCACTATCTTCTACACTAAGAGATTTTCGACTAACTTACCGGTTTTCGATTTCAATGAAACTTTCTGTAAACATTAAGAACATATGTATCTTAATTTTAAAAAAGTTTGATAACTGGACTAGAGCTACAACTTAAAAATTTTAACCCTTTAACTCAGAACATTACTTCATTTTTTTTCAAATTTTCATGAAATTTTCAAGAACTTTTTGGGATATCTGTTAGGAGGAAACAGACATAAGATCCCAACCTATATAAAAACATAAAGGTACCAATTGTCTTTTAAATCAGTAAAAAATTCTTTTTACAGATTCCAAAATTTCCTCGCAATGTGATTTTTTTTCCTGACACCCCTTTGCATTTGATAAGATGTGCTTTCGGGTACTTTATGGTCGACCCTCTTTACTCATTTTGGAAAAAAAGTCATTTCCTTAATCAGTATACCCAGTACTACAATTACCCACAATATCATAAAAATCTAAGCGTGGGCACATTTTACTATATATTTGGAACACCCCCTTTAGAATCAAATGAATGATCTTTGAGAGTGGATTATTCTAATTTTTTTTTAAATTGATTTCATACCAAAGAAACATAATATAATAGTCAACTGAATAAAAAAAAAAAAAAAAAAAAAACAGAAATGACGCCGTCAGATGTAACAAAAATCATTAGATCGGTTCACTAAAATTGTAAAATATTCAAGAATAATGGCGCTAGAGGCACGAAAATTTGCCATGTTACGCGAATTACGCCACATGGAACATTATGTAAGTCTTACGGAAGGACGCACCGACGCATACAAGGACGCACTTACGGTGACACCGGTCTTTGACGATGACCCGCTGGACTCCGTCCGGTCGAGCTATAAATGAATACCAAAATGTAATTTGAACCTGACTTGAAAGGCAATTTTAGGGGGACAGATATCACGCTAATCTAATATTAACTGTTTGGACTTTTCTAGGATGTTCACTTGGCAGAGAAGATTAAGTGCCGTCTATACTTTTTTTTCTATCTGACATTTTTGTTTAAGCATAAATCAAGTAAAACAATGTCAATGTAATTGATCCAGGGTTCATATTATTAATTGGAAGAAATGTCAGACAGACAGTTAATATAGATATGTCATTTATCACAGAGCTTACTGGACAGGAAAAACGCGAGATCACAGTTATTCTGTCTGTACAAATACAGTTAACAACATCGAGAAATTGACAAGGTGGGTGATTTTGGAATGAAATTTTATAAGTGTGTGGAGCGAAATTTGCGTGAATTTTAATTGGAAATAATCCAACATCGCAAATTTTGTTCAGGATGAACAAAATTAGCGATATTAATTACGTCCCTTAATTAAAATATGTGTAGAAGTTCTTTAAATAGCTTCCAATTTCCTAAACAACTAATTAGGCGTTTACAACTTTGATTAAATTCAATGAAATCGCGACTTTATTCCTAATAATATCTATTTTTTATGTAACTGTTGATTTTATTTTTTAGCCATTTTGGAGCGTTTATGATTGGTTTGAATGAGTGTTTGGAATAAATAGATGGATCGATGAGTGAGAATTTAGAATGGTTTTGATTGAGATGCATGTTTATTTCACGATGTCACTAACTGTACACATTTTGACAAATTAAGCCTCTTTGCAATCTCTTTCAATAATTCCATATGTGCGCCAAGTGCATACTCATATCAGTCAGTGTATCCAAACAGTTTGATCTAGTCTTCACTTTGCAATCTGTAAATGGATGATTACTGATTCTTTCAAAATGAAAATTCCACTGTCATATGTGTATGTGTCTGTTTCACCATTGTCTTGCGATCACAGAAGACATTGTTTGAAGGGCCATACGCAAGCACAATTTTTTGAAACAAGCTCCGTGTACTGTCACTTATGGCGTTTTTTCTATTGAATCCATGGGTACAATAGGCGTGCGTTACCCTTTTTTTTTAACTCAATTCAAGTTAATCTTATAAATGGTGACTTATGGTTACTCATAGTGCAAATTAAAACCTATATGCACTACGAGGACATCACATTCCATTTGTCCTTAGTTAAATGATGCGATTATTTTCATACAATATAATAATGATCTTTTAGATCTCTACAAACTTTGTTATTCTCCATTTAGTGCACGTAGAATAGTAAATCAACGGTTAACACTTTTACAAAATCTTTAAAGGGCAATCAACCGTTTTGACTATATTTTCCAAATTGAAAGCATATACATTTCGGCAATTTTTGGGATGAAAGAAAGGGCGTTGAACATTAAACGAAGCAAAACAAATTGCATTTTGACTTGAAGGATTTCGGAATCCTTATGAGTGCTTTCTTTGTATATGTTTAATAGACTTGTGAAATTACTCTTTCTAAATCTCCGATTTGGGGATATTTTGCGTTAAGTAAAATGGGATTTATCCATAAATATTTGCCTGTTTTCAAAGTTCTAGCTATTTTAAATGAAAAATACAATTCCAATGATTTAAAAATAATAATTTTGATATCTCGGAAATTAAACCAGTTTCAAATCTAGTCTTATGTACAGAACAAGAGTTGTCCGCGGACAACGTAGCTCGCCCAAACAGCTGCTTGTCACAAACAGCACTTGACCGAAGACCCAAGTTCAAAGTGGTTTCTTTCAATGTTAAAGTCCATGATCTAATATATATCTGTTTGAGTAGTAATTAAGAAATATAAAAACTTTTTTGTTTTCATTGCATGTATAAGGTTAGGGTAAAGTGAAAGCCTACAAGCAGATGGGGTTACCAATGGAATTTCTTTGTATCAAACATGAAGTTTTCTTTAAAAATTTTCTAAGTCCACAAAAGGTCAAGATCAAGGTCAAATTGTGAAGTACCTTGGTCTCTCACAAAGCCTATCACCTAATGAGTATGCATTTGAAGTAATGATGTCCCTAGGTTAAAGCATTCAGAAAATATAAGCAAGGTTAAATTTTTGGTTAAAGTTTTTCAGTTTAAGTTTTTCCAAGTCCATAAAAGGTCAAGGTCAAGGTCAAATTGTCGAGGCCCTTGGTTTCTGGTGAAAACCTTTCATCTGGTGACTATGTATATGAAGTAATGATGTCCCTAGGTTAAACCATTCAGAAAATATAAGCAAGGTTAAAGTTTTTGGTAAAAGAATTTCGGTTAAAGTTTTTCTAAGTTCATAAAAGGTCAAGGTCAAATTATCAAGGACCTTGATCTCTCACAAAAGCCTATCACTTAATGAGTATGTATATGAAGTAATGATGTCCCTAGATTAAAGCATTCAGAAAATAGTTTTTCTAAGTCAACAAATGGTAAAGGTCAAGGTCAAATTGTGAAGGACCTTGGTCTCTGGTGAAAGCCTATCACCTGGTGAGTATATATATGAAGCTATGATGTCCCTAGGTTAGAGCATTAAAAAAAATATATGCAAGGTTAAAGTTTTTGGTTTAAGTTTTTTGGTTAAAGTTTTTTTAAAGTCCACATGGGGTCAAGGTCAGGGTCAAATTGTCAAGGACCTTTGTCTATGGTGAAAGCCTATCACCTAATGAGTGTGCATATGAAGAAATGATGTCTCTAGTTTAAAGCTTACAGAAAATATAAGCAAGGTTAAAGTTTTTTTGGTTAAAGTTTTAGGTTAAAGTTTTTGGTTAAAGTTTTTTTGAAAGGGTCAAGGTCACAGTCTAAAGGTCACTTCGACATGGATTTTGGTCTCAAATGAAAGCCTATGCCCTAATGAGTGTTTCTGTAAAAAATAAAGCCTCTAGGATAAATATTGATAGAAATAAAAAAAACTTTAACCTTATGCGGACGCCGACACCGACGCTGACGCCGACGCTGACGCCGACATCCGAGGGTATGACAATAGCTCTTCCGAGACTTTCGTCCCGGGCGAGCTTAAAAACAACTTGTATTAAGCTTCCACTCAGAGCACCAGAAAATGGCGTCAAGTGTATGAGCCTGTGCGTGACCTTTCTAAGAATTTGAAAAGTGTGTAAGATGCAAACATTGAGCAGCACAGATTACCAGATAGTGCAAATACAAAATAACCTGATGGTCTAAAGATACTTTGAGATCATATCTGTCTACTATATGCGTTGTTAGGACCCTGGTCAGACTGTACGAATGCACAGGCTAGTCAGAGTTTTTGCTTTTGGCATATTTGGAATTGTTGGAAATCTCACGCACAAGCTCATTGATAATAGGTCGATTCAATAGTTGAAATCTGATACTAGATTACTGAGCCATGTGTCATTCCTAAAATTTCCATTTTTACTAACTTGTGAACCATGGCTTAATTAATATTCGTGCTTCCTTTAAAGGTCAATTGAACATTGTCTCATTGATATTTTTCACTCTAAATAAATGTTCAGCACATTTCAATAGCGCCAATAAGATTCCAATAGTAACGCATTCATCCCCTATGGATAACAATTACGCCATAAACATGTCAAAACTTAAGAGAAACAATCTGCTAAATTTGTATCCTAATGTAATTGTATTGTTAGATGCTTCATACGAGATATTTTGACGTCAATACCCTTATAATTACAGGAAGTTTTTCACTATCAGCTTAAAAAAATCCATCTTTTAAATCGCATAACATAATATCTAAGTAATTTTAACTGACAGAAAACTGATTTGACAACAAGAATTGTAACAGCATCGGGATAAACTACAAACGTAAAGTCAATTCATTGGTTTAAGGTACAAAGGTTTTGCAAGTTTTGAGACACAGGCAATAGAATGAATAACCAGAACTCTCAAAGCTATATTTTCATGAATATTTCTTTTTCGTTAGTACTTGAATGATGAAAAGTCGGACGCGTGATAAGAAAGATACAGAGGTTAAAATTTTGTATACTTGTTAATTTAAAAAAAAAAACCACACACACACACAAACTGTGAGTTTTAACTCGACTTTGATCTCGTCATTGAATGATGTTCACATGTTAGAAATTAAATGTGCCAAAGTTTTAAAGATGCAAATGCAAAAAATCCTGGATAAAGTGTATCGTTTTGTTGGATCTATCTGTTAAACATCCTATCTTGGTCATAATTTCCCTTGCTGATATTTACGAATCAAAATACTTTCTAATGAAACCAATGAATAGCATCATATCTATGGTATCCAAATTTACAGTTAGTGGTGGATTTTGATTTGCGATTTCTGAAAGATTAAAGCACGGTAACGCATGATATTAAGCCGATTAATTCAATTTGGTACCAACGGAAAGTTTGATCAGAAAAAAACGATAAAGCGAATGATACAGTTACCAACATTGTGAAATTGGCAAGATGGATTCCTTTGGAATGATTTCGAATGAAATAGAATGAGTGTGTGGAGCGAGTTTTGAGTGAAATTAAAGGGGAGTAACCAATATGGCTAATTTTGTTCAATTTTGTTCAATTTAATTTTGTTACCCCCTTTAATAAAATATACGTAAAATTCTGTTTTTGAGTCTTCAATGACCAATTAGCCACTTTAAAATCCACACGCACAAATAAAATAATCAGAATAATTTGGTCGATTTGAATTAAATATAAGTTCTCATGAACGATTTCGAAATGTTTTCCATTGATTATGGAGCGTATTTGATCGATTTGAGTGAATGTTTGTAATGAGTGAATGGATCGCTGAGTGAGTGTTAAAGAATGCTTTTGATCGGAATGAGTGTCAATTTCACGATGTAATTAACTGTACCATGTCAGACTTAAAGGAAACATGACAATACTATGTCAATGACCACTAGTAGCTTTTGACATGAACAGGAGTTGGAAATCTTGCCTCTTATATTAATCTTTTTCAGCAATCCAATTCAATCAAGATTTTTGATTGATTTAAATCGTATACCGTTGGGAAATCCGTTGCACTTTATTTCTGTATAAAAATGCAAGTCTGAGGTAATTTTGGGGAACCCCAACCATCGATCTATAAGTCCAGCGTTGTAGGAACTCTAAAATCCCTCGTTCCCCTTTTATACCCCTCATCGCTATTTCACCAGGAAAGTATTGAACTATTCGCAAAAGAATTTTTGATTAAAATCATGCACTTATAATTTCGATGTGTTTTAAAAAGGAGCATTACTAGGAAGAAATAATTTTCAAATAAAAAAAAAACTTTAGGAATGTCACAGTTGTCGTCCATTTGTGTCCCATTGGAAAAAAATTACGTCAGCAAACTTCGATAGCGCGATAGCAATACACATTTAATATACGACCTAACAATACATCTTGTGTATTGTTTTATTTACGCACAGGAGGTATTTGAACATCTTATTATCTGCCCGAGTAATATAAAAAATAATTGTTTCTTAGATCTAAGGGATTGCAATTATAAGGACCGAGTGTACTTTTCACTGCGTTTATTGAAGTATAAAGTGCAATTACCTTGGCACATGACTTATGCATATTTGCTATGTGCTAAGGCAATTGCTTTAATTTCTCCAATAAACGCATTGAAAATACAAACATCCCTATAATATGACAAAACCCTGATTATAAAACAATCGCATGTGGTGTATATTTTTTTAACAAACAAAGACAACGAACAACCATGTAGGAAATTCTTAAGAAGTAGTGAAATTCTTTAACATAATAATGTTTATGTTTTTCTCCTCTGTGAAACAAATGACTGGTGGAATTCTAGAACTAATAAACAATCATCAATTTGGAAATGCTTTCTTTCCCGAAGGAAATTTCAACAACTATATTTTACAGTTTAATCTTTGTAAACTCACATAAGCAAGAAGTGTTATAGGCTGGTCCATTATGATCGATTAATGTCCGCCGCCATTCGCCTGAACTCCGCTCCACTGTCAGTTTATTCGTCCATCCACAATTTTCAAAGAATAATGTTCTCCTCCCAAACCAACTACCGGATTTCAACCATATTTAACAGAAAGTATTCTGAGGTCAAATACTACAAAAATATCTGATTTAGAATCCATGCTCTGGTTGCAATGACATTTTTTTTTCTAAATCTCCTCCTAAACTGTAAAGCCTTAGAGCGTTAGTGTTTAGCACAAACAAAGCATTCCCCAACACGTTGTTACGTATATACCTTTAATAATTTATGTACAATATTTTTAAAAAAACAAGCAATCTTATTGAGATTATTAGAG
The DNA here is from genome assembly GCA_948146395.1 of Fragum whitleyi. Taxonomy (NCBI): domain Eukaryota; kingdom Metazoa; phylum Mollusca; class Bivalvia; order Cardiida; family Cardiidae; genus Fragum; species Fragum whitleyi. Next base: position 36,906,233 of record OX411545.1, read on the forward strand.
CATTGATATTTGGCATACTTCGTCAAATCTGCTTAATATGTATCAAAATACATACAATTATAACTCTTGAATATTCGATATATCTTGTAGGAACTTGGAATTTACAATCGTATCGTAATATGGATACTCCTATCAATCATAACCATTCAAATCAATTCGATAATTTCGTAATTGCCAATTGGACGAAATTATCGCTTATGTTTTACCTCCCTTGAAAATTGCCCCAAACTCGCTCCTTACACTCAATAAAGAGTCATTCTTCGAATCAAATTTGCGGTGTTGATAATTGTATAAATAGGCTGAAGAAGGATAAGCATTTAAGTATTTCTCCGTACCTTGAAAGGCCTTGAGTCTTGATACGGTAATTAACGGTGTAAGCTGATTGAATGAAAGCAAAGCGCAAGATCTTGTGAACTTCTTGAAAGGTCGCCATTTGAGGCCAAATGAACAGAAACATCTTGTCCGAAGCACATTTATTTATAATTATAGATGCATTTCAATATGATTTCTCTTGATTTTGCAACTTAATGAGGCAGTCTGCAGAGGGCATGATTTGGTGACCCACCTTTAATATATTGGTCAAAGTTCAAGGTCAAATTACAAAAAAAACTTGTCCGGTGATGGTTTAAAGTACTTGTAGAGGAATTTTTCGCCCCATGGTTTTACCAACTTTCCTCAAGCTTTTGGAAGTACATTTGCTAGCGTATCATAACTGGAATTATGTTGGCATTTGACTCCATACAAACCATCAAAGTCAATGTGTGTGTGCTATTTGGTGAGGCGACAGGCAGAAGCCCAGATTGTGTGACATTCAATAAAGGTTAGGGCCAATCCTGCAAAAATACAATTAATTGATTTAAGATCAAAATAAACCCCGTGCTGTTTTGATTATTTACTTAAGATTTAGATCTTGAAGGAAACACAGTCATCTAACCCAATTATGGTGCTCCCATGAAGGCAAAGAGAAAAAAATGAGAGAAAGTTCTGAAAAACGTTGATCTCGCATGCTCAAGTGAGGGTTAAAGGATACCATAAAAGTCCTCTTGTTTTCACAAAATTTAAAGTAAATCGTAAAACAATCGTTTGTTTTGTTCACCCTGAACAAAATTTGCGATATTGGTTACTTCACATTAAATTCACCCAAAACTCGCTCCACACACTCATTCAATTTCATCCCAAAATAATTCCAAAGCTATTGACTTGTCAATTTCACGATGGTGTTAACTGTAATCACGGTTCACGGCTTTTTTCTGCAATTACTTTACGCGACTTAGTTTCATCGACAAAAGTGTTATTTTGCACAGCACGTAGAAGTTAAATTGTAATGCAAATTGTATTCGCTGCTGCATCACATTTTGTGATCTACTTTAAACAGGGTCCTTTGGTTGCACTGCATGGGTAAAACGAGCAACAGTGGACAAGATCATTATTTTTCCTGTCTTTTTTTGTCTGTCTAATAATAATGTTAATCGACAGTTGTTCGTGGTCTACAGGTAGAGTGTCGGCATCTTTACTCAAAGGTCCTGAGTTCGATTCCTAGGAACAGCTATCGATATCTGTTCTTTCTTTGGCCCACATATCCGGCGCGAGAACTGGTGACTTTTCCAGGAAGCTGAATCGCGATGCTTTAATCTAAGTTGTAAGAACTTGTTTCCCAATAGATGTAAAATAAATAGGTTTAAACCAATCGACAGACAACACATTACGAACCATGAGAACCATAACTTCATTCGACCCTCCCCCCCCCTCCTCTTCCCACCCCTGTCAAAACAACCGAATATTTTTTATAAACGATGAGATATGAGATGTACAATATATAAATACTCTAGAGAATGAGGATGTTACCAAAGGTTTGAATAAAATCAGATGAAGCATGTTAGAATAATCTGGTTTTAAAAACGGAGTACTTATAACTTATATCTGCCTGTATTAGCAGAAAGAAAGTCTTGAATATTGCACTCTGAAATGTATAGACACAATGACATAATTTCGTGCAACATTATTCAAATTATTTGAATGTAGCACACATTTGCATGTTTAAGAATCGTTGTCGTCAGATGATTGTCAAAGTACATTTAGTAACCATTCACATTCTCTCACTCAGCGCTCCATTCAGTCTTTCCAAACACTAACTCAAACCGCTCAAAAACGCACCAAAAATTACTAAAAATGATACGATAAACAACTACATTCAGAACAAATTAGGATAGAAAAAAATCGCGATTTCACTGAAATAATTAAAATTATATGCGTCTGATCGGTTCGCGAAGAAAAGGGAAGCAATTTTAGATCGTGTATGCACATTTCCTTAAAGGGAGGTAATAAATATCGATAATTTTGTTCGATTCGAACAAAATTAGCGATATTCGATTACCTCCCTTTAATTTCAATCAAAACTCACCCACACACTCATTCAATTTCTTTCCATAATCATTCCAAAACCATTCATCTTGTCAATTTTACGACGTTGTTAATGTATAGAATCTTAAACTCGTTTAAATTTCGAGTTACTCACCTTAATTCACTTTAACTATAAATTGACTAGAATTAAATACTTCTGTCTACGTCATAATTTCATATTATTTATATATATCCAGTTTAACTCTTACAAACTTTTTACTTTTAACATTTTTCACAATGAAAAAAAACTTAATCTTTACGAGTTATAGTGTTCGTACAAAGTTTAGATAGATATCCAAAGGTTATGGTCGGGTGTAGTTCAAGGGACAAAATCACCTTGTCCGGATCATATCTTCAATATTCATATTTAGAATTTAGAATATCTTTGCAACATTCGATTGGATACTCCAAAGGTCGAGGGTGAATTTCAAGTGGCAAACAACGCCTTTTCCGGAGCATATGTTAGATAAATTCATTACAGGACTTCAGAAAACATTGATACTGAAGTAAAATTGACATTCATCTCGATCAAAACCATTCCAAATCACTCGCTCAGCGCTCCATTAATTCATTCCAAACACTCACTCAAACCATTCACAAACGCTCCCAACTCACTGAAAAAAAACAAAGAATCAACAACTTCATTCAAAACAAATTAGGATAGAAAAAAATCGCGATTTCACTGACATATTTCAAATTTGAGCGTCTGATAGATTCTTGGAGACTAAAGAAGCTATTTATAAAGCTTGTACGCATATTTTATTGAAGGGAGGAAATAGATATCCCTAATTTTGTTCATCCTGAACAAAATTTGCCGTATTGGATTCCATTCCATCAAATTCACTCAAAACTCGCCACACACACTCAATTTCATCCCAAAATCATTCCAAGATTATTCACCTTGTTAATTTCACGATGTTGTCGACTGTAGTATGATATGCATATTTTTGGATACTCCTTAGGTTTCGGACACAGAGGAAGGTCAATGGACAAAAGATACCTTTTCCGGACCATATCTTCTACATTAATCGATGGATTAAAAAATAACTTGGAAGAATTAATCCATTAGAATTAATCCATTAGATCATTTGTCATGCAAAACTAAAATGGGGTCCTCCAAAGTTCAAGGTCACGGGCGAAGGCGATCATGTGACATAAATAGAATAGTTTGATTAATTTAAAGGTATGGGCCAAACTTCAATACAAACAATATTGAACGTGATTTCTCTTTACATATAAAAGTAAAGAAAAGATACCATTTTTCGAGGGGTGGATCAGTGTCTATGACGCACTTCTAGTTCAAAAGGATATGACTGCAAAATAAACAGACATGTGTCCTACGTTTAAAAGGCAATGACTGCATAATAAACAGATATGTGTCTTCCGTTCAAAAGGCAATGACTGCAAAACAAACAGACATGTGTCCTGCGTTCTAAAGGCAATAATTACATAATAAGCAGACATGTGTTATGCTTTCAAAATGAAATATTTCCCGAAACATACAAGAGTTAGTACCAAAAAAATGCTCATATTGAAGAGAAGTGAACAAATTTGAAACATTTGCGAACACGTGACTGGATTCAGAGTTAGATCCCTCAGACTACTATGTACATTTTCCCCTAATCTCTCGAAGGGATGAAGTTAATAATTTTGTATGCATGTAGTTATGAAACCGAAACAAAATTGCAATGCGACAAGCTATATATAATCTGATACAGTTAGTTACATCGTGGAATTGACATTCATCTCAATCAAAACCTTTCTAAATTGCTCATTCGGCGCTCCAATCATTCATTCAAAACACTCACTCAAACCATTCAAAAACGCCCCAAAAAGACTTGAAATATAAGATCAACAAACACATTCAAAATGCGAATAACTAGACAAATCCACAATTTCTCTTACACATTTGAAAGTGTAAACGTCTGGTTCTTGAAGAAATAGAAAGTTATCTATAGAACTTGATTACATATTTTATTAGAGGGAGGTAAAATATATCGCTAATTTTGTTCACCCTAAACAAAATTTGCTATTTTGGATTACCTCCCTTAACCTTCACTCAGAACTCACTTACAATACTCATTCCATTTCATTCGAAAATCATTCCAATATCATTATCCGTGTCAATTCTACGATGTTATCAACTTTACCACAAAAAAAAGAGATAGATGAATGAAAACATTGCCAGTATGATCATGATCCATAACGAACCTTATTTGTGCATCAACATGCAAAATGGACGTGTTCTAAAAATCATTTTCATTCAGGAATGAATCCAATTTTTAAGCCAATCAGAGCGCTCGTTTTTCAAATCCTTATTCTTCAGTTTTCTCTTTATTTGAGGTGTTTTTAGTCGGCCGTTTTCGAAGAAAACCGAGGTGTTTTGATCATCTTGGCGTCGTTCGCGTTGGCGTTGGCGTTGATGTAGGCGTTGGCGTTGGCGTGACAAACTTAAACCTTGGTCAAACTTTTGAATGGTAAGTGATGAAGCCTTCATATTTCACATGAAAGTTCAAGGTCATACGTTAAGGTTAAAGTATTTTTTTATGGTCACATTTGCAACAAAAAAACTAAAACTTTAAAATTGGTCATTTCTTTCGGCTTGTAAGTGATAGTGCCTTCATATTTCACATGATGATTAGTTGGAACAAGATCTTTTTGTTGGTACCAAGTGCAAGGGAATCAGTCAAGATCAATGTCATTTTTCAAGATCAAATTTGTGATAAAAATAACAAAGTTAACATTAGTCGTAACTTTTGAACAGCATGTGATATGTCTTTCATATTTCACATGATGGTTGCCTTGGACAAGACCTTTTTGTTGGTACCAAGATCAAGGTCATCAGTCAAGGGCTTTTTTTCAACGTCAAATTTGTTAAGAAAAATATAACTTTAACTTTGGTAGACATTCTTATTTCACATGATAACTGCTTGGGACAAGACCTTTCTGTTGGTTTCAAGTTCACGGTCATCAATCAGGGTCAAGGTAATTTTTCATGGTCAAACTTTTATCTTGGTCATATCTCTGTTGTTATTGAAGATATATTCATGAAAAACTTGGCATGTGTGTTCTCTTTCACAAGAGCTATCTAGACTATCGAAGAGGATAAATGTTGGTGCATTTTATTAAAGAGTAATGCCCTTTTTTTACCTTAGATTTTTTGTATTAACCAGCACCTGCAGCCGAGCGTTGCATCCGTAGGCGGTGCTCTTTTTTGGATATTGCTGCTACAGTTATTAACATCGTGAAATGAAAATTATGAATGCATTTGAAATATTATCAGAACGAAACTGAATGAGTGGGAAGAAAGAATTTCAAATGAAATTGTAGGGGGTGTAATATAATATCGCTTATTTTTGCCAATCTTGTATTACCTCCCTTCAAACGAAACTACGTTCTTTTCTGTTTCAGTGTCACTACGAACCAATGAGATACTTTAAAATCTCAACCACCCAATAGAACCGTTCAATGATTTGATTGATTTGAACGAAATGTTGATTTTAACGATGTGGGAGAGTTTTAGAATGATTTGTTACAGTGATAGGAATGAATAAAGGCAAGCTTTGACTCAGTTTATTAAAATGATTTTAATTTGAATGGATTACATTTCAATATGGTATTAGCTGTGCGTTTGTACATTTCATATAATTCCAGTCTAATTAGGAGCGCTGACCAGGCGATTTAGAATGATCGGAAATGGTGTCGATTTCAACATGTCCTTAAAGTGTACATGTACATTTTCAATAACTTCAGTTTCATTCCAAGAATATATTGTTATCTTAATATGTACAACAATACCTCTAATGATGTGGAATATTGGCATGCGACATTTCCTCCTACATTCTGATATATAGATTTTCAGAGAAGACCTTTCAAATATGCAATCTTAATCGGGAGCTTAGGGCGAAACAGTAGCAACTGCCCATACACATATGGGCAGTTACAACTGTTTCGCACTTAGCCAACGAAATGCGTTTTGGGGAATTCCATTGACGAAATTTACGTAACCTGTCCGAGTTAACTCAAAAGATATCAACTTTTCGGATTCATATTAAAATATTATTCGAAAATTATGGACTTTGAACTATAAGTCTGAGACAGGCAGGTTTTGTTGTTTTTTTCTTTGTTTGTTTTTTTTTTTTTTTTTTTTTCAGTTATTTGTCCAACAAAAGTGTTGATTCTTCTCCCATGATATAAAGAAGTATAAACATTGTGAATTTGAAATTTTCGTATTTAAATTGTATTTAACAATGTTTTCTCAAGTATTACCTTTTTGTCTCTCAAAAAAAATATTTCACCAGTTAAAGCTTTTATCGGTTCTTAAAACACATAGGACTATATGTAGCATTAATGCTAAAACTGAAAGATACTTGTATATGACATTTACGATAGGTGTCGCTCCAATTTTCATAGCGATAACAGATCGTTTATAAACTTTGAATTAGGTTATTATCTCTCTCTCATTATAAAGCTTTCAAACAAGAAGGTTGGTCATGTTATCCTTACCATATCTCTAGCTATAATTAGACCAATTCAATCGTCTAGCTACCGTGATGGAGCGAAACTTCCGGTTGCGCAAGAAAGTCGTTTGAGTGAATACGATGACTTCGAAGGTTACGGCGAAATGTTGGTTATCTTAGTTCAAATGTAATAGATCGGTCAAAATTTGAGTCAACAACTCTTTCTAAATAATACATTAGGGCAAACGACACTTTTCATTGGGGATTTGAACATAAGCCATTCAATTCAAGAATATTTTAGTGTTAACCATTCTTATCCCGTTTCAAAAATAAAAAAAGGCAAGTTCAATCGATTGTCATCAAAATTCTGTTTGCGACTGTGTCTTTTGGAAAGCCCTTTTATACTCGCTTTCTCCTCCAAAAACATGTTTTGATGATTGCTTCAATTACATTCAATTTGTTATTTACTCGGTGTGCTAGCTAAAAGTCGCCTAAAATCTACATAAACCTAACACGTCAACATGTTATTGTTTTGTTTTTGAACCTGTTTTTTCTCATATGAAAATTAAAGCAGACAGACTATTCGATTGAATAATTTTTAACTCCTTTCAATAAACGTACTTACTTTTCTGTACGTGCTTTTCTGATTTTGTCTTCACGAATAAATCAGACGATTAAAAACCAACATCGCTCGATAAAATCATGCAATCATTTGATCGATTTATTTGAAACGTTGATCATTTGGAACGTTTCGGAGCTTTTTTGAACGATTTCTGATCGTTTTTTGAGTGATTGGTGTGAGTAAAAATGATTTGTGCGCTGAGTAGTGATTTTTAAATGAATTTGATCGAGATGGGAGTCAATTTCACGATGAGAGTTATTGTAACCACTACTAAATTATTAAAACCTGAAAGAGTCGAAGATTATTTGTTTCCAAACTAAACGCTCATGATTTTTAACCCTTTCCTGTTTTACAAAATTTTGGACCTGTCCAAATTCAAAAGTTTTGCAGACTAAAATTCAAAGTGGATTTAATTTAAAAAATAATCATTCAGTATGGTAGAAAATAGTGTGGAAAAAGAAGAAATTGCTTGTTTGAAGCAATTTCTTCTTTTTTCACAATGTTTTCTCTCATCATAAAATCATAGGCACGTAAAAAGCAGGGATTAAACAGCAAAGGGTTAATCATACGACTGAAAATACACAGGAAGAAATAAATCCCAGAAATTCTCTATATCGAAACAATTTGTTTTACATATTCAAAAAAGTTTTATATGAAGGACTAGAAAGAAACTTATTATATCATTTCCCAAGTACATTTACCCATTAACTTTGACCTTGTTTATGTCTTACAGAAGTGATAGAGTTTGGTTTGATCCGGCCATGTCCAGCTCTAGTCTGGATTCAAGGTTAATATGGTACGTCTATTTTTGCGTAGCGTAAAGCAAACTTGACTCAACTCATAACCCTATCCTTAATGAAAATAAGGTACAGTACTTACAATCTTTAACAAGCAATGTTCAGTGCATTTCTCACAATTTTTTACTGTTTCATATGGAGGTTACATTATTTCGGTGACGAAATATGTCAATAGAGAAGAACCTATCTATGAATAATAAAGAAATTCAGATTTGAGATACAGTTAGTTATATCGTGAAATTGATATTCATCTGAATAAAAATTATTCTTAATCACTCACTCAGTACTGCATTTATTCATTCTAAACACTAACCCAAACCATTCGAAAACGAACCGAAATCACCAAAAAAGATCAGATCAAAAAGTACATTCAAACAAATAAAAATAGAAAAATAACGCGATTTCACTGGCATATTTGAAATTCTAGGCGTCTGATTGGTTCTTGAAGATGAAGAAAGCTATTCATAGAGATTGTGTGCATATTTTATTAAAGGGAGGTAATAAATATCACTAATTTTGCAAATTGGCGATATAAGTCTCTTTAATATAACGCGATGTTCACTCATCGCACTCATTTTGTTTCAAATATCATTCCGAAAGCATTCACCTTGTCAGATTCACGATGTTGTTAACTGTATGCTAAAGCTCACGGGAAAACCCTTTTTTCTTTCTTTTCTTTTTTGTATTTTTTCTTCGTCACGGTGCAGTTGGTAGCGTTTCATACTCCTAACTCATTCATGTGTTCACGGTTTCGATCTCCAGCGGGGTAATTTAACCTTTCCGACAATTGTATGCAACCAATTGGTGGAAAAACATAAACCAAGGTGGGATAGCAACAGGGGGCTAGGAAAGGGTTAAATTGTAATGATAGTATAACTTCTATACGGACCAACCTTTTCATAAATTACATAAAATTCCGTATGAAAAAAGGATTAGTATGTGGTAAAATCTAAATTTCAGCTTAATACCATTCCACAATATATTTTTTGAAAACAAAACGATTTTTAAAAAATGATTTTGTCTATCTAGTTAATGATAATATTTTCGCATTTTCCGCTCTTCAATGCGAGGAGTGGTAGGGGCTGTTTAGTAGTAGGAAAATCAAAACATATAGTAAAAAGACGTGGTTTTATACTAAACATTTGACAGATGAAATGTGCATTATTCCTTATTTGGACATTCTAATTAGCATATCAATGGTCATGTCACATTAAATTTTAAAAACACGTGATTTTTACCGTTATTAATCGCCTTCTTATTAAGTTTTCCTCGTGAAATTCCCAACAAATTCGTTAAATAAGGATTTTTGATTGGTCTTAACATGTGAATATTGGGTTCATCTCAGAATAGATAAAAACTATTACCACTTATCTGGTCAAACGGTTTCAGATATACAAATGTAGTTAAAATCTGCAACAAACTTAATTTTATAAAGATACTTAGTTTTATACTAAAACAACTCGCTTAAAATGTTACACTTTTGACTCACCCCCTAAGCAAATCAATACTATTTTCGGTTGAACAATTCGCTGTTCCGTTTAATACAGACACAAGTAGGTATGAAGAGCTGAATGTTAGCATGTAGACGGACGGACAAAATTATTATTTTACATCCAAAAATTCTGAAAAACATAACTCGGCATGGTATGACAAGAAAAAAAACGTTTAATTTAATCATTTTTGAGATTTTCAGCGAAATATTTGTCCATATAGAAGTCAAACGAACTATACTTGTGTGAGAAATACCAGGCATCCATTGTTAGGTTCTCTGGCATCCGCGCCATTACTGAATTACTGTTACAAGCCATGCAAAACCCCTTTCAAACAAATCAGCGATAGGATCTTAAAAAAATTGAAAAAAGAATATGTTTCAGGAAATGGATAGATCTCATAAGCTAAGCCATTTAAATTAAATCTTAGCATGTTTTGAAAACGAGCCTACCTAAAGACTACTAGAGCCTTTAAAATACAAGCCATGCGTATCATGTTATAGAAACACACGGTACTTGATCTAAGGTCAGTTGAATTCGACAGTATCAAGCCACTCTGAACTAGGTGAGCTTTTTGTTTGTCGAAATCGTTTGATCCTTTTTATACTCATTAAATGGTGCGTATTTTAAAAGTATTCATTTCAGATAGATGCATCTTTCATTTTATAAACAAAATCTATGGGTTTTTTATATATAAATATTTTTTCCATTAGATGAAAAATTCATCAACATTAAGCTGCCGCCATAGCGCAGGTGGAAGCGCGTCGGTCTCCAAATCAACATCGATAGATTTCATTTTGCGAATCATTTCTGCACTGTCTGTTTTCCTATTTGTTCATCACTACGTTTGTAAGTTGAATAGTGCATTTTAGTGATAGAATCTACACATTTCATACGCATTGCTTGTAACAAGATATTTCTTTTCGTACTAACTTCAAAGTCAAAGTCAATGCAAAGATCGTACAGGCTCAACTGGCCGAAGGCCAGCGAGCTATTGTCATGGCTGTGTGTCCGTCGTGCGTCCGTGCGTGCGTAATGTTTTTCTCTAAACATCTTCTTCTCCTAAACCAATGAGCGGATGCTAACGAAACTTGTTGGAAATTTTCCTTGATTTTCCTCTCGTAAGATTATTAAAGAAATTTTGATTGACCTCCAAATATGGGCGTGGCCGAGCGGGGTTTATTACCGTTTTAAAATCTTTAAAAATCTTCTCCTCCCAAACCATCTAGCCGATTTCATTGAAACTTGTCATGGATGTTCCTTGGGAGACCCTTTATCTAAATTGCTAAAGAAATTTTGATTGACCATAAAATGTGAGCGTGGCAGGACGGAGCTTATTTTCAATTTATTTTCACCTTCAAATCTTTAAAAATCTTCTCCTATCAAACCATTGCGCCGATTTCACTAAAGCTTGCATGGATATTCCTTGGATGACGTTTGATTTAAATTGTTAAAGGAATTTTGAATGACCCCCGAATATGGATGTGGCCGGGCGGGGCTAATTTCCACTCTAAGATCCTTATAAATCTTCTCATACCAACTAGTTTTAGCCTAATCCAATTAAACTTGGCATGAATATTCCTTATGTGCACCTTCACTTAAATCGGTAAGGAATTCTCGATGGATCCATTATTGTGGGTGTTGCAGGACAATGCCAATTTTCTATTTGAATTCAAAAAAACTCCTCCTAATCAATTAGACTTATTTCATTGAATCTGCGCATGGATGTTCTTGGATGATCTGCTACTTTAATTGTTCCCGAAAATGTGTTTGAGATGATCTATTTATTGCAATCATCTTTATGTTAGCAATATGATGGATAAAGGTTATGTAGGTGCGGTGTGGGAGAGACTCAGTAAATCATTACAAAATAGTTCTAAAGAGATTTTAAAGTGTTGTTTTCAGTCAGAGTAAGCTTTGTATAATGAAAGTATGGAGATGTTAAAGTCAGAGGAGCGATACAGGCCCTAACGGGCCTCTTGTTGAAGGTCGAAATTATATTTAATGGAAATTCAAATTATGGCACTAGCATTTGAGAGGTAAGTGTTGTAGACACAAAGTCAACAAAGTCAAGGTACTTTTATTAAAGGCACGTATTTCAACAGAAAAACGTTAACAATCTCTCAAAGAATTATAAAGTTATTGATATTACCTCATTACTTAACATATGTGACCGGTCACGCGAATAGGGACCATCTGGGAAGTCAATGTAGAAAAAAAATGAAAAAGAGATTGGTTCCAGCACAGGTCAACCAAATGTCCCATTTCAAAGATTCTCTCACTATAAGGGATAATTGGTTATTTTAGATTCAGAAAATCCGTAAAGTTCGAACAATGTCGATCCTAGTCAGCCTTTGCCTGGGTCGACACTTTAAGCACTACCCAGATGGTCCCTTTTCGCGTGACGGGTCACATAGGTTTTGCTCGTGATAAGTTGACTTCAGAATTAATGTCAAGATATGGTATAATGTAAAACACCAGTTTTAGAAAATAATGGCAACCATAACACTCTTTGTAAGAAATGCTTTGCTTTATTTCACAACCGATTTCCATGTTCATGTATGAAACCAATGTTGAAAAATAATGGCTGTTGCGGGGCCAATGATTTTTTTATCTAACATCTTCTCTGACAAAAATAGACAAAATGTGAACACTTGAAATTGTGAATCTATGCGTAGTGCATGTACATATTTTGTAAAGAAAATTATTATTTACCGAGTCAGTACTGTATTGTTATCAAACAAGTGACTGAATACCTATTTAAACACCGCAAGCGGATTGCTGACCAATTTGGAAGAAGAAACTGGATTGTTTAACAGCATTATAGATTAATATTTTTTGTTGCCACTTATCATAAGTTTTAAATTATAAATTATGTCTCATTTAATTCACCAAGAGTATATTAGCTCTTTAGACCAGGAGAACGCGATTGCATATCAGGCGAATCTTGAAGTGTTTAAAGGTGGCAAGACGAAATTTGAAATAGCTCAGTACTATAATCAATGGGCGGAACAGGGAGGGTATGATATGGTAAGATAAATGTATGCCTTGCATTCATAGATCTATGAATTGATTCGGGATATCTAAAAAATAGTTTTACCTTTTGAGGGCTGTTCCAAAAAATACGAGATTTTTTTCTTTATTACATTTAGTTAAATAAATCTTATTTCAAAATTCCCATCTATCGAAATCTCTTCATAAAGATTTTTTTTAACTACTTTATGAATTTCTATATACATGATAATCATCGCATTGTATTTGTTTTAAATAATAATTAATACTTTTATGTAAACTTTTAAAAACTTTAAATACCTTTTATGTTTTGATACCATAATCATTATTGAAAAAATACAAATTACAATCATTAACTGTCACTAAGAAGAAAACAACATACTTTTTAACTTCCCTTACTTTGATTACGACCATATATATGCTATGCTTTTCTGCGTGTTATCTATTTACTTTACATTATTTATTATTATTACACAGCCTTCTCAAATCTATATAACGAAAACTGCAATTAAACAATGTCGATTAAGCGTTTCAAAACTTTCATACAGGTTAAGAAATTCAAGTTTTCCTCTTTTTAGAATTAAATTCAAAAGAAAGCATTTACATAAATTCATCAAACCTACGCGATGACAAATAAAGTGATAAAATTTATGCGATTGCACCTGCTCAAAGGATCAATTTACATGTGATTAAAAAATAGAAGACTCCCAATGGTTTATTTAATAGACCTATGGATGGGTGAAGCTTTAGACAGGTACAGTTAGTAACATCGTGAAATTGACAATCAAACCGATCAAAATCATTCTAAACCGATTCATTCATTTCAAAGACTCACTTAAATCGATTAAAAAGGCTTCAAAATCACTTGTAAATTTCGAAATTATTCAAGACTATCAACATTTTATTCAAATCGATCAAATAGTTCAAAGATTTTATTGGCTTATGTGGATTCTTAAGGGTCAGATTTGCCCACGAAGGCACACAGTAAAGTACGTAAATTTGGCGAATGGGAGGTAAGAAATATTGCTACCTTTGTTCATCTTGAACAAAATTAGCGATATTGGATTGCTCCCTTTGATCTCACTCAAAACTCGCCCACACACTCATTCAATTTCATTCCAAAATCATTCCAAAAGCATTTATCTTGTCAATTTCACGATGTCGTTAACTGTATGCATCAAAGCACTGAACGTTCTGGTATTAACCTAGTGCATGTTTGGTCATAGTCTGCCACAGGTTTAACTCACAATAACTTATTTTTTTCTCAGAGACGTCATTATGTAAGCATTTAGTTCTAAAAATAAAAGATGATCATGCTATATGTTCGAGTTACGTATAATGCAGATTGTGTAACTAGAAAATTGAGATGTGAGAATTTATAGTACTATCAATGCGTAATTGAATAATTGTATATTAGATAAATGAGCAATTTAATAAGTCAATTTTTAAGCTTCATTCTGGTTGACTTTTGACGACATTGCTGTTATTAGATATAAACATTTTTTCATCTTTTTGAACAAACTTCTTTCGTCGTTTTCAGCATTTAAGCCAAGACAAATATTCCGGCCCAGAGGCATGTGCCCACGCTATAGCGGCTCATTTTACGGAGGTACACAGAAACACAGCAATCATACTAGATGTGGCTGCTGGTACAGGGAGACTTGGTGCAGAGGTAAAGTTAACAACATTGTAAAATTGACGAGGTGAATGATTTTGGAATTATTTTGGGATAAAATTGAATGAGTGTAGTGAATGAGTTTTGGGTGAAATTAAAGGGAGGTATCCAATACTGATAATTTTGTCCAGGATGAACAAAATTAACTTTATTTAGTACCCCCCTTTAGTAAAACGTGCACGCAGGATCTTTAAATAGCTTCCTTTTTCTTCGAGAACATATCAAACGCCTACAGTTTTAATTATGTCAGTTTAATGGAGAATGTTTTTCTGACTAAATATCATTTTAAATAAACTTGTTGATTGTATCTTTCTCTGGGAGTTCGGAGCGTTTTTGAATGGTTTGGGCGAGTAATTGGAAGGAATTAATGGAGCGCTTAGCGAGTGATTTAGAATGGTTTTGATCGAGATGAATGTCGATTCCACGATGTTGATAACTGTAAATATTGTTATTTCATTCTCTCCGGATTATGAATAATGGATTCTCGAAAAGTAAGGTTAGATTATCACTTGGTAATTTCATCACTTAACCAGTGAAATTATCGATTTTTTTTTTTTTTTTTTTTGCTAGTGTTCATTTAACCTTAGGTGTATAAGCGGGATCCATTATATTCATGACGTCATAACGTTGCCTTAAAATCACATGCAAAAATGACCCGCTTTGAGAAATTGTGTCCAGAAATTTTTTATGTTTTGCTTATTTTTTGTGTTAAAGAAATATGATAATCGTTTGTTTTTGTGTGTAAAGTCGATTTGTTTTCAATTAGTGAACAACCTAAGCTGAATTTTCACTCGTTGCTACGCTTTAACTTCTTCTAATTCGGTCACCAATGTTTTCGCTATTAGAGGGAGATAACTATGTAAAGTGTACATTTTTACGAATATTTTAGTTAACAACCTTATTTTCCGATTTTTTTTGATGCGCTGAATTTATCTACGAACAAATCGAAACCCCATCAGAATAATCGATAAGTGTCATAAAATTCAATTTTCTAGGCTTGCTACGTGTACTTATTTCAATAGTCTCGTTTAAGACGACATGGAGCTCAGGTAAAGAATAATAGAAAAATTTTTTCCGCAACTTATTCCTTTATAACAAGGGTAGGCCAAGACTTCTGAAGTACATCCTACCGTAACATTGTATCTATTGTTGCAAGGTTTCGGTATTAACGTATAAAGTTTCTATGTTTCAGTTATGCAACCTCGGGTTTCGACACCTAGATGCCTTAGATCCCTCTGAAGGCATGTTAAAACGAGCAAGGGCTAGAGGAGTGTACACTAACTTTATCAATGACTTCGTCGATATTGATATCCCGATTCCTGTCGTCAATGGTAGGTATACTTTCCAAATATGACTCGGCACACAAAATAAGCATTTTTAGAAGCAATTTAAATTTATTTTTGAAAAAAGATTTGTATAAATACAACACGATTTCTTTCCAAGATCGAATTTCAAAAAATCATTAATTTTTTGTAGAATAACTTTTTTTAAATTCAGAAAAAGGCCGAGTGCGAAAGTTTCGAACGCAGCCCGTACAGTCTAGGGTCAACACCTAACTCATATCCCAGATGGCCTCTTTTCGCTTGATGGTATGATAACAACCATATTTCTGAAAGTTTGAATACATGGTCCCATAAACAACAATATGGACCAATGTAATACGAATACCGTCATTTACGTCGGCGTTACATACCGCAATATCTGTAATATTAACGCTGGATTTACATTGCATTTGTTAAAATAGTAAACAGTTAGAAACACAATCATCCTATTCTGAACTATTCAATACCGCTCAATCAACGCTGCATGTTTTCTTTTCAAACACGTCAAACTATAAAGAAACGTTAAAAAACATTCGTAAATGCCCTGAATCGCTAGCAAGCTTCATAACTTCACTAAAATCGAACTGATCATTCCTTGTTTTAATAAGTTGATCGTGATTTGAAAGCGGTTTGTATTACCTCCCTTTAATTTCATTTACAGGTTGCTCCACAGACTCATTCAATATCAACCCAAAATCAATCAAATTGTCAATTTCACTATTCTTCTAACTGTATAGTAGGTCCCCACTGCCAAAAGAGAATATGTGCTATTACCCTATGCTACCCAATGGGAGACTTTGGCGTGTTATCTCCCTTGTTTGCTCTGTGGATTAAATCCGAGGTCTTCCAAAATCGTTAGCGGTCCTTTTAGAAATTTTCCTTGGATTTTATCCATAGTTTCTATGGAGAAGCTGCGAATTTTATCTTTGTAAATACAAATTAATTATTTATGCAAATCGTATTTATGATACAATTTTCAATAGCAAAGAAGGAAATAAATGTTTATTTTACGTCAAATGTATTTTATAAATTGCGCAATATTTGATTTAGAGCTCATCTTTCAATCTTACAGTGCAAATAAAATAAGGATAAAACCCAAGGTTACCACTGAATTGGACCCTTCCTCCTTTGGGAGTATTTCAAGGGAGATTACCGACCGATATCCCTCATTCTAAAATATATACAAATAAGTTCACTCTCCATGTACCGTCCAATACTCGACAACTAATCTTAGCAGTCAGTGTGCTTTGCTTTTGGTAATACTTCGCTCTACGCGCGTGTACAGACGTTTAACGGACAGTATTAATGAAATTTATCTCAATGTCTTGTCAAGTAGTATCGATGGACTGAGTTCACTCTTGAAGAAAGCTTATCATTTGTGCCAGTTTTAGACTGCAAATAAAGCTACGGAATATGTTATCATAATCATTGTAGGATACTACGATGGAATCGCCTGTTCCGGTGGGTTTGGTGAGGGTCATATTCCTTGTGCTGCTTTGAACGAGTTCATACGTTGTATCAAGTCAGGTAGGGTACTCTAATGAATATTCGTAAATCGTTTTAATTCGTGGAAGTAGGAAAAAAAAAATCTTATCACGCTACAATGAATACCCGAACGAAATATTTGGATCCGCTTCGATGAAATTAACCAAATCTTTTGGTAATAAATCTGATTTGGCAGTGCAATTACAAAGTGATACCGAGAAATCTCGATAGTCCACTGAAAAAAAATCATATAAAGAAATAATTCCATTCCACAAGCAAAATCCAAGAAAGCTATTTGATAGTTCTTGTTAATTTAAAATGATCAATTATCAACCTTAAATTTTAGCTTTGGCTACTAATTATGAGGCAAGCGTGATACACCAAGGTCACGAATAACACGTACTTCCTGTGTCGTTGTCCCTGAAACGGTCCAGTTAGAAAAGCATGATATGATCATTTTGCCTCAATGTTTTTATGTTACTATAAAGAAAAATGCTTGGAATGATGTTCAGCTAAGTGCCAGAACTCTGCAGCATTTTATGCATGGAATTAAATGAATTCTAAGTTTGAACTATTTTTTTTCAGTCAGCCTGACATTTGTTGTGTTTAATCAAGTCAATATACATGTGCGTACCAAGAGGATTTCGAGGGTTGGTGTGCTCTATAAAGAATATTGAAAAAAATATATCCGGCGTGAAACTGTCTTCTTGATATGTTAAGTACTTATAGAACAAAGAAGGCCTTTTTTAGCCATGCTAAGTTTTGTAACCCAAATATTTGTAATGGAGCTACGAACTTTAAAAATCTGCCTTTCAGGGCAAAACAGACAGAATTGTTACTTTACGTGCCCTTCGTCGTTAATGTATGTCTAAGCAATGCAAGGGGGGTAATAACGTACGACTCTGTCTATTCTTGTAGGTGGAGTTATCTGTATTGCTATGAGAGAAGAATACCTTGAAGAAGTGGCGGAGTACAAGGACACATTTAACGAACTACTGGCGAATTTTGAGCTCAATGGTTTGATCAGAAAGACATCAACGACCATCCCTAACTACGCGTTTGGAAAGAAGGGCATTCTGTTTACATTGGAAAAGTTATGATAAGAAACACTCCACCATTGGTTTTGGATAACAGAAAAAATAAGTGATACGCGGATGTTGATACTTGTTGAAGATGGTGCTTTCATCACAAGAATAGTTTTTTTTCCTATTCTGAAACGCAAATATTGCAATTCATGCCTCATGCATTATTACTTTCAAATCAAAGTATTAGAACAGTTAAAAACATCGTGATTTGACATCCACCTCGATCAAATACATTCTAGATCGCTCACTCGGCGCTCCATTCATTCATTCATTCATTCAAAACACCTAACTAAAATCACTCTACAACGCTCCAAAACAGTTAAAAGCAATTCGAAAAAGATCAAAACGATCAACATTTTATTGAAGATTCTCTCTCTTGAAATAATAACCACATTTTCATTGCCATCTGCTAATTCCTTCAATTTAAACAAGACAAAACGATCGAAAAACGTGTTTAGAGTTAAGATTTAGGCCATGGATTCGTCGCAGATTCTAATGCTTCCTGAAGGATCTTACGGAATTCGTTCTGACTATTCGATAGACTTAAAATAGCTCTGTCCATTGAAAGCCCAATGTACAGTTGGTTATGATTAACTATTTCATATTTATATTTCTTATCTAGATCGATGTAGAATGGACTCTCTGGTTGCTCAAAAGAATCAAATTGCCATGACCAATATGGCACAAAGTAGGTCCGAAACAAATCTCAAAATATAAGAAATATTTTTTTCCTACTTGATATGATTAATATGTAGGAAATAATGGAAAATGTTGATTTTCACATAATACAAAATGATTTTGGTGGATTTTTCACAATATAGACATGATTTAGCTACTTTTCACCGGCCAAATACAAACAACAATTCTAAGCCGTTGGAAAATATATTAAAATAAATGAATATTGTGATAACTGGTCTCTGATGCAACCTTAGCATTAACTGTTGAACCTTAATTCATTCGCTAAAGACAATCTTTTTGTTTGCCTTCGTGTTTATTTCATTATTATTTTTATCATTATTATCCTCTTCATTTTACAGTATTTTTTGTAAATCCAATAAAGTTATATATATTCTAATTAAGTTAGTGTCGTATCAATGTTTCATGTTGCATCTCGACCGTTCAAGATATTAGGATGTGGGAATAGGTTAGATGAAATGTCTTTTTCGTTAAATACATTTGGAGTTGAAGGTAATACTGTCTTTATTCTCCCGTACTACGCACTTGACGGGTTTCTTTGACTTCGCGAGAAGGCAAACTTATTTGTCATGCACCGAGGATTTTTTTGAACTGATGCTGATAGATCATCGTCGTTTCACGCATTGATTTATACAACGTCACAACCATCATGATAAAATAAAATAACGAAAGATGATTCAAATTTGGCATTCCATAATTTCAAAACAAAACACAGGGTGTTACTGCGTTTGTCATGAAATTAAAATATGTCCAATAGATCTCCTTAGACTATCGGAAAACAAAAAGGAACATATGTTCAAGCGCGTTGAATAAAGTGCCACACAAAGCCGGATAACTTAAAGAATGGCACAACATTTCTATAGTTAAGTCCGAGGTGCTTTCAACGTGCCCTTTGAATAAATGGAGCGATGAACGAGCGATTTAGAATAGTTTTGATCAAGATGGATATCAATTCCACGATGTAACTAACTGTATCAGGTTGTCTCAAAGAAAGTCTAATTACTGCATCTCTTGATCAATGAGTTAGTGTTTGTGACGTAACGGCAAAAGTTGACGGTCACAACTGTAACAAATGACGTCCGTTTATATATAATGAAAACTCGATGATTTTCAAGTAAAATACGCTGAAAAGCGACAAAAATAGTTTATATTTAGTCGCTCATTTGTAAAATATACAATAATATGCAATCTAGTCAAAGTAAAAATGACTGCATGTTACAGAAATAAGATTCAATATACAATTAATTTGCGAGAGCAGTACGACGGAAACTATTGAAAGCAAAATCCGAACCGAAACGATACTGAATTGGATTCTTATTAAAACCATATAGGTTTCCAATCAAACAACGGTGTTAAAATTTATTATGGTTGAGTGGATGGAAATTAAACTTTAAACAAGATTTTGAGTGGTTCTGTGAACGAGAACTATTTTAAACAATACTTTTTTATTGACCTGACGTTCAAACGTCGAAAAAACTCGTTAGTGGGACAATTTTAAGACCAGCTTTACGATCTATATTTCCGTAAGTTAGAGAGATATTGTCGAATGCTTTTATATTTACAAAATATATTCTAGATGTATTTTGAATATGAAGTTAAATTGAGTATATGTTGATGTTTTGTAAAAAAAAATGTGCATCAAAATTTTCACCGGTCTTTTTATGACGTTTTTACGCAAAATGGGACAATTTTAAGACTGTGAAAACTAAATAATAACCTCATTAGATCAAGCCGAATTTCGACAAAAATATGATTATATAAATTCCAGTTCAGATGTATTTCAAATATAATTTCTTTTTAATCTAGTCCGAAGAAAAACTGAATTAATGCCATTTGAAAAAAAAAATGACTATTGAAAAAACGACGTTTTTTTAGCAATCTGACGCTACTGACATTTTTCTTTCGTGGTTGTCATCTTTTGTTTGGACCATCCAATAGGCCTAAGACTTACATACTATTCCATTTGGCGTAATTTACCTAACATGACAAATTTTCCTGCCTCTAGCGCCATTATTCTTTAAGATATTACAGTTTTAGAGAAACGATCTAGTGTTTTTTGTTACATCTGACGGCGACATTTCTGATATATATTTTTGGTTTTTTTGACTATTATAATACTTTTCTTTGACGTAAAATCAATTTCAGATCCATTAGAATAATACACCTTCAAAAACCTTTTATATGATACTAAATTTATATGTGTGGATGCATATAAGTAGCGAATATAAATATTTCAAATGTTTACGTATCGCCTATTTTGACGTGACCGGCAACTTTTGCCGTTACGTCTATATATGTAATTCGTTATATTTAACATTTTTACGGCGATGTGATGCATATATTGTTAAAATGCTATGATATTGAGAGAATTGTTGTTGTTGAGACCTGGAAGACGTAGATTACTTCGTGTGTCGCTTTAGAAGGTACAGATAACAACATCGTGAAATTGACAGGGTGAATGATTTTGGAAGAATTTAGGAATGAAATTGAATTAGTGTGTGGAGTGAATTTTGAGTGAATTTAATGGGAGGTAATCCAATATCGAAAAATTTGTTCAGGATGAACAAAATTATCGATATTGATTACCTACCTTTAATGAAACATGCATACAAGTTCTATAGATAGCTTCCTATTTCTTCAAGAACCTGTTAGACGCTTACAATTTGAATTAGGTCAGTGAAATCGCGATTTTTCTCTATCTAAATTTATTTTGAATGCTTTTTTTTTTTTTGTTGATTCTATATTTTTCAATGGGTTTGATCATTTTTTGAATGGTTTGAGTGAGTGTTTGGAATGAATGAATGGAGCACTGAGTGAACGATTTAAAATGGTTTTGATGGAGGTGAATGTCAATTTCACGACGAACTAACTGTACATACAAGCTTCCGTAATCGTGCTTGTTCAAAGTTCGTGCCCTGGACGAACTTTTAGCAGACGAACTTTCGTTGACAACAAACAAAATAGACATTCGTACGAAAAAATTATTTATTAATTTGAAATTTCCAGAAGATTCCTTAGTTCTTGACTTGTCACAGAAAGTTAATCTGAGGTACCATTTCCGCGTGACGTTCCATAAATATTCATAGGGTATTATTTTCTGAATTTTCAAACTTGTCGCAGACGTTCATCCAATCGATTTTGGGTTACCATTTTTGCCAAGAGGGAATTCTTTTCCCAGATAGAAATTAATTTCAAAAAATATAAAATAATTATATTTTGACTGAAGACAATACACGGGTTGTTTCAACTGAAATACACCCGTTCACGGTTCAAGGTAAAAGAAGTGCGACTGATAATGGAATCTTACACTTGCGATTGTGAAATGACACTGTGACCACAAAAGGATTTGTTTTTGTTTTTTTGTATAGGGTTTTACGTGGTTTTCAACAATATTTCAGTTATATCGCAGCGGCTGGGGAGCTATATCTTCCTGGTATTTCTCACACAAGTACTACCATTAAATCTTTTCCTATCCTTAAGCTGCTTTCCTCATAGCTCCGATCATCAATCCATTGGTGGAAGACCAATAGTCGGAAAGGATGAGTCCCGCCGTCGGGAATCAAACCTGGGTGCTGACCACAAGTAGAATGAGAATAACATAAACGTGGTCAAATAAGAAATTGCTTGAAATAAGCAATGTACTCCCCTCCTAATTTGTTTACAAGTGTAGATACCGATAAGGTAATCCTTCGATCAGGATAACAAAACGGTGCAAACTGTTTGCCAATGATATACCGCTTTGCACGTGCACTTGCATGCAAAGTCGGGTGAAATTGACGAACAGTTTGCACCGTTTATCATCCTGAACACAGGGCTGGTCCGTTTTTGCACTTTTTCTATATCTGATACACAACGAAGAAAAAAACTTTAGTAAACGCCCTAAACTAACTATATAAACATGTACCTGAAAGATGTTAATGAATGTTAGAATAAAGAAGGATATGTTTGCCATGTAGAGTAAATACAACAATTATAAAGAAAGAAATTGCAGGGGCGTTTAGGTTAAAATACAGTTGTCTCACGAAAATGCAAGATTCTAATGCGCAACGGGAAACATATATCAAATAAGGTTGCACAAGCTAACAGATAGAAATAGAATATTTTCGTGATTGTTTCACATAAATAACGCATTTTCATGTAAACCGTATTCTATCATGATAGTCAGAAATTGTCCTATCATCAAATGCCAGACAATTGTTTCAGAGCTGTCACTATTTACTGGATAAGACGAGAAAAACATGATGATTTTCGTGATAACAAAAAAAAAATTTAAGTTTGTCAAAAGACAGATAAGTTTAAACATATTTTGATTTTGGCTCTCCCCTTCGTAAAATTTGTTCAAAATTGATTGTTTGTTTATTTGTTTGTTTTTTTCTGTTTGATAACATCATTCAAACGTTTGATAATCGACAAAACGCTTCATTCAAAGGGACCAGAACAAACTCAATTTCATTTCTTGACATTGATTCGAGTTTTACTCATTCTCGAAATTTTAAACTAGTCCAAATCAAAAGATGTTGCAAAGGAAATAGAAAACTACAAGGAGTTAAAAAGAAACCCATCCTCTACCGTAAAAAAATAGAAATTGCTTAAACGTGTACATGTAATTTCTTCCTTTTCTATAATCTTTCACCTGGTAAAAAAATCTCGTTTATCTCAGGTACGAAACATGAAAGACACAACTGCATGTCTTTTGTTCTACTGAATTATGCATGTATTATACTATGCAAATTTTCTATAATCTTTCCCCAGATAAAAAAATCACAGAGACGTCAATCTCAGGTACAGAACAGGAAAAACAGGAAAGACGCAACTGCATGTCTTTTGTTCTACATAACTATACATTTACAGTTAGTTACATCGTGAAACTGACATTCATCTCAATCAAAACCATACTAAATCGCTCATTCAGCGCTAAATTCATTCCAAATAATCCAAAACGCCCAAAGGATCAACTACTACATTAAAATAAATGTAGCTAAAAAATCGCGATTTCTCTAAAATTATTCAAAATGTTCGCGTCTGATTGGTTCTTGAAGAAAAAGGAACGTATTCATAGAACTTGTATGCATATTTCTTTTAAATGGAGGTAACAAATATCGTTAATTTTGTTCATCCTGAACAAAATTAGTGATATTCTTTTACCTCCATTTAATTTCAATCAAAACTCACTTCACCCACTCAATCAATTTCATTTCAAAATTATTCCATAATCATTCACCTTGTCAATTTCACGCTGTTGTTTACTGAATTATACTCTGCAGATCCTTCCAATATTTTCCTACTGTGACAAGAAGAAACCATATAACCTCATCCTACAATTCACGACCTAATTAGACGGCGTTGAATAGCGGGAAAAAGGGTAACGGAGTTAATATTTCCCTTGCAGCAATTCGTAGAGAGACTAAAACGTTAACAACCTCTGATAAAACATGATTTCTAGAGTAATAATCACATAGGTAATAGGAAATACGTGTACAATTATTGCATCCCTTACTACAGGACATTTTGCCTTGAGTAAAAAACATAAGAGAGTCATTATGGTCCTTTGCTGCTCTAACCCTCGTTCATGAGCCCAAAACATTTTCTTTGCATTTTAAAACATCGTGAAATTGATACAATAGATGAATTTTGAATAAATCGGAGTGAAATGAAATCAGATGGATAAGCCAGTTTTGAAGGCTTACTAAGATAGTTATTAGCATTGGCTTATTTCGCCAAATTCGAATGAAATAAGTAATATTTATTCACTCCTTTAGTGAAATATACATGTACTCGATGTTTCATGCATAGATTTGAGTGTCTTTCTGACGTTTCCAAATTTTCGCCAGACTATGAAACTTTTAACAGTTGAAGCGATTTGAAAGAAGGTATAGAGTGTTTAAGCTGTGAGATTTGGAACACCACTCTGATAATCTCACGATTGACCTCGGATGTACATAGACGGACTATTTTAAAAAAAATAAGAAAAATCTTGGAAAAACTCGATGACGTCAGTTAAAATGGCGTTAGCCCTGGAAACTTTGAGTGAAAACATTCGACGTCGCCAACGCTACTCGTTTAAGTCACTGAGGTGAAAACATCGTATCCTTATATAAATATCTTTAGATTCTTAAATAACGGCTGAAAAATCTTAATTTTTGAGAATGATTCGAGAATGAGCCGTTATTTACTATAAAAATATAAATCTAAAAATAGCGCCGGTTGTTTCCGACCTAGTTTTTCTTACTGTTAAATTTTATTACATACCCATCCGTTTTATATACATCCGAGGTCTGCTGCAGTTAACGGAAGTGGCCGAGTGATATTCAGAATGAAGCGGTGTCGGCACCAACCGAGCGCTTTAGAATATTTTAGTAGTAAACAGGTCAAAATCACAATGCTAATCATAACCCTGGGATTTTACTTCCTAATTTATGCTGATGTGAACAAACAGAAACTAAATAAGCTCTTGCTTCAGTATTCGACATGTTTAGACAACGGTTAACAGCGTAATAAACTGTGTTTATGGAGCACCTTGGAAGCCATTCGTAGAAAGACAAGGTTGTTGCCAACCTCTGATATAACATGATTTCTAGCTTAATAAGCACGTTGGTAATAGGAAATACGTGCCTCATTGTTACATCAACTTATCTATGATAATCTGCCCTAGGTTATAAACTTCAGTGGTTCTTAGATCCCCGTTTCTGCGTCCGTTAGCCTAGAAATATCTCAGTTCTACCATTATTTTCATATTCTGATAAATATAAGTATCATTTATAGTTCTCCAATTCTCATTTACATATATACATGTATTTGTTTTATTACTCGAAATGAGAAGAACGTGCATTTGGCTTATGAATAGAACATGTCTATAGATTAAACTTAAAGTCATATACAGGAAATAATTACCAAATCATAAAGAATGCACAAAGCATATCTTAGGAGGGACCCCTGTGAAAAAAACTAAAAGTAGTTCCTAAAAAAATGTAGTCCCTCAAAAGTAGAGCTGTTTTGAGTGTAAAACAGGTATGTTGAGCTTGCATTAATCGTTATACCTCTGCAAGTTTGTCGTGCTATGTAGTCTCTCTCTCTCTCTCTCTCTCTCTCTCTCTCTCTCTCTCTCTCTCTCTCTCTCTCTCTCTCTCTCTCTCTCTCTCTCTCTCTCTCTCTCTCTCTCTCTCTCTCTCTCTCTCTCTCTCTCTCTCTCTCTCTCTCTCCTTCTCTCTCGCTCTCTCTCTCTCTCTCTCTCGCTCGCTCTCTCCCTTAATTCCGAAGAAAACAATGGATACATTTCTCTGGAATGAACTGTATGGCAATATGCAGCCCACAAAGTATTTCGGTGCAAATATCATTTTATCTCTTCTTTCATAATGTCCTCTGTACCATGAAAAGAAACAATAAATTAAATCGATTTTTTTATGATTTTACGTGTAGTAGGTAGTTCTGTTCCAAGAAACAGGACCAACAGACGGACTTGTTATGAATAGTATCGAGACGTTATAACACGAATTGTTAAAACAGGATTGCTAACTGTCTCCTAGGCAATCAGAAATATCTGACATTTAATTATGTGGACAAACTGTTGGCAAATTAACCGTTTACTGGAAACGCACGGAGAAACTAAAAAAAAAAACTTCCGAAGTTGTGGCGTTAGCTCAAGAAGAATTCATGGTTCACGAATTTTCAAACGTGTCACAGAAATTGAAAATGGGCGGTTTTTCTATTGAACACAAACGAGACGTAAATTTTTATTCTATATTAGTGATGACGACTTCCTAGCCAAATATATATCAGACAATCAGAAAGCTTTGTCATCTAACTGCGAGGACATATTATTATCGATAATTGGACACTTTCAAGACCGAAGCCTGTTCATACAAATCTACCTATCGTATAAAGAAAAATATATATTTCTTGAATGCGTTTCGGTTGATTACCGAGAAGTAACGGTGGATTATCACTTGATAATCTCACCGTCGAACCAGTGAAATCATCAAAAACTTATACACCTCTTTCGATCATTTCACCATATCTGACGTCATCTGAGTGGATCCAACTAAGTGACGTCATCATAAACGTTGCATGGCAATCAATCGCAAAAAAATGACGCCCTTTTAGAAATTTGTCCTAATTTTCACAAATGATTCATTTATGACTTATAGAATAATCGTTTGATTTTCGAATACAATCGATTGGTATTTTTATTTTGCGAAAACAAAAGCCATGTTTTCACTTTTGGATCCGCCACTCGTGAAAATAAAGCTTATGTTGTTCACTCAATGAAATATAAATCGATCTTACACTAGAACAAAGGATTATGTAGTGAACGCCGTTTTTCACAAAGCTACAAATGTTTTCTATTATAGCCAACAGCCACCGATTATAGTATTCTTGTCTTAAATATATGTAAGATCACTTCTCAAATAACGTAACTATGACGTCATACAAAAGAACGTCAGTGTGGCATTTCTATGGTCTTAGAATCCTGAATTTAAGTGCTATAACCAGCTATTGTCAGGTTTTTTAATGCCCTTCCATTCTATCTTGTAATTTAGTAACAGTTTAACAAACATTTGATACTTGTCTTTCATTTGCAGCCACAATAAAGTTTTCTCAAATTCGATATTTTTACCCCGGCTTGTTGACTTTGTTTTGTCGTGTTAATATTTTAATGATAATGCTTTACTTAGTGTCAGTGACAATATTTTCGATCACCTGCTCTGACTGAGTATCGAGTATACCGCCCCGACGTTGTTATCTGACGTCCTGTAGTCTACATTCTATCTACCACCTACGTTAATCAAGGTACTATATTCTTGTAATTAATAGTGTTTCAACCAATAATGTAATACAGAAATACCATTTTGTAATATATGAAATAGCACATGGAATTATAAGAAATCTATTTGAGTTTTAGGTGATATAATTGTTGCTAATGTCTCGGCCTTAAATTCCGAAAATGTATTTAAAACGAACAGCCATTGGGTCTAGTATTCTTGTCTTATACGTATGTAAGATCACTTCTTAAATGATGTACCTATGACGTCAAACAATCAAACGTCAATGCGGTATTTCTATGGTCTTAGAATTCTGAAATATGTATTTAAAAGGACAAAGTTATCATAAATGAGAGAAAAGGAATCTGAAACTTGATTTCTTTGCGACAAGCTCGTTAACAATGTTTCTATTCTATCCTCGGATTATATCAGCCTAAGCAATATTTCATGACATATCCTATAAAACTCTTCATACGGTATTTATGGTTATGTATGCAAGTCCTTATTCTTTATTCTTTCTTGGTGGAATATCTATTTGTTAAAATCTTGGTAGTTGGAGACTTGTCGTTTATAAGAACAAGAAGACGAAGATTACTTCGTGTCTTATTTCAGAAGGCACTAATAAGCTTCCGTAATCATGATCCTCAAAAGTTCATGCCCTAGACACGGATTTAGCAGACGGACTTTCTTTCAGAACCAATTAGGAAGAATGTATGGCACCTTTGCCAATTATTTACGACTTAATCAGAACGTCTTAACCATAACATGACGACAAATAAGGTCACACTGACCATTTCTGGGAATACTAATGGAAATTAGAACCAAGATATTTAATCGTCAGTCTAAATCTCAAATCGTACCTGGTGTTTCCATTTATTGTTAGATTCTGCCTTGCAATATCTCATTGGAATCGATTCCAATGAAATAATGCATGACATAACTCCATATTTAGCTACTTCTGTAGTAGCAACTTAGATTTTTTACTTACGCAAAAAAATGATCGTAAGATGTATAGTAAAATCGGCCCGTATTTGGTAAATGTCAATTATAAATAGAAATTCAAATTGACATTACAAGGAGAGAAACTAATCTAGGCCTGCGTTCAGGATAAAAATGTTCCAAAAACGTTTTGAAAATGATAGTCCGCTTTGGACGTAAAATCACGTGCGAAGCGGCGTACCATTCGTGTAATTTTACAAACGGTTAACATCCTGGAAGCAGGCCAAAACCAGCAAGAATGGTTGATGCGAAAAGTTTCAAACGCCTGCAAAATCCTTGCATTTCATCGAGGGTCAACATTCTTCACACGTCCCTGAGGACGCCTTTTCACGTGTCTGGTCATATTTGTTCTAAAGTTCCATTATCACGTGACGGTGCATAAATATTCATAGGATATTATTTTCGGAATTTTTAAACTTGTCGCAGACGTTCATTTCATCGATTTTGTGTTACCGTTTTTGCCGAGAGAAAATTATTTCCCAGATGGAAATTAATTCTATAATATAATAAAATGATTATATTCTGACTAAAATCGCCTTTTTTATCCAAACATTTTACAAGAGCGGTGCGAGGTAAAGAGATACGGTAAAGAACATCGTGAAATTGACTCATTTCGATCAAAACCATTCCAAATCGCTAACTCAGCGCTCAATTTATACATTTCAACCACTTTCTCCCAATCGAAAAACATTCCCAAATCGAAAGTAAGCGGAAAGAGAAAATGTTTATAGAGTCATATATGAGATGATAAAAAAAAATCGGTAGAGATCAATCCTTTCCCGTTTTTAGAACTGTTGAAATATTTCTGCTAATCAATATTTGGAACATTTTGTGTATTACTGAAGCGTTTCGAAAGGTTGGGAGAGTTTTAGAATGCTATGTACATGTATGTAGAGCCGAACGGGCACGTTGCGCTTTTACGTTTAAGTATGGATAATGTCACATTCACGATGGATGTTCTTTACCATGTCTCTGTGCAATTCCTTCTTATTTTGTCCCGCTGTGATAAAAAGGAACCATATGACCTCTTGCTTCAACACTAGACCAAATTAGACAGCGTCTCACCGCGGAAATAATAACTGTGTTAATGGCTCCCTAGAAGCCATTCGTGGAGAGACTAAGATGTTGTCAACCTCTGATATAACATGCTCTCCAGAGAAATAATCACGTTGGTAATAGGAAATTCGTGTCTAATTATTACGCAACCTTATTCAGGATAATTTGCCCGGAGTTACAACCATAAGAGGGTCATAATGGTCATTGGCTGCTCGATTCCACGAGCACAGAAATATTTCTGCACAATTTTTATTTTTTATTATTTTTTTTTCTGTTCTGTCGAATCGTTCAGTGTATATGTATTTTAGTTTGCCCCATTTTAATAATTTCCTGAAAAAATAAAGAAGGCGCTGATTGGCACGAATGGACAATATGGACTATTATTTCCATTAAAATCAAAAGAAAACTTCTAAAAGAAGAAGAATTCAAATGAGTTTTTCATATACTCATATTTTGGAATTGAGCTATGCACATTTTGAAAATAATCCTAGCTCAAGAACGCTTTTATACGAAACAAATTCTCCAAAAATATAGTGGACCAGATTCCACAAAAGCATAGAAAAATAACAAAAGCCTAGTTATAGTCATAAAAAGAAGATATTTTTAGATTTTAGACACTTGTGGAAACTACATCCAATTGTCTTTATTGTAAATTGTTCTTTGACTGAAACTGAAAGAGGACCACAAAGGGGCGGATAATGTAATATTTAGTTGTGATACGATCAAACATTTTAAGATTTTTAAGATTAAGTGCGGTGTCCGTGGTCTAGAGGTAGAGCGTCGGCCTCTTGATCCAAAGGTCCTGAGTTCGATTCCCGGGAGCGGCTATCGATTTTGGTTCTTTCATTTCCCACACATTCGGCACGAGTACTGGTGAATTTTCCAGGAAGCAAAATCGAGAGAGAATAATCTTAGTTGTAAGAACTGGTTTCCCAATCGATGGAAAATAAATAGGTTTAAACCAAATCAAAAATTTCTGATCAGTAGACCGTTAGAGGGTACAAACTGATCCAATCATTTCATGATAGCATTGCTGGTGTAAAATTTGACGAATCACATTGATCCGTTAAAACATACAAATCAATTCGAAAATCTGTACAGAATTCTATCAAAAAGGGTGTATTAAAATATCGCTGATCCCGTCCATATGAAGCAAAAAGGGTGAAATCTTGTACGTCCCTTGGTGTCCTCAGAACTTCTCTAATCACACTTATTCATTCACCGTGTCAATTTCATGCACACAGTTGGACGGCGAAAGCTGTGTAGGGCCAGAATCATTTGTCTTTTCGCATATTCTATTTCTATATTTTTCACGATTTATAATGTGTATTTTGGTTTACTTCTACTTGATATAATCTTCTTAATCAAAAAGAAATTCTTGGATGATCTTTTCCCTCTAAATAGGTCACAGACATTCCCACTTTATGCCCCCGTATCTATATGTCGTGTATGTGCATATTGTTTGTGTGCTGTGTTTGTCTATTTGTCCCAAAAAGAAAAGTTTTACATTTTGCTAAAACTTTTAAAGGGTCAATTTACGTTTTTGAGGGCGTTAACGTAACAGAGACCCAAAAAATGGTTTTACTTGTGCGTGCGAAGTACTACGGCGTTAACCATTTTAGGGTCTCTGTAAATAAATTGCCCAAAAAAATATGAATTGACGCTATTATTACATAAACCGAAAGAGTAACAGACTACTGTGATTGATCTATTTATATAGATATTGTGAAGTAATTCATAGAAACGCTTTAAAAAAAAGCGCTTAACCAAACATTTTGCCGGGAAAACTTAACTATGCATTGCACTGCCACTTTTGTTTATACCGACGTTGTCTGGTAAATTTATGACGTCTGAAAATTTACCGCAAGAATTAGACAAACGTCTTTAATTATGCTTTGTGTTAATTTAAGACATTAATCACTTTTACGAATTTTACTTATCAATGTGTACACTTTTGAAAATTGAACTTTCATTGTCTTATAAACAGAATGCATCAATTCATAGTTTTATGAGGAACAAATATTGCAGTGAAAAAGGTCAGTTTTTTTTTAAATAGAATGGGCCAATGGGCCTAGATCGAGAATATTTAAGTAAAAAAGCCGGGCGTTAAAGGCATGCGGGTTCACTGATTAAACCACGTTTTCTCCCGTTAACGCCTAGGTTTTGTCCGATAACGCATGTCTTTAACGACCCGAGAACGCACATTTTAAGCAAAAATTATTGGTGAGTGATAGAGGCTTCATGTTGTACATGTGAATTGCTTGACAAAGCCTTTCTAATGGAACCAACTTCAAGGTTATCAGTCAAGGTCAAAGGTAATTTTTTTTTAAGATCAAATTTGTTGAAATTTTAATCTGACATCGAATTTAGGTTCGCATTTATTAACTTCATTGAATAAAGGTTTGCTGTTGATTCGCGTATTGTATCAAAGTACTGTTTCTGAATAACGGCAGTGACATGGCCTTTGGTGTTAAACAGAAACATTTTGTTTCTATTGTTTTTGTTATACTATCCTTATTTTAGAATATTTTTTATGTCGTTTGTTTTATTTTTCTTGAAATAACTTTGGGTCCTGCTTTGTTATGTTTATGGGTGACGGACTCGAGAGCCGAGGGATAAAGAAGGTCGTTGTTTCGAATCCCGGCCACGTTTGCCATCTGTGTTAGTCCTTTGGCAAGGCATTTCAGAAGAAAAGGTCAAGAAGTGCTGGTGATACCAATTGAAAACGTAAAAAGGGGAACATCGACGTGGTAAATGTAGCCTGAAAAAAATGTTAAAAGCGATCTTAAACACCGTTTCGAGTTTTGAAAGAATTGAAAAGAATTAATTTCAATGACCCTTCTTAAAATCAACTCCAAATGAATATTTTGATGATTACATAGTCTTAATTTTACCACGACAGAGAATCACGTGACACAAAAATTTCAGAAAATCGTCAATAATTCAGCCAATTTGAATCTTTCAAAGCTCAAAATTTTGGAAAATTCTGATTTGAGCATGAGAAAAGTTTTTTATAATCTGGGACCCTGAAATCGAGAAACAATCAGTTTTAGACATGCCAATAAATCAAAACCAGATAACTTTCTCTCAGCTAAAAAATCATATTCTATGTGCATTTTTTATCTTATAACTATACAAATATCCGTATGATAACATCCCGTATGATATTTTTTATGATATCACATAGTTATTTTTAGAACATGATATAATGTGGTTATTTTTAGAAACTTGCATTTCAGATAGAAACACCGACGAAAACAAGACGAATATAGGTTATAAGATAAATATAATACATTCTTAGTGTATTGTATGAAAAAAATATCAAACTCGGTTGTGAGAATTAATAATTGTCTCGGCATAGCCTCGACAATGATCAATTCTCCCAACCTTGTTAGATATTTTTTTTCATATAATACACTAAGTATGTATTATATATGTATATGCTTCAGTTAAAAACATTATGAAATTGACATCCACCTCGATCAAATCCCTTCAAAATCGCTCATTCGGCGCTCTATTTGCTCACTCAAAAATGTTCCGAACTCGTTTTAAACGATTCGAAATCGATCAAAACGATCAACATTTCATTGACATCAATCAAATTCTTCCAATATTTTCTTGCAAGTTGTTGATTTTCAAACGTCTGGTTCAAAACTCGATCCAGGCTCAAATAATTTTATTCCAATATCTCTCCATAACCATGCACCTTGTCAATTTAACGATGTTCTAAAAGGTTAAAAACAGCGTGAAATTGACGTTCATCTCGATCTAAACCATTCAAAATAACTCGCTCAGTGCTCCATTAATTCATTCCAAACACTCACTTAAACCATTCACAAACGCTCCAAACTCACTGAAAAACAGAGAATCAACAATTTCATTCAAAATAAATAAACCTAGAAAAAAATCACGAGTTCACTGACATAATTCAAATTGTAAGTGTATGTTAGATTCTTGGAGAAATAGGAAGCTATTTATAGAACTTGTACGCATATTTTATTAAAGGGGGGGGGGGTAATAAATATCGCTCATTTTGTTCATCCTGAGCAAAATTTGCGATATTAAATTACCTCTCATTCAATTCACTCAAAACTCGCTCCATACACTCATTCAATTTTAAGTCAGAAACATTCCAAAAATAATTCATCTTGTCAATTTCCAGACCATCTTTATTGTAATTACACCATGAAATTGACGTACATTCCACTCAAATACATTTTAAAATCTTATATCTTTAAGGGCTTCATTCATAAGTGTGCTAAGTGTAGCATTCATGCCACTCACCCAAAAGCGTTCTAAAAGCGTTTTGCTTAAAAAAGTCTCCATAATTCTATATAACTCTTTCAAATGTCTCACGATTCCATTTGCTGGCGAAGATATTGATTGCTGCGATTGGTTAGTCGGAAACCTTAAATCTATTGATATAACAAATTTCATACATTATTCAAAGCGGTGTTATAGAATAATCACTGATTTCCAATCAACTTCACCTTTCGTCATATATTCACATGACGTCAAAGGTAACTTCCTGCTAATCTGACCGAAATCTAAATTGTTTACAACAAAAATCAAATTATTCGCCTTTTTTTCAGAAAATAACCTACCATTTTTCCTATACAAGAAAAACCTACAATGTGCTTTCCGGTAGATTATAGAGAAATATTGCTACATTAACATTGATTGATAATGACACAACCACGTCAGTTGAATTTACAATAAGATATACCCTGCTTTCGTTTATTTCACCCTTTTTGAGGTTATCTAAGGGCATGGCCAAATAAACAAATGACACCATGACGTTGCATATAGAAATCACGCGCAAATTGACGCTCTTCAAGAAAAACTGTCATAAATTCTGTTATTTTGTCTCACCTTAGTATTAAAGAAAAAAAGTAAGATCGATTAATCTTTTATTTCCTGAACAACAAACTTTTTTTTCGCCAGTGGCTTTGCCATTTGTGAAAAAATCTTTTGTTGTTCATTCAACTAAAGATAAATCTGTCTCATACTGAAACAATCAATTATTCTTTACATGTATGTATTCTTCGTTGATTAGGCCATACTGAGGTCAAGAGGTTTCTGAGTTCTAGTAGAAAAGTAGACAATTATCAGAGACAGTTCTAATAAATAAATGAATAAACGATGAACAAATTGTAAAAACGCGGTCTGGATCGAGCTCGTTTTTGACATGGCCCTATAAATATTTACAACGACATTATTCTGCCATAGCCTGACTCTAAACGAAACACCATGAAACATATGTAAGACAAGTAAAAATTGCACCACTTTCACAGAATGTTTTTCATCATGCAATCTTTCGCACATTGCCAGGGTTGGTGGTATTCTTAGAAAAATTCTGCCAGCGACGTATCTTGGCGATCTCATGTAACATCCCTTTGATTATGTGATGTCATTCAAAACTCACTAATTCAACTCGATTCCAATTTCATTAAAATACCATTCGCCATGCCAATTTCACGGTGCGTTTAAATGTGGAGTAACGTTTCTGACACGTTCGAGAGTTCTGAGCAAAATTGTAAAAAGTGTGGTATATGCTTAATGGCTTTTTCTTGTTACTGAACTAATTTGTATTCATCCAGTTTTTAATTTCGCCATAATTTTTGCGGCGCTCTGTATTGTGCCTTTGAGACACGAAGAAAATCTAATTTTACACAGAAAATTAATTTTTCTATGATAAAATTACGACAGAAGGCGAAATGGAAAATCGAAATCATATTACGCTGTGAGATTTTTCTGTTTTTAAGGTTTGTCTGAAAGCGTGCTGTTGAAGGTTCGAAAGAATCAAACCATAGCTAAATGACAATAACATGAACAAAAAAGTACAATAAGCAATCAAGTATACATAATGGGTAATAGTCAGTAGCAACAGTCCCCAAATAGTTTTTTTTGAGAATATCCTTCACAAAAATCTGCAAGTCCCCAAATTGAAACCACGCTCCTCCCTTAAGGTAACTGCGGACAGACAACATTGTCGAATTTTCGACTTTCCTAAAATCTCACAATAATTGCTCGGATTTATATTTGAAATGCGGGCATTATCTAAGTCACTATGAAAAGGGTCCGAAGCTCGTCCATTTGACGTCGTGACGTCATTAAGGGGCCAACCCCTTTTCGACCCGCCAAAATCAGTATTTGTAAATATTTTCTGAATAAATGGGCCGATTTTTACGAAAAAAGTTTCATTTAGAAATTCCAAGAACACCCGAGCTCGTCGTTTAATTTCTGTGCATATTCAAATAGAAAAACATACACGAAACGCTATCTATTTCGCGAATTTTAAGATTTGACGTTCCTTTTTTCATTTCATCTTTTGTAAATGAATAAAAATTTCTCAAAATTTTGTCCGGTGACCTATGCTGAATTTTTGTTAATTTGAAGCAAAAGGAATATGCTTTGCTTTAATCAAATAAAAATGATATGTAATCGGGTTAGATTTTCTATTAAATTCGATTTCGTGAAGTTGTTGCAAGATTTTTCGTCGAATTCGACGTCGCACCAAAACCATCGGTTCTATGTTTATTTGGAGCCAATCTCCGCGCAATAACGTTGTATTAAATACTTGAAATTAAGGTTTATTGTAAAATATAGGCTTAAGAAGTATTAAACCTGAATGTTATTTAATGAAAAACAAAAAATCACTTAATTTTTCATCCGTTTAAAAAGACAGCTTTTGTGAACATTTGACGCGACGTTGAAATATCCTTTGATTTGCGATATCTTCGCGGAGTCGAATTTTACAAAAAATCTTGCCAGAAGACACATGGTTTTTATTTCAGATTTCTTTACCGGAACGGTTTGGCAGTAAAATATCTGAATTTTAGCATAGGTTACCGGACAAATTTTCGAGTAACAAAGCAATATTTTCAGTAACTGTACTCGAAAACAGCAATGCATAAGGCATTAACATTTAATACGTCAGACTTAATTGTATTTCTTACACTTATATCTTCATATCAATCAAAACATAACATCAGGCGTCTTTATACGATGCAAATGGCGTTTTCGGGATGAAAATCGGTTAATTATTTCCGAAAAAATGGACAATTACTGAATTAGGTCCCTAAAAAAGGGGTCGGCCCCTTGATGACGTCATGACGTCAACTCTACGCTATGAAATCCCTTTTTATGACCGAAATATGAAAGCGGGTACTTAAAAGTTCAGTTTTATCGCATATGGTATATTTAGCAGACAATTTAAATTTTGGACCTAAGATGGGCCTCTATGTGTCCGCAGTTACCTTAATTTGTATACCCTAGTTTCCCGGCATTTCTCCAACCATCCTCGGTTACCAACCTTGCGTTCAGGATGACAAAGCGGTACAAACTGTTAGCGAATTACACCCAGCTTTGCACGCAAGTGTGCGTGCAAAGCGGGGTCTAATTGACAAACAGTTTGCACCGTTTTGTCATCCTGGACGCAGGGCAAATGTCGATCCAATCCGAAGAATAAATTTATCGAATGAAGAATGGATGAAGCGTAACGTAATGCTTTACGGCTGTGCTCCGAGTGTGTTCTTCTACTAGCCGGTGAATTATAGTAAACCTAATTGGGACGATTGATGAAGGCTCAGAAAAGAGCACAGAACTCCGAACATTTAATCTCATTAATAATGCATGTCTTTGTAGTGCTACCTTGAGATATACTAGGATGCTTGGTTAGATGTTACAGTCTTTAAGGTGGGATGCCGCAGTTTCAGGGGGTATCCAGATATCCGCGAAACACTTACTAATATAAATAATGTGGAAGAGAGAAACGTATAATGTGCCGAGGAATTTCTCCTTTTGATGACTTGTTTTTATAACAAATCCTATAAAAAAATGGATGTTTCTTGATACACGTTTATTTTTTATTCTTTGAAATGAGACACTCTTTCTGTTAAAATTGAGGCATTGCGATTTCAAGTGTTCCCAACGTAAAACCTCAATCAAGCCTGCGCGTCCGAACATTCCGATCGGAGTCTTCACTTACGGCTTTTTTGAAAGGCTCGTTTAACAAAACATACGAAAAAAATAATCGTAAGTCAAAATTACAAAATCGCACCTGTTATTTTCATCCCTTTTTAGATTCCTGTTTTGCAATATCTCATTGTAATCTTCTTAATAAGACGATGCATTTCAGATACATTACAGAATCCCATACTTAGTTTCTACTGTCGAAGCAACTTTGATATTTGACATGCGCAAAAAATGATCGTAAGATGTTTGGTAAAACAGGCCTAAAATCTTGACCCCTCTTCGTGTAGTCAGCGACAATACTTACTACATCGTGAGCGTCTTTATGGGTGCCAAACTTTTAAGCTTCGTATACGTTTGAAATTCTTGGTAGTGTCAAGCACAGGCTCAATCATTTTAATAATCTTGTTTCATATATCAAAACCCCTAACAACATTTCTTATTTTTTTATTTCGACTCTTCTACAACAAATGGACCTATAGCAGAAAAATAAAGGACAATCGCTTGCGTCAGACTAAGAATGATTTATATTTCATAAAGTGAACAGCAAAAGCAATATTTTCACAATTGGTGGAGCAAACGATTATTAAATTTCTTCAATGCAAAGATGAGACAAAATGTGAAAATTTGAAGGACACATTTTCTTTTAGCGCGTCATTTTGCACGTGATTGATCACGCGACGTACATGATGACGTCACTAATTGGGCTTCGTTTAGATAACGTAAGATATGGTGAAATGAATGAAAGCGAGTATAAGTTTTAGATAAATTCACTCGTTAGGCAGTGAGATTATCAAGTGATAATCTATCGTTACTTCTCTATAAACCAAAGAACATCATTGAATAAACTGGTCTAATTGGTTGACAGAGGCCACGTATTATTAAACAAGCACTTCTGTTTTATTGATATTTGTGTCCGGAAAACAAACATTGCAGGGTTCGCGGATTGATCTATTCATTTTCCTCAGTCCACAGGCGACCAAAACATATTTGACAGTAGACTATATTGATCAATATGACGCTGACGTTTTTTATTAGCTGTCTTCTTTTGAATGTTTTCGTGAAGTTTAGTAGACAATTTTAGTTCATACATAATACATGTTGTGATTTTACTATGTCATACCAGTTGTAAAACGTTTAAGTCTCCTTGTTGTACTTAATCGCAACTTAGCAATCTTGAAATTATATTACAGCCAGCCGACCAGCTAGCAGTAATATTCTTACTGGATACCAAATTAACTAAAATGATTTATTTGTCTGTTTGTTGGTTGATTTTTTTAACATTTTATTATTACTTTGTTTTGTTAGTTTGTTTGTTTTGTTTTATTTTGTTAATTTGCTTGTTTGTTTTCGTAAACGCCGTGTTTTTTCACTAATATTGCGACAAAAAGGGCACCTCACAAAAGTGTTTTGGCAATTATTGAACCAATACTACCATTTCATCCTTTAAAGACACTTCAAATTTCTCCTTTCCAAACAGAAATCGAAATAGGTACACATGGCGAGGTTTATAACCAATGTACTGTGGTAGCACTCTTGCCCTATAGCTGTTGAGAGACTACTTCTAACTCACGGATTTAGTATACATATATACATGTTGTAAAGTCGTTTAGCGAACATTGCTTTCAAAACAGGCTATAAATTAACATTACTTTAACCTTTACCCGAAGATGTACAATAACAAAGACAGATTTAAAGCCCAAAGCCATCGTCATCAATATAATAACTTTTCCGTCAGTCCAGAAGATGACCCTCGCGCTAGACAACTTGTAGATGTCATTTTGAGATGTTCTGAAGTTAACAACATCGTGAAATTGACTAGGTGAATGATTTTGGAATCAAATTAAATGATTGTGTGGAGCGAGTATTGAGTGAATCTAATGGGTGGTAATCCAATATCGCAAATTTTGTTCAGGATGAACAAAAGTGGTGATATTTATTACCTACCTTTAATAAAATATGCATACAAATTCTATAAATAGCTTTCTATTCTTTTTTTTCTTGTTTTTTTTATTTTGAATGAAGTTGTTGACTCTCCGTGTTTCAGTGAGTTTAGAGCGTTTGTGAGTGGTTTGAGTGAGTGTTTGGAATGAATTAATGGAGTGCCGAGCGAGTGATTTGGAATGGTTTTGATCGAGATGTTTGTCAATTTTACGATGTTGTTAACTGTTGTTTACAAGTCATTGACTTTCTTGCGAAAATCTAAGAAAAAAATTCACTTGTCCATTATTATACTTGTACTTGCCAATTTTGTCGCAAAATCTTAAGAGCTGCAGATAGGGGGTATTTTGCATTTCAGATTTTAAAAAAATCAATATAACTGGCACCATTTATATGTTGTGGGCACTCATTTGAATCGTCTTGTGAACATAGCGTTTCATTGAGAAATAGAGATTTAAGATTGGCTAGTCTGAACCGCTAGATATTTTAAAACATCTCTAGGGACAACATTGATACAATTTCGCAGTGGTTTGTTGATCATGAATCAATCATAAACTTATTTATTCGCTCATTAATGAAATAACGTGCCCGATTCCAGCGTAGTGGAAGAGCTCTTACAAAAGTTATAGAATATATAGTTCAGCCCATTACCAGGCAGCAAAATTCAATAACTAGTCAAAGAAGTTTCAGATGGCATTTTTATACTCATAAAATTTCAAAATATAATCTTCATCGTTCGGGAAGAAATAATTCTGCATTATGAAGAAATTGCTTCCGACTTCTCGATGAAAACCATTCAAAATCCCTCGCTATGCAATCCAATCATTCTTTCCAATACTCTCTCCAATCACTCTCCAAACGCCCCGAAATAGTTTGAAAATGCTCCAAAATCGTTAAAAAATGATCAAGATTTCAAAAAATCGATCAAATAATTGCACAATTTGAATTGGCTTATGTCGATTTTTAAGCATCTGATTTTTTCACGAAGACAAAAAAACAGAATGTTTTACCCCCACTGATAATCACTCAAAACTCGCTGAACACATCCATTCAATTTCATTCTAAAATCATTCAACTTGTCAATTTCACGACGTTGTTAATTAACTGTACCCTAATCGGCGGATGATGGATTTACTTGTCCATTATATCACAGGATATTTAATATCCCTAGGGGACAGTATTAATTCAGTCTCGCAGTGCTTTGTTGGTCCTCAATCAATCATAAACTTATTTATTCGGTCATAAACGAATTAACAAGTCCGATATATGCATGTACCAACGATTTGGTATATTTTGGGCTTCCGTGAAAATTATAGTAAACGCAGGTCAAACAGGGTTGATTTTTTTCTAACTTCTTATACAATACGACAATTAGCTTAATTTCCCAATGATCGCATGTAGAGTATTTTGAAATGGCAAAGAAAACAAAAAAGATGCTGTCCGTGTACAAAGCGTATTATTTGATCTGTAGAAATATCATCATTTGTTTATCAGGCTTTGTGGCCTCTTTAGTCTGAAAGTGCCATTTTGAAGAGTAAATTCAGATTAACCGAGTTACTAGTACATGTTGTAATCGTATTTATAATATTACCTACGTCGCGGGACTAATAGAACCTCACTGAATCTTCTTGATATTACACGAGTGTTATTACGACAGTGGAATTATTATGCAACTGAGCTAAAAACGGATAGCAACGTTAAATTTTCATGTCCCTGAAGTTGGCAGAATGGCAGAATAGCAGAATAGCAGAATGAAGTTAGCAGAATGGCAGAATAGCAGAATGGCAGAATGAAGTTGGCAGAATGGCAGAATAGCAGAATAGCAGAATGAAAAATCGAAAGTCAAAATCGGGTGCATGAAATAAGTTGATTTGTTGTTTAAACGTGTTTTCAACGATTTTCCCGCCAAAAATTCCTTATATCATGCTCCGGTAAACATACCAAGCAACCAAGTCCAAATTCAAACTAATGAAAAAAACAATCATTTTTTGAAACCTATCAGTCTAAAATCGATTTAAAAATGATATTAGAACGCAATAAAAGTAATTGAGAGTGAAAAAAATCATATCTCAAAAGTTTTCGCGACTTTGAAATCTCATTCTGCCATTCTGCTATTCTGCTATTATGCTAGCAGAATGAAGTTGGCAGAATAGCAGAATGAAAAATCGAATGTCAGAACTCGATCAATTTGTGCATGAAATAACATGATTTGTTGTTTAAACGTGTTTTCAACGATTTTCCCGCCAAAAATTCCTTATATCATGCTCCGGTTAACATGCCAAGCAACCAAGTCCAAATTCAAACTAATGAAAAAA
The DNA here is from genome assembly GCA_948146395.1 of Fragum whitleyi. Lineage (NCBI taxonomy): Eukaryota > Metazoa > Mollusca > Bivalvia > Cardiida > Cardiidae > Fragum > Fragum whitleyi. Next base: position 36,948,321 of record OX411545.1, read on the forward strand.
ACAATCATTTTTTGAAACCTATCAGTCTAAAATCGATTTAAAAATGATATTAGAACGCAATTAAAGTAATTGAGAGTGAAAAAAGTCCTATCTCAACAGTTTTCGCGACTTTGAAATCTCATTCTGCCATTCTGCTATTCTGCTATTCTGCTAGCAGAATGAAGTTGGCAGAATGGCAGAATAGCAGAATGAAAAATCGAATGTCATAATTCGATCAACTTTTGCATAAAATAACTTGATTTGATGTTTAAACGTGTTTTCAACGATTTTGCCGAAAAAAATTACTCATATCACGCTCCGGTAAACATACCAAGCAACCAAGTCCAAATTCAAACTAATGAAAAAAACAATCATTTTTTGAAACCTATCAGTCTAAAATCGATTTAAAAATGATATTAGAACGCAATTAAAGGAATTGAGAGTGAAAAAAGTCCTATCTCAACAGTTTTCGCGACTTTGAAATCTCATTCTGTCATTCTGCTATTCTGCTATTCTGCTAGCAGAATGAAGTTGGCAGAATGGCAGAATAGCAGAATGAAAAATCGAATGTCAGAACTCGATCAATTTGTGCATGAAATAACTTGATTTGTTGTTTAAACGTGTTTTCAACGATTTTCCCGCCAAAAATTCCTTATATCATGCTCCGGTTAACATGCCAAGCAACCAAGTCCAAATTCAAACTAATGAAAAAAACAATCATTTTTTGAAACCAATCGGTCTAAAATCGATTAAAAAATGATATTAGAACGCAATAAAGATAATTTAGAGTGAAAAAAGTCATATCTCAACAGTTTTCGCGACTTTGAAATCTCATTCTGCCATTCTGCTATTCTGCTATTCTGCTAGCAGAATGAAGTTGGCAGAATGGCAGAATAGCAGAATGAAAAATCGAATGTCAGAATTCGATCAACTTTTGCATGAAATAACATGATTTGTTGTTTAAACGTGTTTTCAACGATTTTCCCGAAAAAAATTCCTTATATCATGCTCCGGTTAACATGCCAAAAACAAAGTCCAAATTCAAACTAATGAAAAAAACAATCATTTTTTGAAACCTATCAGTCTAAAATCGATTTAAAAATGATATTAGAACGCAATAAAAGTAATTGAGAGTGAAAAAAATCATATCTCAAAAGTTTTCGCGACTTTGAAATCTCATTCTGCCATTCTGCTATTCTGCTTTTATGCTAGCAGAATGAAGTTGGCAGAATAGCAGAATGAAAAATCGAATGTCAGAACTCGATCAATTTGTGCATGAAATAACTTGATTTGTTGTTTAAACGTGTTTTCAACGATTTTCCCGCCAAAAATTCCTTATATCATGCTCCGGTTAACATGCCAAGCAACCAAGTCCCAATTCAAACTAATGAAAAAAACAATCATTTTTTGAAACCAATCAGTCTAAAATCGATTTAAAAATGATATTAGAACGCAATTAAAGTAATTGAGAGTGAAAAAAGTCCTATCTCAACAGTTTTCGCGACTTTGAAATCTCATTCTGCCATTCTGCTATTCTGCTATTATGCTAGCAGAATGAAGTTGGCAGAATGGCAGAATAGCAGAATGAAAAATCGAATGTCATAATTCGATCAACTTTTGCATAAAATAACTTGATTTGATGTTTAAACGTGTTTTCAACGATTTTGCCGAAAAAAATTACTCATATCATGCTCCGGTAAACATACCAAGCAACCAAGTCCAAATTCAAACTAATGAAAAAAACAATCATTTTTTGAAACCTATCAGTCTAAAATCGATTTAAAAATGATATTAGAACGCAATTAAAGGAATTGAGAGTGAAAAAAGTCCTATCTCAACAGTTTTCGCGACTTTGAAATCTCATTCTGTCATTCTGCTATTCTGCTATTCTGCTAGCAGAATGAAGTTGGCAGAATGGCAGAATAGCAGAATGAAAAATCGAATGTCAGAACTCGATCAATTTGTGCATGAAATAACTTGATTTGTTGTTTAAACGTGTTTTCAACGATTTTCCCGCCAAAAATTCCTTATATCATGCTCCGGTTAACATGCCAAGCAACCAAGTCCAAATTCAAACTAATGAAAAAAACAATCATTTTTTTGAAACCAATCGGTCTAAAATCGATTAAAAAATGATATTAGAACGCAATAAAGATAATTTAGAGTGAAAAAAGTCATATCTCAACAGTTTTCGCGACTTTGAAATCTCATTCTGCCATTCTGCTATTCTGCTATTCTGCTAGCAGAATGAAGTTGGCAGAATGGCAGAATAGCAGAATGAAAAATCGAATGTCAGAATTCGATCAACTTTTGCATGAAATAACATGATTTGTTGTTTAAACGTGTTTTCAACGATTTTCCCGAAAAAAATTCCTTATATCATGCTCCGGTTAACATGCCAAAAACAAAGTCCAAATTCAAACTAATGAAAAAAACAATCATTTTTTGAAACCTATCAGTCTAAAATCGATTTAAAAATGATATTAGAACGCAATAAAAGTAATTGAGAGTGAAAAAAATCATATCTCAAAAGTTTTCGCGACTTTGAAATCTCATTCTGCCATTCTGCTATTCTGCTATTATGCTAGCAGAATGAAGTTGGCAGAATAGCAGAATGAAAAATCGAATGTCAGAACTCGATCAATTTGTGCATGAAATAACTTGATTTGTTGTTTAAACGTGTTTTCAACGATTTTCCCGCCAAAAATTCCTTATATCATGCTCCGGTTAACATGCCAAGCAACCAAGTCCCAATTCAAACTAATGAAAAAAACAATCATTTTTTGAAACCTATCAGTCTAAAATCGATTTAAAAATGATATTAGAACGCAATAAAAGTAATTGAGAGTGAAAAAAATCATATCTCAAAAGTTTTCGCGACTTTGAAATCTCATTCTGCCATTCTGCTATTCTGCTAGCAGAATGAAGTTGGCAGAATGGCAGAATAGCAGAATGAAAAATCGAATGTCATAATTCGATCAACTTTTGCATAAAATAACTTGATTTGATGTTTAAACGTGTTTTCAAAGATTTTGCCGAAAAAAATTACTCATATCATGCTCCGGTAAACACACCAAGCAACCAAGTCCAAATTCAAACTAATGAAAAAAAACAATCATTTTTTGAAACCTATCAGTCTAAAATCGATTTAAAAATGATATTAGAACGCAATAAAGGAATTGAGAGTGAAAAAAGTCCTATCTCAACAGTTTTCGCGACTTTGAAATCTCATTCTGTCATTCTGCTATTCTGCTATTCTGCTAGCAGAATGAAGTTGGCAGAATGGCAGAATAGCAGAATGAAAAATCGAATGTCAGAACTCGATCAATTTGTGCATGAAATAACTTGATTTGTTGTTTAAACGTGTTTTCAACGATTTTCCCGCCAAAAATTCCTTATATCATGCTCCGGTTAACATGCCAAGCAACCAAGTCCAAATTCAAACTAATGAAAAAAACAATCATTTTTTGAAACCAATCGGTCTAAAATCGATTAAAAAATGATATTAGAACGCAATAAAGATAATTTAGAGTGAAAAAAGTCATATCTCAACAGTTTTCGCGACTTTGAAATCTCATTCTGCCATTCTGCTATTCTGCTATTCTGCTAGCAGAATGAAGTTGGCAGAATGGCAGAATAGCAGAATGAAAAATCGAATGTCAGAATTCGATCAACTTTTGCATGAAATAACATGATTTGTTGTTTAAACGTGTTTTCAACGATTTTCCCGAAAAAAATTCCTTATATCATGCTCCGGTTAACATGCCAAAAACAAAGTCCAAATTCAAACTAATGAAAAAAACAATCATTTTTTGAAACCTATCAGTCTAAAATCGATTTAAAAATGATATTAGAACGCAATAAAAGTAATTGAGAGTGAAAAAAATCATATCTCAAAAGTTTTCGCGACTTTGAAATCTCATTTTGCCATTCTGCTATTCTGCTAGCAGAATGAAGTTGGCAGAATGGCAGAATAGCAGAATGAAAAATCGAATGTCAGAACTCGATCAATTTGTGCATGAAATAACTTGATTTGTTGTTTAAACGTGTTTTCAACGATTTTCCCGCCAAAAATTCCTTATATCATGCTCCGGTTAACATGCCAAAAACAAAGTCCAAATTCAAACTAATGAAAAAAACTATCATTTTTTGAAACCAATCAGTCTAAAATCGATTTAAAAATGATATTAGAACGCAATAAAAGTAATTGAGAGTGAAAAATATCATAAATCAACAGTTTTCGCGACTTTGAAAATTCATTCTGCCATTCTGCTATTCTGCTATTCTGCTAGCAGAATGAAGTTGGCAGAATGGCAGAATAGCAGAATGAAAAATCGAATGTCATAATTCGATCAACTTTTGCATAAAATAACTTGATTTGATGTTTAAACGTGTTTTCAACGATTTTCCCGCAAAAAAATCCTTATATCATGCTCCGGTTAACATGCCAAGCAACCAAGTCCCAATTCAAACTAATGATAAAATCAATCAGCGCGAATCGCTCTAGAGCGGCCGCTTATAGTCGCAGAACCGCCAAACTCGTCACTTTCGTAGTGCTTGAGTGGAGCAACAAGACGGAACCATGATAGACTCGATCGGCGCATTGGCTCGGCCCAGCGGCGTTACTCGGCAACGGCCCCACTGCTCTCGCGTCCCAGGGCCCGTATTCGCGTTGCTCCGGCCATAGATAAGCTGGGAACACCAAACTCGCCTCGATTGTAGAGACCGAGCCCCAGAGGCGATCGACGTCCAGCAATCCCGACCCAGCCACTGCATGTCCGGTCAGGGCGCCGAAAACACAATTTTCGCCCGTAGCTGGGATGGAGGTGCGAAACTCTCCCCGATTGTAGTGCTCGTCGAGTCGAACACGTAGTCACCAAGATTGTCCCGATAGGCCAACTGGGGGCCGAGCTATGGCCGTAGCACCTCTTAAAAGCCAAACTCGGCTTGCACCCTAGCGATATCAGCGCGAATCGTTCTAGAGCGGCCGCTAATAGCCGCAGCTCCACAACACTCGCCACGATTGTAGTACTTGGCTGGAGCAACAAGAGGGTACCATGATCGACTCGATCAACGCCTTGGCTCGGCCAAGCGGCGATGCCCGGCAGCGGCCGCTATACTCTCGCGCCCCAGGGCCCGTATTCGCGTTTCTCCGGCCATGGATGAGCTGTGCACGCCAAACTCGCCTCGATGAAGTAGACCGAGCCCCAGTAGCGAACGACGTCGAGCAATCCCGACCAAGCCACTGCACTTCCGAATGGGACGCCGAAAACGCGATTTACGCCTGTGGTTGAGATGGAGGTTCGAAACTCTCTCCGATTGTAGAGCTCGTCATGACAAACACGTAGACACCAAGATTGTCCCGATCGGCCAACTGGGTGCCGAGCTATGGCCGTAGCGCCTCTTAAAAGCCAAACTCGGCTTGCACCCTAGCGACATTAGCGCGAATCGTTCTAGAGCGGCCGCTAATAGCCGCAGCTCCACAAAACGCGCCACGATTGTAACAACAAGAGGGTACCATGATCGACTTGATCAACGCCTTAGCTCGGCCAAGCGGCGATGCCCGGCAGCGGTCGCTGTACTCTTGCGCCCCAGGGCCCGTATTCGCGTTTCTCCGGCCATGGATGAGCTGGGAACGCCAAACTCGCCTCGATGGAGGAGACCGAGCCCCAGAGGCGATCGACGTCGAGCAATCCCGACCCAGCCACTGCACTTCCGGTCTGGGCGCCGAAAACTCGATTTTCGCCCGTAGTTGGGATGGAGGTTCAAAACTCTCCCCGATGGTAGTGCTCGACGAGACGTATACGTTGACACAAAGATTGTCCGGATCGGCCAACTGGGGACCGAGCTATGACCGTAGCGCCTCTGAAAAGCCCAGTTCGGCCGGCACCCTAGCGACATCAGCGCGAATCGATCTAGAGCGGCCGCCAATAGCCGCAGCCCCGCCAAACTCGCCACGATTGTAGTGTTTAAGTGGAGGAACAAGCCCGTTTCATGATCGACTCGATCAACGCCTTGGCTCGGCCAAACGGCGCTACCCGGCAACGGCCACACTGCTCTCGCGCCCCAGGGCCCGTATTCGCGTTTCTCCGGCCATAGATGAGCTGGAAACGTCAAACTCGCCTCGATGGTAAAGACCGAGCCCCAGAGGCGATCGACGTCCAGCAATCCCGACTCAGCTACTTCACTTCCGGTCTGGGCGCCGAAAACACGATTTTCGCCTGTGGTTGGGATGGAGGGGCGAAACTCTCCCCGATTGTAGAGCTTGTCAAGACGAACACGTAGACACCAAGATTGTCCCGATCGGCCAACTAGGGGCCGAGCTATGGCCGTAGCTCCTCTTAAAAGCCAAACTCGGCTTGCACCCTAGCGACATGAGCGCGAATCGCTCTAGAGCGGCCGCTAATAGCCGCGGCTCCACAAAACTCGCCACGATTGTAGTACTTGGCTGGAGGCTGGAGCAACAAGAGGGTACCATGATCGACTCGATCAACGCCTTGGCTCGACCAAGCGGCGATGCCCGGCAGCGGCCGCTATATTCTCGCGCCCCAGGGCCCGTATTCGCGTTTCTCCGGCCATGGATGAGCTGTGAACGCCAAACTGGCCTCGATGGAGGAGACCGAGCCCCAGTAGCGAACGACGTCGAGCAATCCCGACTCAGCCACTGCACTTCCGGTCGGGGTGCCGAAAACGCGATTTTCGCCTGTGGTTGGGATGGAGGTGCGGAACTCTCTCCGATTGTAGTGCTCGTCGAGACAAACACGTAGACACCAAGATTGTCCCGATCGGTCCACGGTTGGCCGAGCTATGGCCACAGCGCCTCTGAAAAGCCCAGGTCAGATAGGGTCAGGGTTAAGGTTCGGTTTAGGGTTAGGGTTACTGCTCTCGCGCCCCACGGCCCGTATTCGGGTTTCTTCGGCCATAGATGAGCTTGGAACGCAAACTCGCCTCGATGGTAAGGACCGAGCCCCAACAGCGATCGACGTCAAGCAATCCCGACTCAGCCACTACACTTCCGGTCTGGGCGCCGAAAACGCGAGTTTCGCCTGTGGATGGGATTGAGGTGCGAAACTCTCCACGATTGTAGAGCTCGTCGAGACAAACACGTGGATATCAAGATTGTCCCGATCGGTCCACTGGTGGCCGAGCTATGGCCGTAGCGCCTCTTAAAAGCCAAACTCGGCTTGCACCCAAGCGCCATCAGCGCGAATCGCTCTAGAGCGGCCGCTAATAGCCGCAGCTCCACAACACTCGCCACGATTGTAGTACTTGGCTGGAGCAACAAGAGGGTACCATGATCGACTCGATCAACGCCTTGGCTCGGCCAAGCGGCGATGCCCGGCAGCGGCAGCTATACTCTCGCGCCCCAGGGCCCGTATTCGCGTTTCTCCGGCCATGGATGAGCTAGGGACGCCAAACTCGCCTCGATGAAGAAGACCGAGCCCCAGTAGCGAACGACGTCAAGCAATACCGACCAAGCCACTGCACTTCCGGATGGGGCGCCGAAAACGCGATTTCCGCCTTCGGTTGAGATGGAGGTTCGAAACTCTCTCCGATTGTAGAGCTCGTCAAGACAAACACGTAGACACCAAGATTGTCCCGATCGGCAAACTGGGGGCCGAGCTATGGCCGTAGCGCCTCTGAAAAGCCCAGTTCGGATAGGGTGATGGTTAGGGTTAGGGTTATGGTTATGGTTAGGGTTAGGGTTAGGGTTAGGTTAGGGTTAGGGTTAGGGTTAGGGTTACTGCTCTCGCGCCGAAGGGCCCGTATTCGCGTTTCTTAGGCCATAGATGAGCTTGGAACGCCAAACTCGCCTCGATGGTAGAGACCGAGCCCCAACAGCGATCGACGTCGAGCAATCCCGACTCAGCTACTGCACTTCCGGTCTTGGCGTCGAAAACGCGATTTACGCTTGTGGATGGGATGGAGGTGCGAAACTCTCCCCGATTGTAGATCTCGTCGAGACAAACGCGTAGACACGAAGATTGTCCCGATCAGTCCACTGGGAGCCGAGATACGGCCGAAGCGCCTCTCTAAAGCCCAGTTCGGCCGGCACCCTAGCGACATCATCGCTCTAGAGTGGCCTCTCGTAGCCGCAGCTCCGCAGCTTGGGTGGAGCAACAATACCGAGCGATGATGGACTCGATCAGCGCCTTGGCTCGGCCCAGCGGCGTTACCCGATAATGGCCGCACTGCTCTCGTGCCCCAGGGCCCGTATTCGCGTTTCTCCGGCCATGGATGAAATGTGAACGCCAAACCCGCCTCGATGGAAGAGACTTAGCCCCAGAGGTGATCGACGTCGAGCAATCCCGACCCAGCCCTTGCACTCCCGGTCAGTGCGCCGAAAACTTGATTTTAGCCTGTAGTTGGGATGGAGGTGCAAAACTCTACCTGATTGAAGAGCTCGTCGAGACGACCCGTAGACCCCAGGATTGTCCCGATCAGCCCATAGGGGGCCGAGCAACGGCCGATGGGCAGTCAAAATTGCGGGGCAAAATGAGAGTTCTGGGAGCGAGAATGCGGATAACTGCGGCAAAAATCACTGCTATACGGGTTGAGATGCGGGGCAAAATCCGAAGTTTGGGAGCAAATCACTGCTTCGAGAGCACAACTGCTTTCGCATGGCCGCAAAAAATCGCGGCTCAAATGATTCGCGGCGCGAATCCCGCGCGATTCTTGCTAGCTTCGACGCAATCCGCCGCAGCCCAACCAAATTTGCCACGATTGAAGGGCTTGAATAGGGTTACACGACGTTACCTACAACATAGGAATCGGTCCATTGGTTCGAGCCCTGCATGGAGTGTCTCATTCCCGTGAACACTTCGCCCCGGCGCGAGCGGCCCACTGCCTGCCTAGCAAAGGCTACTGAGCAGTCCTTAATCGCCGCTCGAGAGCCGTTAAACTGCCTAGAGATCCACCGCGATGGGGGGCAAATTCCCAACTCTCGAAGCAAAAATCCGCTTCAAGAGCCGAGCTGTATTCGCTCCGCCGCTAAAATCATAGCTCGATCGCGCCGAGGCGCGACTCCATTGCGAATCTCTGTAGCTCCGTCTTTTTTGCCGCAGCCCAACAAAACTTGCAACGACTGTAGCGCTTGAATATGGCTACCCGACAGTACCTACAACATAGGAATCGGTCCATTGGTTCGAGCCCTGCATCGAGTGTCTCATTCCGATGAACATTTCTCCTCGGCGCGAGCGGCCCACAGCCTGCCTAGCAACGGCTACTGAGCCGTCCAAAAGCGCCGCTCGAGAGCCGTTCACCTGCCTAGCGATCGACCGCGATGCAGGGCTGATTCCATGTATTGGGAGCAAATCTACGCTTGAAGAGCCGAGCTGTATTCGCTCCTCCGCAAAAATCACGGCTCGGGGCGCGACTCCATCGCGAATCGCTGTAGCTCCGACGTTTTTCGCCTCAGCCCAACCATGATATAAGGAATTTAGCGGGAAAATCGTTGAATACACGTTCCAACAACAAATCAAGTTATTTCATGCTCAAATTGATCGAATTCTGTCGTTCGATTTTTCATTCTGCTATTCTGCCATTCTGCCAACTTCATTCTGCTAGCAGAATAGCAGAATAGCAGAATGGCAGAATGAGATTTCAAAGACGCGAAAACTGTTGAGATATGACTTTTTTCAATCTCAATTACTTTTATTGCGTTCTAATATCATTTTTGAATCGATTTTAGACAGATAGGTTTCAAAAAATGATTGCTTTTTTCATTAGTTTGAATTGGGACTTGGTTGTTTATTATGTTAACCGGAGCATGATATGAGTAATTTTTTTCGGCAAAATCGTTGAAAACACGTTTAAAACAACAAATCAAGTTATTTCATGCACAAGTCATCGAATTATGACATTCGATTTTTCATTCTGCTATTCTGCCAACTTCATTCTGCTAGCAGAATAGCAGAATAGCAGAATGGCAGAATGGCAGAATGAGATTTCAAAGTCGCGAAAACTGTTAAAATATGACTTTTTTCACTCTCAATTATCTTTATTGCGTTCTAATATCATTTTTAAATCGATTTTAGACCGATTGGTTTCAAAAAATGATTGTTTTTTTCATTAGTTTGAATTTGGACTTGGTTGCTTGGCATGTTAACCGGAGCATGATATAAGGGATTTTTTGCGGGAAAATTGTTGAAACACGTTTAAACAACAAATCAAGTTATTTCATGCACAAATTGATCGAGTTCTGACATTCGATTTTTCATTCTGCTATTCTGCCATTCTGCCAACTTCATTCTGCTAGCAGAATAGCAGAATGGCAGAATGTGATTTCAAAGTCGCGAAAACTGTTGAGATATGACTTTTTTCACTCTCAATTACTTTTATTGCGTTCTAATATCATTTTTAAATCGATTTTAGACTGATAGGTTTCAAAAAATGATTGTTTTTTTCATTAGTTTGAATTTGGACTTGGTTGCTTGTTATGTTAACCGGAGCATGATATAAGGATTTTTTGCGGGAAAATCGTTGAAAACACGTTCAAACATCAAATCAAGTTATTTCATGCACAAGTTGATCGAATTCTGACATTCGATTTTTCATTCTGCTATTCTGCCATTCTGCCAACTTCATTCTGCTAGCAGAATAGCAGAATAGCAGAATGGCAGAATGAGATTTCAAAGTCTTAAAAACTTTTAAGATATGACTTTTTTCTCTCTCAATTATCTTTATTGCGTTCTAATATCATTTTTAAATCGATTTTAGACCGATTGGTTTCAAAAAATGATTGTTTTTTTCATTAGTTTGAAATTGGACTTGGTTGCTTGGCATGTTAACCGGAGCATGATATAAGGAATTTTTTTCGGGAAAATCGTTGAAAACACGTTTAAACATCAAATCAAGTTATTTCATGCACAAGTTGATCGAATTCTGACATTCGATTTTTCATTCTGCTATTCTGCCATTCTGCCAACTTCATTCTGCTAGCAGAATAGCAGAATAGCAGAATGGCAGAATTAGATTTCAAAGTCGCGAAAACTGTTAAGATATGACTTTTTTCACTCTCAATTATCTTAATTGCGTTCTAATATCATTTTTAAATCGATTTTAGACCGATTGGTTTCAAAAAATGATTGTTTTTTTCATTAGTTTGAATTTGGACTTGGTTGCTTGGCATGTTAACCGGAGCATGATATAAGGAATTTTTTGCGGGAAAATCGTTGAAAACACGTTTAAACAACAAATCAAGTTATTTCATGCACAAATTGATCGAATTCTGACATTCGATTTTTCATTCTGCTATTCTGCCATTCTGCCAACTTCATTCTGCTAGCAGAATAGCAGAATAGCAGAATGGCAGAATGAGATTTCAAAGTCGCGAAAACTGTTGAGATATGACATTTTTCACTCTAAATTACTTTTATTGCGTTCTTATATCATTTTTAAATCGATTTTAGACCGATTGGTTTCAAAAAATGATTGTTTTTTTACATTAGTTTGAATTTGGACTTGGTTGCTTGGCATGTTAACCGGAGCATGATATAAGGAATTTTTGGCGGGAAAATCGTTGAAAACACGTTTAAACAACAAATCAAATTATTTCATGCACAAATTGATCGAGTTCTGACATTCGATTTTTCATTCTGCTATTCTGCCATTCTGCCAACTTCATTCTGCTAGCAGAATAGCAGAATGGCAGAATGTGATTTCAAAGTCGCGAAATCAGTTGAGATATGACTTTTTTCACTCTCAATTACTTTTATTGCGTTCTAATATCATTTTTAAATCGATTTTAGACTGATAGGTTTCAAAAAATGATTGTTTTTTTCATTAGTTTGAATTTGGACTTGGTTGCTTGTTATGTTAACCGGAGCATGATATAAGGATTTTTTGCGGGAAAATCGTTGAAAACACGTTCAAACATCAAATCAAGTTATTTCATGCACAAGTTGATCGAATTCTGACATTCGATTTTTCATTCTGCTATTCTGCCATTCTGCCAACTTCATTCTGCTAGCAGAATAGCAGAATAGCAGAATGGCAGAATGAGATTTCAAAGTCGCGAAAACTGTTGAGATATGACTTTTTTCACTCTCAATTACTTTTATTGCGTTCTAATATCATTTTTTAATCGATTTTAGACCGATTGGTTTCAAAAAATGATTGTTTTTTATATTAGCTTGAATTTGGACTTGGTTGCTTGGCATGTTAACCGGAGCATGATATAAGGAATTTTTGGCGGGAAAATCGTTGAAAACACGTTTAAACAACAAATCAAGTTATTTCATGCACAAATTGATCGAGTTAAGATAATCGATTTTTCATTCTGCTATTCTGCCATTCTGCCAACTTCATTCTGCTAGCAGAATAGCAGAATAGCAGAATGGCAGATTGAAATTTCAAAGTCGCGAAAACTGTTGAGATATGACTTTTTTCACTCTCAATTACTTTAATTGCGTTCTAATATCATTTTTAAATCGATTTTAAACTGATAGGTAACAAAAATGATTTATTTTTTTTCATTAGTTTGAATTTGGACTTGGTTGCTTGGCATGTTAACCGGAGCATGATATAAGGAATTTTTTGCGGGAAAATCGTTGAAAACACGTTTAAACAAAAAATCATGTTATTTCATGCACAAATTGATCGAGTTAAGATAATCGATTTTTCATTCTGCTATTCTGCCATTCTGCCAACTTCATTCTGCTAGCAGAATAGCAGAATAGCAGAATGGCAGATTGAAATTTCAAAGTCGCGAAAACTGTTGAGATATGACTTTTTTCACTCTCAATTACTTTAATTGCGTTCTAATATCATTTTTAAATCGATTTTAAACTGATAGGTAACAAAAAATGATTTATTTTTTTTTCATTAGTTTGAATTTGGACTTGGTTGCTTGGCATGTTAACCGGAGCATGATATAAGGAATTTTTGGCGGGAAAATCGTTGAAAACACGTTTATACAAAAAATCATGTTATTTCATGCACAAATTGATCGAGTTCTGACATTCGATTTTTCATTCTGCTATTCTGCCATTCTGCCAACTTCATTCTGCTAGCAGAATAGCAGAATGGCAGAATGTGATTTCAAAGTCGCGAAAACTGTTGAGATATGACTTTTTTCACTCTCAATTACTTTTATTGCGTTCTAATATCATTTTTAAATCGATTTTAGACTGATAGGTTTCAAAAAATGATTGTTTTTTTCATTAGTTTGAATTTGGACTTGGTTGCTTGTTATGTTAACCGGAGCATGATATAAGGATTTTTTGCGGGAAAATCGTTGAAAACACGTTCAAACATCAAATCAAGTTATTTCATGCACAAGTTGATCGAATTCTGACATTCGATTTTTCATTCTGCTATTCTGCCATTCTGCCAACTTCATTCTGCTAGCAGAATAGCAGAATAGCAGAATGGCAGAATGAGATTTCAAAGTCGCAAAAACTTTTAAGATATGACTTTTTTCTCTCTCAATTATCTTTATTGCGTTCTAATATCATTTTTAAATCGATTTTAGACCGATTGGTTTCAAAAAATGATTGTTTTTTTCATTAGTTTGAAATTGGACTTGGTTGCTTGGCATGTTAACCGGAGCATGATATAAGGAATTTTTTTCGGGAAAATCGTTGAAAACACGTTTAAACATCAAATCAAGTTAATTCATGCACAAGTTGATCGAATTCTGACATTCGATTTTTCATTCTGCTATTCTGCCATTCTGCCAACTTCATTCTGCTAGCAGAATAGCAGAATAGCAGAATGGCAGAATGAGATTTCAAAGTCGCGAAAACTGTTAAGATATGACTTTTTTCACTCTCAATTACTTTTATTGCGTTCTAATATCATTTTTTAATCGATTTTAGACCGATTTGTTTAAAAAAATGATTGTTTTTTTCATTAGTTTGAATTTGGACTTGGTTGTTTATTATGTTAACCGGAGCATGATATAAGGAATTTTTGGCGGGAAAATCATTGAAAACACGTTTAAACAACAAATCAAGTTATTTCAAGCACCCGATTTTGACTTTCGATTTTTCATTCTGCTATTCTGCTATTCTGCCATTCTGCCAACTTCATTCTGCCATTCTGCTATTCTGCCATTCTGCTAACTTCATTCTGCTATTCTGCTATTCTGCCATTCTGCCAACTTCAGGGACACTAAATTTTCTTTGTAAAATTGACGTCAATTCGCAAACGGCATTATATGTTTTGCAAAATAACTTGAATCGATACATTTCTGGAATTTCCTCGATTTATTGCAAAAAATCAGGTCATATTATAAATAGAATATCAATTTTGTGCTCATAATATACCGAATTTAATAAACTAGTCATCTAAATCAGATGAAACTCGACTAAACCTCGTTCTGATTTGTTATAGATACCTCGTTTGAAAAATTTGGTATTCAATGACCACTCATTCAATTTCCTGTAATGCCTTATAAAAAGATCGATTAGACACTGAAATTCAATTAGGTGACATAGAACACAATAATTGAAAAACAAGGAACTTTTTACAAGAATGACGCCATTAATGCAATCTTTGGAATTCTCGTTTAATTAAAAGTTTTGAGAACATTGACAGTAGCTTCATTCAAAGTGACGTCTTATCCGTCAGGTCTATAGACAAGGATGTCCTTGAATGGATACAGCTTAGCGAAATCAATATAAACACATCTGTTTCTGAAAGTTTGTAATTGAAAAGACTAGAGTCTTATCTTTACCCGGGTTTTGTCTAAACAGGAATTATCCAGACGATGCCTTTATATGACGTAGATGATATAATTCGACGAAAAAAACATTTCTAAAAAAATGTTTCTATTGACTCTTCACTTAACAGCAGAAACAAGAACAAGAAACAGCTGGGAACTTCGAGAACTAATTATTTTAAAATGCATTATTTGAAAAAGATACTAGTTTGAGTAAAGATCAAACGGGATTAGCATTTCAAGTTTTTTTTATACAGTAAGGTAGATTCTAAATTCTATAATCAACTAGGCGCAAAATGCTTCGACCTTATAATAGTATGTATGCGCAGTCCTAGATTAAACTATGCTTGAAGAAAACCGAAATAAGCAATAATCATAGTATGAGTGAGATGATCCTTATTTTGCTGCACGTGCGTTTTGAATGTCTCCTACATATCATTTTTGTACAAACTAATCTTACAGTGACAAAACAATTATTTTTTTAATGTAAAAGAAAGATGTATAACTTTTTGCCTTGTCGAATTATCTTGTTTTATCAAATATCTACTTAATGCTAATTTTGTCAAAAACTATGCCTTAAACGTGGACAATGTCTGTTGAAAACGACTAAATGTGCAATTCAGTAATTGTCTTGACCATTCCGGACTCACCAAAGAAGAAGTTATACCTTTGCGTACAATAATTCAAGAATTATTCCGTATTCCCAGTCAGTTTATTCTGTAAATAGTAGATGATCGAAATAAAATATACATTTATTCCAACAGTCCATCATCTAGCTAGTTTGTTTATTTTGGAAAACAGACGGAACAAAAGTCGATGCAAATAACTAAGTATTGTCGAACCTAGAGATATTAATGTTTTCTCAAACGTCGCTTCAAAAGCTCTTGCTAACTTATGTTATTTATGGCACTGCTTTGCCGGAAAGGCCTAGGCTTATCTCATCTTATCTTACAGATTGAAACATCAATTCCATTTAAACTGTATAAGTTAGAAGAGGAACCGGTCGGTATCAGAGTCAAATTTATCAACTGAAGAATACAGACTGTTTCTGAAAAGAAAAGCAAAGGGAACACGAAATCTCCGGTATACATAACCAATTTCCCGGTACAAATTGAGCGAATACATGGCAATCGTCAATAAACTTATCCTCATATATGATGGACGACAATTATTAATTCCCATAAGGAAATAGAGACGCAGCTGAAAGTCAGTATCACGGCCAATATCGCCATGATCACGTGACAAGTTAAAACCTCAACCTCTCTAATGGATCCAATATTACTGCATGGCTTAATCTTGTCACACGAGTGACACAGTAAGCTAGGCTAAAGTGCTGAATTTTATAGAACATCTCTGTATATGACAGGCCTTGACGGTCTTTGTCGGGTTGTCGTTCTATGTGGTGCTTAAATATCTTTCTTGTGACGCAATTGGGATTTTTGCACAACGTGGGACAAGTAGAGAAATATCGTCATTCGAGAAAGTCGCTGGATTTATAAAACCTAGTTCCACTGACAAAAAGACAGTCGTTATTGTTGCGCAAGCTGGCATTCAAGGGTCACTTAACTGCGGAAAAAACAAGACTTCCGTGATTAAAATTCTTTATAGATATTCATTTATATTGCACATCCCAAGTTAGATTCCGGAGTGGATATAGTTCGGGTAAGTTGATTTTTAGCTATACTCTTCAAAAAAAGTTCTTTGACATTTGATTTACATGCACATTTTAATTTCGACCTAAATATCCACATGTATGAGCAAATTCAATCAATGAAGGTGAAGTCATTGCATCTTCACACTGTATTAAAACAAAATTACTTTTTTGATCAATGATTTGTAACAGAGACGTTGATTAATGACGTCACGAAGCACGTGTCTTTTAGTGGCAAACTTGACCTCTCTTACCTGGTTCCACACTTTATCACCAGAAATCCTACTTAGACTGGAGACCTAAGTATTCGTTGATGTAGCAGTTAGACTGAAAAATTCCAAAATATCGTTACGTCATTCAACGTCCTGGGTGAACGTTTTCATGGCCGATCAGACTGAGCAGGCTCTATACATAACGCTTTGAGGCATGTTATAGCGGTGCCAGAGGTACAAGATAGTCTGTCCGGAAACAAGAAAGGCATTTGTAACGGCTTGTCCTATAGAGCCTGCTTTGTGGCGATCAAAAACTTTATGACGTTGTTCCTCTGTTCGCATGACATCTTTTCAATACAGATGTGAGCCTAGACGTTCAATTTCAAAAGCAATCAAGCAATGGCATTTCATCCACAACACAATGGAGACCTTTCAGGGCTGTTCAGTAAATCTGGAACTGCACGTGCTGAATGATAATTCAGATTTTACGTTATTTGAGGTTGACGTCTCTATCGAGAAACGCTGTCGAGTAATTTATCGCAATTACATGTGATTTTGTTACATCCTAATTACTGTTCACAAATCAATCAAAATTCATCAAAGTTTTACATGAACTCAGAAAAATCGTATATTTATTCAGTGTCAAAGAACTTTTTTTGAAGAGTATATATCTTCACTGGAACTTTGATTTAAGTGCATAATTTTGCTGAACGGTATTGTATTGTTACGTTCCTGTCATAGAATTGTCCTTGCAAACATTTGTTTCATTACATAACTTTATAAATGCGTTTGGGCTGCCAAGGCTTGCTTTCTTGATACCCAAATTGAAGTTCTGAAATGAGGTGAGAAAATTTCTCGATGTATTTAAAATATGCGACCCGTCATGCATAGAGGGGCTATCTTGGAACTCTGTGAAATAGATATTTTGATATATTTAAAAAGAGATTGGATCCAGCATCGGTCAACCAGAGGTCACCTTTCAAAAATTCGTATACAGAAAGGTATAATGATCATTCTAGATATAAAAGAGATAAGATGAGTTTGAAAAGTTTCCACCCTAGTCAGCCTGCGCAGTACGCGCAGCTTGATTGGGTTTACGCAATATTCAGATGACCCCTTTTCGCTTAAAGGATCACATTTGTATTTGTAAGATAGTGTACTAACAATACTTTATATTTTTATTGCAATTTTCGATTTCATTTTATCGAATAAATTTTTGAAATTTCATTGGACTGGATAGACATGGATACTGATTCACGATTTGACTACCAGTATCATGATCATTTGAGCCTGTGCGTGAGATTTCCAACAATTTCAAACATTCGCGAATCTAAGACTCTGACCAGCCTGTGCTTCCGCACAGTCTGACCAGAGTCTTCAATATGCATTAAGTAGATAGATAAGGTCTCAAAGTATCTGTCAACCACCAGGTAACTTTATATTTATAGTATGTTGCTGTCTGAGCTGCTCAATGTGTGCACCTCAACAACACTTCAAATTGTTGGAAATATCATGCACAGGCTCATTTTAGTTTTCGTGGATTCACTTGCAGTGTCTATTCCTTCGTTCAGGATGACAATACGGTTCAAACTGTTTGCCAATTATACCCTCCGTTGCACGTACCCTTGCGTAGAAAGCGGGGTATAATGGGCAAAGTGTTTGCACCGTTTTGTCATCCTGAACATAGGGCTTGGGTTAAAATCACAGAACAAAAGTATTAATAATTCTACTTAGACTAATTTTGTAGGCTATGCAAAAAAGTATTGTTTGCAACATTCAAATTCTACGTAAAGATTCATATCGATATTACGTTCTGGTACTAAAGTATGTCCTTTTTTATTTTTATGCTTACTTCAACATTTTGCTATATTGACAAGTGGCTTTCTTCTATTTCACCTGGAAGGGAAGCATATGTAATAATTATTTAAGGCTTAAAATGTGCAAACTTACAAGTAGGCAATTTCGTTAACCCCCTTTCCTTTCTTGTGGGAATCATTGCGTTTCTTTTTATGATTGCAAGATTGATAGATATATAGAGGATAATCGTTTGTTTAAGTGAAAGATCGATTTATATTTCATTGAGTGAACGACAAAAGCTATATTTTCACGAGAGTGAAAATATAGCTTTTGTTGTTCACGAAATGAAATATTAATCGATCTTACTCGAAAAATTATTGCAAAAATGAGACAAAATGTGAAATTTCTAGGACATATTTTCGTAAAGCGCGTCAATTTGCACGTGATTGCTATGCAACGTTCATTGTGACGTCACTTATTTCGCCCCGCATAGATAACATCAGATAGGGTGAAATGCACAAAAGCGGGGTATATTTTTTTGATAATTTCACTGCTTTTACGTTGAGATTACCGAGCGATAATCTACCGTTATTTCTAGATAAACCACCGAAAATCATTAAAGAAAGAGTCATCTGCGATATTAAGTCCTTTTTAAGACAAGTATCGTCGTCTTACAGATAAAAATTAGCCCAGTATAGGTAAAAGTACATTATATGAACTATTGACAGATATATAAACATGTTTAAAACACATAATTTTCTTTTGTGTGTAACCTGCATTTTTAGAACGCCAACAAAGTACATGTATATTATGCGGAATGATTGTTCCATTGTAAAAAAGGGAAACAATGAATTTAGCCACAATCGAGATAAATCATTTCAACAAGAATTATACTATTTTATTTGTAAAATTTCAATGGTGAAAAGCTTTAACGTTTTGAAACATCTTGGTTTAAAAGAAAACATCGACATATTATTGCCAAGCTGTTGCAAGCAATGGTGAGTATATAAACGATTTCGGTCTCAATCAAGGAGTTTATATCTGACCTTGTACAAAGAGGTCATCAGCTGCTTTACGGAAATATGAGGCCAATCCAATAAACGGAGTCAGGGTTATTATTAATCCAAACGGCAATATATCGTCTATTATTTGACGAGTTCAGCCGTATGGTGACAATTGATTGGTGAATATCCAAGGCACGATGGATTTACTTTTGATATCTGAGACATTCAGTTTCCTATGGCAATGAGTCATTGGCTCAACGTGTAGACTACTTTGAAAAGACTAGTTCAATGAAGATCAGTTAAACGATATAGAAAAAAACGGTTTGACATGTCTTAGACGAGATGAGAAATATAGTATTGAACCCATTAGAGAGGTAGTTAACATCTACTGCAACGAAGATTTTTTTAAATAGTAACATTCTTCAAAAAGTGTTGATTTGGATGGCTCTTTGGTGCATCTAAATGAAATACGTAAAATATTCTGTTATGATTTTTCCATATCAAATTTCTACAATAGTTGATGGAATTCAAAATAATTTCAAATAAGTCAAACTAATCACAATGATTTTGGAAGTTGTGCCGCTTGGTTTTTCATCTGTACATAAAAGGTCAATGTCACACTCAATTTTAATTATTAGGTTACAAAACATGGAAAGACTAAAAATAATTTGTGTCTAAATTTTCGTCAATGAATGATTATAAGGAACATAGATGTTTTTCATATGTTAATCAATTCTAACTTGGTCACACTTGTTCACGCACATGATAATGAATAATAGAGAAATTGGTTGGGACTATGTTATCTATTCAAATAAAAAAATCATGTGAAGTCTTTATAGTCCATTCTCGTGTATCTTCTTTTTACAAACGAGAACCAACAAACTCAGCTAAAATATATATCAAATTGAAGCATCAGTTACACAAAAGAGGACATATTTTCTAATACATGAACAAATAAAGCCAAAACATTGTGAAAAGGGGACATTTTGTTAAAAAAAATTGACTCAAAATACTGTTTTTCAAAACCCGAATGTTTTCCTATTTTGTCAACATTAATGTCACTGGAGTTTGTCACCTTTTTATGATTTGTAAAATGTATGGTGTAATAAATTTTAGAATAGAGCATCAAATTGAGTTATATGAAATCATACAATTCAGTTTATATATTGATATATCTTTATCTAGTTCATAAAATAATAAATAAACGTCTTTGCTATAGTTCAAAGTCTTCAATAATTTTATTTTGAAATAATACTCATTTTTTTCTTTTTTATTATTATATAGTGATACATCATACAGTAAAAAAGTCACCAAACCGGTTGGACAGGTAGTTTGTTTAGAATTAAGTAAAAACTAGTTGTCCTCAAAGGGCCATTTTGAGTCAGAGTTTTGCACGTATGGTTGTAGTAGTACTTAGTAGGTACCTTTAGTCTGTATTGAGTTCAAATACGGATCAGCCTAACCAATCCATCATGGACTTGTGAGGATGGAGAACATTTATAATGTTTTATAATGTTTTGGCTATACTGGTACCATATTTGTGGTAGCAAGTTGTGTATTAGATTTTGCGCATTTAGAGATTTAATTTGGTATATTGTTTAGCTGACCATACTACTTATCATTGCCAAATAAATGTGCCTGGATAGGGTCAATATACGTTAACATTAAACGTATATCACTAAAAGTTGTCGTCTGCAACTTCGGTTGATGATCTATTCTGTCATTTACCATCTATTTGAAGACCGAATTGGCTTGTTCTTAAATTTTCTTCCATTTGATGGCGTTTGTTGTACAAGTGAACTGGGTCTCTCATTTTGATAAAGAAGGATGACTTTTCAACCATTTTTTTTTTAATTTCTTGTCATTTTGGACACAAAATGCTTCAAAGAATATATATTGGAAATTCCTTCTTAACAGTTACATTGAAGCTACATCATCGTAAAATTGGCAATCAATCCGATCAAAATTTTGTAAATCGATCACTCAGCGCTCCATACATTCCAAACACTCACTCTAATCGATCAAAAACGATCCGTAATCATTTGAAAACACTTCGAAATTGTTCAAGACAATCAACATTTTATTCAAATCGATCAAATTATTCTATGATTTTATTGACTGGTGTGGATTTTAAAGTGTCTAATTGGTCCACGAAGATACCAAAACAGTAACGAACGCATACTTGATTAAAGGGGGGTAATAAATTTAAATGATATTGTTCATCTTGAACAAAATCAGCGATCCCTTTAATCACATTCAAAACTCGCTCCACACGCTCATTCCATTTCATTCAAAAATCATTCAAAAATCATGCATCTTGTTAATTTCACGATGTTGTAAACTGTATAAACAAAGTTAGTTTTTGAACACCGCCTCTGTAGTCCTATAACAGCTGTTACCACTTCATCCCTGGATAAACATATGACTTGAAGGATTTTTGTTGCATCTCAACATAATGTATTGAATCAATTATCGAGATTTAGAGCATCTACTTCGTGATCAAAACCTCGTAACTACGATTCCCCTGAGAGACGATCGGTCTATTTAACATCGTAACAACGTGTTTCTTAACATAAAACGTTTTAAACCGATACAAATGATTGTGAAGTTAAAATGAACTATAAAGAGGAAAATAGTACCGCTACTATTTATTTCTTTTTTCTTTCTCTTTTTTTTCAAAATGAACTTATTAGCAATATTTTATAAGTGAACCTGTAGAAAGTATTTTCATACCATGATCCTCGGGTCATATTCGAACTCCGTCCATGCATATATCGTTTTACATAGAAACAAAGAGCAAACGCTTGAAAAATCTTCTCTGAAATTGAAAGTTAGACAGCTTTAATATTTGTTATGTAACCCCATCTAGTTGATCTTTTTCAAGTTAGTCCAAATCATGTCGCTTGACCTTTGCTCTAGTTGGATTCTGGATACGGAAAGTCTTCAGGCGGGCGTTAGTTTTGTTGCTTATTTCAAATAAAGAATGTTTTTAGGCTTCTTAAAGTTGAAGGACAAAGTAAATATTAACGTAATGTTTCTCAACTCAATTTTAAACTAAGCTAAGCGATCTAGGGATATCTTAATCCTGTTTTATTATTTCTAAGTGGGTTAAGTTTAATAATGTAAGCGTTTTGAACGTTTAGCTACGGAAGTACGGTGAGGAAAAAGGAAAAGCTTTGTAAATGATGTCCTTGGTCTGAACCGATCAATATGTACAAACGACATCATACAACCAACAACATACAAGTAATTTAATTAATATATTTGCGGTGTTCTCGCACGGATAGGTATTGTTATGACAGATAATACGTATTAAGGAGTTAGACATACAGATAAGAGAGATGGGGAGCTCGAAAACGAACATGTGGGTAAAATTTCCGACAATTTCTTATGTAAATAAAGCTCAGACTGGGATCAGCCATACAGTCCAATCAGAGTCTTCAAATTGCGTTAACATCATTGTGAAATTGACATTCATCTTGATCAAAACAACTGCAAATTACTCACTCAGCGCTAGATACATTCATTCCAAACACGCAATCAAACTATACACAAACGCCCCAAACTCACTGAAAAACATAGAATCAACAAGAATCAACATTCAGAACAATCAAGGGTAGAAAAAATCGCGATTTCACTGACATAATTCAAATTGTGAGCATCTTATAGGTTCTTGAAGAAATAGGAAGCTATTTATAGATCTTGAAGGCATATTTTATTAAAGGGAGGTTATAAATATCGCTAATTTTGTTCAGGATTACCTCCCATTAAAATTCACTTAAAACTCGCTCCACACACCCATTCAATTTCATTCCAAAATATTTCCAAAATTATTCACCTTGTCAATTTCACGATGATGTTAACTGAAATAGAAAGACATAGAGTTTCAAAATCACATATTAATAGTTGTACAGATACCAACATCGTGAAATAAACAAGGTGGTTGATCTTTGGAATGATTTTGGGATTAAAATGAATGAGTTGGTTGGTTGGTTGGTTGGTTGGTTGGTTGGTTGGTTGGTTGGTTGGTTGGTTGGTTGGTTGGTTGGTTGGTTGGTTGGTTGGTTGGTTGGTTTGTTGGTTTGTTGGTTTGTTGGTTGGTTGGTTGGTTGGTTGGTTGGTTGGTTGGTTGGTTGGTTGGTTGGTTGGTTGGTTGGTTGGTTGGTTGGTTGGTTGGTTGGTTGGTTGGTTGGTTGGTTGGTTGGTTGGTTGGTTGGTTGGTTGGTTGGTTGGTTGGTTGGTTGGGTGGGTGGGTGGGTCTTTGGTGGGTGGGTTGGTTTTGGTTAGGTTTTGGTTTTGGTTTTAAATTTGGTTTGGTGTTTTGGAGTTTTTGGTTGGGTTTGGTTTGGTTGGGTGGGTGGGTGGTTATCTTTATCGAGTCAAGGATTGAAAAGTTATATAGTGAACCCTTACGCTACATTCCATTAATGTAACGCCCAGATAATTAAACAAAACGCAATATCATACGTTAAATGACATCGCTATGACGTCATGTTAGAAGTGTGTAAAACAAGGATATCTCTGGTGGATACAAGTAATACAAGAAAGGGAGCTATATACAATAGACGACTTGAATCTGGATTTCAATCAAGATTTCGCAAACTAGCATAGATAAAAGAACAAAAAGTCAATATAGTAAGTTTCTGTGATTCACGAATTCAACAATTAAACGGAAAATTATAAGTACAAATACAACCAAAGGTATTCCTTCCAAATTGCATTGTAACTTTTCATACAGAAACATGGGTCTTTCCTAAATTCGCATTTTACAGTAGGTAAACCATGATACATGTATTTGAATGTTTATTAACACACTGTAGCCGAGTTTAATTGAGATAAATTTGGAAAGCATTTTTGTTGTTGTCAAGGTCTCTGACTATACTGATAGAGCAAAGAAACGCAACACTACTGGCACTTTTACCATCCTTTGACCTTTCACAGACATGTCATGTGCGATCGCGTAAAAAGTAATATGCTTTCGAAACCGACTTCATCAAGAAGAAGCATTATAACGACAAGCAGAATTGCATATCGATAGGTAGAAAAAGCCGCCTTGTGATGAGTTTCTTTATTATATCAGTACACATTGAATGTATATGTAATTAAGTACCGTTATCCTACGCTTTTTAGATTTCAGTGCAGTCCAACCCCTACTCCTGACTTTACTATATTTTCAAATACCGAGGTTTGACTATTATCTTAAGTGATTATTTACAAACTCAAGTTAAAGCAACGTTTATGCTGAGAAGAGTGACCACGGTTTTCTGTAAAGGAATATGTAAAGACAAATTGGTTACATTAGTAGTGATACTCATTGATACATATACTGAAGTTAATAAAAAAAAACGTCACATTCAGGCAGAAACGGCAATTATTTACAAAAGGTTTATTTTATTTAAAAAATCTTTCTTCGTATTGAAGGAACACTAATTTCAGTCCAGATGACACAAGAACTGTTTTTATCGATATTTGGTGAGTAGTTCTCCAGCTTCAAAGATGAGCATCCTCTATTTTGAGACAATGACAAGGTTGACTACATTGAATAGTGACCAAAGCATCAAATCTACTGCTCATTGAAGCATGAGTCTTGCATAAATATATTGAGAATATCGTTCCTTTTTTCTTAACGACCATTGTTCGTTCCTGAAAAGTTTAAGGCCTATCAAGACGTTCACGGAAACGTCAGCAAAAGACATTCCCCGTTGCTTCTCTTTTGTTACATACCGGAAAAGAAGCCTATTAGGATATAGTGCTCAATTTTAAGTGAAAACTCTGTAGTAACATATGCTTCAAACGGGAAGGCATTATCTCTGAGAAAGAATAAGAAATGACTTAGATGTAAAATTGGGACTTAATCGGAATCTATCGTATATCTGTTTTGGTGAACCTGGGGTATTTGTAACTATTTCTCACAATATTTCGACTTACAAACTGTCCATAAGCCCTTATTAATCCCTTTTTCAAAGGTTTTGTAATCACATACGGAATACGTCAATGACGTTATCCGACGAAGCTTCCTTATCGTAGACGTAACGAGCAGCCCACTTTGACCAAGTCTACGAGATTAGCTCTTGCTAATGTTAACAAAACGCACTAATTACTAATAGCTTTTTTGAAAAGCTAAAATACGCCATGACAAAAATCGTTATTTCAGGTGTAAAATTTCTTTCAGAAAAGATATGGGATATTTTCGCGTAAGCGTGTTTTTCTTGACGTCAGTATATTTGTAAGACAGAATGACGTTCTTCCTATGACCCAATATTATGTTCTTTTTTTGTTGCACTGATCGAAGCGTTCGAGCTTTGTAAAGGTTATATATATAATACATACTTAGTGTATTATATGAAAAAAAATATCTAACGAGGTTGGGAGAATTGATCATTGTCGAGGCTATGCCGAGACAATTACCAATTCTCACAACCGAGTTAGATATTTTTTCATACAATACACTTAGTACGTATTATATTTATCTTATAACCTCTTTTTGTCTTGTTTTAGTCGATGTTTCTAACTTAAATGCTAGTTTCTAAAAATAACTGTATGATATTATTGTTCTAAAAATAACTATGTGATATCATAAAAAATATCATACGGGATGTTATCATACGGATATTTGTATAGTTATAAGATAAATGTTATATTTGGATTGAAACAAAATTCGTTTCTTTAATCATTCCTTGAATGGGTTAGAACTGTAATATCTTTGTTGATAATAAAGGCTTTTCAGAACGATGATTTGTGAGGTTCTAAAACGAAATTACACTTCCTAGCTCTAGATACAATTTTTGGAATGTGATGTTGTCCAATTTTCTTCGAGAACACGTCTTATCTATTTAACAATTCTGTCAACTCAGTTTACCCCAGAGTCCGTCGTTAACACCGATGTTGAAAGCGTTAAATTGGATGTCTCACCTCCCTGGGACAATTTCTACGTTGGTGATAAACAATTAAGCTTGTTGATTCGATCAGGGATACATGTATTTTAGGATCAACTATCGCAAAAAAATAGGTTTTTTTAAATTTATATTCCGACATTATTGAAATAATGTGCGCACTCAACTTAAATAATACTTAGATTTTACTTCAGAGTCTGTTATATCACTCTAATAAATATATGAATGAGCATACAAGATAAATTGAATAGTCTGTTGTTATACTATAACATATCTATATATTGACATACGAGATGATTTTAATAATTTGTTATAAGTAGCAACTTCTAAAATCTTTTTAATGTTCAAACTTTCTATTTAAATTGTAAGTTTAAGAAAATTCTCAACTGATTGAGCAAAAAGTATTTACAAAATCCAAATATTTCTTCTCTAGTAGAAAACATTTGTCATATCTGTCTAAAAATACTGGGTACATTAATTGCCGCTTTTGTTATATGGTACATGTAACAGCGCAGAAACGTGTACATGCCCTGATCTTTTGGTTGTTTTAAACTTCGGAAAACTTAAACGAAGGCTTCTTGGACCAAAGATTTAAAAAAAAGTCTAACAGTTTAACTTATTTTGATACTGCGTAAATATCCTTGGTCTCAATACAAAATAATATTTTCAAAGCGATTTTTAGTCGTTAATCATTTAATATCTATTTTATTATGTTTAATGCATGAATTTGATAGCACGCGATACGCAATGATATTTAGAAAACACCAATACTAACAATTGAACTGAGAGGAACAATTCATTTAGGCTTCAAGTTTAGCTCTTTATAAAAATTAAAGGCCATTGCCCTAAAATATCTAATGATATATACAAGCGATTGAACAGTGAAAATATTTTGTTCTAATGTGAATTTACATCTAAGATCAGGCTTATTTGAAACTTAGATTGATGACAGCTTTTATCATGTGTAATTTTGTTTTAAAACCCAAGATATAAGTCAGAAATGTGTAAAATAATGTATTTCTCTATCTTCAAGTTTAGCTCTTTATAAAAATTAAAGGCCATTGCCCTAAAATATCTAATGATATATACAAGCGATTGAACAGTGAAAATATTTTGTTCTAATGTGAATTTACATCTAAGATCAGGCTTATTTGAAACTTAGATTGATGACAGCTTTTATCATGTGTAATTTTGTTTTAAAACCCAAGATATAAGTCAGAAATGTGTAAAATAATGTATTTCTCTATATGAAACAAACTCATACCAAAAACATTTTGGGTTTTTTTCATATTCAAGATAGCAGCCTTATATGAAAAATATAAAAGTCTTTTTGGTACCAGTTTATTCCCAACATAATACATTGCATTTGCTCTGTAGAACTCTAGTTTTAAAGATGTAGACTATTTATCGGAATCATGTAATCATGTTGATCATTATGCAAGCTAATTTTTAGTAGAATGGCACATCTTAACAGAGGTAAAGTTTCAAATGACTATCACAGTTGACTTTGGAACCATTGCACAGTATTGCAGACTCAAACGTAGGCACCAAGGGTTCAATCTTCGGTCGAGGTAAATATCGTATGATCATGTGTCCACCAATGCTCTAGCCAAAGCAGTTCAATTGCTTAAAGTGGCGGTAAACCCGCATTAAACAAACCCAATTGAGTTTGAACCTTTCACTTTCTTTATATTTCTTCGGTCATTAAGCTTTCTGCCAAGCTCAGACAAACAATAAATCTTAATTGGCAATACACAAATGTTAATAATATTTGTGAACATAAAATAGCAGTCAAAAAGGCAATTGATTGAAATGTTCATTTGAACTTCCTTAGTAAAAATCAAGATGTAAACATTGCATATTTTGCTTTCTACCTGTCATTCTGAGCGGTTTCAAGTTGTCAAGAATATTAAAATTGACTGAAAAACACTGTCTAGACTTCTTATCATCTTTTGTCTTATTTTAGTAGCCCAAACATCCTTGTTTCAATACTTATTTAAATCATTTTGTATTAATTTTAAGATCAAAGCTTTTTCAATGCGAGATTGTAGCCAGTTTTGAAAACAAAATTTGCTTATATCCAAAAAGAAGTATAATCATTTGATCAGGAAGGAGCATCACTCACTCCTCAAAGCGATCTTGCGAAATGATCACCATTGTCGAAGGGTAATAATAATTTGTTCATTGGACCTCTCTGAGTCATAATACGGACGTTAACATGATGTATTTTGGAGTATAACTTCATACAAAATTACCAATCTAAGGGGAAAAAAAAAAGGTGGAAATTTTTAAAAAAAAAAATCAGCATGAGATAGGGTAAATTATGCTGTTGTCCACATTCCAGTAGCTGCCATCTTAAACTAAGAAAAATAATGCATATTTAATCACAGATACAAAACGCTAGATGAAAAGAGAATGGAAAGAGCATAAAATTTCCTATTAAAAAGAATATAGAAAACTGTGTAAACTCCTATTCACAGTTCAATGTTGTCCAACAAGCGTAAACTCCTATTCACAGTTCAATGTTGTCCAACAAGCAACAGTCCTGTTTGGCAGACATCTTAACTGATAACCACAATTTTGATTATCGATTTTAGTATTTGCTTTATCAGAAGCTGACAAAATAGCAGATTATTAGTAATATTAAGTATTAATATTATTAAGTTTGTAATTAACCAAATGGTATTATTCTCAATTCTGCATTCCTGGCTGACATCTCTAAATTAAGAAGAAAATTTACCTTTGGTGGTGACGCTAGCATTCTTATATTAAGTATGCAGGAACGCAGTTAAAATCATGTGACATAAATGTAACTGAAATTATTCCAAAGTTTTGTTTGTCAAACAGAATCCATTGTTTACTAAATGCCGTGTTATATTACTATTTGGCTGTCATGTTGCCTACAATAGTTAATGTTGGTTTTTTTTCGTTTTATGGGTCTATTTTATCATAATACTTAAAGTAGAATCTTTACATCAAAACTAAGCTCAAAAACACATAGAAACCTATCATCAAGACGAGTCAAGTGGTTGCATGTATTTGTTCAAAGGGTCTTGGCTGCCATCTAAATTTTCTCAAAATGCTCAATGATGAAACGGTGTCATCAGCTAGATTCTTGATAAGTGAGGCAACAAGAATTTACCAAGAAAAACTTTATACCAAACTATTAGGCTCAAGTAAAATATGCCAGTTTTCTGCCGGACTATGTAACTTGGCACTATCAAATACCAATGCTAATAAGCCGAAAGCTTATTGAATTGTCCACCCTTATTCGCGAACAAGTCATCACAATACATGTAAATGTTTCTATATCATTTTATTTTCTTTGTTTTGTTCCGGATTTTTTATTGGTTGTCGATATTCATTAATTTCATTGATAAATCGCTTGAAGCCGATGCAAATTTGACCTATAAAATTTTGTTATCAAAATAAGGTAAAAACAAAATTAAAAACGAATTAACGTCTTTTTTGAAAACCTTCATTTACTTAAGTTTATTGGCAATATTGTTTGTATGAAAGAACATTAGTAAATGATATTTCGCGTTCTTTATGTACATTGGGCAACAGCTTGACACAAATGTTTTTAGATACTTAATCGAAAAAAACAACTACTGTATGATAAATACCTTCGCTAAATTATGCTGACATTTTGAGTCGCAATGAGTGATTTACTCTGATATATTATTCATTTCAAATAGAGGAAAATAAAATAAGACAAGACATGCAGGTTTTTTTTTTTTTTTTTTTTTTTTTTTTTGGGGGGGGGGGGGGGGAGTGTTAGTTACAATCTCCAAAATTGATTGAATGATTGAAGGGAGTTTTACCCCGCTTTCAACATTTTTCCAGTTATATCGCGGCGGCTGGAGTACCTTACAATGTATTCCTGGTTTTTCTTTTATTAGTACAACCATCACATCCTTTCCTAGCCTCCAGCTTCTATCTCACATAGGTCTACGACTATCAACCTATTGGTGAGAGACTAATAGTCGGAAAGAATGAGTGCCGCCGTCGGCGATCGAATCCGGGACCTCTACATTGACAGTCAGACGCGCTACCGCTTGCGCTATGACGGCGGCTTCAATCTTCGAAAAGGATTCAATTGTACGATTCGCCTTAGTATATTACACCCAGAAAAATTGTTGTGAGTATTTATTGGTATAATAGTAACACAAAAGGGAAGAAACATTGTATTTCAGAAAACAACATTAATTTAACATATAACATCGGTTTTACATTATCGGTAGTTATATAGTGACAGAAGTAACAGCTGCCACATACCGTGACAAGGCATGTGTCAAACAACAGGGTATTTTCAATCATACTTTCTCAACAATTTAAATTCTGTCTGCACGTATGTAGCATGCGATACTCTATCAAAATCTGATTTGACTTTTTAATTCAAAAGGCTTTGACTTAGGTTTGGTATCAAATTTACTCCATAATTTACCTCCTAATTCGTAAAAATTAAGAGATATGCAAAAAGTGAAAGTGCACACTTTCTTATGGAACTCAGTATACATGCGTTCTTGTGTTGTTATATAAAGTAAAGTTCTGAGTTTTATTTTCAAAATCTGCAAATTACAGGAACCGTGAACACAAAATAGATAAGAGATAAAAGTACTGAAAGTGGGGCGTTTCAAGGAATTATTATCAAATGATTTAAGTTGGTTAACCAAATATATTGTTTGACAATAAATTGAATTTTTTTTCCAAAAGGATAATGGTGCTTTTACCCCTGTTTGAATTAGTATAACGCAAGCCTTGAGCTCAGGATGACGAAATAGTGCAAAGTGTTTGTAAATTATACCCCGCTTTGCACGTAAGTGCGTGTGCAAAGCGAGGTATAATTTTAAAAAAAAGCTGCACCGTTTTGAAATCCTGAACGCATGACAAATTTAGAGCGTGTGCTCCGAATATTCCTTGATATTTCTTCATCGTCAAGCTAAAGGTCAAAATGACGAGACATTGACAATTTCGTCATGTAATTCCCTATGGGAAAACGATATGACGACATTACTGATCCTAGTTTATTAGATATAAGTTTTGTCTATGTTGATTGTCTGCTTACTGTGTTACCGTATTACAAAAATAATTCGATTGGGTCAAGGATGATCTGACACTCTATTTTCACCTTTACCCTTCTATCTCTAGGACCACCTAGAGATTTAAAAAATATAAACATCTTTCAGTAGCTCTATATGTCTTTGAGGATGATTATACACCTGTATGCATAGCAGGTATTCTTTAATGCTCATGGCGGATCATTGATGAGTTACGGTACAATATCACGTGATAAACTCACAACCAAAACAGCGAAATACCCCCCCCCCCATTCCCCCCCCCCCCCCCTAAAAAAATGTTTTCCATCATTCACCCTTTTTGACGTTAACTAATCCTGACCAAATAAACAAATTGACAACATGACATTACATAGCGATTCCTCGCAAAATGGTGCGCTTTGAGAAAATTTGTCCAAAAACTTTTCGCGTTTGGTTTTATTTTTGCATAATTGAATTAGGAATATTCGTTGGTTTTTTCGAGTAGGATAAATTGATATTTCTTTCCTTGAGTAACAAAAGCTTAATTTTCACTCATGGCCCCGCAACACCCTTTAACTTTACCTTATTTAATTCTACACCGGTGAATTTTCCAAGCGCCTCGTTGAGCGATAATGAAAACTGAAGATGTTTCAATACTATTTATCGTGAAAGAATTGTCACTAAATTATTTCTTATGGTGCAAAATATGCATATATTTTAATTATCGACCATCTTTAAAATTACCTCTAAATAATCTATTTCAGGGCCTGTGCTAGCTTTTCAAATTCAGGAGTCATTGACCCCTCGCCAGGGAATTTCAAGGGGTCAAAATTGGTTTTGAGGGGGTCAAAACAATTAAGTAAGTGGATAATAAATAACTATCCCTTGGTTATGCAGATTGACTTCTATTTATTGCTTCCTTCATATCCTTATAAGACAATCATATTTCATATGAATTTCTTATAAAGGTATGAAGGGTACAATTGATTGTAATACATCATTGTGTAGCAGTATCAGGATACAATGCTGGACCATTCAAGAGTCATTTTGACCCCTTTGACAGGAAAATTTATGGATCAAAATAGGATATTTTCAGATTTTTATGGTCAAAACCCGGGTTTGAGGGTCAAACACAAACCCTGTAAATCTTCCTGTCTACTCGAAGTCGTTTCACCCACTGTCAACTTCCCAATGCTAAATATTCCGACCAAGTCCCCGGAGTTAACGAAATGAGAAGTTTCCCCGTGTATTAATTTCCTGTTATAATCTTTAGCTATAAAAACTTACAAGCTTTGTGCCCTAGAGGCGAGAATTATCCAGACGTTAAACCTGGAATCCATGTGGCTTCTCAATACATGTATCGATTGGCAAACGTAAAAATCGTGACGATTTTCAAGTACATGTCTGCAATTCTCTACGGGGAAAATGTATTCAGGAAATAGTAGTTTAAAGACCGCGTCATTACAAAGTATTTGTACTTGGATTCCATTTATTTTTTTATATTTCTTTTTTTAACCAGTTAACTCAATGGTAGTTTTTAAGGTGCAACCTGCGGTACAATCCTAAATATTGAACTCAGAAAGAATATCATCACTGAAGAAACATGTACACAGATTGGGATATTTCATTTCTTATGCATTTATTTATGTCAAAATGCCAATCATTTAATACTGACTAACATTGAATTGTTAGGCCACCAAAATGCAGTATATAGTTTTAAATAAACCTATAGACACATTTTGTTCGCCAAAAGACAATTTGAATAAAAAAAAATGAACACGGTCTTGATCCAGAATATAGGCCTACAAAGATTCAAAGATTCAAAATCTAATCCAATCTGTATGGCCTCCGGCCCATATACAAACTATTTCTTTACATAATTTGTACAAAAGTACGCCATGAAATATACGAATACTTCATATTTGACATTTTAGGGACAAGTTTCCCTGACAAAGTAGGTTATCCATCGGTCGATCTGTTTCAAATAATGTGCATTAGTTAAAATAATGTTAGGTCAGAACAAAAGTAGTATAATAAAGCAACAACATTTTTTAGAAATATTTTAGACTAAATCGCTTTCATCAGATTTCTTCACAAACTCCTCTCTTTACCGAAAGCCTATTGTTATAAATCTACAGTTAAAAGAACATCCTGAAAAAGACAAGATGAAAGATTTCGAATAAATTTGTAATGAAATGGAATTAGTGTGACGAGTGAGTTTTGAGTGAAATTCAAGGGAGGTAATGTAATGTCGCTCGATATCTATTACCTCCATTTGATAAAATATGCGTTCTTTTCTGTTTGTGTGTCGTCGTGGACAAATCAGACACTGTAAAAGCCACATCAGCCAATAAAATCGTTTAACAATTTGTTCGATTTGAATCAAATGTTGATCGATTTTTAACGATTTCGAAATGTTTTTATACCTTTCCGAGCATTTTTTTACCGGTTTAAGAGAGTGGTTGGAATGAATGAATTGAGCGCTGAGTGGATGAAAGAACGATTTTGATCGGAATGAGTGTCAATTTCGGGATGATATAACTGTACTAATTAAAAATGTATTTGTGTAAATTTCGTAAGGAAAGTGACTAAGGTCATCTCCTAAAAATATAAAACATACTTGGTGTGTATGTGAAAAAAATATCTAACGAGGTTTGGAGAATTGATAATTATCGAGGCTCCTCCGAGTCTACTATCAATCCCCACAACCGAGTTAGACATTTTTTCATACAATATGTACACTAAGAACGTATTTTCGTATTTATTTTATATTCTCTTTTTGCCTGGTTTTCGTCGATGTTTCTATCACAAATGCAAGTTTCTGAAAATAACAGCATTTTATCATTATTCTAAAAATATCAATTTCATATAATTTCATTTTAATAAAAAAAATGTTTAGTCGCCCGTGTTTTATTCACAAATACCACGGCACTCGTTTTCTATCCTATACATGCCAAGACCGAACATCTTAGTGCTAGGACACACAATTAATACAATTTCAAATTTACACCATGTGTTTAGACCATGGGGGGAAAAACGAAATTAATATTACTAGTCGCTTCGGACCAAAGCGGACTAACATGTCTATCAAGCAGAACATTCAAGTTTAGCAATAAATCAAAGCAACAATATTGAAAAGTACAAAAGGAGACGTCTCAGGAAGCTTTTTTGCAAACCAAATTTGACCCAACCTTGTTCGAAATTTCGTGGAGATTTTGTTTACGTAAAAAAAATCAAATTTGTCTTGGCCTATTCGTTTCGACCTTGATTAACCTAAATATATATCACACTATTGGCTATTTTCTCAAAGAGCTCAGGATCAATGTCATTCCTCATTCTGAAAAGGTTTCCTAGTTGCAGTTTTGGTCAATCGGAAATTATTCTAATAAAAGTGTCGACGCGGAGAATCTTTATATGTTGGAACATAACTTATTTGGCCCTTTTTTAGCTCACCTGAGCACAACGTGTTCAAGTGGAGCTATTAGGATCACCATGTGTCCGTCGTCCGCCGTGCGTCCAACGTCGTCTATCGTGCGTCGTTAATCGTCAACAATTTAGAAAAACTTCTTCTCCTGAACCACAGGACCGATTTCAATTAAACTTTGCCAGAATGTTCCTTAGGTGACCCTTTTCAAAAATTGTTCGCGAAATTATGATTGGCCCATAAATATGGTCGTGGCAGGGCGTGGCAATTTTTCAGTTTGATTTCTTTGATCGGCATCTCCTCCTGTACATGTACCACTGGGCCGATTACAACGAAACTTTATCAGAACGTTCCTTGCGTGACCCATTTCAAAAATTGTTCGCGAAATTTTGATTGGCCAATAAATATGGGCGTGGCAGTGCATGGCTTATTTTGAGCCCAAAACCTTTGAAGGACTTCTCCTCCCGAACCACTTGGCCGATTTCAATGAAACTTTGCCAGAATGTTCTATTGGTTCAAAAGTTGTTCGCAAAATTTTGATTAGCCCATAAATATGGGCATGGCACCGAAACATTGAACGACATCTCCTCCTGAACCACATGGCCGATTTTAATGAAACTTTACCAGAATGTTTTTTGGTGACCCTTTTCAAAAATTGTTTGCAAAATTTTGATTGGCCCATAAAATGGGCGTGGCAGGGCGGAGCTTATTTTGAGCCCGGAATCCTTGAACGTCATCTTCTCCTGAACCACTTGGCTGATTTCAATGAAACTTTACCAGAATGTTTTTTTGGGTGGCCCTTTTCAAAAAATGTTCGCAAAATTTTGATTGGCCCATAAATTTTGGCTTGGCAGGGCGGGGCTTATTTTTAGCCCGTAATCCTTGATCGACATCTTCTCCTGAACCACAGGGCCGATCGAATTAAACTTTACCAGAATGTCCCTTGGGTGACCCTTTTCAAAAACTGTACGCAAAAGTTTGATTGGCCAATAAATATGGGCTTGGCAGGGCGGGGCTTATTTTTAGCCTCCTCAGTAATAAAGGGGTGGGCAGCGTCTATTTTCACTTTCAAATCTTGGAATAAAGTCTCCAATCCATCAATCAGGCAAATGTGAATGAGACTTTGCCAGAAAGTTACTTGGATGAGTTCCACTGGACCAATAATTTCAGGAGAGCGATTTAGTGTCATTCTTGCCCTCTTGTTTCAAATATTCAATTAAATGGGACAAAAAAAGCAACCTGGGCAAATATGTTTTGATTATTCATAAGAATACAAACATACATTTATCCTTTTATTTGCCACCATAATCTTCATTTTGTAATCTTATCTTTTTTTTTTAATTTGTTTGTTTGTCTGAATTGTGTTTCTGACCAATTTTAACAGTGTTTAACAGTCGTATTGCGGCGATTGATGTAACTGTCTTGATTCTTGGCACTTCTTTAAATCAGCACTATTATGAATCCCTTTCCGTCATTGGTTGAATACAATTGTCGGCCAAAAGTTAGTGTGCCGAGGTAGGGGATCAAGCATTTGTTTATGAGCATGGTTCTAGGTTATCGATTTTAAAGAATATACTTATCTCATTGGCTTGTATAAATTAGGATGTGGTCAATGCCTCATATTTTATCATTGACACTCCCGCATTTCTTTCCTTCTTTGAATTATTAGGGTATATGCCCAAATAACTAAAGTCATTTATGCAAAATTCAGGCACAGGTCAAGAGATTGAGGGCCGCTAAATGTTACTCTACAGGATAATTATTCCCAGACTGTAACCTCGTACCCTTCAGCACTTTTCACAAACTCCGACGAAGTAAAATTAATGAAGAAGAAACGCTGGGCTTACCGGATAAAACCGCGATATTGCACGCCTACGCGTTAATGAATCTGTCCAAGTATTGTGATTACAACACCGGACTCCTGCTGATTGTTATATTGTAACAGAGACTTTTGAGGATGCAATAAATACTTCAGCCTGATTGAATCAATCATTGTCAGCGCTCTTATGTTTGTATATGCAACAACTTGTATTTTCATTTTATCAAAATCTTAAGTAATGATGCACTATTAAATGGTTACGTACAACCTGATCAGATTGCACAAGATACGTTCTGAAGTCGTCGTCCTGCAAGGGGCTTTATATAGTATATATTGTTACGATTTTTATCCGATTCAGAGATTTAACTGGCGACAGAATTAATTCTGTGCAAGTTTAGTGTTTTTTGAAAGTCTGGTTAACATTTTAATCAACTTATTAGTAAGCGGTTCACTTTTTTACCTGATACATCTACATGCGTTCTTGTGTCGTTATATATAGTAAAGTTCTGTGTTTTATTTTTAAAATCTGAAAATTACAGGAACTGTGAACACAAAATAGATAAGAGATAAAAGTACTGAAAGTGGGGCGTTTCAAGGAATTGTTATCAAGTGATTTAAGTTGGCCAACCAAATATATTGTTTGACAATAAAGTGCAATTTTACCAAAAGGATAATGGTGCTTTTCTTTTTCCCCTGTTTTAATTAGTATAGCGCAAGCCTTGAGTTCAGGATGACGGAATAGTGCAAAGTGTTTGTAAATTATACCCCGCTTTGCACGTAAGTGCGTGTCCAAAGCGAGGTATAATTTTAAAAAAAATAACTGCACCGTTTTGAAATCCTGAACGCATGACAGATTTAGAACGTGTACTCCGAATATTCCTAGATATTTGTTCATCGTCAAGCTAAAGGTCAAAATGACGAGACATTGACAATTTCGTCATGTAATTCCCTATGGGAAAACGATATGACGACATTACTGATCCTAGTTTATTAGATATAAGTTTTGTCTATGTTGATTGTCTGCTGACTGTGTAACCGTATTACATGGAGCGCTGAATGAGCGACTTAGAATTGTTTTGATCGAGGTGGATGTCAATTTCACGATATTCTTAACTGTATATTGTTCCTGTAAGAGTGAATCATCAACTAAGTTCTTAGAATCTACATCCTACAGGTAGCCTTGAACTACCCACACTAACTACTATCAAGCGTCTAGTTAAGCGTGGTTCATATGGACAAACGCAAATTTAGCGACAAAAAGGAAATACAAAAAAGTATTGTGATATTTGTTATTAAAAAAAAATATTTATGGAATGGCTATCTATGCAGAAAGAATATTAAATCAGGAGTAATGAAATAACGAATTTATTAAACAAAACTTCTATACTTGGAGAAACAAGATGTTAACAAATAACTTCAATAGATTCAAGGTACCATCAAAATCTGATTTTGTAAAATTCACGAAATATGCACTTTATGTTACTCAATGGTGAATTGGGGTCCCGAATAAGCGATTTTTACAACGGAAACGGTTTCAATCTAACAAGAGGTCTCTCTTCTTTTAAATGTTAGTGTAAAACTCTTTCTCAAAAGTTGCCGTTATCTTATAACAGTAACGTTTCAACGAGACGTCACTGACGTCGCGCCAAAACTCGTTTTGCAAAAAAATACTTTCAAATTTTTACTATGGATTGCTGCAACACCAGCAATTTAATGTCTTTCAAAACATGATATCATCGAACACCGTTTATTGACCTACAAATCAAAAACTTTTCCAAAACTTGTTCCCATGTTCATTTGAAAGTCACTGCATGTTCACAATAACAGTTTCAAATTTAAATTTGGGTTTTTTTGTCTTCCGAGTTAGTTAAGGTAAATCTGTGCATACATTGGAGCCATGTTATCCGTTTTCGGCGGCTACACCTTGACTTAGAGCACATGGCTTTCAAATTTAACAGAATTCATAAAGTCACATCAATTCTACCTAAATGATACGTTTTGCATTAAATATATTTTTGACTTGAGGGAACAATAGGAGATTAAAGAAATGTCGATTTTTAATTTTTTGCTCAGTATATGTATGCAATATCATTACCCCCGAAACAGCCATTTTATAAAACTTCCTCGCAAGTAACCTTGACATTCACTTTAAATGTCCAATCCACATTTGTGAGTTCTGTCATCATGCATTATCAGCACTTTTGTAAAACTTCCTCGCAAGTAGCCTTGACATTCACTTCAAATGTCCAGATCACATCGGTGAGCTCTGTCATCATGCAAAAATGGGGCTTGTATTTTAGCAGTCTTGTAGGAATTGACAATGTTAAGCGTTCGGTATAATTGTATAGAAGTTTGGCCTTGAAAAGGGCCCTAATCTTACGACCTACCTAACCTTGACTTAAGTGTGCATATCGTTTAGATCTATCAACTTACCAAATATAAGGCTTGTATTTGAATATCCTTGGAACGATTGGTAATTTTAAGTGTTTCTGTTAGGTTTTCGCGACAGAAGGACAACACTTAAGTTTACGCAGACAGACAGGCGAACACCGGCAAAAGAATATAGCACCGATCTCGGTACAAGTGCATCGCAAAAAGTATCGCATCATCTTTAACAGTTACCTACGGTGCGAGAGTGAGATAAATGTATGACTAATCTTTGTGATACGCCTGTGACCTGACACTATCAAATAGCAGAGCTTATGAGCCGAAATCTTATTGCATTGTCCACCCTTATTCGTGAACAAGTTATCCCAATACATGTTCTTGTATCATTTTATTTTCTTTGTTTTGTTTCGGATTTTTATTGGTTTTTATATCATTTTATTTTCTTTGTTTTGTTTCGGATTTTTTATTGGTTGTTGACATTCAATAATTTCATTGATGAATCGCTTGAAGCCGATTCAAATTTGAATATCGATTCGTGCCTTTAAAATTTCGTTATCAAAATTATGTAAAAACAAATTAAAAATGAATTAACATCTTTTCGGAAAACCATGGCATTGGCCTTCATTTACTTAAGTTTATTGGCAATATTTGTGTGTATAAATGAACATTAGTAAATGACTATTTCACGTTCTATATGCACACTGGGCAACAGCTTGTCACAAATGTGCTTAGATACTAAATCGAAGGTGCGCACACACACAAAAAAAACAACCAGGATTTCAAATAAACCTACTATATGATAAATACCTTCGCCAAAACTTGCTGACAATTGAGTCGCAATGAGTGATTTACTCGGATATATTCTTTTCAAATCGAGGAAAATAAAATAAAACAAGACATTCTGGGGTTGTGTGTGTGGTTTTTTTTCGGTTTTTTTTTTTTTGGGGGGGGGGGGGTCGTTTTGTTTTGTTGTTGTTGTTGTGGTGTTTTTTTTGTTTTTTTTTGTGTGAATATTTATTGATATAATAGTAACACAGAAAAGGGAAGAAATATTGTATTTCAGAAAACAACATCAATTTAACATATTACATCGGTTTTACATTATCGGTAGTTATATAGTGACAGAAGCAACAACTGCCACAAACTGTGACAAGGCATATGTCAAACAACAGCGTATTTTCAATCATTTTTTATTTACTTAACTTGTTTCAATTCAACAATTGCATTGTCAATATACTGGTAATTCTAAAATATCAAAATGAGTCAATTAAAACAAAACGAAATTCCTTATCAAAGATGCATTTAATGTAGGTAAAAATGACATGAAAAATAGTAAAACTACAGTAACTATACTTTCCCACTAAAGAAAGGAAACACACTTGATTATATTTCATCTTAGCTCACCTGAGCACATCGTGCTCAATGTGAGCTTATGTAATCATTGAATGTCCGTCGGGCGTCATCTGCTCTCAGACGTCACAAATTTCCTTGTTTAAACTCTAAAGGCCACAAATATGGTCCAATCTTCATGAAACTTGGTCAGGATGTTTGTCAGGTCACAAAAATGGACCCTATTTAAAATCGGAAGAATCCGCGCAAAATAGCAGGAAAGGTTGCCTTAATGACAATTGTTGTGTTTACAATCGAGGCCACAAATTATAAATCTTCATGAAACATGGTCAAAATGTTTTTCAGGTTACGAGGATTAACCCTTTTGAAAATGGGAGGGTCTGTGTCATATCACAGGAAAGGGGACATTAATAACGATTTTCTTGTTTACATTCTAGAGAGCACAAATATGGTTCAATCTTCATATAACTTGGACAGATTGTTTGTCAGATCACAAGGATGAAGCCTTTCAATAATTAGATGGATCCATGCAATATCACAGAGAAGGGGTCCTTAATGACAATTTTCTTTTTAACACTCTAGAGACCGCAAATATTTCCAATTTTCATGAAACTTAGGCAGATTTTTTTATCAGATATCAAAGATGAACCCTATCGAAAATGGGAAGGAACTATTTGATATCACAGGAAAGGGGGCCTTAATTACAGTTTTCTTGTTTATTTTATGAAGGTCACAATTTTGTCAAATCTTCATGAAACTTGGTCCGAATATTTGTCAGGTCACTAGGTTGAGCCCTACTGAAAAGGGGAAAGATGCATATGATATCGCGGAAAAAGAGGCATTAATGACAATTTTCTCGATTAGACTCTAGAGGACACAAATATGGTGTAATCTTCGTGGCACTTGGTCAGAATTTTTTTCATGTCATAAGGATGAACCCTTTTGAAAACGGGAAGGATGAACATGATATCACAGAAAAAGGGACAATTTTCTTATTTAAACTCTAGAAGCCACAAATCATAAGAGTACAATAATGACTTTAGTTGGAAAATATGAAAATTATTAAATGAGACAAAGACACGAAGGTGAGCGACATATGACCACAATGGTCCTCTTGTACTATGGCGTAGTACTTGTATTTACGAAGAGTGTATTTTATACCGCCTGGTATATCAACAACCAATTGTCGATCTATCAAGTAGACTGGCCAAATTTAGAAATGTGTATAGTAATCAAGAATGTCCGAATTGAATGATGCCACTACCGAACAACTTAGTGCCAGGACACACAAAGAATTATGATTACTAGTTGCTTCGGACCAAAGCGATCTAACATGTCTATCAAGCAACACATTTAAGTTTAGCAATAAATCAAAGCAATAGACTTGAAAAGTACAAAGGGAGACGTCTCATGATGCTTTTTTGTAAACCAAATTTGACCCTACCCTGTTCGAAGTTTCGTGGAGATTTTGTAAAAAATCAAATTTGTCTTGGCCCATTCGTTACGACGATTATAAAACTAAATATATATCACACTATTGGTTATTTTCTCAAAGAGCTCAGGATCAATGTCAATCCTCATTCTGGAAAGGTTTCATAGTTGCAGTTCTGGTCAATCGGAAATTATTCTAATAAAAGTGTCGACGTGGAGAATCTTTATATATTGGAACACATCTTATTGGGCCCTTTTTAGCTCACCTGAGCACAACGTGCCCAAAGGGAGCTATTAGGATCACCCTGAGTCCGTCGTTCGTCCT
This sequence comes from Fragum whitleyi, assembly GCA_948146395.1. Classification (NCBI taxonomy): domain Eukaryota; kingdom Metazoa; phylum Mollusca; class Bivalvia; order Cardiida; family Cardiidae; genus Fragum; species Fragum whitleyi. The sequence continues at coordinate 36,990,298 of OX411545.1, forward strand.
CCGTCGTCAATAACTTAGAAAAAATCGTCTTCTTCTCCTGAACAACTGGGACGATGTCATTGAAACTTTGCCAGAATGTTCCTTGGGTGACCCTCTTTAAAAATTGTTCGCGAAATTCTGATTGGCCCATTAATATGGGCGTGGCATTTTTTCACTGTGAAATCTTTGAACGAAATATCCTCCTAATCCACTGGGCCGATTTCAATGAAACTTTACAAGAATTTTCCCTGCGTGACCCTTTTTAAAATTGTTCGCAAAATTTTGATTGGCCAAAAAATATGGGTGTGGTGGCAGTGCAGGGCTTATTTTGAGCCCGAAACCTTTGAACGACATCTTCTGAACCACTGGGCCGATTTTAATGAAACTTTTCCAGAATGTTCCTTGGGTGAACCTTTTTTTAAAATTCGTTTTCAAAATTTTAATTGGCCCAAAAAATGAGCTTGGCAGGGTGGGGCTTATTTTGAGCCCGAAATATTTGAACATCTCTTCGTCCTGAACCACTGGGCCGATTTCAATGAAACTTTACAGAATGTTGATTGGGTGACCCTTTTCAAAAAAGATCGCGAAATTTTGATTAACCCATAAATATGGGCGCGGCAGGGCGCGGCTTATTTTGAGCCCGAAATCTTTGAACGACATCTCTACCTGTACCAATGGGCTGATTTCCATGAAACTCTACTAGAATGTTTCTTTGGTGACCCTTTTCAAAAATTGTTCGAAAAAAATTGATTGGCCCATAAATATGCGCGTGGCAGGGCGGGGCTTAATTTGAGCCCGAAATCCTTGAACGACATCTCCTCCTTAACCGCTGGACCGATTTCAATGAAACTTTACCAGAATGTTCCTTAGGTAACCCTTTTCAAAAATTGTTCGCAAAAGTTTGATTGGCTCATAAATTTGGGCATGGCAGGAAGGTTCTTATTTTGAGCCGCCTCAGTAATTAATGGGTGGGCAGCGTCTATTCTCACATTAAAATCTTGGAATAAAATCTCCAATCCAACAATTAGGCAAATGTAAATGAAACTTTGCCAGAAAAATACTTGGATAAGTTCCACTGGACCAATAAATTTCAGGTAAGCGATTTAGGGCCATTCTGGCCCTCTTGTTTCAAACATTCAATGAAATGGGAAGAAGAAAAAAACAAGCAACCTGAGCAAAATGTTATGATCATTCATAGGAATACAAACATACATTGTATCCTTTTATTTGCCACCTTAATCTTCATCTTGTATTCTGATTTTTTAAATTTGTTGGTTTGTCTGAATGGTGTTTCTGGCCGATTTTAACAGTGTTTAACAATCGTATCGCGGCGATTGATGTAATTTTCTTGATTCTTGGTACTTCTCTAAATCAGCACTATCATGACTCCCTTCCCGTTTCTCCAGGCATTGGTTGAATACAAATGTCGGCCAAATGTTTGTGTGCCGAGGTTGGGGATCAAACATTTATATGTGAGCATAGTCTTAGGTTATCGATTTTAAAAAATATAATATTCTCAATGGCTTGTATGAATTAGGAAGTGGTCAATGTCTCATATATTTTATCATTTTCACTCCCGCATTTCTTCCCTGCTTTGAATCATAAGGGTATATACCCAAATAACTAAAGTCGTTTATACAAATTTCAGGCATAAGTCAAGAGATTGAGGGTCGCTTAATGTTTCTCTTCAGGATAATTATTTACAGACTGTAACCTCGTTTAACCCTTTCCTGTTTTACAAAATTTAAGACCTGTCCAAATTCAAAGGTTTTGCAGACGAAAATTTAAAGTGGATTTATTTGAAAAATAACCATTCTGTAGGGTAGAAAATAGTGTGGAAAAGAAGAAATTGCTTGTCAGAAGCAATTTCTTCTTTTTACACAATGTTTTCTCAATCATAAAATCACAGACACGTAAAAAGAAGGGATTAAACAGCTGAGGGTTAACTCGGTACCCAGTAGCACTTTTCACGAACTCAGACGAAGTAAAATTAATGAAGAAGAAACGCTGGGTTTACCGGATAAAACCGCGATATTGCACGCCTACACGTTAATGAATCTGTCCAACTATTGTGATTACAACACCGGACTCCTGCTGATTGTGATATTGTAACAGAGACTTTTGAGGATGCAATAAATACTTCAGCCTGATTGAATCAATTATTGTCAGCTCTCTCATGTTTGTATATGCAACAACTTGTATTTTCATTTTATCAAAATCTTAAGTGATGATGCACTATTAAATGGTTACGTACAACCTGATCAGATTGCACAAGATACGTTCTGAAGTCGTCGTCCAGCATGGGGCTTTATACAGTATAAATTGTTACGATTTTCATTCGATTCAGAAGTTTAACTGGCGACAGCATTAATTCTGTGCAAGTTAAGTATTTTTTGAAAGTCTGGTTACCATTTTAATCAACTTATTAATAAGCGGCTCATGCGTTATTGTGATGTTATATATAGTAAAGTTCTGTGTTTTATTTTCAAAATCTGCAAATTACAGGAACCGTGAACACAAAATAGACAAGCTGAGATAAAAGTACTAAAAGGAATTGTTATCAAGTGATTTAAGTTGGTCAACCAAATATATTGTTTGACAATAAAGTGAAATTTTACCAAAAGGATAATGTTGCTTTTCTTTTTCCCCTGTTTTAATTAGTATAGCGCAAGCCTTGAGTTCAGGATGACGAAATAGTGCAAAGTGTTTGTAAATTATACCCCGCTTTGCACGTTAGTGCGTGTGCAAAGCGAGGTGTAATTTCAAAAAAAATAACTGCACCGTTTTGAAATCCTGAACGCATGACTGATTTAGATCGTGTGCTCCGAATATTCCTAGATATTTCTTCATCGTCAAGCTAAAGGTCAAAATGACGAGACATTGACAATTTCGTCATGTAATTCCCTATGGGAAAACGAATTGACGACATTTCTGATCCTAGTTTATTAGATATAAGTTTTGTCTATGTTGATTGTCTGCTGACTGTGTTACCATATTACAAAAATAATTCGTTTGGGTCAAGGACGATCCGACAACCCATTTCTATCCTTGCCCTTTATTTCTCTTGGATCACATAGATATTTAAAAAAATGAATATTTTTATAGCTCTATAATTTTGTCTTTGTGGATGTTTATATACTTTTATGCTTAGCAGGTATTCTTTAATGATTTAGGTGGACTATAGATAAATAACGGTAGATTATCACGTGATAAACTCGCCACCAAATCAGCGAAAAATACCAAAAAAAAAATTTCGCGTTCATTTCACCCTTTTTGACGTCAACTAAATGTCACTATATAAACAAAATGCTGTCATCAGTTTATAAATCAATCCCATGCAAAATGACGCACTTTGGAAAATCTTTTCCAAATTTGTTTACACTTAGTGTTATTTTTCATAATTCAAATAGAATATTCTATATTTTTCGAGAAGGATTGATTGTTATCTCTTTCGTGAACAACAAAAGCTTCTTTTTCACCCGTGGCTCCGCAACGCTATTTAACTTTATCCTATTTAATTCTACACCGGTATATTTTCCACGCAAAATATGCACATATTTAAATTGTCGATCATCTTCGATTTTTTTTACCAATGGTCATTTGACTTGTTTCGTTCTAACTATGATTTAACTCTAATTGTATTCACCAAGATTGGTACATTCTGATTGGTTGAAAAATTGGTTTCATTACTCAATGCAAACACTTTTGAACACGCATCTTTTAGTAAGCTTCCGCGGAAAGTAGTCCAATAAACATTAAATGATTGTGAGGGTAAATCTTTACATTTTTGCTGAAAGAAATTTAATTATAAGATATACAGAGAGTTCTTTTTTATTTCATTGAGGTATAAAACTAAATACCTAATTACACTCATGTGTTTATTCGCATCGCGTAATCATACGGCGTGATTGGATTTTTTTGTTTCATACCATAATAAAATCAACAAATGATCTCCTCATCTCTTAAATATACTAAAGCCATACCATTGAATATTCTTTATCTAAAAAAAATCTTATTTCCAACATCAATCATCAATTCTATATACTGAACAATATACTCAAGTTTATATAACATTATTGCTTTTTTATAGTTTATCTCATTTTTAAAATGGTTATTTAGTCTATAACGTTTCTATCATTCTGGAAGATTGCGGACTCAAATGCAGAGATGGAATCCAAGAACAATTACTTTGTAATGACGCGAATACAATTTCCTGAATACAATTTCCCCGTATAGAACTACAGACATGTACTTGAAAATTGTCACGATTTTCACTTTTGTCAATCGATACATGTATGGAGAAGCCACATGGATTCCAGGTTTAACGTCTGGATAATTCTCGCCTCAAGGGCACAAAGCTTGTCAGTTTTTATAGCTAAAGATTATAACAGGAAATTAATACACGGGGAAATTTCTCATTTCGTTAACTCCGGGGACTTGATCGGAATATTTAGTATAAGGAAGTTGACAGAGGATGAAACGAGTTCAAGTAGCTCAGGAAGTGTTGAATATTAAGAGGTACAAATATATGAGAGAAAATACCAGTCTTAAATATTTTTTGTCTAAATGAAATCCTATACTTTAGGTACTCATTTGAATCTGTGATTCGTGCTTGCATAGATTCATGCCACGATATGCATGTATCAGGGCCCCGTTTTACCAAACATCTTACGAAAAAATTGATCGTAAGTCAAAATCAATAATCGTTTCTGGTGTTTTCATTCATTTATGGATTCTACCTTGCAATATCTCATTGAAATCGTCTTTAGAAGACGATTCCAATGAGATGTTGTATGGCAGAATTCCATATTTAGTTGCTATTGTAGAAGCATCTTTAATTTTTGACTTACGCAAAAAATGATCGTAAGATGTTTAGTAAAACGGTCCCCAGGTAACAAACTCAAGAACAGGAAAAGACGGACAGTTTAATTTATGTCTTGGTACCAAACAGTAAATAAGCATGCCCCTCTTCTTGCAAACAGGTATATATGTATACACACGTCACCATCAATATACACGTGTTGTGTTGATGTTTTATTGTTGATTTTGTTTCTTGTTTTCGTTGTTGTTGTTTTTCAAATAAATAAGCTAGACTCCATTAGTAAAAGTCCCTTTATGCAAACATAAAAAAACATTTATGATAATTATTCATCAAAAAACTTCTTAAGCGTTAGGTACTGTGAACTCGGTGTAAGCTGTTTTCTTAAATTCAACTGTAGGAGAACAGCCCTGCGTTCAGGATCACCAGACGCTGCAATCAGTTTTCCTATTGTACCACGCTTTGCACGCAAGTGCACGTGCAAAGTGCACGTGCAAAGTGGGGCACAATTTGAAAACTATTTGCACCGGTTGGTGATCCTGAACGCAGGGCAGTTCTCCTAAATGACGCCAGTTTGTTATTTTAGATGTTTTACAAACATACTCCAAAACAAACAATTTTAGACAGATCCAATTTCAAAAAAATTCGCAAAATCTAATTCAATGTCAATGATATAAATCGAGGGGAACTTAACATATAAAAAGGGCTAAAGAAATACGCTATCGCAACTCTAGTGATTTAGCAAAGTCAACGTTATACACTTGTAAAACCCAAATTACATGTCCAACGTTATAAACAAATGAAATAGTCCGTTGGCTAGGTCTGGGAAGTCTTCTAGATAATTAGGCGGTGGTAGACCATAAATTGATGACTGCAATTCTCAAACCTTACGCCTTCACTGCAATAAATTGTCCAAATCTCTTCACCGTACATGTACATGTTCTTAGAATATTTACTGAATTACGGCGGCTAATTTCTTCCACGAGATGCGAGACAGCTTATCACGATGAAATACCTTCAGCAGATGAGCAATCCCAACCTCATTAAACATAATGTCATCGTCTCCTAATTTGGTATAGAAATCTTTAAGATAACTAGGCGGTGGTAAACCATAAATTGATGTCTGTTATTCTTATATCTTACGCCTACTATTCAAAAAATCTTCCAAATCTCTGCGACGTACTCAGAATATTTGATTAGTTACGGTGGCCTATTTTTTCGACGAGATACCAAATAGCAAATCACGATGAAATGCCTTCAGCAGATAAGAAACTCCAACGTTATAAACAAAGTGGCATAACTAGCATTATAAATAGAAATTGAATAGTCTGGCGGTTTTGTCTTTAAGATAATTAGGCGGCGGTAGACCATAAATTGATGTCTGTAATTCTCAAATCTTACGCCTACACTTTAGATCCCTGCGACTTCCTTATAATATTTTTTGAATTACGATGGCTTTATTCACAAGTTACAAGGTACGGATATAATTGACAAGGTGAATTATTTTGGAATTATTTCGGAATAAAATTGAATGAGAGTGATGAGCGACATTTGAATAATATCAAAGGACCGTAATACAATAATCGCTTACTTCATTAGGAACTAGAAATTGTCCCATAGTGGTCAAAAGTTAAAAACATCATGATATTGACATCCACCTCGATCAAAACCATTCTTTATCTTATAACTATACCAATATCCGTATGATAACATCCCGTATGATATTTTTTATGATATCACATAGTTATTTTTAGAACATGATATAATGTGGTTATTTTTAGAAACTTGCATTTCAGTTAGAAGCGCCGACGAAAACAAGACAAATATAGGTTATAAGATAAATATAATACGTACTTAGTGTATTATATGAAAAAATATCAAACTCGGTTGTGAGAATTGATAATTGTCTCGGCAGAGCCTCGACAATTTTCAATTCTCCCAACCTCGTTAGATATTTTTTTTCATATAATACACTTAGTACGTATTATATATAAATCACCTATCCAGTGCTCCATTGATTTATTGCGAAAGCTCACTTAGAAACGCTCCGAAATACATATAGTTTAAAAAAGAATCATTCGAAACAAGTCAAAACTATGAACATTCTATTGAAACCGATCAAATTATTCAATGATTTTTCCAGGTTTTGATTCTTAAACATCTGATTGGTATGTGAGAGCACACAAAAAATAGGATAGAATGGAGATTTTTTAAAAGGAAGGTGAAAAATTATCGCAAGTTTCGCCCAATTTGGACGAAATAATGAAAATATATTTTATGTATCTCGTTTAAAAATCGGTCCACATGCACACTCAATCAATTTCATTCCAATATCATTTCATAAGCATTCATTTTGTCAATTTCACGATGTTCTTTTCTGTAATACCCCCCCATATACACAAACCAAAAGCTTCATGAATTGCAACAAGTACAACATTTGCTATAAATGTAAGACTGAGTCTTCTTCGAGGGTGGATAAAAAATTACGTGGACATATATTATAACTTTGAAATTTCAAGACGGAAATGAATAAAATTCTGTACACGTCTCAAGCCATTTAAAGTTGACAAAGAGTTTGCTATGACTGTGATGAATAAAATAAACCCAAGGTTTCATGATCCCGAGTGGACGTCACCGGCGCACCTAATTTCGTGACGTTACTTCCTTGTGGTATTACTTGTAAGTTTCCTCAAAACTTGTATCAAACTATTTCAAATTTCGTCTGTTTATGTGTTGACGTAATCTGTTCAAAGTCTTAGCGTAATCCATTTGGTACCTTCCGATTAAAAGTCAGTAAGCTAAGGGCACCCCTTAATTTTCGGGCTTAGAAATTACGTCACCGGCGCAGGTAAACATAACCGAGCAATAATAGAGTTCTAATGGACCTATTGAAAACCAATTCGAACGTTGAAATGATAAAATATGAAAAAGGGTCTACGATTGTAAGCAGATTTCTTCTTTTTAAATGACTTAAAGTTTCTGTTTCTTTTTTGAATGGGCAGAGTTTCTAAAGGATGACACTCTCCTCAATGTTGGATCTAAGGTGTCACAGATCACAATTTGTGCAGCATCTTAAACACAAGTTATAGACTATTCTTCATCATGTTGGGTAATAAAGGTAGGAAAATAGTACTTATCCAATAAATGAAGCAAAACATGAATTATGTTGATTATTGAGTTGAGTATTTTGAAAAGTTCTGAGTTTCAACGGAAGATGTCAATACAACAGTTTCATATTGACGCCGTTACTTTGCGCAGGTACCAAATGACTACATGTTTTCGAATGGTTGCTACGGGTGACCATCTTGTAAGATTGCATCCAAATTTACATGATAAACAGAAAAAATGTCGCCTTTTAATGGAAGTGTAGTTTTCTTTTTTAAATCTGTAACATCAAAATTTCTGTAAGGGTAGTCTACGTATTTTTTTAATTCACCATCGTATGAATTTTGATTCAAACCCCTTCATTTTTTGCTGAAAAGATAAGCGTACAAGATGCTACGAATGTAAGATTGAGTCTTCAATGAATTTTTATTCAAAACCCTTCATTAGTTGTTGAAAAATTGAGCGGACAAGATACTAAAAATGTTAGACTGAGTCTTCAATGAATTCTGATTCAAATCCCTTCGTAAGTTGCTAAAATGATAATCGGACAAGATGCTCCAAATGTAAGACTGAGTCTTCAATGAATTTTGATTCAAAACCCTTCGTTAGTTGCTGAAAAGATAAGCGTACAAGATGCTACAAATATAAGACTGGGTCTTTTATGAATTTTGATTCAAATCCCTTCATTACTTACTGAAAAAATTAGCAGAAAAGATGCTTCAAATGTAAGACTGAGTCTTCTGTGAATTCTGAATAAAAATCCTTCATTAGTTTCTTAAACGATAAGCGGACAAGATGCTTTAACAGTGATTCATTTTGAAATTTGAAAGAAGGAGTCCCCAGGACTCGCATAATTTGAAATACCGAGTCCCAAACTGTTCCTAGCTGCACATGGGCATAAAGCCTGTAGGAACATTGCACAATGAGATAATAAATTCAGAGCTCGATCTAATCTTTAGGGAATTTCTTTTTGGATTTTATATCACTGGTGCTTAGATAACCTGTTCGGCTGGTAAAGTAGTAAACTAAAAGATCGTCATATTTACACTTCAATATGAAAGATATATTAACAACAAATTTTGCTAGAAATTTTGCGTCTTTGATGCAGGATGCGCAGCAAAATGAATCACTGCTATAAATGTAAGACTGAGTCTTCTATGAATTTGATTCAAACCCTTTCATTAGTTGCTGAAAAATCGAGCGGACAAGATTTTTCAGCAAATGGTAATAACTTTTTTTTTTTTTTTTTTTTTTTTTTTTATTTTATTCAACCAAGTTTACATTATCATATTATTTTAGATGTCTATATCTACATTTTATAATATGTCACTTGTTTTATTTGGTTTGTTTGAACCGCGATATTGTGACCTTTGGAAAAAAAATGGTCTTAAGTCCGAATCAGTAATATTCAAAGTAATATTTTTGTTTTTGTTTTTTATCTTAAATAGAAAAGTCCCCCAAAGTGATTGAAAGATGTTATTGTTTAGAATAACCGATATTTCGAAAGCGTTAATTTGGCGCGTTCTTTTAGAACGTCATAGTCCCAATTTGGTCATTTATTTTTATTTATTTATTTATTTTTTGTAAACAAGTGACATATTCTATTTGACGAATTATATATAAACATAATATCATATAGACAAATAGTTCATATTTGATAACCCATTTACATTTTTAAAAGTTGATTTAAAGATGAAAGAATACTCTAATTAAACGTTTTAGTAAAGAAGAAAAAGTCAATTTAAACGATTCTTTTTCGTATATTTATTTTCGATTATTCGGTGTATTAAACATAATGTCGATTCTAAACTAAAACTCTGCAACTACACCCTAAATCAAGCCATAGTTACAAGCTTCCGAACAAATACGACGATATGTTTATCTATTTCTTTTTATGTAGATTGATGACAGATATTTTTGCGTAAAATAAATATATGAATTGTAGAACTTATATTATTCATTATCCATTAATTGCTTTGTATATGAACTGTTAATTATCAACATTAATCTATACTGATGAACAAAAAGGTTTCAGTTTGTGTTTTCGGTAAAATGGCAATTGTAGATGGGTTATCAACTTTCAATGTGGAAGAATAAAATATATCATTTAAACATATTAACAACATAAACAGTATAAAATAACAAAAAAATGGTTTTAACGGTGTAAGTAGAAAGAAAAAAGGAAAGATATATGTGAAGATGTTACTACAGAAAGTAAGTACATCACTTCTTTTACATCATAAGGTGTTCTTGGTGTTTGTTACTAACATTATGTATTTAGCGTAGGTCAGTTTAGATATTTGAAGATTTCTTATTTTTTTTTCTTTGTCTTAATTACTGACTCGAGTGATGCTTTTGACAATTGCCCAATATTTTTCAAAGTTTTTGTTAGTTTTTGTTTGAATATTTATTTCGTATGACAGTTTTATATTTTTAGTAAATCCTCGTATGGATGGTTTTATTTGTTTCATTTTACACGTATAAATGTATCTCTTAAAGTACAGGCATATTAAGTCTATATCTAGTTTCGTATTTGTACCAAATAGAATATTAAAGCTATTTAAATCAAAATTTCCATAGATAGTTTGTATTTGTCGTTGAATGTATTCTATTAATGGTTTTACATTTTCACATCCGTAAAATAGGTGGATTAGTGTTTCATCGTCTTTATTACAAAAAGAGCATTGTTTACTTTCTGATATATTCATTTTATATAGGAGAGAATTAGTTGGCAAAATTCGATGTACGATCCTTGTTTGGAGCCATTGTAGATACGTATCCGGGGTAACTTTATATACAGAGGTGTACACTCGATTCCAGTTAAATTCAAAATTGTGAAACGATTCCATCCATTTTTGTTGACTTGTTGGAGTATAATCATTGTTGGAAAGTGTTGAATATATAAATTTGTTAGGTTGTTTTTTTGAAAGTATCGGAAAGAAATAGCAGTTAACACATGGATTGTGTACTTGCATTAACAAAGAATTATCTGTCTCAATATTCTGTTTATTTAGAAATGTTGAAACTGCATTGCGTAGACTATAATAGTTCAAAAAGTTAATGTTGACGTGACCAAATTGTTGTATTTCCTGTAAGTTTTTAAAAGTTCCATTATTATGTAATATATCTTTAACGTATCGTATTCCTCCATCAAACATTGCTTGATTTCTAACGCATTTTGATCCAATAATAATATTTTCATTGTAAAAGAGAGGAGCATGTAGTATTTGATTCCATTTTTCGAACTTGAACTTGGAAATATATTTTATGTAGGAATTGATAACATCTACCCAGAAGTCATTCTTTAGACTTTTCACAATTATTTCGCAATACTTTTTCCCATAATTTAATAGCTTGTCTATATCTAAAAAGTTATATACAAGTTTAGAAGTTGAGCTATATGGATTTGATACCAATTGCTTTAACCATTTAATTTTCATGCTGCTTGAAAAGTATTCGACATCTGGGATTTTTAGGCCTCCTTCTTGAATTGGTTTAATTCCTACCGAGGTTTTAATCTTTGGTCGACCGTCCCAAATAAAAGTTTGGAAGGTTTCATTAATCTTTTTCATTAAATCGTTTTTCGGTGAGGGCAAACTAATAAATAAGTGATTTAATATTGGCAATAAAAGTGTTTTAGTGACAACTATTCTACCAAGTGGCGTTAGTTTCCTCTTTTTCCAGAAGGAGATCGACTTGTCTATACTTTTAATTTTACTTTCAAAATTGAGACAATTCATTCTTTCTAGATTTACATCAAATAGTATTCCTAGGAGTTTAAATTGCGTTTCACCCCATGAAAGTTTCCATCGTGTTTTAATTGAACGTGTACTATACTTTAGTGAACCAATCCATACGAGTTTTGTCTTATCAAAATTAATCTTTAAACCTGACCATTCTGAAAACGTTTGCAAAGTATCTAAAACTGCGTTAAGAGACTGACTTGTTCCGTCCATTAAGAGAGTAGTGTCGTCTGCAAATTGTGAAATTATATATTCTTCTCCACCTATTTTGATTCCAGATATGTTTTTACATTTTTTTATTTTCATATTTAGTATCTGAGCGCAAAGAATAAAAATATAAGAAGAAATAGGATCACCCTGTCTGCAGCCTCTTTTTATTTTAAAATATTCTGACATGTAACCATTAAGTTGAACACAAACTTCGGTATCATATAGAAAGAGTTTAATCCATTTTTGAAGCATTTCCCCAAAATTAAAAAAAGTTAAAGTTTTTTCAATGAACTGAAAGGACAATGAGTCAAATGCTTTTTCAAAGTCGATGAGCATTAATAGACCTGGAATGTTATTTTCTTCACAATATTTCATTATGTCGTATACTAATCGTGTATTTTCTCCAATATACCTGCCTTTAATAAATCCTGTTTGGTCTGTTGATATCAACTTATCGAGAATATTTTTTAGTCTGTTGGCTATTGTTCCTGACGCTAATTTATACAAAACATTTAACAAGGTAATGGGTCTCCAATTTTTCAGAAATTGTTTGGGCTTATTTTCTTTTGGAATACATATTATTGTTCCAAGTTTTGTGTTTCTAGAAAGTGAACCATTTATGTATGAAAAGTTTAATGCTCTAACTACAAAATGTCCTATTTTTGTCCAAAACATTTTATAAAAGTTTGATGTGAATCCGTCTATTCCAGGACTTTTATCGTTTTTCATTTGCTTTAGTGTTTCAGTAACTTCTTTGTACGTTAAAAGACCTTCTAGACTGCCAGATTCTTCCGAGCTTAATTTATCATATTGAAATTTTGAAAACTCCTTTGCTAAATCAATATTCTTTTCAAAGTTATGGCGTTCATCGTATAATAATTCATAATATGTTTTCATTTCATTTAATATACCTTTTTGTGAGAATATTTGATTGCCATTTTCAGTCTCTAAAAATGGAATATTCTTATTTAAAGAATTTTGTTTTTCAAGATGACAAAAAAATTCAGTAGATTTTTCGCCTTCATCTATCCATTTTGCTTTTGATCTTATAAAAAAACCCTTTAATTTTGTTTCTCTTATTTCTTTTAGCTCTGTTTCAAGTTCAAAAAGTTGTTCTTTATTCTGGTCATTTATGTTATTTTGCAAATTATTTATTTCTGTGATTAGTGACTGTTCTCTTTTATTTCTTTGCTTTTGTTTAAAAGATGAATAAGAAATAGTTTTTCCTCGAATCTCCATCATTAGTGTTTCTAGGAAAAGTTGGTCATTTATAACGAATTGCAATTCGTCTTTTTCTAGATACAAAACATTATTTACATCGTAAACTGGAATGCAGTACTGGATAATTATTTCATCGATTTTTTTATTTATGCATTCAATATAATTTTTGTCGTTTAAAAGTGAATTGTTGAATTTCCAAAAACCTTTCCCATGTTGGCATATCGAGAATTTTAGATCTAAGACTACAATCGAATGATCTGACTTATAACTTAAATTGATATCACAGTTTTTAACAAATTCGTTAAGATTAGTTGTTATTAAAAAGAAATCTAATCTTCCTTGTTGAATAGGATTATTTCTTCTCCATGTGTACTTTCTTGTTTCACCATTAATGTTTCGAAAGGGATCTATTAATTGTCGATCAGATATGAAAGAAAGTAACACATTTCTGCTATTTAAATTGTGGTTATTCAATTTATAGTTTTAATAATCTAAAACTGGATCCAACACCAGATTGAAGTCACCACATACGATATATTTATCATTTATAGCCATTGAATCTATAGCTTCAAATATATTCATAAAGAAATTAGGAATGTCATTGTTGGGGGCATATATATTAACTAGAAGGAAGTCTGAGTCTTGAAACGAAAGTTCCAATATAAGAAATTGCCCGACGTCATCTGGTTTAATGCGATTGACCTTTATTCCCGACTCTTTGCGAATTAAAATGCCCACCCCTTTTGCATTGGATTTACCATGACTAAAGTAACAATCCCCATTCCAATCGGAATATACAGATTTTTCTAATTCAGCAGTGAAGTGGGTTTCTTGTAAACAAATTATATCGGCAGATTTTTCTTTAAAAAGGGAAAATAAGTCATGACGTTTTTTGGTATTGTTCAAGCCTCGGCAATTGTAAGAGAATATTTTTAAATTATCGACGATAATGTTTTAAATATTTTTTTATATCCTACGCTTTTATTATTCTTAAATAACAATATTTGCTGAGTGCAATTCATTTTCGAGTAAAATGTTCTTAAGGTTCTATTTTCTGAAGTGATGTACTGCTTTCTACACATCTTTCCTATAAAAGAATCAAGTAAGAATACCATTTTAATTGAGCTTAGAATACACGTCTATTTTTAGTGTAATAGTTGGGTATGAAATGTATTTCTAGACAAACTTTACGTGTATATACATACATATACATACACACTTATGCATACACATACAAGCATGCACATATACGCACATACACATGTATGAATTGTGGATTTTCCTTAAATATTTGAAAAGGAATGAAGTTATTCACTGGTTAAATGTAGCAAGTATTTCATGATATTTGTTGTTAATATTTGGTCCTGTATAACATTAGCCTTTAGACTATAAAAGGCACCGTAGCCACGCCTCAACAGAGCTGTGGTTACTGTGATTTTGGCGATCAATCCGAGATTTTTCGTCATCTTCAACAACATAACACTCATCGTGAGAAATATAACGAATGCTCAATAAAAAAACAGTTATTTCGAACTAATTTGCCACTAAAAGCTTGACCTTTATTTTGGTATGAGTGATAGTTTGATACTACAAATTATGAATTGTACACTGTCATTGAGCCTCCGCCATTATAAATGGTTTGACTTTCAATGAGTAGTCTTACTTGCGCATTTTGGCCTTACAATTAATAATGTAAAGATAGATAACAGAAGAACCATTTTGAAGGGAACAAGAAGGACTTAAGGTTGTTTATCTTCTATACTTAACTAAAAATAATGTTTTTAGATTATTCTAAATCTGAAAAGTTTCCTTTTTCAAATTTAAAACGCCGGTTAAAATAGCATTTGAAATACATACAATTTTTCATGTGTCCCATTTCGATTTAAAACTAAATGTACTTTAAACACGAAAAGAGTGAAAAGTTTCTGTTGGCATCACGCAGATCGTGTAGACAAAGATCGGACAGCACATGTTATGCTGGTCAATCCTTGTCTACACTCTCCGCCAAAACCAGAATCAATTGTGTTCCATTGTTTTGTTTAAATGGGTTTTACGTCGCTTTCAACAATCTTTCAGTTGTATCGCGGCGGCTAGAGCATATTGTGTTTCGTAGCGTATGCTCTATACGTAGGTTTTTAGCCGCTTTAAATAATGCGCCGGCCTTGAAATCAGACTACCAAAGGCTAAGATGCGTACTTTAGCATTTGAATTTGTTACTTTGAAAATCTAATTAAAATGTTTTAACCCTTCTCATGCTAATCACGCCATATTCCGGCTGTTCACTAAGTCATTTGCCGACAGTGAAGTTTAAGATCAGTCAGCTTTTCCATGAAGTCTAATGTTAGCAGACTATATTATTGTAGGAAAATTGGTTGTAATCTTCCCAAATTATAAATCCAACATTTAGTATGAT
The DNA here is from genome assembly GCA_948146395.1 of Fragum whitleyi. Classification (NCBI taxonomy): domain Eukaryota; kingdom Metazoa; phylum Mollusca; class Bivalvia; order Cardiida; family Cardiidae; genus Fragum; species Fragum whitleyi. The sequence continues at coordinate 37,005,788 of OX411545.1, forward strand.
AAAGGTTAATACACACTATATGTAAGTTTCGTGAGATGATCAGACTACTATCAATCTCGAGTTATCTTAAAAACCAAATATTCATCAATGTTAGGCGAGCATAATCTAATAGAGTTTTCATCCCTCTATTTCATTTGTGTTTAGTCTAAACATTGTAATCTAAGTCCTCGGGCCGCATAACTTCCTCTCAATGTAATGCTATGCTTTACTGGATGAACAGACCGTCTTAAGTTTTGTTATGCTGTGCCATCCCTGCCCCTTGGACGACAAGAACGAAGCAAACTGTTTACAAACAAGCTCCCGCTCTGTACGAAGATGCAAAAAGCAAACAGTCCGCGCCGCTTCGCCATCCCGAACTCAGGGTACTATACTACAACTTTATCAGGAGTTATTGACTAAGATCAGTATATACAAATGTACAGACCGGTCTCTGACTCTAATACCCGATGCCCTTTATAACTTGAGAAGTTCATCTCGACCATTCATATTAATTTCTTCTTTAAACGAATGCGTTCATCACTGTCTTTAAATTTGAAACTAAATATTGAAATTTGAAACTAACCACATGTATATTTTCAAAATGACCGCGTTTTGTCTCGATATTGTTCATAGACTTATGAGCAATTGTTCAGACAAATAATTTATTCCATTTTTTATAAATATTGTGGAAATCTAAAATTGTCGTGCGCGTTTATTATATCATATTTTTGTCTTCAAAATGATAAAAAAAACTTCACAACCCTTGTTTTTTCCAAAAAGAGGTTACAACGTTTTTGTCACCCACACGAATATTATTATGCTTTTTTTTTCTTATTTATCTAATTAACAACATTATGTGATCAGTGATAGACAATTCAATTATTACACTTGTGGCAAGAAAAAACATATATAATCACAGCTATTCTTGGAAAAAGAGAGATATAAAAAACTCCCCGTACATGGTATACATACAATTCTATATTCTTTTTCTACAATATTCAAAAACTAATTGGTATTCTCTTTTAACAAGATTTCTTGCATTTCAATAGATTGACTTTAATCCTAAAATACAAGATCATAAATAAGATTGTATATGGACTCACCGCTTAAAAGCTAAATCACAGCAATATAAGAACATGTTTCTATATTTGCTGTGGAAACTCATTTACAGACAGACAGACATTTTGACAGGCGCTCGTTTGACAATTTTTTCTTTGAAAAAAAAACAAAAACAAAAAGTGTTACTATGACAAAAGATGAGACGACTTATCAACTATGTACATCTATCTTTATCACTATGACAAACGACGTGACAAATTCAACTGCGACAATAATAATTAGTGATTTCTGCAATATTCTTTCTTTTATACTTTGACATATGTCGTGACAAGATATAAAACAACTATAAAACGTCATTTTTTACCCAGCCTATTTCTATAAGCTACGTGAAACTAACTAGCAACATCGTAGAATCGACACCCTTTCCGGTGATCTAAGCCATTCTAAATCATTCACTAAACGCTCTATTATTTCATTTCGAGCGCTCACTTAAACAATTCATAAATTATTTTTTAAAAAAGAACAACCTTTCATTCAAATCGGCTAAAATCAGTCAAACAATTTTATTGGCATGTTTGAAATTAAAAAAAAAAACAAAAACAAAAAAAAACACAAGAACAAAACCTGAGATAGGGTAACGGATTAAGTACGTAGATCTTAACAAAAAGTGGGGTAATATATTATCGGCAGTTTCGTCGATTATAGACGTCAATTGTGATGATGTTCTAACCTCCTTCAATTTCATTCAAAAATCCGCTCTCGCACTCTTTCGAAGAGTTTCATTCCGAATCTTTCCAAAGTCGTTCGCCTTGTCAATTTAACGATGCTGCTAACTATACACGAGTATTCATTTCTATGATATAATGTAGCTACTTAAAAGGCGCACTTGTCTATTGACACGTATAAATCACGTGCATTTAGGAGATCGTTGATCACATACTTTGATCTCCGATATCAAAATATCATTGGTTTGCAAAATATAGGTTTATAAACAAAAATCAAGTAGTAGATCGCTGTGTGCGACCTAAAGCGTCGAAACTACAGTCTCAACAAGTAGTAGTTACTACGCTCTAGATAGCCGCTCACCTTTAGTTTCTTACACATGACCAAATAAGACTGTTTTTATTCTATTACACTTGACAAAGTAAGACTTTAATCTGTTTTATACTTCCATAAGATTAATCATCAAACTAGTAGTCAACTTCGCTTTAAAAAAGCGGTTTCATTTTGTATGGGATAGATTATAGATATAAAAAATATTTTGAACGTATTTAGCTTCTATTCTAAAAACATCGAAACTGCATATCGTCGGTGTTCCGCTAAAATTTCGAAACTGCAGCTTGTTTAAAACCGCAGCTACGAGGCTTCAGCAGAAAATCGACGATACTCAACCAATAGTCACGAGGTCTCAAATCAGAAGTGATGCTAAATCCTCTAGAATACTAGGGGAGAAGTTATTGGAATAATTCTTTAATTTATTCAGATTGTAATTTATAACTTTTAATTCACCTAATAGGACATACATGTATGAAATTCAAACTTTGATTATTAGAAGCTTTTATCTTCTTTCAGAACATCGTAGTTACAGATTGATCAAATTCGCAATCACGATGTAGCAGAAAAGAGATACCAGGCCTGCGTTCAGGCAAAAAGCTTCCGAAAATGATACCCCGCTTTACACGTATATTCACGTACAAAGGGAGACATCATCCCAAAATTACGCTCGCAAAAAGCTTCTACATCCCGAACGCAGGGAAGGTTTTATTCGATCTGCTTTTACGATACTGTAACCTAAAAGGCGAAAATATAGTAAATTTTCTTGTATGATCACAACATCTTAGGAAAAGAATGAAGGAAACATTGTTAAACGACACTTGTGTAAATTACACGCAACTATTATCCCTGTATAACTGAAGTGAATATGGCAGTGAAAATCTGTCTATTTGGAAGCATTTATAACATTAGAAATGTTATCAAATATATCGAACTTAAGTCTTTTATTATCCTTGGTAAGCCCAAACACGTTACCATTGAAGAACCAGGCGCTCTGTATACTTTTGTGTAGACTTAATCGATTGATTAGCCCTGAATTCAACCTCGTCACGTCATCTGCAACCCTATGTCCCGCAAGTTTGAGTTCTTTTCTTTTTCTCATGATATTTGTTTTTACGGAGTTATTTACAGTTTTAATTATAATTGGTCTGGGGCCACTTTTTTTGGATGGAAGCCTGTGGATCGCGATAATTTGTTCAGTTTTCAAATCAACATCTTGATTGTCGAGGATTGCGCATACTTTGTTGGTCAGGTCATTTTCGTTTTCGGACTCCTGTTCTGGCACATCCATTATTTTCACATTGTTTTTTCTGGAATACTGTTCATTCCTGTTGCCTATCTTTATTGCCTCGGTCACTTTTTTGTCGTTTTCTGTCGTCTGCTTTTGTGTCTCTTCCGTTGCTTTTTCTATGTTTTCGAGCTTTTTTTTAAGGTTCCCATTCTCAATTTCTATTGATTTAATGTGATTATGTATTTCATCATACTTTTCATTAATTTTTTTCGACACTTTGTCCATGATTCTTGCCTCGATTTTCTTGGTAATATCATCGACTGTTTTTGTTATCATCTCTTGAAGATCTTCTTTTTTCACAATATTTTTAACATCGAGTATTATTTTCTTTACGTCGGAGGATAGAGATTCTAACTTGGAGTAAAGTGTCTCGGAATCGTCTGGCTCAGTACTGGATTCCATCGCGGACATATTTTGACTTTCGTTGACATCCGAGGGCGTTTTTTTAGATGTTTTAGTTCTAGAACTTTGATTCTTGCTTTGACCTTTTCCCGTCATAATAATGTATAAATCTCACTCTCTGATTTTCGTATGGACAATGTTTTCACGGGCTTAACGGTACACTCCGATGTATGTGTATCAATATATCGACAACAGTTCAGTTTATAATCGTACAATATAGATCTATTTTTAGAAATTTCTCGATTTAACAAAGAGAAATAGAAAAAATGCTTACAAGTTCAAATTGGTGAATTTCATAAGTCCATTTTTACACCAATAGATAATCCTTCTAATTCACTGTAATATTCACTACTTTATACCCATATTAATCACTTTTGGACGCGAATTTTTGGAAAATTTGCTAGAGCAAATGGTAATAACTTTGTCAAAAGTCAGTGGACCGTAACCCAAATAGGACATGCGCACTTTTATTCACATATTTAGAAATAATGTTACTTGTAATTTGACCAGAAACTTTATGTTAATTTGTGTCAATAAAGAATATGTCTATGGCTGTGTCTTTATTTTGATCTGATAAGATTTGTCAAGGTTTAGTAACAAAAAACTACAGACAGAAAAGGTCAGTTGCTCTGTCTGTATATCACGGGGACCTTAGTTCTGTCAAAAGTCATTGAATTGTAACCCAAATAGGATGCCACTATCTGCTTGATACTGAACATGTTATGTAATGTTTGAATGAAATCCGTACATTAGAAAATTAGTTGACACAATTTAGCTACGGACGAAAAAATGGCATTTTCATAAAAAAGTCATAATTTTGTGAAAAGTCTTTGATTTATGGTGAGTCTCACTATGAAGTTTGATTCAATTACCTCTGTTTCTTGCTGAGAAATTGAGCAGATAACATTTTTTTATCAAAGGGTAAAAACTCTGTCAAAAGTCGACGGACCGTAACCAAAATAGAACATGCAGATCGTATCTGTCAAGTTTGAATGAAATCTGTCCATCAGTTGCTTGGAAATTGAGCGGACACGATAAAGCTAAAGACGGGCGGACAGAAGAGGGATGGACCGAAGAACCGACCAACATGTTAACTCCTGTATCGAGGATTTAGCGCAAGAGTGTACTAAGTGTATAAACATTGTATATACACTTAGTACACTATTGCACTGAACCCACGATATACCCCCTAAACATAGTACAGTCTCCCTTTGAAATGAAGCAAAGGATTGATGGAAATTAAACACATATCATGAAGGATACATTGATTTCACATTATGCAATGGTTGTAACAGGAAGGACGAATGTTATTACGCCTAAACAGCTGTTGATACTGCAGATTCACTTCCGTCATACTATTCAATAGACGCATTGATTTCTGTGACTTTTTAATATAATAAAAGTGAAATACGATACATATTTTCGTGTAGATTTAAGTAATGGTTACAACTCGGATACTTTAAGCAACTGCAGGAGTCATTTTCACTTATTAGTTCTTGTCAATATATTTTTTAAACTATTGAAAAGGAATTGCCTTTCAATCGCAGCCCTTCTTGAACACTCGATATGGATTACAATGGGTTATTTTATTATATTTTAGCTTTTCCAAATATTTAAATCAAAATTGAATTCTAAGTTTTGGTGTTGTTGCTTAAATTTTGTAAACTCTGCTCGGTGCGTTAATTTTCCAAGATAAGTATCTAATGGAGTCACAGAGTGCCCGTTTGTGTATATATCGATGTTAGCAGAAGATGAACTGAAGAATTTCCCTGCATCAAGAGTTAGTTTGTAGTATTGGATTGGAGGAAAACATTTTTTCTCGCCATTGTAGTGTTCTTTTTTCGTCTTTTTGAAGATGAGGGATTTAAATCCAAAATAACATTATTTTGCCAAAGCAAACCGCAACGATATGATATATAAATTCAATAAAGTTATCTTACGTCGAAATGAAATCACTCTAACTTAAAGTATATTTTGTACGAGACGAATTGACCTTCATTATAGGAAGCGAAAACGGTCATTTCGCATTTTAGATAAGGATACATAATTTATTTAAAAAATTTTAGTTCTGCAAGCAAGAGTGGGGTTCGAAAAGCCGTTATCTCCTATCATTTTTAATGTAAAATTGATCTTTGATCACTCACTTGAAATTGCTGGTCTATACATGTTTGTAAAGTTTACATTGTTTTCGCATTATATAATCATTTTATCAGGAAGGAAAATTATTACGACGTCAAGGCTGACACAGGAAATCCTCTTTTAGCGGTCAAACTGTCGTTATTACAGCTTGAATAAAGCTACATTAACGACAAATCCTTGCCATTCATCGCACGAATCAGAAAAATTGGATAGTAGAAGTAATTACCATTACGTCTTAATTAACTATTTGTCTTTAAATTGAATGCTTATATTTTTTTTAAAATGCTGTTTCGTTGTTGGTGTGACATAGTTTTAGGTTTCCTACCAACATTGGAAAAAGAAACTATTTTTTTAAATAAAAGTGTGGTTCTCAGATCTAGTGATATGTCCACGAGCGATTGCTTTATAATATGATTTTGTCATTTTTGGGGTTATAAAAGTGTAACGTATTAACCTTTATGGCAAAATCTCATTATAAAACAATTGCCAGTGATAAGCCCGTCGGCTTCGATTGAGCTATATCGATCCCAGTTGTTTTACAGGCCCACACTTTCGGCGCGAGTACTCCAGGTTCAAAATCGAGAGGGATTTATTCAAATCAAAGGATTGTTCCCCCAATCGATTTAAAATGTTAAGGTTGAAACCAGTTTTTAGATGGTCTGAGGGATAATTTTCCTGCTTCTGTTTGAAAATTTTACAATTTTGCATCATCTCAATTTGAAAACCTGTTAGTTTGTCATTAAACGCTAATTTGTCACCCAGATTTTGCTTTAACTAAATTTGCTTTTGACAGACTGAACTTTTTCAAGACATTTTTCTTGATTCAGTAACCAAATTTCACAGAACTATTTATATGTGACCCGTCACGCGATAAGAGGTCATCTGGAAACTCCGTAAAATGAATACCGTATTTCCACTAATAATAGGGCCCACCCTAATAGTAGCACCCCTACATTTTTTACTTGGAAAACAAACTTCCTAGATTTTAGAAACTTTTTGCGCCTTTTTTCTCTAATTTGAGATTAATATCCTCTATACAATCATTTATATGATTGTTCGGAGGTAATTCGTCTTAGATTAAGGGAAAGGGGCCTGAAAGACATAGAATGTTTGTAACCCGTCACGCGAAAAGGGACCGCCTCGGAACTAAATAAAATGAATATTTCAAAAAGAGATTGGATCCAGCATTTGTCAACCAGATGTCGTCGCATTTCAAAAATTCTATCACCTGAAGGTGAATTGATTATTCTAGAGCACATCGCGAAAAGTTTCGATCCTAGTCAGTCTACGCAGTTTGCGCAGTCTGACTGGGGTCGACACTTTACGCGCTACTTAGATGGTCCCTTTTCGCGTGACGGGTCACATTTGTAAATCATCACGTCTATCTTAAGAATTATTGTGTTAGTTGTATTTTCATTTTTCATATCCGAATAAATCTCCTTTTTTTTGGATAACACTAAAACTCTGAGCCAAAATGCAGACTTTCTCTACTGTCAACGAGTTTTCTGAATTTTCCTTTACAATTTTAGACTGGCTCAAATTTAAAGACAACAATAAGGCGGGGCAATTGGTACGGGATGCATTCAATGTGCTAGGAAATATTGTGTTAAAAGAAAAATAATGCTTGTTACAAGCAATTTCTCCTTTTTTCTCAATATTTTCTCCAGCGCAAAATCAGAAATACATACAAAAGGTGGGACACTTTTGCGTCGGACAGGCAGATCAAACGATTGTTAGAAAATATATCACACACGAAATTCTTTCCACTAACCGAATTCAACAAAACAAATAGCCATCTGCAAAATTATGTTTAGAAATTGCCTAATATCTGATATAATACTTTATGAATATTTTAGAGGAATAGACAGGAATGAAGACTAAACTATAAACAAATGACTCCCTTGAGTTTCAGCATTCGTGATTCCAACTCTTCTTGTTAAATGTTTTGGTCATTAGGCTACAGTTAACATCATTGTGAAATTGACAAGGTGAATGGTTTTGGAATGATTTAGGAATGAAATTGAATGAATGTGTGGAGCGACATTTGAGTGAATTTAATGGGAGGCAATCCAGTATTGCAAATTTTGTTCAGGATGAACAAAATTAGCAATATTGATTACCTCCCTTTTAATAAAATATGCATACAAGTTCTATAGATAGTTCCTTATTTCTTCAAGAACCTATCAGACGCTTATAATTTCAATAATTAAGTGAAATATAGATTTTTTTTCCAGCAATTTTTATTTTGAACGAAGTTGTTGTTATATGTTTTTCAGTGAGTTTGGAGCGTTTTTGAATGGTTTGAGTGAGTGTCTGGAATGAATGAATGGAGCGCTGAGTGAGCGATTTAGAATGGCTTTGATTGAGTTGAATATCAATTTCACGATGTAATTAACTGTAGCTGTACACTTCTGCAATGTCTCCGGAACTTGGTACATGTGCCACCTCAGATAATACAATCGGTTTTCATGTCTAGTAGCGGTGTTAGTAAGTGTTTTATATTTATCTTGATTTCTAAGGATGTATGAATACTAAATGAGCCTGTGTGTAAGATTTCCAACTATGTCAAATGTGCACAAATCAAGGACTCTGGCCAGCCCGTGTATCTGCACGGTCTAACCAGAGTCTTATCTTTGCGCTGTGTATATAGATAACGTCTCAAAGTATCTGTAGACCATCCGGTAACATTATATTTACAGATTATGGCTGTCTACACTTCTCAGTGTTTGTACCTCAGGAACATTTCAAATTGTTTGAAATGTAACACATATGCTCAAATATCTTTTAAAATGTGAGATAAATTGTATTCAAACGGTGTAAAATATCTGGATTGTCGTAGTATAACCCCAGCGCTTTCGAAACACAATGTTTCTTCTTCAGGGCTTCTATACAAACTGAATGGTAGAATGGAAAAGTTACGCAGTTTAAAAAACGGACGGTATTTAGGGTATCTCGGCGCAATGATAAAAAAGTTGGTTAGAGTATGGGATAATTCTGATGGCTCTACAGCACCATCATTACGCCCTACCCACCAAAATGCAGCTAGTGTTTAATGAGTGACAATTTTGTGAAATATTGTCTATCAGTAAAGAAAACAGTAGTCCCTGCTTCTTCTTATCCCAAGAAATGGAATAAACGCTCATTTCCGGTTCAGCGATCACTCACGTTCTGTTGACGGCCACGGGGACGTTGATTTAACATGTTCACTGGTGGTTTCTTTTCAGTTGGTTTCCATTAATAAAATGCAAGACATGAATGGTGCACAGAGTTGTTTTACCGATTGCAATGAATATGGATAACAAAAATATTCCATTGCGTAGCGTAACGTCATGACGTTCGTGTGCATTTGTATTGTCGTTAAACGAGATTTGTTAAAGGAAAGTGGTCACTGTCATGTCAATGTTTATTTTCAACAAATCTCAAGTCAATAAAAACACTTGTGACTAAAACTTAAGTCAATTTCAGATATGTACACCGTATGAGATATGTCAATGCACCGTCCGACTTTTTTAACGTCGTCCCAAAAGTTTGCTCTTCTGCGAGGGATTTGTAACATTTAAATGTTTAATGTTAATTGGGAATTAGAGGAATCAAATGAGACAAAAAAGAAAATTAAGACATTTGGCTTCACCAATACATCGACAAAGTACGTTAAATTCACGTAAACGTCACTACAGACGTATGTATGCAAGGAAAAATAAAAACCTACTATCAAAGGAAATCAAGTTGGAGGACATGTATATTTCATGTTGAAACTTTCGTTCAGCTAAATTGTTGACTTCTTTGCGACGGTACAAAAAGTAAGACTAAACTTTTTGCGTTCAGCGCCCGTATAAGGCCCGATACCGCTTTGCAGACAGGCGCAACTCGCGTTTTTTAATTTAGGTTTAGTTGATTGGTTTGATTGCTAGTCAGTTAATTCATCCATTCGATCATTCCGTCTAACAATCGTAGTAATGCTAATTTTCTAGGGGCTTTTAATTTTTTTTCTAATTTAGATTAATCCTTTTCAAGTCAACAGATATTTAGACAGCTCCAAATTGTAAAGGGTTGCAGATTAAATACAATATATGGGCAAATTAGTAAAATTTGTAGCAGAAAGGGTAGACAATATTAGGGAGAAAGGAGAAAGTGTTAGTTAGCAGCATTTTCTTCTTTTCCCTATTAGCAAGGTCCTACGTCAATATCAAATATAAAAGCTATGTATTTTTAACACAGCAGTTATTTGGGCAGCGATAAGTAAGAAAATGCCTGGTATACATGATAAGGATAAGGCGAATTATCAAGGTTATATTCCAGAAAAATCGTGTGTTGTTTCGTCTACTCAGTTCCCTCGCCTTCAGCACTATCAGTACTTTGATTTTAGAACAGCGTATTGATATGCAAGCACTGCGTTGAACACACAAAGCACTTCGTGTCGCATAAAAGTTGATTACGTATACTAGACCTATTTTTTGAGCGCGCATGAGCTTTGTCATTTTTCTTTTTTTTTTTTTTTTTTTTTTTTTTTTGCATAATACCAGTAAAATTACGCCATACTTTGAACTGGCCTCATTAAAAGCTAAAATTATTGGCAATGTTGTTTCAATGAATACTTTTTAGTGCTCAAGGTGAGCTATTGTGATCGGGTACTGGTCGGCGTCCATCGTCCGTCGTCCATCGTCCGTCGTCAACTTTTACCTTGTGTACACTCTAGAGGCCACATTTTAGGCCCAAATGCTTTGAAACTTTGTAAGAATATTTGTCTCTATCAAATCTTGGTCAAGTTTGAAATTGGGTCTAGTGGGGTCAAAAATAAGGTCAAAGGGTCAAATTTTAGAAAATACTTCTGGCACTCTAGGGGCCACATTCTTGGGGAAAATGTCTTGAAACTTGGGCAGAATTGTTTGTTTTCATCAAATCTTGGTCAAGTTCGAAATTGGGTCAAGTGGGATCAAAAATAGGCTCAAGGGGTCAATTTTTACAAAAACCTTGGTTGCACTCCAAGGGCCACATTTTGGCTCAAATAATTTGAAACCTGGCAAGAATGTTTGTCTGATGCGGAGTTATGGTTCCACTTCCTGAAAACAAACAAAAATGCGCGTGAAAAAATCCAATACTAAAGGAACCTTGAGGAGACCAATTCTTTTGTTTCGGTTGGGGTATCTTAAACCTCATGCAGAGTAATTGAATAAAAGAAGTAGCGCCCACCGGGGGACTCGAACCCACGACCCTCAGATTAAAAGTCTGATGCTCTACCGACTGAGCTAGGCGGGCTGCTCAAACATCCAATAAAATATAGAAATTTATCCCCAAAATCGTATCAATAATTATTACCATTTTTATCGAATATTTAGATTTGTGGCCCGTTTCGCGAAAAGGCAGCTTCTGTGTGTACTGCGTAAAGTGTCGTCAAGGGCGTAACTATCATTACGCAAGTGAGTATAAGAAATAAACACTCTTATTCAAGCTGTAGTAACGATGGTCTGGTTATTCACCACCGCTCAAATCATAAAAAGGGAGCGGACAGAGGACAGAGGACATTCATCTTTTGTCACAGTCCACATATTGTTTTAATCCTATTTATCCTATAACCTCTTGATTAGCAAGCGACCGCGAACTCGGGTAAGAACATCAGTACTAGAGAAAAGAGGCAAAATTTAATAGGACAAAAAGGTCCGGACCGGGAGGTTATTTCGAGCAGTAGAGAAAATCTGAGTAAACGCAAACTAGAGGGAACGCGACCACTGTGTTTGCGTGAAAAAAAAGTCTGGAGAGAGAAGGAATTGTTCGTCACAAACATTAGCCGCGGTATAGACGTTTTTCTTCTCGCCACTTATTTTGCTTGCAATATATCGTAAATGCAGCAATGTTGCTAATTTAATACGGATTCCCAGGCCAACATTTTTGTTTAAATGCCTTAAAGTCGAAAAAGAACAAATCAAACCATTGAGGTAAATCTACTGGCCTAAAATTAAATATGAGTACCTTAATTAAAATGGAAATCCTTGAGGAAAAAAGTAGCGGAAAGAGATTTCGATCCCCAGACCTCTGGGTTTGGGCCCAGCACGCATCAATCGCGCCATTCTGTTGTTTGAATATACAAATATCATCCTTTAGAATCGTACTTTTTTTGACGGATTTAAGACTTGAAATCAGACGCAAGACTTAAACAAATTTTTGAAACAGCCATTGATTTTCTTAATCACGGCAAAAAAAACATGCATTCATTACAAAATACTATGAACGAAAATTCAGAAGATGGACTTCTCCTAGAGGAACTATTTTTGTGTAAAAATATATATACTGTTGTTGTTTTTCTGACTAAAATATGGGTGCTTTAAATGTTTTTTTTAAAAATTGGAGAATCCTATTAGATAGGGGATTTATCAATTTTATAATCTCCTGAACGTGTTTTGTTCAGATGTATCTATGTAAAAAAATGTGAATAATTTCCCACTATTTATTTTTAAAATTTCAATAATCAACGAAGAAGAGGACCCACAATGAAGAAGTAGGATAGGTAATGACTTAAGGGAATCATATTTCAATAAGTTTCTAGTGTGGTCTTAAATAGTAAGTTATAGACATATAGGTGCTGCGGGTAGGGGGAGTCCATCTTCTGAATGTTCGTGCATTGCATTTTGGAATGCATGAGAGGGATCGGTGGTCGTACTATTCCCACATTGACAATTAGAATCTAGTAGAATATCGTCGACGGGCGACCGAAATGTTGAATCTAGAATATACAGCTTAACCCTTTACTGTTTAATCCCTGCTTTTTACGTACCTGTGATTTTATGATTGGGAAAACATTGTGAAAAAGGAAGAAATTGCTTCTGACAAGCAATTTCTTCTTTTTCCACACTATTTTCTACCCTACTGAATGGTTATTTTTCAAATTAAATGCACTTTAAATTCTCGTCTGCAAAACCTTTGAATTTGGACAGGTCTAAAATTTTGTAAAACAGGAAAGGGTTAAATAGAGCTAATGATACGACATTATGGTGGCCCTCTTAAGTCATGTAGATACTTTCCTTGATTAGTTCATTTACATAAGTTCATCGATATGGTTGATTAAAAACAATATGCTTAGTTATTTATTTATGTATTGAATAGATATATTTTTTATGAGCTGCCCGCCTAGCTCAGTCGGTAGATTATCAGACTTTTGATCTGAGGGTCGTGGGTTCGAGTCCCTCGGTGGGCGTTACTGTTTTATCAGTACATTATTAAATTATACTGAATAAAGATGAAATCTTAATACTTCTGAATTTCCTATTTTTCTTTTTATGTCGAACAAATATGTATTGAAAGTGTATAATTTCAAAAAGAATCGATGCGACTTAATGAATTTTGATAAAATGGAAGACCATGTGCTTTAAGTCATATGTCTGTAAATGGTATTTCGAAGACGTTTAATTTGCAAGACAATCAATTTCAGAGGCAGCCTCGATTCCTAGCAAAATCGGAGAGATCAGACAAAAATGATTTTGGTGCGACACCAGTTACGTCACGTTGAAACGGCAGTGTAATAAGATTATATTTGTAACCCGTCGCTCGTAAAGGGACCATCTAATAAAATAAATAATTGAAAAAGAGATTGGGTCCAGTATGGGTCAACCAGAGGTCGCATTTCAAAAATTCTTTTACCGGAAGGTAGATTGGCCATTCTAGATTTAAAAAATAAGTAAAGTGCTATAGTTTCGGCCCTAGTCAGACTGCGCAGTCTGACCAGTGTCGACACTTCACGGGCTTCCCAAGCGGACCCTTTCGTCCCACGGGTCATTTTTTTAGAAAGACTTCAACCTCAACATTCAAAAATAGAGAGATGTCGTGCTAGAATGATGCCATTTCAATTTGAGAAAATCCAAAGGGACAATTTCGGCGTCATATGATATACAGGTGTAAGTAGGTTTTTACATTTCCAATAATGTTTCTGCACTATGGTTCTTTAGATAATTGAAGACTTGGTGTGTTATCTCCCTTGTTTGCTCTGTTGATTAAATCAGAGATGTTCCAAAATCGTTAGCGGTTCTTTTAGAAATTTTCCTTGGATGTAATCCAAATTTCCTTTGGGGAAGTTGCGAATTTTATTTTTGTAAATACAAAATACTTATTTATGCAATTCGTATTTATGATACAGTTTTCAATAGCAAAGAAGAAAATACATTTTTATTATACGTCAAATGTATCTTATAAATTACGCAATATTTGATTTAGAGCTTATCTTTCAATCTTACAATGCAAAGAAAATAAGGATACATCCCAAGGTAACATCTGATTTGGGCCCTTCCTCCTTTGGGAGTATTTCAAGGGAGATAACCAACCGATATCCCTCATTGACATACAAATATAATCTGTTGTTTATTATTTTTCTTTATTTAGTACAGTTGATGTTGCTCGGTGGACCAAATTTACAAAGGAACTACTTTACTAAGCGACCACTTTTAATAGTCCCTTCACTTTAAACAAAACCTTGGAAAAAGTTGCAAACGAAACATAAAGTTTATTATTCATATGTTGTACGAATCGATTTTAAGAATAATTTCATTGAGATGTCACAAACAGAAACTTCGTCTAATATGTCCGTCCTCTCTCATCTTTTAATCGTTTTCTTCCGATTGTCTACATATACTCCTACACACACTAGCTGAATGTTCTATATACTCTCTTTACTCGCTCCCTCTTTCCCTATTTCCCCCCCTCACACTCCATCGTTCTCTTCTTTCCTCTCTCAAACTCCTTTTCCCCCTCTCTATTGTCACCCTGCCCTCCCTCCTCTCTCACAACCCATTCTTTAACACGCCACTCTCTCTCCTTCCCTCTCTAATACCACTATCCCTCCCCTCTCACACTACATGTTTTCTCCCCTCTCAAACTCTACTCTTCCTCCTCTCTCACACTTCACTATCCATCCCTCTCACACTCGACTCTTTCTCTTCTCTCAAACTTCACTATCCCACCACTCTCAAACTCAACTCTTTCTCCTCTCTGACTTTCCACTCTTTCTCCCCTCTCACACTCCACTCTGTCTCCCCTCTCTCACTCCACTATCCCTCCTCTCTCACACTCAAGTCTTTTTCCCTCTCACACTCTCTCTCCAATCGACACGCTCTCCCCTCTCACACTCCAATTTTCCTCCCCTCTTAAATTTCACTCTCTCTCTTCCCTTCTCTCCATCCCTCTCACACACCCTCTCTCCCGTTTCACACCCCACTCTCCCTTTCAACACTCCATTTTCTCCTCCTCTCTCCCATTGCCTCCTCACCAATCACACGTTTCCTTTCCTTTTCACTCACGCTACATTCTGTCCTTCTCCCTCACAATCTCTCTCTCTCTCTAATCTTACACATTTTATCCCTCTTTCCTCGTCCTGTCACTCTAAAGGGGAATAATTACAATTCATTAGAATTTATATGCATTTTATATCCACTTTTGATGCAGGCCAGTCAAAAGGTCGAATAAACGATTTAATGCTAAAAAAGTTCTACAAATTTAGAAAAAGAGTATTTTGATACTATGAAAAACTGCACAGTTCGTGAAATGTTCAACGCTTAAATTCTTATATTGTTCCCTTCTAGTGTGACAGGAATTCCATATGATATTGTAGAGGGATAGAGAGAGAGAGAAAGATAGAGGAATGCCCACAGGGTACTCACTCGAAAAGTAGTACATTCAAGTATCTATGAACGTACTTGAAGTGGCTAATCAGCACTGACTCTTTGATAAAGATAATTTTTATCTAAAATTTATAGGACTTTTTACTGACATCTGGTGATGAATATTTAACAATTTTGATTATGATAGAAGAAAAAAATCCACTTTAGCTTACTCAATAAGTGTTTATCTGCTATTAATTAGACGTGAATGAAAAATAAGATTTAATTAATAATGCTTATTTCTTATTATCATACAGAAGATAAGAATACAGAACATTGATATTGTTATTTTCGAAAAATATTTGTTTCGATATACAAAGAAGAAAATATACATAGCCTTCGGTTAAAAATTGTTCATATTAAAAATACAATTTTATCAACTCTTGTATCAATCAGCGGAATAGTTGTGAGGGCTAAACAGAAGGGTCGTTCACCAATCAACAATCTAAGTTTTTGCTATTAGTAGGGAGTTCGACCCCGGAAAAAGCTAGATCATAGTCAGTTTTTTATTAATTCTTTTTCTAAGTTAGATTTTAATTCATCCCCAATTTGAATTTACCGGTGTATAAATCAGTACTTTGATTTTGGAGTGACCCCACCGGACTTTGGGCCTTCTTTGTTCTATATAAAATTGCACTCTTTTCAGGTGCTGTGGTCGGTTCCACAGAAAGGGTTGACCTTTGACCTCTTTAGCCCTTCATCTTCGTTCAATGTCCTACCTTAAAGTAAGAAAAAACCTCGGGAAACTCCCTTCAACTTTTGCGGTACCCAAGCTTAATTAGAGGTACCGTCTTTTTTCCACCCATGAAGAGGACAGCTACTTTGGGTACGACCCCCACCCGTTATCCGTCCTTTCGCAAAGGAAATCGTACACAGAGAAGGTCAAATCAAGCGTTTGATCAAAGAAGAGATGCAAAACTAGGTGAAAAGAACAAAAATGAGCACATGGGTTACTTTTTTACCCTCAAAAATAACGTTTCAATGTCGCACTACTTTTTCTAAAGGATCTACTTTTACCATACAATGACCTCCGGAAGAAAATTCAAGTGAGGTCACTCCTTTTAGCACAGCGTAGTTATATGCAAGCACTGCGTTGAACACACAAAGCACTTCGTGTCGCAAAAAAGTTGCGCGCGCATGAGCACAAAAGAGCTACGTAGTACACACGTCGTTCGGTTTTGGACTCGATTATCTTTTTCCTACGCAATTTTCAGGATATAGGGTTGTTTCCTATGACCTGCTAAACCAGGCCAAAAACAGACCAATCTGATTTGACATGTATGTTGACAAAATGAATGGAAATTGTTGTTTCAAAAGAGCCTTTTGAGACTGAGTTTTATATCTAAGGTTGTATTAGAACCTTGTAGGTACATTTGTCTACATTCTATACAAATTTTGGCACATTTATTGAGCCACAATGAATTCGTTGGTTTCGAACAAAATATTCCTTTTCCATAATGGTTTGGCTATGCTGTTACAAGATTGGGCCTCAAATGTTTTGCATCTGCTTGTGCTCATCTATAGCTTCAATTTGATATATTGTTTAGCTTGGCAAACTGTCTTTTTTAAAATAGAAGCATTAAATTAAATTTGGTTTAAAAATTCTTTACATGAACCTTAAGTTGACATCATTATGCATGCATTGGACATTAAAAATAAAAAGAAATCACACTATGGCCTTCTTGACAGAAGAAAAATGACAAGATGATACTTATGAAAATAATGTTATCAGTATCGAGATTATAAAGGTGGTTGAACCGTTAATTGAACAATTATGACTGATGATAAACTAAAACACCTCAATTATGACTATAAGAAAGTAGTAAAATTTATCAAATTTTAAACAAAAATGAGGAAAGAAAAAAACTAGAGATTTTTTAAGGCTTTCATTACTTATTTTGTAAACTCTCAGAAAGCCATGCATTCTAGAATTTTGATAAACGTAAAGATGATGAGAGAATCTCAAATTCAGACGTTTAGTGATAGTTTAATGATTTCGTTGTCACAGAATGTTACTTCTGTTACCAGAACGATTGTCCCGCGGCATCTTTCAAATCTTCAGACTGTGGAAAATTAATGAAGAAGAAATACCGGATTTACCGGATAAAGCCGCGATATTGCACGCCTACACGTTAATGAAGCTGTCCAAGAATGGTGATTACAATACCGGACTCCTGCAGATAGAAATATAGTTAAACTTTTAAGGTAGTGGACCCGTAATAGTTCTGTAACGTCTCAGAAGTTATGAACTTTAACAGTGTTAACCGAGGTTTCCTAATGATTTTCATTTTGAAACCTCGGTCAACATCGTGAAAATTTATGCGTTCCGAAATATTGCGGAACTATTACGGGTCCACTACCTTAACCCTCCTTATGCCATTCACGTGATACTCCTCCTACAGTAAACAACATCGTGAAATTGACTAGGTGAATGATTTTTTTAGAATGACTTTGAAATGAAATTTATTGCGATGAGGGTCGTTTGTGTGCAATCTGGGGGAGGTATTCCAATGTCGCTAATTTTGTTCAGGGTGAACAAAATGAACAATATTTATTACCTCCCTTTAATAAAAAATAACCATACGTATTCTATAAATAGCTTTCATTAGTTCTTGAACTAATCAGACGCTTTTAATTTTAATTATATCAGTGAAATCACGATTTTTACAGTTATATTTATTTTGAATGTTGTTGTTGTTCTTATCTTTTTAGTGATTCTGGATCGTTTTTTAATTGTCTGAGCGAGTGTTCGGAATGAATAAATGAAGGAAGGAAAGAAAACATGAATGAATTAATTAATTAATTAATTAATAAAAATAATTGCTGAATGAATTGATTAATTAATTAATTAAATAATAAATTAATAAATCAATTAATTAATTAATCAATTAATTAATTAATTAATTAATTAATTAATAAAAATAATTGCTGAATGAATTAATTAATTAATTAATGAAGAAATTAATTAATTAATTAATGAAGGAAGGAAGGAAGGAATTAATGAAGGAATGAATGGGGAACTTTAAAATTGTTCTGATTGAGATGAATGACAATTTCACGATGTTACTAACTGTAGACCTAACACTTTTGCAGAAAGTATAGACAAAGATCAGCCGGCATTGTTGAGCAGTCGTGTTTTAGCCTACCAGGTCTGATTTCTACTTTATAATAATTGTTTTATTAATTTATCGCAAAAATTATGGTCCTATTATATATAAAAAATCAAATTTGTGCTCATGAAATACCGAATTTATTAATTTACATTAAATTAAGATTTATTAAACTCGTTATCTATAGACAGGTAAAAACTCGGCGCAGCCTCGTTTTTATCTGTTTATAGATGACTCGTTTAATAAACTCAGTTTTCCATGACTATTTATTCAATATCCCCTTATTTTTGCTGCATTTGAATTTTGGATATTTCGACCAGTCTGGCTCAAATGTTCCAAAAGCAACTTAATATAAATCCGTCGTCATCGATTAAGGTAGTGGAACCGTAATAGTTCCGCAACATTTCGAAACTTATGATCTTTCACAATGTTGACCGAGGTTTCCTAATCAAAATCATTAGGAAACCTCGGTTAACACTGTTAAAGTTTATTACTTTCGAAACATTGCGGAATTATTACGGGTCAACTGCCTTAAGATCAGACTGCATGTATGTGCAGAGTGGTTGTCAGCGTGAAAAACGTAAAAGATTATCTAGGATATACGTGCTGTTGCTACATGTATTGATAGAATCAAGTGAATTGTTATTAAGCTGTCGGTTCTGTTCTTTCAGCAGGATTTGATTTACAGTACCTTGCAATATTTTCTTTAAAAAAAAAAAACCAGCATATATGTGACAGCCACAATAGACAATGTTTCTGAAACGCCTCATTCTGTTTGTTCGTACTACCACAGCCTTCAATGTAGCGCAGAACATATATAGGATATATATTCTCTTAAGAAATTATTTTGGCTTAATCAAGTCATCGTCCATCTGAAGGTTAGAGTGACGACATATCCTGTCTGACAAAATATATTGTCGATATGTCTGATTCCTCTTTACGAGATATTAGTTTATGCTGTGTGTGTTGAATGGCATCCTCTGAACCCAGGCGTAAAGCATTGTCTGACTCTACATTCATTAAGAAATTTGTAGGCTAAACTTGAATATCTATTTTGAATTGGGACACGAATTCGATTCACACATCTCTTGAGAATTTTTTTTCTTAATCAATTCATCGTCCATCTGAAGGTTAAAGTGACGACAGATCCTGTCTGACCTTTCTCTCTGGAGAAAATATATTGACCACATGTCTGATTCCTCTTTACGAGATATTAGTTTGTGTTGAATCTCTTCCTCGGAACCCAGGCGTAAAGCATTACCTTACTCTAAATTTATTAAGAAAATTGTAGTCTACGGAATGGAGCGACATTGGGTTACAATTTCTTACATAGTGAAATTGACATACACCTCAATCAAAACCATTCTAGATCGCTCACTCTGCGCTCCATTCACTCATTCCAAACACTCGGTCATACCATTCAAAACGCTCGAACCCATTGAAAGATATAAAATCAACGTCATTCAAGATAAATTTTGATATAGAAAAAACGCGATTTCACTGACTTTATTCAAATTGTTAGCAACTCATAGGTTCTTGAAGAAATAAGAAGCTATGTAAGAACTTGTATGCATGTTTTATTAAAGGGCGTTAATCAATATCTCTAATTTTGTTCATCCTGAACAAAATTTGCGACCTCCCATTAAATTTACTCAAAACTCGCTCTACA
This sequence comes from Fragum whitleyi, assembly GCA_948146395.1. NCBI lineage: Eukaryota > Metazoa > Mollusca > Bivalvia > Cardiida > Cardiidae > Fragum > Fragum whitleyi. The sequence goes on from OX411545.1 coordinate 37,026,131, forward strand.
CACTCATTCAATTTTATTCCTTAATCATTCAAAAACCATTCACCTTGTCAATTTCACGATGTTGTTAACTGTAATGAAGACGGTTGAATGTATTGTGACCGTTATCTACATTTAATTAGTTTTGATTCATCCTAAAAAATCACTCAATACCTTTTTGTTCTTCAATTGAATTCTCAGATGTGTGAATTGAATTCATATTCCAATTCAAAATAGATATGAGCCAGTGTGTGACATTTCCAACAATTTGAAACATCCGTAAGGCGCACAGGATCAGCAGCCTAGCCAGTCTCACAGTGAAGTTAGATGATTCCCTGTCTGTACAGTTAACAACATCGTGAAATTGACAATGTGAATGATTTTGGAATGAATTAGGCATGGAATTGAATGAGAGTGTGGAGCGAGTTTTGAGTGAATTTAATGGGAGGTAATCGTATAATGCCAATTTTGTTCAAGATGAAACAAAATTAGCGATATTGATTACCCCCGCCTTTAATAAAAAATTGCAAACAAGTTATATACATAACTTCCTATTTCTTCAAGAACCTATGTTGCTAGCAATTTGAATTATATCAGTGGAATCGCGATTTTTCTCTATCAAAAATAACTTTGAATGACGTTGATGATTCTATATTTTGCAGTTTGTCTGGGCGCTTTTGAATGGTTTGAGTGAGTGTTTGGAATGAATGATTGGAGCGCTGAGTGAGCGATTTAGTATGGTTTTGATTGAGATGAAAGTCAATTTCACAATGTAATTAACTGTATACAGACACTTCCAGATCTGACCTGTCTAGAAAGTGTAAAGTAAAGACCCTTGACAGATAGTGTGAATGCACAGACCGGCCTGAGTCTTTGCTTGGAGCACTTGTAAAATTGTTTGAATTGTCATGCACAGGCTCATATTCAAGCACATATAAAAAATAGCACATGCCCTGTGGAGGTACTAGATGGCATTATTAGATTAATTGTCTTTTGAAAGACAGAAAAAACGGAGAGGTTGGCTAGTATTTACAGATATAACAGAATTTAGAATGTCTATTTCTAATTATGCTGTATATACATGTATCTGAAAAGTTGCATTTTAAATTACATTTTAAATCACCACCGCTAAAGAACATTTGAAATCTTCCTTACCTACAGTAAAAACTAATTGCCCGTTGTCATGTACATGTATGAGATATTTGCCCGATTTGAAAATAACATTCAAAAATCAATTGCTCACAACCATCTTCACTTGTCCCCGGAAAGTGGGCATCCACATTCGGAACACCACTCTGACTTTTACGTATACTGGAAAGTACCTCGGACGTAAGTGTAGTAATTTTGGGACATTTTTTAAGGTAATTCGGCTTCTCGTGGTACTTCGGTTATTTAAAGTACGCTTGAAAAAAATCGCATTTTGTTTATTCTTTAGTTTATACTAATTTATTTCAGTTCGATTGCGACGAAAGCTTTAGCTTATATAATCGCTCTCGAACGCTCAATCCTGATGTTTTCACGTCCCCGAGAGAGAGGCAGTGGTTTAAACCCACTGCTACCCATTTTTACAGCTGGGTGAACTGGGGCTGGCTATAAAGTGTTTTGCCCATAAACACACCCAGGCGACAGTGGGGCTCGAACCACGGACCTCCAGGTCACGGGTCGAGTGCATTTACCACTAGGCCACCGAGGCAGTCTGTTTATTCTTTCCGATCGTCTTTGGAGTTCTTTTGGGCATATAATGATTTGATGACAAAACGAAGTAAAACACTGCGTTTTGTTATCAAATTATAATATGTCCACTTTAATTCTTTTGATGAACTTGTTATTTGCAATGTCATCCTTAACTGGATCGTTGATGTTTGTGACGTCATATAAACCCAAATACGAAATGACGCGCTTTCATGGCTGCGCCCGTATTATTACCGATGTCTATTCCGTAGAATCGCCGAGAGTTCCCGATTATGGGCATCCACCGAGGGAAAGAAATCCCTGTGAGGGAAGAGGGAGGGTTCCTGTAATTCGAAAACAACAGCTTATCTTGAAGCTAAAGGTCAAGTTGTCGAGACATCCACGAGACATTCTATCAGTTTATACCCGATGGGAAAACGATTTGACGACATTGCTGATCCCATTTATTACTTATTACTCTTTCCTGTATTTGTTGTCTACTAGTTCGGTTCTTGTGGTTCATAACTGGTTAAATAGATCGTAGATATATTTGTTTTTGTCAGAAAATTATTTGACTTTGAGAAATCTGTTTAAGCTATTGACAATAAACTCTTACAAAAAACTTCTGAAATCCAAAAATTTTTTAGAAGCAGGTACCTCAATGTATGAGTTATATAGTCAATTATCCACCATACTTCTATATTAAATTCGTTTTCTTTGATCATATATGTAGTTTCATTTATTATCCTTTACGTGAAAATTTATACTTAGATTGACCCAAATGATATATACTGAATATTTTAAGGCAGAGCTCATTAATCCGGAACATCCAATTGAATCATTCATTGTTCAAGAAGACAGTTTAGCCCTTTCAGTTTCGTTTCGGGTAAAGGACTACTGAGCTTTAATGAACATTTTGTTGCGATTCTGTTAGCAAGGTGGACTAATAAGCCCTTTCCACAAAGAAAGGGCGAATGATGGCCATCGGACTCGTAGTAATAAGTCAGCCTTCGTCAACGAAAATAATTTTAGATAACTTCACTCACGCAGTACCTATAAAAAAGATCAAGATAACATATAGGTCCATGGGGCCGGGTGTTTCTTATAACTAGTTTATAATTTAAAATATGTATGTATTCATTATAAACATTATTTGTCATAACAAATGTCACTATAATAATAATAATTACTTACTTACTTACTTTCTTATAGGAACGGAAGAATAAGGGGGTTTATCGAAAGAAAAGTAAATATGTACATGTGTATTAAATAACCACGAGTTAGAGCATTACGACATTATTAGACACAGAAAGACATTATCATAATTAAAATAATCATTATTTTTATTATTATCATCTTTTTGGCCAAGATAATCTTTCAGACACGGTAATTAGAATGCAGGGAAAAGACACACGTTGTTTTTATTTTCTATGATATTGGCGCTTACCCTAGAAAGAATCTTCCGAATATCTGTGAGACTCTCGGAAAACTTGCTGAATACTACTTGTGCTTTTAAATTGTTTTCGAGTTATAATGGCATAGCTATCTCGGATGCACAGGCTGATCAGAGTCTTTGCTATGTACATATATGAAATTGTTGGAAATCCCACGCATAAGCTCAAAAAAGAAAGACGTAGATTTTCGAGAGTATGGTCTAAGGTGTTATCCTGACTCAGGCGTTCTCTTTCTAGTTTTCTATGAAGGCTAGGCCCTACGAGTTGAGAAATCTTTTTTTACCGGGTATCAATTTTCTGCTATATGCTTTGTTGAATATCCCGTATCATGACTACTTTTGCGTATAGAAAACAATTGAAGCATTGAAGTAAAAATCATGTAAATGAATTACTATTTTTTCAGACAGCGTAAAATACAGCTTTATTGCAAAATGTTGGGTCAACAACAATTCCAAGTGGTACAAGACAAAATTTTGATGCAATGCATCAAAGTAGGCCGCAAATTATTTGGTTATCATCAATGAATAATGTATTCTTTTTTTATAAAAATATTTTTTTGCAAACATTACATATCTAGATTTTAAAGATTTTAACAACAATAATGGCCATACTTTAGCATGCACACCCTGCTTAAATACACTAAGGAGTACTTTATTTCAACATATGCACAATGAATTACACATGATGGTAAAGTGATTGCCTTTTTTAGCTTGTCTGTTTTCTAAGAAAACTTGAGGTATGGAGAACATGAGGGCGTTGGCATTGTTGTTGTTGACCTGTTGTTATTGAAGATATCTTCATAAAATTTAGCATGTATGTTCACTATCTCAAGAGCTATCCAGACAATTAAGGGGGACAACTCTTAAAAGGGTTTTTGTAAGAGTACTTTTTTCCACTCAGCTTTTTGTATTATCCAGCACCTGCAGCCAAGCACAGCCAAGGGTTGCACCCATAGGCGGTGCTCTTGTTAGAATAATATATTCACTCAACCTTTATGCTGATGTATGCGGAGTTATCCGAAGAAATGAGCATAAAGAAAGAAAATACAGACTCAAAATAATAACACAAACAATTCTGAAATCAGAATACAAGGCCAAAGATTCAAGTTATCATTCAATAGCTGTCATTCAAACTACGGTACTAAGACTGCACCTATTTGAAGTAAAAGGACCTACTTCGGTTGTTACAAAATAGTTTGGTTAGAAAAAGTGATATGCTCCTTTTGTCGCATTGTTTTAATGCTTGAATTACAGTAACCGTCTTGAAATTATGTTATGCTAAGTGCCAGACAACTGCTACATATCACACACAGGATTAGATTAATTAACGTAGAAACATTCATTCTCTAGACCAGAGCTTTGATATAAGTCATCATACACTTTTGTACCAAGAGGATTTCGAGTGTAATTGTGCACAATGAAGTATTGTGTGTTTTTTTTAACCGCAAAAATGCCATTTTTACTATATGTTTAACAAGACCAAAACAGACAGGAGTGTAACCATAGATGTATCTCCTGTGAGAATCACTTTGATGTAAAAAAAAATGCAGAAAACAGGGGGAAAGATAGTAAAAACTAGGTCAAACATGTCTGACTGATCAGTCATTTTAATGAAATGTGCAATATTTGTAAAATCAAGTTCATAACCAAAAACCCTGATTTTATTGCTCAATAATTTTCATTACAAATCAGTTTTTGAAAAACTTTTTTTGATCCAGGCTGCATAATACAGTTTTCTATGTTTTGAATAAAAACATTGGACAGGTTTTATAATTATGTATCCCTAACCCCCATGGTCATATTCAAAACGCATTCATACTGGTAGGCCGCTTCTGCGGCCTACCAATAATTGTACAAGAGAGACAACGCTTAATGACAAATAAGGACATAGATTACTTCCCTTTCCAGAATATATTAATCGCGTAGGGAACAGTCTTATGTTCAGAATGAACAAAAGTTAAGTGAACGTTTGAACTCGCGTACAAAGCAGGGGACCAATAGAAAAATGCTTCACGGCATCAACATTTTGGTTTTAATAACATATTCTCAAACAGCAGAACTGAATAGTGATTATGTAAAATGAAAAGAACAGACCACTGATGCTTAAATCAATGAAGATAGACGGGCCCAAGAAACCGTAGGCTTTTGTATGGCCTACATACAGCAAAAATACAGTTAGAAAATTGAACATGCACCCAGCGTTAAGGTAGCAATGGACACATGGCGTCATTTTTTTCCGCCCAATGAATTTTTTTCTTGGTCACATATGTTGTAGATTAACATTGTGTAGTCATTATATCAAAATTTGAAGGTACCTTTCCACGCTCGTTTTCATGCTAGAGTTATCTGCCCTTGAGTGGTATAGGCGATTTTTCAGTTAAACGGATATATTCGTTTTAGGTCTAGTATAAATCCTGTACTAAGTTATAGCTATAACACATAAACATTTTGATAGACCTTATACATATACACAATGGCTATTGACAAGAAAATTTCTCTTTGATCAATTGCATTTTCACAATTTGATTCCAAAAGTAAAAAATGCACTGATTTTTTGTAAATTTACTAGGTAAAAATGCCACAAAAACCTATTTTTTGAAGAAAATACCCAATGAATTTTTCTTATTTTCCGACATGTTTATAATCCATATTTTTCCTTTATTTGGTAAAAAATTCAGCATACCTTTCCATGCAAATAAGAAAGTTTTTCGTTATTTTTCAGAGTTCCCCCCTAATTGAATGACGGTTTTAACGCATTTTTAATGTTAAATTTAATGATCCAGTCATTCAATTAATATCAAATGTTGAAAAGAAGCTAAATTATGAAGTTTTACCATCATTATTCTACGTTATTTCCATAAGTAAATCTTACGAAAACCGTTCTTTTTAAACAACGCGCAAAAAAGCCGTAAAATAAACGAAAACACATTTCCGGTTTATCGAGTCGGGAGGCCGCTGTCCATTGCCACCTTAAGAGTGAAAAGACATTTGATAAAGTCTCAAAAAAACATACCCATGCCTTGCATCTTGATTGTACAGTAAAACTTGTGTTAGGCGACAACTTCGGGCAACACTAAAAAGTGGTCGCATATGGGAATGGTCGCTTGATACAAGATTTCGTGATATATAAGACAGGTCATGTTGATAGCATACTTAATTATTTGATGTTAGAACCCACCAGAATCGTCTTACTGAGACGATTCCAATGTGCTTTAACAACATTAGTTTCAATTATAAACATTTTCGTGAAAAATGTCCACTTTTGCAGATATTATGCTTACGACGAAGGGACTTTTTATGACGGTCGTTTAATAAAATTGTTCGCTTAATACAGGTGATTCAGCAAGCAATATCGATCATATTATTATGTATGTCTTTTTGAGTTCTAAAACATGAATATTTGTATCTATATGAGCTTCTGTATGCTATAAGTTTGCTAAAGTCCTAACGCAGCTGAAGATCGCACGAAATCAAAGGCCTAGACATTGTGCAAAGAAAACACTCTAAATTGGTATTTAATTTGCCAAAAGTTGGCAGAGCAGTCGTCAAGAAAGTCTGGCGCTATAGTTATTGTTAATGACAGTCACATCAAATTAGAGGAGAAAAAAAAAACACCACTAACATAATCAGTAAACAACAACAACAACAAAATAAAAAAGGATTGTCTATTTTTCTTCTGGTTTCATAGAAGATTTTAGAAGACTCCCTTCTTTAAAGATTTTTTTAAAAATTATTTTCGTCTTTATTTCTTTGTAAAATGGGATGTGCCAAGACAGAGCCAAATTTTATCATTGTACATGTAAATATGTCACTTCTGGGGGTCAATTTGGGCTCCGTCTCTGCACATCCTATTTCACAAAAGTTTGAAGAAAGAAATATTTAAAAAAAATGTGTTCATACATGAACAAACCCACATAAATCCAGTTGATGACGCTACATACCAGAAATGAAAGATGCCTACCTTCTGGCTTCTCAGAAGAGTTTTCTTAAGCAAAAATATCCACCTATGAAAATTTGGTTGAGCCCGAACACAGTTACAAGTAAGGATACTTCATAGTCAAACTTGGTATCGAAGACCACTAGACATTATTGTATACTAAAAGCGCCTGCCTTCTTGTTTAAAAGAAGACTTTTTGAGAAATTATTTAGTTATTTTTTTCATGTTTTATGTAAAACAAAATCATGCTAATGCTAAATTTGTAAAATAACCCCCCCCCCCCCCCCCAAAAAAAAAATTAGAAAAAACAAACAAACAAACAAAACAAACCAAGGTTATTCAAACGGTTTTAAAATACAATGTATACACATTCTGAACTCCATTCACGTTCTCTAAAATAAGTTAAAAAAATGAACACTGGAATAGGGAAACTAGAGTTCTACATTGGTATTAGAAGCTCTACTGGATATAACGTTGGCTTAATTTTTATTTATCTGATAAAGTAATATCTCTATTGATTCAACAACAAATGACGCATCAAAAATTCTAATTTAAGGGTATTAGATAGCCTATTTTTTTTACTTTATAACATTTACTTTAATTTTATATTTTTTTAAATCTTGAGTGAAAAACCATTACAATGCAAACTTATGGACCAACCTATTTTTTTTTCCAATAGAATCTTCATTCTGATGCTACAATCATCCTGTGAAAATTTCAAACGCATCCGATGATACTAGTGATACGCGTACACGAAAATATTTGGAATCAGGGTCCATAAGGCCCTACTTCCCGTGTTTCCAACAGTGCCACCTAATTTCCGAAAGGAACAGTCCTTATGACCCTACAATAATTCTAGGAAATTTTCAAGGAAATCTGATATTATTTTGCATAAAAGAGTATTTTCATAGATAGGCGAACAGGAGGACAAACGGGCGGGATCCACACCATCACTTTGTATGTGGCAACACTTTTTCATTAAATCGTTTTGCTGACAAAGCCTGTGCATCCGCACAGCATGACCAGAGTCTTCTCTAGACGTTAAGTAGATAGATAAGGTCTCAAAGTACTTATAAACCATCAGGTATTATCATATTTACAGTAGGAGGCTGTCAACGCTACTCAACGTTTGTACCTCACGCACATTTCAAATCGTTGGAAATGGCACGCACAGGCTTATTTATTTATTTATATATTTCATTTTATTCTCTTTATTCTCTTATTAATTTATTTATTAATTAATTTATTTATTTATTTATTTATTTATTTATTTAAATATTTATTTATTTATTTATTTAATTATTTATTTATCTATTTTGTAATTTAATTGTCTCGGGATCGCCATCCGAGTGTGACGGGTTTCAATGCAAAGAAGAAGAGTGTAAATATTTTGATATAACCTGCAGCGTTTCTTTTGGGATATATAATGTTTGTTTAAATGTTCACACCATCATGTTATTTTATATTTTGTGATGCATATCGAAGTGAAATACATTTATTGTTGGAGTTTTAAAAATAAAAAGGCTAAACAAAATTAGACGAGGGCAGATTTCTGTAGGTGAATATGCTCAGATACGAATTACTGTCATATTGAATTTTTTTTTATTTATTTATTTTTTAATTGAGCTGTAGTTACGAGTTTTTTAGATGACACCCATGGTGGCAAGTATATATTGGAAATTTAAAAATATTCTGTGGTCCAAGAATATTTCTTCTTTGGTAGATCAGCGGTAACGCATTGGGCTTTCAATCCTTGGATCACGCGTGCAAAGACTAACAAAAGCCGTCGGAGGACAGCAAAGCACGACTTTTCCTAGTGCTGGATAGTACCGACAAACCAAAATCGACGTGGTAAAAATCCATAAAATGAAAGTCATAGTAATGGATCTTTGTCTAGTGGATTATATGATGATCATACAACCATGTGCAAAGTTGCCAAGCAGTAGCTTTAGTAGAAACAGAGATATAACTGCTATACAACAGTTGCACGTAAAAACTTAACCAAGAACTCAGTCCAATATCAGAGCAATGGATCGTTGTCTAGTGGAAGACATAATGGTCAAAGTAGCATTTACAAAGTTTCCGAGCAAAAGCTAAAGTAGAAACAGAGATATAACTGATATACAACAGTTGCGCGTAAAAACTTAACAAAGAACGAGATGGGTAATTATTCCACTAATCCCATATCAGAGTAATGGGTCTTTGTCTAGAGGCTTATATCATGGTCAAAGGAGCATGTGCAAAGTAAAAGCTTTAGAAGAAACAGAGGCATAACTGGTATACAACAGTTGCACATAAAAGCTTAACCAAGAATTTATAAGTCCGAAAAGGGTTAAAAGTCAACTTAATTCAATATCGGGGTAACTTTGCTTTGTCTAGAGGCTGGTATTATGGTTGGAGAAGCACGTGAAAAGTTTCAAAGCAGAACATAGATATTGCAGATGTACAACAGTTGCACGTAAAAACAAAACCAAGATTTCAAATTCCGAAAAGGATTAAAATTCCTCTAAATTAAATATCAGATTAATGAGCCTTTGTCTAGAATTATGTGCACTGTTTCCAAGCAATAGTTTTAGTAGAAACAGAGATATGACACATTTACACGTACTTTACATTCAAGTATGAAAAAAATTAATAGTCATTCTGAAAGCACATTCTTAATAGACGAAACCAAACCATTGTCATGGTGAAAAAAAGAGAGTAGAATTATTTCATTCCCTCCGAAATATTGAAAACAATAGGCGTACTTATTATCAGTCTCTTTTCATTTTGAAAATACGATTTTTAAACTCTTCTGGTTTAAAAAGTAAAATCAGGTAGAATACACCAAGATCAGACTTCAGACATGTGCTGGCTGGTCTTTGTCTATTTCTCTTGCCGAAGCGGGGATATTCCGGGTTCAGCAATGACATGGTTAAGTATAAATTATGTATGTTCGTAGACTGACCTGTACACGAATGTAATTCTTTCTGACGATATTTACATACATAGACGTTTCAATAATTAATTGTAATACATGTATAGCGTTTTCGGTTATTAATCAAGTAAATAATATCAACAATAGAATCATAGGCGTGAAAAATTTACATATAGTGGCTGCGGGCTGGAAATCATTAATTGAATTTTAATGCTCATGTATAATTCCCAGCTCTAATTGGGAATACCCTAGCAAATCAAAGCTCTAAAAGTACTGAAGGTGGACGTTTCTTGTGACATTGCAGTGAAAACTGAAAAGGACGAGCTCAAAAGGAAATTATTAGCAATGTAAAAGATTTAATTTTCGAAATTCTGATCTTGAGAATTGACCATGTTTTTAAATGATGACATTGAATTTGAAACCAACAGGAAGGTCTTGTTACAAGAATTGCACATGAGCCTGTACGTGAGATTTCCAACAATTTCAAATATGCGCAAAGCAAAAACTCTGGCCAGTCTGTGCATTCATACCAAACAAAATACATCACCAATTCAAGTTTGTTCTTTTTTTCTTTTTGCCGAAAAAATGACAGCTTACGTAAAGCTCGCAGTTTTAAGAACCTTTTTTTTTCATTGGCGTAGAAAAGTCGACCAAAAATCACACCGAATACATATCGCGTTATATCCTCTTTTAGTTACCGATGCACTTTCCAAGTACCAATTTTCAACAAAAAGGTTTTTCGCAGTTCTAAGTAAAACCATCTTTAAAGCTAAGATTTCCAAATATTGTCTTCACAATAGCCTGTATATTGACAGATGTCCCTGAAGTTTGTACAGTAAGCAACATTGAAAAATTGTTGTTCGATAAATATCAGTCCAAATCACTCGCTCAGCGCTCCATTCATTCATACCATACACTCACCCGTGTCATTCAAAAACGCTCCAAAATAGTTTAAATTTTTTTCAAAGCGATCGAATAATTCCATTGTTTTATTGGCTAGTGTGCATTCTTATGCGACTGATGGGTCCATGAAGACAGACAAAATTAGACGAAATAAGCAAAAATATATCACTTCCCCTTAATTTCAGTCAGAACTCGCTATTCTTACTCACCCAATCTAATTCCGCATTCAAATCAAAATTATTCACCTGGACAATTTCATAATGTTATCAATTGTACCAACAGAAAGGTGCCAAGAAATACATCAAACTTGCATGAACATGTAGATAACGATTCGCTACTATTTCCATGTTTTTCAACCCACCAGAAATTGTATTTCAAAGTAAATCCAACAAGCCTATTCTAGACTCAGAGAAACTGCTAAAAGCATGAATTTCTACGCCGAATAGCCTTCTCACACTACGCGTAGTATCTCAAGACTCGTTGTTTGTTTATATGGGGTTTAGTGCAAATTGCAACATAATTGCAATTGTATCGGTGGCTGGTGCACCTACCCATGGTTTCATGTCGTAATACAAGCAAGAATGACCACAACATTTCATCAGTACCACCGGCAGCTCATCCCGTGTAAGCGTTCTACTTTTCATGCGCCCACTTCGTCAAATTCGAACTTGACCACTATTTCATGAAGACAGACATTCCATCCAAGTCTCAAGTCATTTGGTTAAAAAAAACGGCCTCTTGAGTGCACTAAAAGTTTTTTTTGTTCTAAAATTTAACCTTATTTTGGACCAAACTTGACACAATTTTAAACTTGTCCAAGACTTTATGTAGACAAACAATCTGACCAAGTTTCAAAACATTTGAGCCAATTTGTGGCCTCCAGAGTGCACACATAGGTTTTCTAAGAATTGATCCCGTGACCTCATTTTGAGTTGACCGAGATTTCATTGAGGCAAATATGATGACCAAGATTAAAAACATTTGAGCTAAAATGTGACCTCTAAAGTGCACACGCGCTTTTCTTTAGAATTGATACCGTGTTCATTTTTATCCAACCTGGCCAAATTTCGAACATGACTGATATTTTATTTTAAACAAGAGGACCATGATGGTCCTATATCGCTCACCTTCGTCTCTTTGACTTCTCCCTTAGCAAAATTAAATACTTGAAAGATCATTAAATTTTTCAAAGGAAAACATAACTCTATTTCTATGATCGCTACATCAATTTCTATCCTTTTCTAAACAAGTTTCATGTGACCTGGCCAACATTCTGACCAAGTTTCATAAAGATTGGGCAATATTTGTGGCCTCTAAAAAGAAAATAGTCAATAAGGCCCCTTTTCCCTTGATAAGACATGGATCTTTCCAATTTTAAATAGGGTTCATCCTTGTGACCAAGCCATTAATTGGATCATGTTTCATGAAAATTTAATAGTATTTGTGGCTTCTAGAGCGTAAACAAGAAAATTGTCATTAAGGCCCCTTTTCCCGTGATATGGCACGGATCCTTCCCATTTTCATTAGGGATCATCCTTGTGGCTTGGCCAACCTTCTGACCAAATTTCATAAAGATTGGGCCATATTTGTGGCCTCTAGAGTGTAAACAAGAAAATTGTCATTAAGGCCCCTTTTCCCTTGATATGGCACAGATCCTTCCCATTTTCAAAAGGGACCATCCTTGTGACCCGGCAAACATTTTGACCAAGTTTCATAAAGATTGGGCCATATTTGTGGCCTCTAGAGTGTAAACAAAAAAATAGTCATTTAGGCCCCTTTTCCCGTGATATGATACAGATCCTTCCCATTTTCATTAGGGATCATCCTTGTGGCTTGGCCAACCTTCTGACCAAACTTCATAAAGATTGGGCCATATTTGTGGCCTCTAGAGTGTAAACAAGAAAATTGTCATTAAGGCCCCTTTTCCCGTGATATGGTACAGATCATTCCCATTTTAAATAGGGTTAATTCTTGTGATCTGGCCAGCATTTTGACCAAGTTTCATGAAGATTGGGCTATATTTGTGGCCTCTAGAGTGTACACAAGAAAATTGTCATTATGGCCCCTTTTCCCTTGATATGGCACGGATCCTTCCCATTTTCAATAGGGTTCATCCTTGTGACCTGGCCAACATCCTGACCAAGTTTCATAAAGATTGGGCCATTTTTGTGGCCTCTAGAGTGTAAACAAGAAAATTGTCATTATGGCCCCTTTTCCCTTGATATGGCACGGATCCTTCCCATTTTCAATAGGGTTCATCCTTGTGACCCGGCCAACATTCTGACCAAGTTTCATGAAGATTGGGCCATATTTGTGGCCTCTAGAGTGTAAACACTAAGATTGTTGACGCCGGACGACAGACGACACACGACGCACGACGGACGACGGACGACGGACGACGGACATTCAATGATCACAAAAGCTCGCCTTGAGCACGATGTGCTCAGGTGAGCTAAAAAAGACATTATGACCAAGTTTCAAGACAATTGGGCCAAAATTGTGGCCCTAGAGTGCTCATAAGATTTTCAAACAGTGGCCCATTGACCTCATTTTCAACCCCACTTTACCCAATTTCGTCTTTGTCTGAGATTTTATGAAAACAATCATTCCGTCCTAGTTTCAAGACATTTGAGGCAAAAATGTTGCCTCTAAGAGAGCACACAAGGTGTTTTTTTTCCTAAAATATGACCTTTTGACCTGATTTTTGACCCCACTCGACCCAATTTCGAACTTGTCCGAAACCTCGCTGAGACAAACATTCTGACCTAGTTTCAAGATATTTGAACAAAAAAATATGGTCTCTAAGGTGCATACAAGATGTTAACGGACGACGCACGACGGACATAGTGTGTATTCAAAAGCTCACCCTGAGCATGAGCTAAAATACATCTGCCACTCCGGGTAGAAAATATTTTTACTGAAAATGCGGACAAGTTTAAGATAAATTCCTTAGCTTTCCGTCGTGCTTTTTGAATGAGCCCTACAAAATAACGGCGAATTTCTATTCCTTTGCGTGTTTATCATAGTTTAACATTTATAAACGGAGAATTTAAAGCGCAGCCCAAAAGGTTGATTTCATTATATTTTATTGCATTTTTCCCCAATATTACCAAATGTGCTGTTGTAACTTTAATTAGTTGCAATTTGGTTAATGAATTGTAACGACGCTATTTTTATTGTAGTGTGGAGCCAAGTCCAATAGTAAAATATTTAAATTCGTCAGTGGGCGACAAAAACATCGAGACTCCAGCTTTAGTTACGATTTTTGGTCGTCCACCGAAAATTCACAGTCTCCTCGCTTACAAACTCAGGGATAAACTTGTTGCTTCATAATTTTGTTTTCAGCTTTTATTATGGATATAGATCTAATTTCGGTAAAGAGTGTGTCGACATTTCAGCGTTAAGTTATACTCCATAACAATTAATTTTGAGAGTATTTAATAATTATCCAGAAAAATTAAAAAAAGGTAAATATCTAAGTTTTACATAATTTCTTCTTCTTCTTCTTCTTCTTCTTCTTCTTCTTCTTCTTCTTCTTCTTCTTCTTCTTCTTCTTCTTCTTCTACTTCTTCTACTTCTTCTTCTCCTTCACACAGAGGACTATCATGAAATAAAATATTCCCTGATGTGATCAGACCAATTTTGTTAATAACTTTCGATTGATCGCTTATTGAAGATTCTAATCAGACTGTGCAGAATCATGATGGCTAAAAATGCTATTTTTTCATTTATGACCCGTCAGACGAAGACAGCCCATCTAAGTTGTGCGTAGGCCTAAAGTGTCAACCCTAGTCAGACAGCGCGGACTAGGCAGACTGACTAGGGTCCCGACTTTTCGCTCTTGGCTTATTTTCTTAATTAAGACTGACCATTCTACCTTCCTGTATGTATAATTATCATTATTGATATTATTTTTTTAATTATTATTATTATCATCATTTTTAACACCATCGTTTTAGGCCTAATTTTCTGATAAAAATCAAAATCATTATTATCATAATTGTAACTATTATTATCATTAATACTATGCGATGCGACCTCCTTGAACTTATCACTCTATCTATATATCATTCGTTTAACGGAGTTCCCAGAGGAAGTAGGATCTAAACTTTCGCACTTGGCTTATTTTCTTAATTAAGACTGACTATTCTACCTTCCTGTATGTACAATTAATATTATTAGGCCTATAATGATGATGATGATGATGATAATGATGATAATGATGATAAAAATAATAGAAATGCGACCTCCGGCTGACCTCAAATACAAATACAAATTTTATTTACAGTCGGAATCTATGTAACAACATAACACTAGCGATGTATGGCTATTTACCGACAGACATACAACATACATAAGACAATTACAAATAAACAAAGTACATATCAACACATCACGAAAATCACAATGAAGACCTAAATCTTGAGCACCATGAAATGTCATAAAAGTTGATGTTAAAAAATCCTCCGTATCTAAGTTTGACGATCACAGTTATGCTTGTTATCAGTCTTTATCACGTATTGATACTAACAAATAAATTTTCTAAAAAATGATCTGTATATTAAATATTTTTTAAAAGATGTTATCACAATTAATAAATCAGTGTTGAAATATTATTTGTATCTTGTATTAATACAATGTAACCGTTTTGACTAAAGTATTTACATAACAGTTTAGCTAAAATTAAATAAATTGAATAATTAAGTCCTTAACCCTTTGCTGTTTAATCCCTGCTTTTTACGTGCCTGTCATTTTATGATTGAGAAAACATTGTGAAAACAGAAGAAATTGCTTCTGCCAAGCAATTTCTTCTTTTTCCACACTATTTTCTACCCTACTGAATGGTTATTTTTCAAATTAAATGCACTTTAAATTTTCGTCTGCAAAACCTTTGAATTTGGACAGGTCCAAAATTTTGTAAAACAGGAAAGGGTTAAAACATTAAATTTTAAATTCCAATAAAGTGAGTTATCTATAAAAAGGTCCTAGCCGGATTAGAAATCATTTCACTAAGGAGCAAAATAAAGTGTTAGATCCCCAACCCATTCCATTTCTGGATAATATTAAACTCTATAACCACAAGGAATTGCCCTCAATGAAGTCAAACGTCTTCATTAAAAGGGACCCCTCCCCTATTGTTAGTATTCATAAGATCATAAATTCAATGGCCTTACTTTATATATTAGATTATGAAAAAGCAGGAAAACAAGGAAGCAAGTAACTGAAATTTGGAAACAATGTTAGAGCAGCACTGGATAAGCATTTAAGAAAAAGAGAAAAGCTTAAGCATAAGCAGCAAAAATTAACTAGCTAGAACAGCAAGGGCGTCTGCAGGTCTCTCCGCCCATCGACCCAATCAGACTCTGAAAATGGTTCAGGCTTGTTGTTTCTCTGAAATGCAGTGGAAGTGAGTTCCAAAGCCGGGGGGGGGGGGGGGGGCGCAGAACTGAAAGATCTGAGATCATAGGTCCTTGTCCTTACCCGTGAGATTTCAGCTTTATTCGAGAATCTGAAGGAGTAAGATTATTCTTTTATATTATTCAAATCATGTAAATAAACTGGGGATTCTTTGTTGATTATTTTAAATGTTTCTATTGCCATGTTTCTTCTTACTTGCGAGGTTGGTAGTTTAGATTTTAAAAGATGGCTTTCATAGTCAGAGTTATATTCGTCATAGATGAAGCGGAGCGCTCTTTTTGGATATTTTCGATCTTTTTTGTGTTCATTTCACCACAGAAATGCCATGTTAAAGGACAGAAATAGAAATTTGATAGTAGGCTGTAAAAGAATGGTAAATGTTAAGTTTTCCAAGTTTACTAGGTGGGCGACACCTCAAGGGTTTCACAGAAGAGGAATGAAGAGAAGTTGAATAAAATGTCCAAATAACGGTTGATCTTATTCATAATTGTTTGCGAAAAAGGGGGAAACGAAAATTGGGGAAAAAACGATACAGGTATTATTTTCGATAGGCTTTATGTTAATTGAGTGAACAAAAAAGTATTTTAACGAGTGTTTGGGCAACCAAATAATATATAGCGTTTGGTTTTCAATAAATCAAGGATTAATTAATCTTACACGAAAATTAAAAACGGCTATCTTATTCTTTTAATGTTAAAATGATACGAAATGCGGAAATTGAAGGATTTGTTCTTAAAAGCACGTCATTTCGCACGAGATTGCATGACAACGTCGATCATGACGTCATAAGTATAATGTCTTGCTTAGACGAGAGATATACACTTTTGGACGTAATTTCTCTTCAACATGAATTTTCCCAGACATAAAACTAGCTGTAGACCTAGATGGAGAGCTCCTCTGCGCGATTCTGTAACTTTTATCAAACTTTATCGTTTAGATTTGTCTGCCCTCAAATCGCGGCTATATCCGGCAAAATCGTATGTTTTATCGGTGTAGAACATTCCGTTCCGAAGGAATCGAGCAAAGTTCAATTTATTCGTCTCTTCATTCCTCTACATAGATATTTTCCGATTCGTTTTAGAACATTTAATTGTCGAGATGCTTTCTTGCTGTAACTTATCTTCCTATATATTATTTGTTTAACGGAGTTTCAAGCTTGCACGTCCTTAAATTATTGATTGATTTATTTTCAGAATCTATAAAAAGCAATCACGTGATGGCTTCCCATTTGCAACTGCCAACCAGAGGGCGCCACCATCACAGACAACACCAAAGTCAAAATGGCGGGAAGGATCGAAGTTCAGAGAAAAAGACTGGAAGAGTTCTAAAGATTGCCGGTGAAACCGATTCAAACAAAATCATCAAACTACCAGACGAACATCAAAATCTTAAGTAAGTAATTTGAAGTTTTTGAAACTATGAATAAGGAATACAAATAGATCTAAAATGATCATAACATCTCTGACGTCTAATTTTAATGCAGATCTAGACCATCTTGGTCTATTTTTTCGGTGTTGAAGTGTGTCGATTTGATAAGGTGTATCAAACATAATTAACCATTATAGATTAATAGGCTGTCAGCAGATACTCCTGATTGTAAATGTGGATTATAAAATTATCCCCAAGCAATCTCATTATTAGGAAGGACAACCTTGTAAAGAAATAATTTGAACACAAGTTCAAGTTACTTCCCTTATATAGCATTTTTTTTTGAAGACCTTTTTATTTTGTAAACCTATATCTGTATTGTGTTTGTATTAGAATCCTTAAAAGGCTTTTATATGCCATATTATTGGCTCTCGTTTTTGAGGGCCGCTTAAAAGCAGCTAACAAGCCTGCATGTACTGTTGCATTTGGCAGGTGAAAACAATCAATGGATTTTGGTGTTTATGCAGAATGAGTGCTTGTATTGTGGTGTAAAGTCTGGTTAACAGATTGACTGTTTTTGCCTAAAGAAGATAAATAGCATTTTATAAACATTAAGTGAAAATAATAAATGGAATAAAAAAATTGGAGATCATAACCCCTGCCCTTAAAATCAAAATTTAAAGGCCATGGGCGAATGGGCCCCTGTCAGTCCTATTCCCTGATTTATGATAGAAACAATTTCAGCTCTTCAGTTGGGATTGTTTAAGTCACATTTAGTAATTTTTCAGTCTTTATAGAAAATGGGACTGCGCACCTTATTATGGTTTCCAGGTTTTTCTCTCACCATTTACTACTATTACCTGAACCACAAGGTCCTTTCAAAGCCCCGGCGTGCTTATCTCACATTGGTTTACATCATTATCCAACAATGATTGGTGGCAGGAAAATTTAACACTTAGGAAAAAGGATTTGTACTACTAACATTGGATGATGGATCATTTCTAGGACCCTATGCTTGGGAGTCCTAAGGGCACTTTAATTCAGCCAGAGGGATACGCTGCTTCATTAATACCCCTTCTTTAAGCTTATTTATCATTTCTTTTTTAATGGGGAAAGCAATCAAAATTTGGCTTTAATAACACCACCCCTTCCCCAATTGAAAATCTCATTACAGAAATCCTAGATCTGCCGTTGTAATTATATATGACTTTGCAACTCTAGATTGTATTACTATGATACTTAGAAAATTACCTCCCCATAGTAAAACCTCATGAATTATGAAAATCAATTGTCATGAAAATCAATATATGTTGGGAGGTTTAATGAGAAATATCAGGTCAGCAGCTGAGCTAATGGCGTTGTTTATGGAATTGCTGTCAATAAGTATCAAAGGGACACCTGGGTGGTTCTAGAGACCATATTTTTTTCCTAAACCCTTGGCATGCAAATCCCAAATATTCATGCTTTAGTAGGTGTTATGGACAAAGATCAGCCTGCACATTATGTGCAGTCTGATCCTAGTCTATACCCCTGATTTTTTTATTTTTTCTTTTAAAAAACAGAAACATATAAAAATTGTATTTTTTCAAATTAAGTTCTGACTCACAATAAGTACATCAAGTGCTAAACCCTTTGCATGCTAACCCCAAACACTTATGGTATAAGTTATAGACAAAGATCAGCCTGCATATTATGTGCAGTATGATCCTAGTCTTTATCCCCTGATTTATTTATTTTTAAAAACATAAACATATAAAAATTGCATTTTTTTCAAAATGAGTTCTGACTCACAATAAGTACATCAAGTGCTTTAAGCACTTTAATTTCAAGATTTTGTATTAGGTGTTAAATCCAGATTCATTCTATAGTCAACTTATAGTCAACCTATGGTGCTATATATTGAACTCTTTTTTGGACTGAAAATTGGTGAAATTATGAGGGCGGTTGGTGGCGCATAGAACTACAAATAATACATTACAGTCCTGGTTTCATTCTGTGGCACAAATCCTTTTCCATATTTCAACATTTGTCTCCCAATGATGGATGGATAACCATAAACCTATGTGGTATAATATTTAACTTTAGGGCATTTTATAAAAATTATAAGAATGCAGTTCAAATTTGAGGTTTAATAGATGACCTGGTTACTGTCTTTTACCCTGTGACTATAGTAATTTTAAGCCTCAAGAACTCAAATTACTAGATGCAGTCATACTTGATAGCACTTAAAAAATGTAAATTATAGTCATAATAATATAAATTCATTACTTTCCAGGGCTTGAAGATTCTTGAAATTTTCACTCGACCTGCCCAATAAGAAAATAAAGCAATGCAGAGAATTTGCATTTAAAATTCTAAAATTCCACTCGTCCCCATGTTCAGGATGTAAAAACGTTTTGCAAGCTCTTTGAGATTATACCCCGCTTTGAACGTGCACATGGGTGCAAAGAGTAGTATCACTTCAAAAACGCTTCACTAACACTTTCATCCTGAATGCAGGGCAGCTTTCTGGTTATAACGTGCAACTCTCTTGTGTCTTGCTTTCCTCAAAACATAGTGAATTTAGTGTTTGAGGAATAGTATAATGTGAATTAGGATAACCGGTATGTTTGTTTGAGATGAGCACTTAATTCTGAAATATAGTCCACAATGTTAACCCTTGTCATGCTGAACCTGAAATATTCCTTGAATTTAATTTCCTTCTTTGTTAGGAGGTATGGACATATGTGAAGTCTGATCTTAGTTTACCTGTTTATCCTATTTGACCAAATATTCTGTAAAGATCTAAATTTCAAGTGAAATATTGGTAAGCAACTTCTTCTTTTGGAGCCGTCAGCATTTTGACTGTAGCGTAATTTTGCAGAGATTTTTATTCCCCATGACAAGGGTTAATCAAGAGTTATAATATCCATGAGAAATTCAGCATAAAAGCAACAGCTCATTAACCAAAGTTGATAGTGTTTGATCTTGTTTACCTAGTAAGCTTGTAATTATTGTATGATATCAAATCCGAATGAATTATTGGGTACGCTTGGGTAGGTCTCTAACTCAAAGATGATCATTTATTAAATGGTCTGTAAATGTCAAGATTAACGGCACATCTTATTGACCATACCCTCATTTTTAAATCGGAGATTTATACCGGTTGCCAGAAATCCAGTCTGTTTGACCCAGTACATTTTTACCTTTATCTTCTGAGCAATGTGTTCAAACCAAATAATGTGTTTTCAAACACCGAAGAAACGGCCTTTTCAGTCACAATCTACAAACTTTGTTTTTATCTTATTTACTTTTCGACAAATAGAGAAGATGCTAATACAAAATTTGATGTAATTTTCGCTTTTAGTAATTACCAGTTAGTATTTTCAGTGTTTATAACAAGATTTTCGGTTGAGTAAAGGAGTTGAAACGTACAATAGGTTAACTGTAAAATAAATTTGTAGCACTTACAATATTACTACTCTGATTTTTTCTCGAACGGTCATTTACCAGTTGTAGGGCTGACAACCAATCAAATTCTGTTATGATTATCACTAGGTCAAAACCCAGGCGTAAATTCACACCACGTGGAAGATACAATGGACATCGTCTGCTCGAAATGTGTCAATTAAGTTGTTTGTCATTGGTCAATGGTCGTCTGCACTCTGACAGGGAGCGTGGGAAGTCTACTGGTGGAATGAGTACTGTTGACTATGTGTTAACAAATAGAAATAATTTTGTAATTTTGAAATATTTGATTTCAATGAGCACTCTGATCACGCTCCAATCCTATTTACAATAAATTAAAATTTGAGTATGAAGAAAAATTATTCAACAACAAATAAACCGACAAAAACATACGATAAACTGATATAGGATAGCAGTAAAAGAGATCTATTTTTAGAATAACTCATGAATAATCATAGAGTGCTGCTAGATTTAATCGATTGGTCAGAAACCAAAGATATAAATAGCATAGTTGCCGATTTCACGTGTTTCTTGAGGGAAAATGCATTTATAGTATTTGGGAAAACCCAATGCTTGAAAAACAAACATGTTGGTAATCAAAATTGTACAAATAGTTTAATGAAAAATGTTTTGTTGCTAAACAGGCTTTTAAACTCTAGAGAGAGGAATAATATTATCAGACAAGCTTTTAGCTTGGCGTGTGCTCATTATAACAACGTATAAAAATCTGCTAAGAAATAATTTAGACTAGCAGAAGGCTATCGAATCAGCAAACTTTCAAAATCGGACCCACGAGGTTGGATGAGCTGGCGATGTCCTCGAAAAGATGAAGTGTTAAGACAAAAAACTCACAAATTGGGCAAATATTTTACCAACTTTTATTGTCCAAATTTGAGCCCTTTTGATTGGCGAATTATTGCACTATCCCAGCCTCTCAATGATGTCCGATTTACAGTGCTGACAGCACTTTGATTTCTTTAATTCTGCTATTTTTCAATTTTGGGTTCTATTATGTTTATTAACTCGTTTTTTTGTTTACTCCAAGAGGAATTAATGAAAGTGAAAGAAACCATACTAATCTGGCCAGCTGTTGAAGCAAACTTAACCCTTGTCATGCTGAATAAATTTTGGCTAAAAATTTTCATCAAAATCAAAGGGCAAAAAGCACTGAAAGTTCCAACTATAGGTCAATTTTTATTTGGAAAACTAAATCTATTGACAATTCTGGTTAGAAAGTGAGAAACAGGTGGGTGTAGACTAACATCAGACTGCACATATGTGCAGGCTGATGTTTGTCTATAGCTCCTGCCAAAGCAGGAATATTCTGGGTTCAGCTTGACAAAGGTTAAAATCCCTTTTTCCTACTATTGCATTGAAATCTGTTAATAGAGTTTCATTTATAGTAGGGATGGGAACGAGTATTCGATTAATTGAGTACTCGATCGAACGTCCAATTATCGATTACCAATTTCACTAATCGATTAATCCGTAAAAAAAGAAATCATAAGGAATTCTTTTCAAATCTCGTTTTTTTTTATATTTTCTCAAAATATCGATCCTTCATATGAAATGCCGTTCAGTTTAAGATAATGTATCCAACACCTGGTCGTGTGCCGAACGTCTTATCCGTCGATATACATGTATTTCCAAATTTGCAATCAAGTATCAACTGTTATTGTTCTTGCTGTCAAACAATACGTGTCATCATGTAACTTTTCGCACCTTTGAATTTTGGTACGAATTTAGGGACGGAACGATGTACTTGGATCTTCGGATCAACGGAATGTTGCGTCGTCGTTCCAAAACGTTGTAAAGCAATCTTATCGATGTATTAGTTACTTTCTCTTTCTCTCATGAAAATTATATACACCGATGAATATCGCCAAGAAATAATACCGACAAATGACAGTCTCTAAGCACGCATTTTACAATTTACCGTTTCTTCAAAATAATTAACAATCAAATGTCATTTCAACTGCCCCTTCGAACCAAAGATATGTAGCAAATACCATATAGTCTTGCATTTGAAGACACAGAATAAATTATCGAAAGGCATCAATTCTATCCGAGTACTCGAGTACTTGATCGGAAAGGTGAACGAGTAATCGATTAGTAAAATTGGTACTCGTTACCATCCCTAATTTATAGTAATGAGTGTGGATAATCAATGATTTTAAGGTAAATTCTGAATTTTATGTTCTATACAAAACATGTATGATGCACACCAGAATTTCTTCTGTCATAATTAAACTTATTCTTTCATTTCCATATTACATATAAGAGTTATTGGATAAATCTCAAAAAAGAAAAATGGGCACAGTGGTTATGAAATATTTTGAAAGTTTGCTTGTCCATGGATAAGTAGCAATCACAAACTGGCTTGTCTATATCTAAAACCTATTGTTTAATGAGTTTTGAAGTGTCTGCAAAATAATGAAAACAAAATTGATGTCATGCTAAAAAAACTATATATTTTTTCTTAAGATTTTTCAGTCTTGTCTACAGACAACTGAGCCATGAAAATCTGCCAAATGATCATGTCATGCTAAAAAAACTAAAAGTATCCTGGGAATAGACTTACTGTTGACATGGGATTATCAAATTGAATATGGTCATGGTTTTTGTGTCCAGCTGTTTTTGGTTACATCATAAAAAGCTTGGTGTCCAACAAATTGAGAATTTTTGACTTGTGTGTTAACCTGTTTCTTTTGCTTAAATTTTAAGTTTGTTGATAGTATTCCAATAGACATAATAAAACACTAAAAAAAAAATTAAGTGCTAAGCAATGATGAAGGTTTTTTTTTTCTAACAATGACTGATGTAACACTGGACACAAAGTCAAAAATATAGTTAAATCTGGACAAATGGTCATTTTTCTTTTGTAAATTCGGCCTCTCATGAATTCACTTTAACCATCTCTTCTACACTTACCTAGTTTAAGGATTTTCAAAGTTTAATGGCACGGAATTTCCAATCTTAGACTGCATGATGTAACTGGACACAAATTAAGTTTTGTAAGGCAAGTTATTTTGTTATCTGATTGAAATAAACAAATTCAAAGACATCCTTTTCCAGCATTTGTTGCCTTCTTATTTTTTACACACATTTTAACAACTTGAATGCCAGATATACCCGTTTTTAGTGTTACATGATGTAACGTAGACACCACGGTTTGTGTCTTCGTTCGTCTGCCGAAACGAATTTTTTAAAAATGAATCTATAAAATTTGTTCATTTCATAAAATATCCAGTTCCCTGGTTTAAAAGAACATTGTATCAAAGTAAGAGCACCGGGGCGTTTCATTTTAGTATGATATTATATCTGTAAATCAATAAGACGTAACATTGACTGCAAAATGCAAGCATACACTTTACAAATTCATTGAAAGACGTAACATTTCTGTATACATACCCTCGCGGTCGTGAATTGTCCGCCATTTTGACTCTTCACTGCGGACTAGTATTTAATCGTGTCGCTTATGTCATCGTAAAGGGGAAAATAAGCAAATGACCGAAAAAAAATCAAAATTTTTTCCAGAATGTAAAATTTCAATGACTGTAATGACGTAACATTTTAAGACACAAATTCACACCATGAAATCCATGAAGAGACAGAGAAAACATTTCGTCAATACAAGGCGCACTTTCGTACTCGATCTATTTCGTACTCAAAAAGATTTGCACCCATACACAAGTTAGTGTGTTTTTAAGGATACAAAGCTTGAAATACGTTTTTTTAACTGACGTAACGGTTTGGACACAAAAGTTACGTCATTTTTTATATTGTTTCTATTTCATTTAAAACATACGAATTGAAGATTGTGACCTTTGTTGCAGTCATTAATCAAGACATAGAAGTGTAATGGGGCAATATCTTTAACATGCAATGGTTACAGTACCCAGGTCCTTTCCCTCAGCTATTTTACAGGAGGCCTATAGAAAAGTGTCCGCTATGTTGTCCATATAAACACAACATTTCATCGCATTTTTCTTTTTTCGGGTTGGGATTTTAAAATAAAACACTAAGGGTGGAGTCATACATTCAAGAACTGCAGCAAAGATGCCCAAATCATTCTTATTTTCTTTACAAAATTAGTTTTTTGACAGATTTGGTTAGATGTAACCAAAAACAGCTGGACACAAAAACCATGACCATATCAAAAAATGGCTAACTTTTTAGAAGAATATTTTTCTCTAGAGATTTTTTCACTTGTCAACAGGCAACCTTGCCATAAAAACTGCTTGTCCGTGCAGCTTAATGGACAAGTCAGATTTCTCTGGCAGCTTATTTCAGATCCACTGGAGCATTTTTCAGTCAACCCCCTTGATATTATAGGTTGCTCTTTTGATAGCCAGCTTGGATGCAAAGTTTCAAATGGATGCATTCCAACAAACCAAAAGGATATTATGAAATGTCAAAATATTTGCATGATGACAGCAACAACGGCAACGAAAATGGCAACGACATCAAGGTCTATAGCAATACCAAGGGTTTTCTCCCAAAAAAAGCAGAGCTTAAAATCAATCTAAACAATTGCAATTCGTAATGGGTCTTATTGCATGAAAAATATTGATTCCTTAAGTAAAATCACAGGCTATATAAAAGGTTTCTTTATGTAATCTCTACCAATCCAAAAGAGTTCTGAATCACAAAGACAATGTTGAGTACAAAGTCATGTTTAAAGACAATTTATAAACTAGAACTGAACAACAAAAAAGTCATAAACAACAATCAGTCATGAATTATGGTCTGTAGAAACGCCAATAATTCTTGAGAACCATTAAACAAGATATATGCAGAAATTGTAGGTGTTAAACGAAAAAGGTACTTTTTGGCACATTTTTTTAGCTCGGTTATTTTGCAAGAAAAAACACGGTATTGTCATCATCTTTGTCTGTTCCATTGGTATTGTTGTTGGCAAAGGATCGGTGCACTGGCATTGGCGTAGGCTTTGTTATGAAAAACATAAACCTTGGTGATATCTCTGTTGTTATTGAAAATATCTTCATGAAACTTGGCATATTACGTGTTCACCATCATAAGAGCTATCTAGACATACTATCAAGGCGGATAACTCTGTGACAGCTTTTTGGTAAGAGTTATGGCTTTTTTTCATTTAGATTTTTAGCATTATCGAGCACCTGCAGCCTATTGTTGGCTTGTATCTATAGGGTGTGTTCTTTGCTCTGTGAACACAAGGCAAAAAACATGTTAAGGGAGTGGAATCAAAACATGTAAATGTTTCCAATGAGACTTAGTGAAAGGCAAACAAAGAAGATCCTGATTGAACTGCTCCAGTTTGATCTGGGTCTAAGATGTTTGCTGAGAAACAATCTGCTTGAATACTTTGTGTCAATGCATTAAATGTCATTTTCAACAAGAACATATATAACACTTAAACAGGTGTAAATGTGAAAATACTGTAAATATTTAGTACAAATATTAAAAACATCATAGATGTTTAAGTTTTATCAAACAAGTTGGGCTTTATTGAAGATGTGACTTTCCTTATCACCTTCCAGCAATAGTTGTAATATAACCTTAATACCCTGCAAATTATCTTACCTGAAACCTTATCCTTTTTACATTGTGCTCTTCACTATTTCTTGCACTGAGGCATAGTCATTTATTTGGGACCTCTTCTATATCTTGTGACAAATATATTTGAGCTGTCATCTTTTGCAGTAAATCGTAGCCTTTTATATATATTATGATCTTTACTATCTCTTGTAGGAAACAAGAGCCGTCAGAGACGGATTATGCTCCCCAAATAAGGCATTGTCACAAAAGCAAGAGCCATGTTGGACATGGACATCCCCTGCCAAGAAAGTTTGATAGTAAACTGAAGCCTAATAGATAAAAGATTCTATGTACTGTCAAAGATTTGCCTCCTATAAAATCTAAGTAATAAAAATAACAAAGGGCAATAACTCCAAAATTATGCAAGCAAGAGTTGTAGTTCAGGTGTATTGCACTTCTCCTCTAAGAGATCTATCCACCCATAAAGATTCAAGTTGATAGCTATTATACTTTAGGAGATATGCTCCAGACAAAATCTAAGTATCAAAAATAACAAAGGGCAATAACTCCAAAATTATGCAAGCAAGAGTTGCAGTTCTTGTACACTGCACTTCTCCTCTATGAGATTCATCCACCCATTAAGTTTCAAGTTGATAGCTATTATACTTTAGGAGATATGCTCCAGACATAATCTAAGTATAAAAAATAACAAAGGGCAATAACTCCAAAATTATGCAAGCAAGAGTTGTAGTTCTTCTGCACTGCACTTCTCCTCCATAAGATCTATCGACCCATAAGGTTTCAAGTTGATAGCTATTATACTTTAGGAGATATACTCTGTGGTCAGATTGCAAGGACTCAAATAAGATGTTATCTTATACAGCAAACATAAAGGTAACAAACAGTAAACTCCCTTTTTGCATGACATATTTTTAGACACAAATATCAAATACCTTATGGTAAAGGGCATCTGATTTGCTACTGAAATGTGAAATTTCATCAAATTCTGAGCATAAGACTAGGAGAAATGAAAGAAAAACTGTATTTTACGCGCTAGCGTAAAGGTAACAAACATTTAGCCCCCTTTTTCAATGATATTATTTTTTTACATTAATTTCAAATTGTTTATAGTAAAGGGCATCTGATTTGCTACTCAAATATGAACTTTCACTAAATTCTGACTGTTAGACTAGGAGAAATTTGGGAAAAACTGTTTTTTACCCTAAGTCCCCTTTTCCGGTGACGAGGCCTCAAATCCAAAAAACGTCACAGATGCATCATCACTATATCATAGGGAGTTCACATGGTAAGTTTCATTTGATTTGGCCCAAGGGTTATGGAGAAATAGGTGAGGACGGACAGACGGACGGACGGAATTACTATTTTACATGCTAACATAAAGGTAACAAACATTTAGCCCCCTTTTTTTCCATGATGTTTTTTTTTTACGTTAATTTCAAATTGTTTATAGTAAAGGGCATCTGATTTGCTACTCAAATATGAAATTTCACTAAATTCTGACTGTTGGACTAGGAGAAATTTGGGAAAAACTGTTTTTTACCCTAAGTCCCCTTTTCCCGTGACGAGGTCTCAAATCCAAAAACCATCACAGATGCATCATCACTATATCATAGGGAGTTCACATGGTAAGTTTCATTTGATTTGGCCCAAGGGTTATGGAGAAATAGGTGGGGACGGACGGACGGACGGACGGAATTCCTATTTTACATGCTAACGTAAGGTAACAAACATTTAGCCCCCTTTTTATACGCCCGTCGAAGACGGGACGTATTATGGGATCACCCGTGACGTCCGGCGTCCGGGCGTCCGACGGCGTCCACTTCTTTGTCCGGAGCATAACTCTGTCACTTGAAGTCCGATCGACTTCAAACTTGGCAATTGTATTCTTCTCATCATTGCGGAGTGCAGTGCACAAGAACCACAACTCTACCTGGCCTATTTTTTGAGTTATTCCCCTTTGTTTTTTTTCAGACTAGAATCTTGTCCGGAGTATATCTCTAAAAGTATTATAGCTAGGATCATGAAACTTAATGGGTGTATAGATCTCACCAAGGGGGAGTGCAGTGCACAAGAACCATAACTCTACCTGGCCTATTTTTTGAGTTATTGCCCTTTGTTGTTTTTCAGACTTGAATCTTGTCCAGAGTATATCTCTTAAAGTATAATAGCTAGGATCATGAAACTTAATGGGTGTATAGATCTCACAAAGGGGGAGTGCAGTGCACAAGAACCACAACTCTACCTGGCCTATCTTTTGAGTTATTGCCCTTTGTTGTTTTTCAGATTTGAATCTTGTCCGGAGTATATCTCTTAAAGTATCATAGCTAGGATCATGAAACTTTATGGGTGTATAGATCTCACCAAGGGGGAGTGCAGTGCACAAGAACCACAACTCTACCTGGCCTATTTTTTGAGTTATTGCCCTTTCTTGTTTTTCATACTAGAATCTTGTCCGGAGTATATCTCTAATAGTATAATAGCTAGGATCATGAAACTTCATGGGTGTATAGATCTCACCAAGGGGGAGTGCAGTGCACAAGAACCACAACTCTACCTGGCCTATTTTTTGAGTTATTGCCCTTTGTTTTTTTTTCAGACTTGAATCTTGTCCGGAGTATATCTCTTAAAGTATAATAGCTAGGATCATGAAACTTCATGGGTGTATAGATCTCAACAAGGGGGAGTGCAGTGCACAAGCTTCATAACTCTACCTGGCCTATTTTCTGAGTTATTGCCCTTTGTTGTTTTTTCAGACTTGAATCTTGTCAGGAGTATATCTCTAAAAGTATAATAGCTAGGATCATGAAACTTCATGGGTGTATAGATCTCATCAAGGGGGAGTGCAGTGCACAAGAACCACAACTCTACCTGGCCTATTTTTTGAGTTATTGCCCTTTGTTGTTTTTCAGACTTGAATCTTGTCCGGAGTATATCTCTTAAAGTATAATAGCTAGGATCATGAAACTTCATGGGTGTATAGATCTCACAAAGGGGGAGTGCAGTGCACAAGAACCACAACTCTACCTGGCCTATCTTTTGAGTTATTGCCCTTTGTTGTTTTTCAGATGAAACTTCATGGGTGCAAAAAATATTCATTCAAAATAGCCCTCAGTTCTATTCAAACCCCCAGTTAATACTAAGCAGTGT
Source organism: Fragum whitleyi (assembly GCA_948146395.1). Lineage (NCBI taxonomy): Eukaryota > Metazoa > Mollusca > Bivalvia > Cardiida > Cardiidae > Fragum > Fragum whitleyi. Next base: position 37,055,909 of record OX411545.1, read on the forward strand.
GACAGGCGTATCTTGTGACAATTTGGCACCTTGTTCCATGATATTTTTTTTTTACGTTAATTTCAAATTGTTTATAGTAAAGGGCATCTGATTTGCTACTCAAATATGAAATTTCACTTAATTCTGACTGTTGGACTAGGAGAAATTTGGGAAAAACTGTTTTTTACCCTAAGTCCCCTTTTCCCGTGACGAGGCCTCAAATCCAAAAACCATCACATATGCATCATCACTATATCATAGGGAGTTCACATGGTAAGTTTCATTTGATTTGGCCCAAGGGTTATGGAGAAATAGGTGGAAATGGACGGACGGATGGACGGACGGACGGACGGAATTACGGATGGACAGACGAAGCAGCGGCTATATGCTCTCCCTTCGAGGAGCATAATAAACATACCTTATAAAAGTGTCATTCAATATCTCTTGCAGCAAAGATTAGCCATGTACACGTGACCTTAACTGTCTCTTGCAGCTAAGCATGTATTTTACATGTGACATTTACAATTTAATGCAGAACAGCAGTCTTATACTGCAGAGCATAGCCTTTTACATGTGACCTTTAATATCTCTAACAGCAACTCATAGCCCTTTTATATGTGACCTTTACTATATCATATTGCAAAGCATAGCCTTATACTTGTGACCTTAATCATCTCTTACAGCTTAGCAAAGTCTTTTATATGTGACCTTCATTTTCTATTACAGAAAAGCATAGCCTCTTATATGTGTCATTGTCTCATGCAGCAAAGCGTATCCTTTAATATGAGACCTTGGTCATCTCTTACAGCTTAGCAAAGTCATTTATATGTGACCTTCATTTTCTATTACAGAAAAGCATAGCCTCTTATATGTGACATTGTCTCATGCAGCAAAGCATATCCTTTAATATGAGACCTTGGTCTCTTATTACATTAAAGCAAGTCAGAGAACACCATTCGTTTGTCATAGGGTCTGTCAGTTATTTTTGATTGGCTCCATAATATTTAGAATAACCTTGTATATTTGTGGTATTCTGTGTAATTAATGAACTGGCAGGGCGGGGCTTAACCTTGACGTAATTTAGCGAATTTACTTTTCAATAGTTTGTTTTTTTTCAAATTTTAGTCGGTAATCATCGTTTACTTGTGCAAATAACTGTATCCTAAAACCTAAAGGATTCACGTGCTTTGAGAGAATGAACACATTTCATCGTTTGGTTACCTAGTCCTCGTAACTTCAGAATGATTAAGCTGAAGTTACGAGGATTTGGTTACCAATCTACGATTTAAGGTCTCGAGTTATTTGTGTCGACTCTCTTTAAAAGTAGGTTATTTTAGAAAAAAGCTGATTTCCCTTAACCTTAAGTGCAAGGACCCGTTACTTAGGCTCCGCCCTGCCAGGGCATTTATCACGGATAATAATACCTGTAAAGTGTTATAGGATAAATCTGATTCTTGTCACATGAAACCTTACAGAAAAGTATTGTGGCATAAAAGTCATGATAGGACTTGAAAATGTTCCATTGGGAGCACTGATAGTCAGGTTGAATTGAAACTCCATATATATCCTCCAGCTAGAATGGGAATTGGAAAAATGAAATAAGGACAAAAAGAGATTCCGTGAATTATTAGGTCTCTACGAGCTGCCTTATTGTTTTGTTTAACATGTTGCTTGCAGCTCAATTGGGTCCCAATCATTATCGGAACACGGTGGATGGCTGTAATTAGTGACCAGTGGACTGAGCTTCACTGAATATTCTTGATGAATTTTTTATTGAATTAGTAACTGATCTAGAAAAGCAAAATGGAGTTGTAGTTGTCATGTGAGCTTTTTCCCTCTTTTAGGGAAGTTTGGGTGAAAAAAAGTAAAAAATTTGGATTTAAGATTTTTTGACAATGAATTTAATTGGGTAGGTTACTGTGTTGTTGTAAAATATTGATGTTGTTTTTATTCACTTTTATTAAATCTCATTTCTGTTTATGATATAATCATAGAATTGATGACCCTAAAATCTGTCAGTTTTTTGTTATCTTACCTTACCTCAATAAGTCAAATACTTCTTGCTAATGAAGTTGAAGCTAATATAAATTCAACTGAACTAGTGGGCAAGCCAGTGGGCAAGCCATTTAAAATATAAATACACCTTCAAGCTGTTGTTGTGTCATTTTGCTTATCCTTAGAAAATTTTATATTTATTCAATAACACTTTCTGTTGGACCCTTCTTAAAAAAAATTTGGATCCGCCCAGGGCTAAGATCATTTGAAGCCCTAATGAATCAAAGAGGTTCCTGGTTCGATCCCCATAGCGGCACTCATTCTTTCTGACTATTTGTCTCTCACCAATGGGTTGATAATTGTAGACCTGTGAGATAGCAGCTGGAGGCTAGGAAAATATGTGATGGTTGTACTGGTGAGAGAAATACCAGGAATCCATTGTTAGGTAATTCAGCCACCACTATATAACTGAATAAATGTTGAAAGCGGCGTTAAACTCCATTCAATCTATAAAACCTATTGTATCTACTATTTTCATTTACTTGAACTGCCTCTGCAAATACTATTTGTTTGATGATATTTGATTAAAATATTGTATTGAAATATTTAAATGTGTCTGAAAAGAAGTGTGACAGAAAAAATCAATTCTGAAAGCTCTAAATAATTGAAAACATTAATTCTGAAGTTTCTATTATAGTAATGTGGAAATAAAAAGGTTTATCATTTATCATACAAAGAAGGACCGGAAACATATCTTTATACTTGGTGGACTACTTTAAATGTCAAAACTTGAAATAGCAGGATAGTTATAATGCCGTTTCGGTTGTCCTACAATATTTTTGGTGGTCTGGCAATACATGCGAGTCCTACCACTCTTAAAAATTTCAGAAGAAACTTACTATGGAGTAGGAAAAGTAGTCCCAATTAAGGTCATTTATGTTTTTTAAAAGTCAATTTATCACGACATCCTATCTCACAATTTTTCAGGGGGTCCCAAAGGAATCCCAACTTGTAACCTTAGAGTTCCCTCAATATAAACAGGGAACTATCCCACCAACTCATACAGTTGGTCTTTGAAAGGATGAGAGCAAGGATTTGTTTGAATAGAGTTTTACACCCCTTTCAACAATCTTTCAGCTGGAGCACCTAATAATGGATTCCTGCTATATCATATACTAGTACTTCATTTACATCCTTTCCTAGCCTCCAGCTGCTATCCCACATAGGTCTAAGATTACCAACCAATTGGTGGGAGGCAAATGAGTGGGAAAGAATGAATGCTGCCATCAGGGTTCTTACCAAGGACCTCTAGATTGATAATTTTCCAAAGCGCTACAAATTAAGCTATGAAAGGAGTTGATCGGAGCAAGGAAAAGCACATGATTAGTAATATATTCTAATAATTTTGCAACACAAGGTTCTTTGACTTCACTTTGTTCCTTAGAATCTTGGCTTGAAAAAATTATATTTTCATTGAAAGAACTTATGGACTGAATCCCTTGCTTTAAAGTTTTGGGATCCCTCAAATGTTTTTTGGATCCTCAGGATCCTGGGACAATAATTGAGCCTGTGTGTGACATTTCCAACAATTTGAAATGTGCGTGAGGTGCAAACATTATGCAGCGTAGACAGCCACCTACTGTAAATGTAATGTTACCTGATTGTGTACAAGTACTATGAGACCTTACCTATTTACTAAACACATAGTGAAGACTCTGGTCTGTGCGGATGCACAGACTGGTCAGAGTCTTTGCTATTTACATATAAAAATTTGTTTGAAATCTCACACAATTGGTGTCAAACCCTGGAATCCATTGGTGAGAGACAAAATAACATGTTTTGTAAAAACTTAGTTAGGATCATGCTCAAAAACTCTACTATTCCAGTTGAGACCCCATCAAAAGTGCTTTCAGAGCTTTGATTTTATTTTGCAAGATAAAGATAGATGTGATGTAAGAAACTGCATTTTTGCAATACAATTATACATGCACATGTAAAGGCATGTGTACTGAAATGCTCACTTGTGACCACAGTTTGCTAAATTAAAGTTCATTATTCTACATATTTAAGGTTTTGAGTTACTGTGCTTGCTCTTGACAGGAATTGCTTTCAATTTACAGGAATTTTCTCACAATAAAAGAGAATATTGAAAGGCAAGAGTAAGACTTTCAATTACCATTCTTCTTTAATACATACAATGTATTACTTTCCATATTGTCAAATGATGAGAATCTGTAAATTTTTATTGATTTGTGAGTATTTATCATTTCAAAAACTGAAAAATGTTTGCTTAATCAAGCTATTGTGTAAAACTCTTCTTTCATTGATCATAGAACCTGTTATATACATAATATTTGTGCTGTTAATTATTCATAAAATGCAATACTGCCTGAAATTGATTTTACTATTCTTCTATTAAATATAACAGAACTCAACAGTGAACAAAATGATTTACTATCCAGTTTTGCAATATTGCCCAGGGTTTTAGTCTGTCACTTTAACAAAACTGGGTCCAAAGGATTTGATAATTGGGATCCAAGGGGTCCTTCATCAAAGTATGGGAGTCCCTGCTTAAGATATATAGACAACTTCTTTTGGCCTTAAACTTGTTTTATATGAGATTATATTTAAAGGAAGTAGTATTACATATATAATTTGATTATTTGGGGCTTCACTTCAGAAGACTGTTCTCTGGAGGCTGCGATTCTGCGACAATCTTGTAAAAAAATTGTACATGTCCCATAAAATCTTTGCAAGATGCGACTTTTGTCTCGAGTAAATAAGGTGCTCTAATTTCAATTGAAACGGCCTAGGATGGCTTTTAATGTTAAAAAAGTAAGTTTGGTTTAAACTTCTGAAGAGAACTCAGAAGCTGCTTTATATTTATTGAAAACTTTTTTATATCTTATGATTTCCCACACAGCTAAGAATGCTGATATCAGTCATTATGAAACAATTAAAAGTTAAATAAAAATGTAAATTTTAAATCTTTTTTAGATAGTGTCTCTGGTTTTTCATTAATGTCTCTTACTTTTGTGGGGACATAGGCCATTTGTCCCACAACACTGCATGAGATTCACCAGATGAAATGTTTTTTAAATTGTCTAGAATTCTTTTCTGAAGCTGATCCCCAGAGGGTATTTGGGACTCACATCAGGGCCCGAGGTTATTTAACTTTTCTCAGGCTCAATCCAAAATTTTCTCAAATTTCAAATTGAAATTAAAGCCGTTATTCTGTTTAAATACTCATTTTAATGTATTAACATAAAAGATGATATTAATAAGTTGTTATAAATATTATCTTTTATTTACATACATTTATTTTAATTTAAAATTTGAGAAAATGGAGCCTGAGCCTGAGAAAAGTTTTATAACCTTCATCCTTGGGCTCAGATAATTTTGAGGGTCCTGGCTACTCATTTGAGAGTCTCAGACTTGCAAAACCTGCATCCCTTAAAACCCTGATTGCTTAAAATCTCTAAACCAAACATTGATTTCTATTTGTGTGCAAGTGCACAGTCATGCAATTAAAGCAGGGGACCATATCAAAACATTCTCTATGTGGCCAAGAACACTTTGAAGCTAGATTAAAATATTCTATGGGTTTGATTGAGAAAATTACAATGTTCTTTGGATTCTATATTTGTCCTGTCAGCATAAATTTTGCAATGTCAATGTCTCTATTAGCAAGATATCATTAGTGTAAGAAGTTGCGATTGATGCCTTATCTGTGTCCATCAAAGTAGGCATACATCACACAAATTGCTTTTTACAATCAAAAGAACACAAACAGACAATTTTCGTCTGCACCTCTGTCTGAAATGATGAAGGTAATGCATCTCTTCCTTTTTAAGACCATTTCCTTTTCGGGGGGAATTTATATATCTATTCCTCCACAATAACAATATTGAGGCATATATGTTTGATTGTTGTTCTTTCATCTGTCCTTTTGTCTGTAAAACTTGACCAAAACTAATTCTTACTACAATACTAAAATATATATTCTTAATATCGCATGATTATAGATCTGATTTATAATATGTATAGGATAGAAAACGAGTGTCGTGGTATATGGGAAATAGGCTTTTTCAATCTGATGTAACGAACCGAGCACACAGACAGACGTGATCCATTCAGAGAAAAGGATCCTCAACCCTAAATGGGTCGACTCTGTCTATATAGGCTTCAAACAGCCATTCAACTTAGGGCAGGCCTCTCTCATTTGCATATCCGATGCTTGTTACCTCCCTTTAAACCGTTACATAACTCTCCCCTCCGAGAAAACTCGTCCCAAGTCTTGGCCTTGGAGACCCGTGGGTAAGGCAACTCCGGTCTGGCAGTTGTCATTATCCCACCGCTGCCACCAATTGTAACGAACCGAGCGAACAGACAGACGTGATCCATTCAGAGAAAAGGATCCTCAACCCTAAATGGGTCGACTCTGTCTATATAGGCTTCAAACAGCCATTCAACTTAGGGCAGGCCTCTCTCATTTGCATATCCGATGCAAGTTACCTCCCTTTAAACCGTTACACTGACTTAGACCACGCTTTTCTAACATTGTCTGTATTTTTACCCGAACCATTGTACAATAATAAAGAAAGTAAATATCGCTTCGATATTACTGTAAAAATCCGTAATAATGCTAAAATTACATATGAATCTATTTCCATTTCTTTTTTACAGATCTTTTGCATTTTTCGAGACTGTAAAAAGTAAAAAAGATACAAAACCTGTCGTATTCAAGTGCACCACAAACTACCATCGTACATTTGTATATTTGTAAATACAAGGCTCTGAGCTGTATCTGTGATTTATACTTTTGAAAAACTGTTCTCTGATTGGCCATTTTGCCTAAAGCGTGGTCCAACTACTAATACCAAAATTTTCTACCTACAGTTGAATCTGACAGGGTCAGTAGCTAAATTGACAACAGTGCCATGCTCTAGGACAACCTTCAGTTGAATATACACCTATATAATTATGCTTCATATGCATGGTCCTGCATTTGAAGACATTTACCTGCAAGTGTTTGTGTACAAATACCATTTATATAGTTGAATTCTCAGGTGTACACTTTTGGGACCTTCCATTCCCAGTACATGAAGTTATAACCGCATATATACTTTTGGAGCCCTGAGACAATTCACCTTCCACTAAATAGATTCCAATCAAAATGAAGATTTGGTCCCAAGTGGACCTATTGTCTTGTTATTGGCAACGGTGACATGCTGTAGAACAACATAATGAGCATTCATTTATACACCTCAATATGCTTCAAATACTCCTGCAAAAAAACCCCAATATTTAATTAGAGAAAAAGCTGCAATCTAGTGGACTGGGATAAATGAATTCCTCTGTGTAAACTTTCTGGACATCGAAGCAATTCATCATCCACTAAAAAGATTACCTGGGAAATGAAGTTTTGATCCCTATGATGTTGGCCTATAATGTCTTTAAAATGCTATTGACAACACTGGCATGAACAATGAATGTTCAATATACACCCCATGAAAATCATTTAAAACTAGAATTTCATGAACAAAAGTTGAGGACAATTTTGATGTCAACAAATTCTTATGACTTGTGTATACTTTTGGGACCTTGAAACAATTCATCTTCCGCCAAATGGATTACCCAGAAAATGAAGTTTTGATCCCAAGTGGCACTGTAGTGTCTGGCTATTGACAACACTAACATGCTATACAACAACAACATAATGAATGTTCAGTGTACACCTCAATATGCAGGGAAGGGAATTCCCATGCCCAAATTGTCTGACATGTGCTTTTCTCCTTGCAGGCAAGTACATTTTTCTAGGCCACTTGTCTGTGGGCAAGTAAATACCAGAGCAAATCTCGTTACAGTACTAAAAAGATCTATGGGAAAAGTTGTCCTATCGTTTGTATCAAAGGGGAGAAAATATTGTCTTAAATGAAGAAAATGCTGGCTTACAGCATTTTCTTCATGAAAAACAATGGTTTTTTTTTTTAAATATTTATCAATTCTTTTATTGTGGGCAAGTTCATTTTGATCCTGGACAAGTAAGAAATTCACCTTTAATAGTCCATGGACAGGTGAAGAAAAGTCGCATTTCCACACCCCTGATATGCATTCATAATATGCAGGTCCTGTATGACAATCATATATCACAACTCTAGATTGTCTATTTACCTATTTTCCAAGCAAGAACATACCAAAGGTTTAATAAATTTCAATAATCATTTCCCAATGTTTTTTAACATTTGTCATCTTGGGAAAAAAATTCACAAAATGGCTCTATCAGTTTTGCAAGAATATAATGCCTTTAGGTAAAACCAGATCATTAAAATGATGGCACTCAGTCATGCAACACATGCAATGTAATGCTTTGTACTCTTTTGATTGCAGTATTGCCTCTTCAGTTGAAACTAGCCTGGAAATGTCCACAAATGACACTCACTATATCTGGCTATGGCTTTACCTAAGAGATGAGATTGCTTACAAAATAGTTGCCTTTGTTACTTAGAAATATTATTCATGAGGCTTTCAAAAAATTAAAAATGATACTCGGCTAATCATAATGCTTTGATTTCTTGGAAAAAACATTTAGTTAAATTAAATGTGGGTCAAACGTAGATGGTTATGTTCATTCAATAATCCAAAAAGGCCAGTATATCAAGAAAGACGTGTCTATTTGCATATCTGTAATAATGATTTCCTTTTTTGACTGATTGATTATCAAGCACCTGAGATTTTGGTAGCAGTTTAAAGGTGACGTCCGTGTTTGGTCTTGACAATTTGCTGATCAATGTAGAATCATATGATTAACCTATACACTATAGTCAGCATGTGAAACACTAAGAATAAATCATAACATCCATTTCAGGAGGGTTTTGCCTTTTCATCAATTTCACAGGAAAGGAAAGTTTTTATCTTCCTCATTAACTTGCAGATAAAAAAAAAAGCTCAACCCTGATTACAAGCAATTTAGAAATAAAATTGGGATTAAGTTAGTGTGTAGGTCAAAGGTCAGGGTAACTTTTCAAGGTCAAATTTGTGTGGGTTCAACTTGCAATGTCCTTAGACTCTTTCTAGTAAATAATATCCAACTCACACCAGTCCTGTAAACAATTTCTTATAGTCCTTATCAACTAAGGATGCAGGATTAGATGGTCAATCAGCAAACCAACAAGTCAGGACAAACCATTGAAAGTGTCTATGAAGATATAGGCCCTTACAATAGAATTGCGCTGACAATTTGAAACAGACTATTGTCTCATGGCCCTATTATAGTCTGGTTTCAAATGAATAAGAATTCATCAACTTTATTGCAAAAATTGGCTACACATTTACTTTAAAGGTCATCTGCATTTCCCTGATTGTTCAATTTGTATCTTTCTTTTGATGTTGTAATCATCAAACCTTTTATATCATTATGCCATATGAAAGATTAGTCAACATTTGGTACCTTGGAATTTAATGATGACAACAAACCTTTTATCATGTTGGACCCACCTTTACAGAAATCCTGAGTCAGCAGCTGCAGACTCAGATCAAATCATAGTGAAGCAATAACGCTGACAATGCTTGTGATTGTGTTAGCTATCCCACACAATCTCCCTTTTTAAATTCAATAAAAAACCATGAGAAAACAATTTGTGTTAATTGAAGAAATTGCTTGTAAAAAGTCATTTCTTCATTTCCCTAATGTTTTCTGTATAACCCACACAGCAAAAAAAAACTCAAAAGAATTAAGCTGTCTGCATTTTCTTTTAATCTTGGACAGTAAATTTTTTTTTAAAACCTCTGCATTGGATAGATTCAGGTTATATGAAATGGTCTGTCTGCCTGAGACCGTCTGTACAAAACTTAAGCAACAAACTTGACATTGCCTATTACTCAAGCCTATTCTACATATTATTAGGTCAAATTTAACCAAGGGGCCCTATATTTTATTATTAGGGGATAATGGGCATTTTCTTCAAAACTTTTGGGACTCTTTTCAAAATTTAGTTGTGAGTCTTTTAAATTGTATCTGCAGAAAACCCGGTCAAGTTGATGTGGCAAGATCAAGGTCAAACTTCCACAGAATTAAATTCAAAAAAGAATGCTCTTAATAATGGATCTCAATTATGCCCATTTGCAGTTAGCAAGGTCAGGGTCAGTAGGTAACATCAAGGTCAAACTGAAAAACTTGCATTTGCAAGGAATAATTTCATGTATTAGGCATGTTGATACCATGATGTACACCTACAGATAGCAAAGTCTAGGTTATTTAAGATGTGGTTAAAGTCATCTTCAGAAGGTGGCACAACTATACCAATACCAAACAACTAAGATCAACACAAAATTTTACACCTATTCAAGATATTGTAACATGATAGATCTTGTCCTCATTGATATGTATATAGAAATACCAAGCTCAAGGTCATGTGACAATGCCATTTGTCAAGGTCAAATTTTTGGGAAATTTGCTATTCCGCTAGTATTTTGTGTTTCACAAACACATCCTATCCACTTCATGTTATGGTTGAGATAGAATGTAAGCTTAAGCCATTATGGGAAGGTTCTCGGTCCTCAAGAAAGGTCATGATTTATCTGTCATTATCAACATGATGCTGGGTTGCTCTTGTCGTTATGGACTCCTCATGTCCATAGGAAATGAGCTTCAATTATCAAGTTATTGATAATTCACAGTACAAGACAACAGTGTTAATCATGTCATGCTAAATGCCTAGCTTCACCAGTGTGACAAGAACATCATTTGGAAAATTACCATGAAGTTCAATAGTCATATGTGGTTTCCTTGTGATTTGCCATGCATACAGTGGTTTCAGAATAATTAACGCTTTCTTATCCAGCAACATGATGAAGGGGATTTCCTGCTGCTCTGTCAAAAATCACTTAGGGACTTGATTATGTCCAAAGCGTATTTTGTACTAAAATCTTTGTAAGCATTCTAAGAATTCAAAGGTTCAGTTATCTGTCTAGTATCTAATGCCAAATATGACAGTTGATATAACAAGAATTTATTTGCCTCTGTCAGCAGATTCGTATTACTAAAATACCCTTGAGAATTAGCCTGCTGACTTCAGGGCCAAGGCTGTCTGGGATGAACAAATTGAATTATTAATTATAGTCCTGTTACTCATAATCATACAAATAAACAAGTAATCAGAGCTACAGATAGAGGGGGTATTTTGGATTGTAGATCTAAGTATTTCAATAATAATAGTTCAAACCAGATGTTGCTAGTACTCATTTGAATCGTCTCGTCAAGACAATTCAAATGAGTACCCACAAGATGGGCTTTCATTGAAAAATAAAGATTTTAGTCTGGCTTTACCCCTTCTTAAATGTACCTCTGCATGTAATATTTTGATTGAGAAAGCTGGTTCATTCAAGTATTTTCAAAGTCTATGAAATTGTCCCATAAAGCAAAGACTTACTGTTACATGTTAAGAAAGTGGTGTCAGTGGTTGACTGGTTGAGAGGTGCAATATGACCTTCTTGATTAAAGAGGTATAGGTAGTTTTTGCGCAGTGAGCAGTGAAATCAATTTTTTACTGTTAGATTCTCATGCCATTTGTTCGAAATAGATAAAACACTACAGGTTAAAATAAAGCATTAAGAAAATTTAAAATTTACCTTGTAAACAAACGATATTGCTTGTCTAAAAACATAAGGTTCACTCAAACATGTACTTTCATAATTGAAGACAAGGGATCAGGTTAAATTCCTATCATTTGCTTTTTAATTATACCTGATTTACCTATGGTAATGGACTAAGCACCTACGTCAGAGCTCAAATGGAGTTAGATTCCAATCCTAGGTACAGCTATCAATTTTGGAATTGTCCTTGGCCCACACATTCAGTGCTTAGTACTAACTGGCTCATTTCAAGAAAGTAGAATCGAGAAGTTGTTAGAACTTGTTTCACAACTTGGTTAGATCGTCTGAGAATGTTTAGATGCACTCAACCTATGGGCACTCCCTCTCTTTGGTGTCTTGGTCTGAAACAACATGTGAATTTATTATCAATGTCATGCAAAGTTTCAATTAAGTTAATGGTTTCAAAGAATTCTCAATCCTGTCTTTGTTCCAAATATAGGTATATCAAATGTAGAATATATGTTGGTTTTCGATTTTAGAAATTTTCATGGTCTGTAATCTCTTGTATTCCCTGAAAACTTTGAGCCCCCAGGTTTGGAAGGGTTATTTGCAATTGACAATAATAAGATAGCTCTGTATTCAGGGTGAAAAAATATTTGCTTAAGGTAGTTGAACTGTAATAGATCTGCAACATTCCAGAGCTCACGATCTTTCACAATGTTAACCAAGGTTTCCAAACATCGCATAACTATTACGGGTCCACTACCTCAAACCGTTGTTCCCCGTTTCACATGCAAAGAAGGCTACTTTTGTTCAAATATTCGCTTTACTCAGGCTGGAATTACTGTACAGTCTAACCTGTTTTATTGGCCACCTGAATTCAACAAGAAACCTGTCTTTAGGAATTGATCATTGAGTTCCCAAACGAACCAATTGCTCTGAAATTGACCTGGTTTAAGCAAGCATCTATCCTAAGCAAGCACTTTGTCTATGTCCCCTAGGGTGCTTGCTCAAGACAGTTTTGACTGTAGTTACGCTTTGAAATCCCACAGATGCCATTTGGTGCAGAAAATTCCAAAAATGCTTAATGCGATTTATGGCACCATTATTATAAATATTTGATATGTCTGTGATATCAAATAAAGCCAACAATGTACACCTTGTTAGAAATTAAACCCTAGTATTGCTGAACCAAAAATATTCCTACTTTGGCAGATTAATAATTAGATAAAGAACAGCCTGCACATGATGTGCAGTCTGATCTTAGTCTATATCACCAGTTATCCCTCTGTAAGTCAAAATAGTTTAAAAGTCATATTTTCAAGAGGGGGGGGGGGAACCTGTCTCCCAATTAGTGCATCAAATGCTTTTCAGCACTTTAATTTGGGATTTTGATTCAATTTTACAAGAGTTGATCAACATGTCAAAGAATGGTGCAAGGCCCTTACAGACTGTGTGACGGACCAAAACACTTGCGAGACTTATTGATGTCTAATTTCCAAAGCTTTTAGATACTCAAGGTTTATGCCACAATAAATTTCCTTTCAGAGAGAATGCCCACAAGCCAATCAAAGGAATTAATTTGCTTCTTTAAAAGCAAAGACTAATTGATGCCTAGTTAAGATAAATGTCAGGAGATCAATTATTCATGGTCTGATTACCTTTACGTCATTGTAACTCAAAATTCAGATGTTTCTCTGCTTTGTGCCAGCAACTTTGTTGTTAGGTGGACAAACATTATGTACAAATACAACCTGGTTGCCCACCAATGGTATCATAATTGTGGTGAGCACATAGTTGACACTATGACATTGTGAGTTGGTGTATGGATGGAGTGAGCAGGGATGAGTACCCGGGTTTTAGGTGGGGTAACGTTCCTATTCGGGTCCTGAATAATTACCTGTTTAATGCCCAACTAATAAATAAGCATGATGTACCTTTGTGGATCAAATTCAGAAAAGAATTGAAGACTGTTTGAAACAGTCTTCAATTCTTATCTGATGTTGATTTCCGGATGGTCCTACCGACTTGAATCAGATAGTTTTGAGGAGCCTTGCTACTTACTCAGAGACTCACAACACCTTTTTTCCTTAAAACCATGTTGGAGTTTGTTTGTTCGAACTCCCTGTAAAGAAATTCTGGATCGGCCTTTGTATTTTATTGGTTAGATCGGTATATGGACAGTATTTATCCATTCTCGCGTACCCTTGTTCAAAAATTCTTTTTGCCCTAGCTCTTATTGTATGAGCTTGAGTATGTTAGTGCAACCAATTTTGGTTTGAATTCTAAATAATTTGGCACAGGTGTTCTCCTTAAGGTGTAGAAAAGCCATTCAAACTAGAATAGCTGTCAAAGAGCAATGTCACAATTTGTAAGGTCAAATATTTTATTCTCTGTCTGCCTAGAATAATAGTTTTTAAGTACCTACAGGAATTAGTATCATTGAACTGATGACAATTTCTTGAATCAACTGAACAGACTTCTTCTAAACAGTTTATGCTCCTCTGAAATACTAGGGTAAAAGGAGATTTTTTATAATAATATCAGAAAATTCAATATTTTGTGAAACCCAAATGTTAATATTTGTCATGTAAGGAATAAAGCCATTTGACCAATTTCAAATTTTGTCAAAACTTAACTTAAAATTTCAAGGTAAAACAACATTGAGAAGCTAGGACAATAAAAGAATTGTCAAAATCATGTAACATAATGCTGTTTTGAAATTTGCAGGAACATTACTGAGGACCAATTTCAGGGAACAGATTTCTGACTTGAATTGTCCTCATAGATATTCATGACTTTTACTTAATAAATGAGTTATTTATGGAAAATCTAATTTTCTGCTTACAGTTTACTTTATCAGAGATTGATGACTTTTTAAGGCTCTTCTATAAATAATTAGATCATTTTGGTTCTGATTGGTATTTAAAGAAAAGGGAGGCATATTTTTTATAAAAATTGTTCGGGAAAAAATATATTTCATGCTATCACACATTTAAATCGAGGCAACCATGTAGAATTTGTGTTAATCTAAAACAGCTCCCGATGAAACTAAATGAATAATTGACAACAAGGGCACAATGTATGCTGGTACCTAAGGTGTTTTTAGAATGCATTTAGAATTGTCCTTTGATAGTAGTGATGGGCAGATTAATCTATTATGATTGATAACCAGTCAATTGTTAGCTCACCTGAGCACGAAGTGCTCAAGGGAGCTATTGTGATCGATCAATGTCCAATGATCTCTGATGTCTATTCGTCTGTCCATCACGGCGTCAACTTTTTAGCTCACCTAAGCAGGAAGTGCTCAAGGGAGCTATTGTGATCGATCGTTTCCGGTGTCTGTCTGTCAGTCACGGCGTCAACTTTTTCTTTAAACGACATCTCCTCCTAAACTTATGGGTCAAAATCAACCAAAATTGGCAGAAATATTCCTTGGGTGGTCCCTTGTAAAAATTGCTCAAATGGAAAGGATCCCTGCCATATCATGGAAAAAGGGACCTTAATGACAATTTTGTCAACAATTTCTTTAAATGACATCTCCTCCTAAACTTATGAGTCAAAATCAAACGAACTTGACAAATATATTCCTTGGGTGGTCCCTTGTAAAAATTGCTAAAATGGAATGGATCGGTGCCATATCACGGGAAAAGGGGCCTTGATGACAAATTTCTTGTTTACACTCTAGAAGCAACAAATATGGTCCAATATTCATGAAACTTGGTCAGAATGTTTGTTAGGTCATGAGGATGAACTTTTTTGTAAATGGGAAGGATCAGTGCTATATCACGGGGAGAGGGGCCTTAATGACAATTTTGTCAACAATTTCTTTAACCGACATCTCCTGAACTTATGAGTCAAAATCAACCAAATTTGGCTGATATATTCCTTGGGTGGTCCCTTGTAAAAATTGCAAAAATGGAAAGGATCCGTGCTATATCACGGGAAAAGGGGCCTTAATGACAATTTTCTTGTTTACACTCTAGAAGCCACAAATATGGTCCAATTTTCATGAAACTTGGTCAGAATTTTTGTTAGGTCATGAGGATAAAGTCTATTTAAAATGGGAAGGATCGGTGCCAAATCAAGGGAAAAGGGGCCTAAATGAAACTTTTTTGTTTACACTCTAGAAGCCACAAATATGGTCCAACTAATGACAATTTTCTTGTAAGAGCTCAAGACGACACAAATATGGTCCAATCTTCATGAAACTTGATCAAAATGTTTGCCAGGTCACAAGAATGAACTCTGTTGAAAATGCGAAGGTTCATGCCATATCATAGGAAAAAGGGTCTTTATGATAATTTACTTGAAATATCAGGTGAGCAATTTAGGGCCCTCAGGGTCCTCTTGTTTTAACTTCCAATTGTAATAATAGACTACGAAATTTCATAATTGACTAACCAGTTCCTAATAAACATGTAAAATGAAAGCCATTACATATTCTTTTCAAAACTGACATCATTTTTGATGGCTCAGTTTATTGGCAGTTACAACTGTTTCACACTGAGCCATGAAGTTGATAGAGAAATGTGCAGAAAGAGTCTTTAGGTCAGGAGTTTTAACTAAAATTTTACATTCTATTCTTCAAAGAAGTGTTTTAATAATTTCCAAGAAAATGATTGTACAATTGATCATAAGAAGATTTACTTTTCGAATTAAAAACCGATTATCCGATTAAGGCCCAACACTCTTTGATAGTGAACATAAATTGCCAAATTTTAAGTGAATGCCTTGAGTAATACCAGGGATATCACAAAATGTCAAAGTATATATGCACAATTCTGACTGAATCATACTGATTTAAAATTTGTGCTTACCTTGTCTCTACCTAAATGTCTAGAGGTCTGGCTCCATGTTTATTTTTTAATAAAAGACCAAGAAAAATTCTTTTTCTAGCAGGATAAGGGATAAGATTTAAAACTTACATGCCACTATATAGACTAATTTCTGCTTTCAGGGCTTAGTAGTCTGATGGTTATTTTTTTGAGAACTTTTAAAATACTGCCCTGTCACGGAGACAAGAAATTAAAAGACTCAGTGACATGGTCTTACTCTGTGGTCAAAATTGTGTATACTTTTCTTCTACCTAAATTTAATTGACAGTTTTTTAAAAAAATAAAAGGGCAATTTTTTTCTAGCTGGATAAGGGATAAGATTTAAAACTTACATGCCACAATATAAACAAATTTGAGCAAGTGTGTGACAATTCCAACAAGTTCACATATGAGCAAAGCAAAGCTTCTGGCCAGCCTGTGCATCTGCACAGTATGCACAGGCTGACCAGAGTCTTTGCTGTGCAATCTATAGATAGATAAGGTCTTCTTTGTTTCCCAGAAAGTCAGTGAAAACTAACATTGAATTGTGTTCCTGTCTGTGTATATACACAAGAAATGTCACACACAGGCGCATTTCTGCTTTCAGGGTTCAAGAATCAGATGGTAATTTCTTTGAGAATTTTACTGCCCTGTCATGGAGACAAGAAAATAAAAGACTCAGAGCCACTAATGAGGTAAGACGAAACTTACACATTATCTGTGCATTATAAACTTACATTATCTGTGCATTATAAGGATCCTTCCATAGACAGCTTGGCTTTGGGAGTTTATTCTGATACCAGACAGCATAATTATACCCCCTCTCTTGTCTGTCTGTCTGTCTGTTCATCTTTAGTTTTTATGCTCCCCGAAGCATATAGCTGCCACTTTGTCAGTCCGTCCGTCCGTGCCCACCTATTTCTCCATAACCCTTGGGCCAAATCAAATGAAACTTACCATGTGAACTTCCTATGGTATAGTGTTGATGCATCTGTGACGTTTTTTGGATTTGAGGCCTCGTCACGGGAAAAGGGGACTTAGGTTAAAAAAAAGTTTTTCTCAAATTTCTCCAAGTCAAATGGTCAGAATTTAATGAAATTTCCTATTTGAGTAGCAAATCAGATGCCCTTTACTATTAACAATTTGAAATTTACGTTAAAAAAATATATATCATGGAAAAAGGGGGCAAAATGTTGGTTACCTTTAGGAATCAGTCTGTCCATCCGTCCCCACCTATTTCTCCATAATCCCTGGGCCAAATCAAATGAAACTTACCATGTGAGCTTCCTATGATATAGTGTTGATGCATCTGTAACAGTTTTTGGATTTGAGACCTCGTCATGGGAAAAGGGGACTTAGGGTAAAAACATTTTTTCTCAAATTTCTCCTAGTCTAATGGTCAGAATATAATGAAATTTGATTTGATCCTATTTGAGTAGCAAATCAGATGCCCTTTACTGCAAACAATTTGAAATTTACGTAAAAAAAATATATTGGCTAAATGTTTGTTACCTTAATCTTAGTGTGTAAAATACAGTTATTCTTTCATTTCTCCTAGTCATATGTTCAGAATTTGATGAAATTCCACATTTGAGTAGCAAATCAGATGCCCTTTTTCATAAACTATTTGAAATTTGTGTCTAAAAATATGTCATGCAAAAAGGGGGTTTAATGTTTGTTACCTTTATGTTAGCTGTATAAGATAACACCTTTTTTGAGTCCTTGCAATCTGACCACAGAGCATATCTTCTAAAGTATAATATCTATAAATTGAAACTTTATGGGTGGATAGATCTAATGGAGGACAAGTGCAGTGCACAAGAACTACATTTCTTGCTTGCATAATTTTGGAGTTATTGCCCTTTGTTATTTTTGATACTTAGATTATATCTGGAGCATATATCTCCTAAAGTAAATAGCTATCAACTTGAAACTTTATGCGTGGATAGATCTGATGGAGGAGAAGTGCTATGCACAAGAACAACAACTCTTGTATGCATAATTTTGGAGTTATTGCCCGGTGTTATTTTTGATACTGAGATATTGTTCGGAGCACATCTCCTAGAGTATAATAGCTATCAACTTGAAACTTTATGTATGGGTAGATCTCATTGAGGAGAAGTGCAGTACACAAGAACTACAATTCTTGCTTGCATAATTTTGGAGTTATTGTCCATTGTTATTTTTGATAGTTCGATTTTATAGGAGGTAAATCTCTGACAGTACAAAAGAATCCTTAATCTATTAGGCTTCAGTTTACTATCAAGCTTTCGTGGCGGGGGATGTCCATGTCCAACATTACTCTTGTTTTTGTGACAATGCCTTATTTGGGGGGCATAATCCGTCTCTGACGGCTCTTATTTTGTGTCTGCTAAATTTCTCAGTAACTATAGCATGACGTATTCTATTGAAACTTTTAAGATATGGTAAGTATCAGATAGAGCCATGCATATTTTGGTAAAGATCCATTGACTTTTGATAGAGTTATTGATCTTTGAATGAAAATGGCTTTTCATTATTGACAAGCACATGTAGGGGGTATAAAAAATAGTCTGTTTTTGGACAGTCTAGTTTTTAAACTAGTTTGATTTAAAAGGAGATGATTAATTTGATATTAAAAATAGTCTGTTTTGCAACAGTCAAGTTTTTAAACTGGTTTGATTTAGAAGTTGGTGAATCTGATGAAATTGAAAATATCTTTGTCTTTTGGGAAATGCATATTGTGAACATTGAACAATTAAGAATTGCTTGTGACATGCAATTTCTTTATTGTCCACAATGGTTTCTAAAGCTTGTTTGTTGAGGGGCAAGAGGTTGTTTTTCAGCTTCACTATTCATAGAATAGGGGGGCTATTCTGGTCACCCAGGTATCAGTGTTGTTGTTGGCATCGGCATTGGTGTGGGCATAATGCTTTTAATTGGTTAAAGTTTTAAGGGTAACAGTGTCAAATCTCTGTTTCTACTAAAGCTATTGCTTGGAAAATTTGCACATGCTTCTGTGACCATAATATCAGCCTTTAGACAAAGAGACATTACTCTGATATTGAATTAAGTGGATTTTTAACCCTTTTCAGACTTAAAAATGTTTGGTTAAGTTTTATTGTGAGACTGTTGAATATCTGTTTTCTGTTTCTACTAAAGCTATTGCTTTGATACCTTGCAAATGCTTCTGTGACCATAAAATCAGTCTCTAGACAAAGATACAATAGTCTGTTATTGAATTATATGGAATTTTAACCCTTTTCAGTTTTTAAAATTCTTGTTAAAGTTTTAACATGCAACTGTTGTTTATCTGTTAAATCTTTGTTTCTACTAAAGCTATTGCTTGGAAACTTTGCATATGCTTATGTGACCATAATATCAGCCTCTTGGCAAAGATTTCTTATTTAGTTGAATTTCAACCCTTTTTGGACTTAAAAAATTCTTGGTTTAATTATTGCGTGCAACTGTGTCAAATCTCTGTTTCTACTAAAGCTAATGTTTGAAAACTATGCACATGGTTCCTTGACTATAATATCATGCTCTAGACACAGACTTATTTCTCTTATATTGAATTTAAAAGAATTTTCCAATGTCGACAATGATTTGCTCTTACTATCCAGCACTTGGAAGAGTCAAGCTTTGCTGTCCTCCCACAGCTCATGTTGTGACTATCTTGGCACTCTTGTTCATATGCAGTCATGCTTGTACATATGCATTCCTGGTGTTAAAAGTGGTTAACAAATGGTTAAGTTTAGATAAATGATGCACATTGGACCAAGGAAAATACACTGTTATCCGAGTCTTGTTTTACCAGTCTGATGACTATTCTTATTAAAAATGTGTGTAGGATCCTTGAAATTGACATATTTTATAAGCAATAAATCCTATAAACTGATACATAGTAGGTCATTAGGGTAGTATACTATTTGTACTGTCATTTTTGGATGGCAACAATTTATAGCCCAAGTCTGCGTTTAGAGTAAAAAAGTTGCTCTTTCATTAATTTTCTTTGAATATTTTTCTTGATTAAGTCTTATGAAAGATGAGTAACATATATGTACAAATCAATCAACAAACGGCGGCTTTTTCGTGAAACACATAATCTGCGGTATACAGTAAAATATGTAAATGAGATTTTGGTCATGTGAAATACGCCCATGTGCTGGAGTGGTATTCAAATTGGAGTCCCAAATGTTGCTAGTCATACATATTCATCAAGTAAGGCCTATTTCTAGATCATCACATCATAATCATTTGTAGTACCAAATATTTGAATGACATATTCAAGCTTATCTTTGAGAATAAAAGTCTAGTTTTTGCGTACATAGTCGTCTAAGATCATTGTTTTGCGTTTCAGAGATGTTCACCAACTCAAACAGGGGCTTTAAGAGTACACATGTTTTATTTGTAGTGGCATTTTGATATGTAAGATATTGTAACAAGATAGCATATTAAGTAAAGAATTTTACTGCCAAAGAGTTCCCTGGTCTAAGAATCCTGACAGAGTGCTGAATGGGAAAAACTGTCAGCATGTTACGTAAAATTGGAGCCAACCTTTAAAAATCTAAATGAGATGGTGGTTATGTAATAAGATAGTTAATGATGTTGAATATAGAAGATTTGTGATGGAATCTGAATTTCATGGGACTGTGATAATGTGTATAGTCCGTTTGACTTCTATATGGACCAACATTTCGCCGAAAATCTCAGAAATTAATTAATGAAACGCATTTTTTTCTTGTCATATCATTTTTTCCAGCTAATACCATGACGAATTTTGTTTTTCAGAATTTTTGAATGTAAAATAATGATTTTGTCCGTCCGTCTACATGTTAACTTTCAGCATTTCATACCTACTTGTTACTGTATTAAACGGAACAGCGAATTGTATAACAAAAATAGTACTGATTTGCATAGGGGCCGAGTCAAAAGAGTAAGATTTTAAGTGAATTGTATTACTATAAAATCGAGTTTTTCAATATAATTAAGGTTTTCTAGGATGTTTGCTACCGTTGGATATCAAATCTGTGTATATTCTCTCTTTCTTCAGAAACTGTTTGACCAGATAATTGATCATTGATTTTATTCATTCTGAGATGAACCCTATATTTACATGTTAAGACCAATCAAAAAGCATTATTGAACGAAGTAGTTGGGAATTTCACGAGGAAAACTTGATGAAAAGGCGAGTACTAACGGTAAAAATCACGTGCTATTTAAGTTTAAGATGACATGACCGTCGATATGCTAATTAGCATGTCCAAATAAGGAATAATGGACGTTTCATCTGTCAAAAGTTTAGTATAAAACCACGTGTTTTTACTATATATGTTGACATTTTCTTACTATTGAACAGCCTCCACCACCCCTCGTGTTTAAGAACGGATAATGCGAAAATATTAACATTAACTAGATAGACAAAATCATTATTTTGAAATCATTTTATTTTCAAAAAATATTTTTTGGAATGGTATTAAGCTAAAATTAAGATTTTACTACATACAAATCCTTTATTCAAACGCAATTTTATGTAATTGATGAAAAGGTTGGTCCATATAGAAGTCAAACGGACTATAGCCTGGTAGTCCATTTAAGGGATGTTTGTACTGCCTTACCATACATAGACTGGTGGTTTAGACCGAAAATTTTCGAAGTGTGGGAACTTTTGCGGCATAAGGTCTCACTAGGCTAAATAGCTTCGGCAACAACCCCTGAACAGATTTTGCCCTGTTGCCCACAAATAAAATCATAAATGAGGTCACAATCGGGGTCAAAGGTCACCAAGTACATTTCACATAAGCGAATTCTATGGGTATAATTGTTTATGATATAATATTCTTCTTTGAATAGAAAATAAACTCTAAAAGCATCAGAAAATAACATAGGAGCATTTTTTTCTTAATTTTGTGGTATTTGGTGTTTATTTATATTATGTTAGGTCATATTTTTAACCCTTAACTCGGCTAAAAAGGATGACTTACCTTGCTAAACAGACTACTGCTTTATGATTTTAGACAGAAAGCGTTGTTTTACCCTACGTTAACCTAAGATAACATTTATTTCGTATTTTATGGATGTCCTGGATTCATTTATATATTAACAATCCTGTCTCAAAAAATTACTAAACGTTTGTTTGTCAATGACGTTACTTTTCAGCCTATAAAAGGGATAAATGGGCCTTAAGTTAAAGTACACATTTGGACAAACGACAAAATGAGATTGCGTAATAAACAAAGTAAATTAGTAAAACAAAAACATTGTGACAAGTTGTGATGTGAAGACTCTGGTAGAATAAGATAATTATTCTTGGATGTTTCTATTTTTTTCAAATATATGAAAAATACGTTACCCACTTAGAATATATTCAAAAGAAGAAACAATATATGGAGTTATCGAAGATTAGAACTTCTTTAATTTTCTAATTTTAGTGTTTTTTTTCATTTTCAAAACGTCTCGAACATAAGAAAATTGTGTAACACTCGAATATCATTAAAATATAAGTGTAAGTAACTACTTTTTACGCTGTTGAAACCCTAGTTATCAACATTTGCATCTCCAAAATGACTCGCAGCTCATTTATTAAGCATGTTCCATTTAAGTGAAATATCAATGGAATTGATTAACGTATTCAAGTACATGTATTGCATTGGATGAAACAACTACATAAGAATCTTTCTTTGGGAGGTCAAATATGTGTAACATACGTTACCCATAAAATCTGATAAAAAAAATGATAATTAGAAGATACGTATTGTATTTCACGGAATGCATATCACAGTTTCTCTTGTTTATTTCAAAATCTAAATCATGTGGGGTATCTTGCCACATTTTATATTGCCGTGAACCATTTATTTGTAATAAACGTTTTATAATTATTATTATTATTATTTTTTTTTTTTCTTGAAAGCATAAAAATCCTGCCCAACTTAATTCACCTTAACATACCTCTTAAAACTCAAACAATGTCTTTTCACGGCCCAGAGAGAGATTCAGTGGCTTGAACCGAAATGCTGTCCAATTCTACACTTTGGCTCACTGGCCTTGGTCATTAAGTTTTTTTTTACCATAAACAACCCCTGTGATGTTGGGCTCAAACCACGTATCTTTAGGTCACAAGTCGAGCAGCATACAGCGGTATGCAATCATATTGAATTCAGAACTGCAAAAGGCAATCTCATAGACGTCACTTTATATTTTATCTGAATAAACAGACAAAAAAGTAACATACCTCATAGATTACTAGTAAATAATAATTAAATCAGCAAAGATTTAGAAGGTAAGTTATTTCATTTAGAACAATGTATGTATAGCAACCTTTCTTTCTGTTAAAATGAATATCTGTTATAATTTGTTCTATACGTGTATCATTTGTTTTTCATAAACCCCACCACATCTAACTTTTTCAAGTATATGAAAAGCTAGATGTGATTATGACGAACGGCTTGTTGACAGAAGTCCGGAAACGAACGGAACAATAACCTTAAATGTACTTTTACTGCAAGTTTACGTCTGTATAGTTACACTAATCACGCACAGTGCACCGATCGTGTGTCGATCAAATTTCAACCACATCAGAAACGCAATTGGACTTGATTGAAAGTAAAACCCTCTTGTATCAGGGTCTTATATGATTTTTACGCTGCTATATTCGTTGAAAAGAACCAAATTCGGGGCATTGTCTTTCCACACCGGCTGTTGGTTCAGCCGTTAACCAACATACGTTTTTCTAAATCATTGATCGGCTGTTGTTCTATGTGGTATATCTAGGCTTTCTGAAAGGGACTTATAAATATATCCGAGTAATGAAACTGATCTGTTTCCACGAAAAAATGTATAATTTGAAACAAAATTGGTTAGAATTATATATTACTATGGTGTTTATTTCAACGATGCGAGTTTCAAGTTCCCTCTTTTCCTACAAAAGAAGTGTTACTTAGTTTGACTTGATCAAGATGAGTGCTTAGACAAATTATTGTTGAACGTAAGTTACATTCAGAAATCAGAATCTAACCATAGGTAGTTACAATTTTTTAAGTTTTTTAAATTGTAAGTGCTTTGTAAAGTTGCATTTGACAGTATTTTCAACACAACCCGTAATATTGTGGTGCATATTTTATAACCCTTATTTGTGTAATAAACCGAAAATGTAACACTCGATTTTTTTCAAAAGGCCATTTAATTTTGTATTGATGTAGCTTGTATCGATACATATTGCTCTAAAATTCTTTTTTTTTTTTTTGTCGGAAAAGGCAACGTTTAACCATAAAGACCATGTTTTGGTTTAATGCGGAATTCAAATATCGTTATTCTTTAAAGGATAAACGTATTTTGCTACCAAATTTTCGCCGTTAGATATATTCTTTCGGCAGAAAGTGATCGATTTATCACCAGTGATAATTTTCTAAATGCAAATATCGGCAGTTTTAAAAGATACGTAGTGACATAATTTTTAATTGTTCTCGTCTACATTTATCAATTTCATTTACACGAAACAAGCAATACATGTAGGTTGCATTCATATAGTATTATAGATGTATAAACTGATGTAACATAAGATGCATTTTTACTCTTCTATCCTTTTAGAAAATCATTCCAACCCAATTAGCAATAGCACAATAAATTGTAAATATAGAAGAAAGATTTAAATCGATTTTACAATATGGTTGGATCAAATGTTCTTACATTCGTTACGTTTTTCTGTCGCGGTAACGCAGATCTGTCGATTACAAAGTTATTATATATTATTTCATGATTTTGTTCTGGAACAACAGTTCTATGCGATATTTAACACATTTTACAAGTATTTTCGTTACATCTTTTATATGTGATGGGCCATTTCGATATTAATCAAAACTTTCTTAGCTATTGCTTAATTTATCAGTACGGTTATTATCAAGAGTATTGCCAGAGTTTTCAGGTGAAAGGTCTAATGATATTTCCTATATTGAGTATTTTAAAGTAACGTATTTTACAATTATCCTGGTAGTCATCGTAGTGTTGTTACGATAATCGGAAATAATCGATTAATCGTCGCTGAAGTCCGAGATCGGCGACAATTGATTCTTGCTTCAAAAAATCGATGTCGTTACTTGTTTTCCTTTCCGGTAGTTTTCATCTGTTGTGTTTATAGAAAATAAAGGGACATCACTCTTAAACTCAAATAGAAAATGGCAGACGATGGAAATAATGCTTTTTTGTCGGATATTTTTCAATATCCAGTCACAGCGAGTGACCGTCAGGTATGGCCGAAACGAAAACCCTGGGTCGGGTAAATTTTACCAGATTGTCAGTCCGAATGTCTGTCACTTTTTTCTGGGCAAAATGCCTTTTTTAACTGAAAAACCTTTCTGATGTTCATGAAAACACTAAAAAGGTCAACTTTCAGGCTCACGAAAACCAAACATCAATCTTAAGATTGACAATCGGTTAACAGTTTCTCTACGACTTTCGGCACCGCTAGAAAAAGCAAATTCTATTTTACAAATTTCATCAATTAGGAGGCCTTAGAACTGATTTCAGGATCAACTATTTAAAGAATTAATGGTAGCTAGTCTTATTTTACCTGATTTTTTTGTATTTATCCAGTTTCAAAAGCACAAAGACATTGATAATTTTCTGCTTATTCGTACCCAAGAATGTTCGACCCATCAAATTATTTCTGTTATTTTTATGAAAATCCCAAGTGCCTGTATTCTTCTGACTTGAAAAGACATTTCTTTCATTAACTCTTGTAGATCTTATTTTGGCTTTTAAATCAAAGAACTTAAAACACTGACAGATTGAGAGAAATTTTACCACCTACCTAGGCCTGAAATAATAATAATGATACTTTTAATAATACTTGTAATTGTACATCCAGGATTCAGCATAGTTCAAATTCAGCATATCAAATTATCTATTTTGAATCAGATTACAATCACAGTTTTGATCATATCAAATTGTTTCTAGATAGTAGTTTTGTCAGTAACTTTGTTTTTGAATTAAAAGACGAAAAAGTTGTTGTCACTAATTTCAGTTTTAATCTTAAAATGCATGTGACTTTTTAACCTTAATATCTTTCAACTACTGTGATCATACTTAAGCCACTGACCTGCACTTTTATCCTTAAGTGATTTTCTTATTTTCTCATAATATCTTTTCTTAGTTTGTTTTTTCATTTCAAAAACAGATTTATAAAGTTACAGTGTTAAAGTGTTATATTTTGTTAAGAGAGCCAAATGCTATTTTTGTTGTTGTTCTTATTTTAGACTAACAAGAAGTTAGTGAGCAATTAAGGTTTAAAAAAAATGGTAATTATTCTTGGTTTATATTTAATTATCAAAGTGCATTAATCATCATTTTCTGAAATAAAAAATCACCAACTTGGAAGTAACTTGATACTTTTTATCCCATCTTAGTATGATTGCTAAATGAGATTACATTATAGAACTTAAATTTGAAGGCTCTAATGATTTTCTGTCTCAAATATATTTCTCCCCAATATTTTTGATCTTTATTAGTCCCCCACCGGTTACCGGTTGGGGGACTATAGGTTTGCTCGATTCCGTCTGTCTGTCCGTCCGTCCGTCTGTCCGTCCGTCCGTCTGTCCGTCTGTCCGTCACGCTTTTGTCCGGGCTATATCTTCTAAACCATATGTGCTAGCAACTTCAAACTTGGTACACTTATAGATCTCATTGAGGAGCAGTGTCATGTTCAAGAACCGTTACTCTGCCACACCCACTTTTTGAGTTATTGCCCTTTGTTGTTTTTACCCTTACATTCTTGTCCGGATCATATCTCCTAAAGTATAAGTGCTAGCAACTTCAAACTTTGTACACTTATAGATCTCATTGAGGAGAAGTGTCATGTTCAAGAACCGTTACTCTGCCACGCCCACTTTTTGAGTTATTGCCCTTTGTTGTTTTTACCCTTACATTCTTGTCCGGATCATATCTCCTAAAGTATAAGTGCTAGCAACTTCAAACTTTGTACACTTATAGATCTCATTGAGGAGAAGTGTCATGTTCAAGATCCATAACTCTGCCACGCCCACTTTTTGAGTTATTGCCCTTTGTTGTTTTTACCCTTACATTCTTGTCCGGAACATATCTCCTAAACTATAAGTGCTAGCAACTTCAAACTTTGTACACTTATAGATCTCATTGAGGAGAAGTGTCATGTTTAAGAACCGTTACTCTGCCACGCCCACTTTTTGAGTTATTGCCCTTTGTTGTTTTTACCCTTACATTCTTGTCCAGAACATATCTCCTAAACTATAAGTGCTAGCAACTTCAAACTTTGTACACTTATAGATCTCATTGAGGAGAAGTGTCATGTTAAAGAACTGTTACTCTGCCACGCCCACTTTTTGAGTTATTGCCCTTTGTTGTTTTTACCCTTACATTCTTGTCAGGATCATATCTCCTAAACTATAAGTGCTAGCAACTTCAAACTTTGTACGCTTATAGATGTCATTGAGGCAAAGTGTCATGTTCAAGATCCGTAACTCAGCCACACCCACTTTTTGAGTTATTGCCCTTTGTTGTCTTTACCCTTACATTCTTGTCAGGATCATATCTCCTAAACTATAAGTGCTAGCAACTTCAAACTTTTTACAGTGATAGATCTTGTTGAGGACAATGGTCATGTTCAAGAACTGTTATTCTGCCACGCCCAAATTTTGAGTTATTGCCCTTTGTTGTCTTTACCCTTACATTTTTGTCCGGATCATATCTTCTAAACCATAAGTGCTAGCAACTTCAAACTTAGTACACTGATAGATCTTATCAAGGACAAGTGTCATGTAGAAGAACTGTTTCTCTGCCATGTCACTTTTTAGAGTTATTGCCCTTTGTTGTTTTTTAGTCTTACATTCTTGTCCCGATCATATCTCCTAAACTATAAGTGCTTGCAACTTTAAACTTTTACAGTTATAGATCTATTAAGTAGGAGGTATATTATAAGAGAGGATTTTTTGTTATCCGGTGGGGGACTCCTGTATTGCATCGCAATACGACATGCACTTGTTATTACTTGTACAGTTGATTTGAATTCCATTTTTTTGCTTAAAGAACACTTACAGTTGATACTTGACAACAGATGACAAACTTGAGCCTTTGGAGGTACTAAACAACTGCATCAGTCAACAAAGAAGTACTTATCTAACAAAAATGAAGTTTCGATTCTGAAATCGATAATTGAATCGAAAACAGTTTCCGATTCAATTCGATTATCGATTCTGATCCGAGTCCGATTTTACAACACTAAGTCATCGTGTAACTGGTAACAATTATAAACATAATTTTGGGTTGCGAAAAGGTTATATATTTGCTCAAAATAAAAGAAACATAAAAATGATATTAAAGAATACATATCACTAGCCGCAATAAAATTTTCTATGTGGAGTTTTTTTTAAAAGTAACGTATTTTACCATTACGCGGATATTCAGAGGATAAGTGCTTGCAATTATAGATATTACTTTTGAATGTGAAAAAGTTATATTCACCAAAAACAGATTAATATCACAAAATTCGCAAAAGAAAAGCTTACGACAAGTTAGATCTTTTATAGGTAAACTGAAAAAGGGAACACAGTTCTTCATTTGACTCCTTAAAAACTGATCAAAATAACAGACAAGTGGATAAATATATCAAGAAAACTGTGTATGATGTTGAGAAAACAATAGGTCTATAGAATAAAGGCATTTCAATTTGATTCTGATACGTACAGCCAACAAATGCCCGTCATTCTTCGTCTATGTGCCATAATTATTGAATTTTTCACCCTTTTGCACCGAATGACCTTTGACCTCATTTATTGACCTTAGAAATGATTTTTCAGTTGGGCAACAGGCAGATTCTGAAAGAGCAGATGTAACTCTTCAACTTAAGCCCTGTTGCCCTTCATGCCGCGAAAGTGCCCACAAACTCGATTTCTAGCGCATTTATTCCCATATGGCCGCCTGACTAACAAGCTTGTTTGTACAGCAAGGCAGTACAAACACTACACAAACTACATACACCACCAGCCAAATTATTTCACCGTTTAATATTAAATTTTGTCTAAATGGTACACCATAGGATATAAATCTTTATTTTCCAATGTATTTCTTGTATTTTTCTCTGAGTAGAAAATCCCATGTAAGTTTATTTCTTTTTTATATCATAAAATAGTCTTTTGGGAGGCCTGTTTCATTTTTACAGCAAATAAATGTTAACACAATTATTCTTTTCTGGTTAAATAGTTCACAAGGGAAACCAATAAGAAATTGTATTGTTACCATAACAAACAACATACTTGTTTTATTGATGGGAATTATTCTCATTGTACAAGAATTAAAAACAGCTTTGCGGTTTTGGAACAAAAAGTTGCTATAATGTTGGTATGCCCCTGAAGGTGGTTCTAATATTTAATTGGCATCATCATCTCCATCTCTATGTCAGTTGATCTGTCCATCCATATGTCCACAACACCTAGGCCTACTACATTTGTTGATGAATTTGGATGAAATTTCCTCAGAATTTTTCTAAGAACCTGACTTCGTGCATGTGATCAGGGTTTTGTGTGCATATATTCTCCTGCGCAAATGTGTACCAGGGTATACCATGACTCCAGCAATTTTGTTCAACTGAAAGGAATATTGAAAGGCCAGAGGACTGATTTATAAAAATATCAACCTTTAAATATTTTTTTCTATTAATAGTTTTTCAAAAGTCAGTGAGGTTTTGATTATTAACTGATTTATCAGAATGAACTTTATTTCCATGCAAAAATCCTAATTAAAGGATTTATTCAATTTTGTTTCCTTTAAAAATATGTCCAATACTACCTGAAATATACGACAGAATCTGATAAATACTGCTTCCTTTAAAACATGAGTTCAGAACTGCCTTCAAATCATCCAGATTTTTGTTGTCATCGATAAAAAAAATCTTGAACAAAATCCTGATACATACCTCTTTAGTGAGAATAAAATTTCCTTTGGTATTTTCATCAATTTAAAATTGGAATTGTTAAGGTAAATGCAGACTGATAGGATTTCTCATGTTTCATTGAAGCAGTGAAAGTCAGCTGAGACCATCTACATAATGACTGCCTTCTAGAGGACAGATGACCTCAGGATAATAAGTTTAGAATTATAAAGAAATATACCGAATTTTCTCTAATAACGGCACCCTCCCTAATAGTAGCATCCCTCAGGGATAATTTTGGATCAATTTCATGATGGGCCCTAAATTAATTCAATGGGCCAATGGCCCATGTCCCATTCATTTACATGTAAAATCTAAGATGTTGATGGGCCATGTGCAAAATTGATGGACTACCAGGAATAAGAGGTAGGGCCAAGAATCCATAATACCTATCTTAGATTAAATTAGCATCAGATTTGAAAAGATTATATATGGGGCCCATCCAAAACTGTAATCAGATTTAGTATAAAACAGTTTGTCCTCAAAATCAGTATGCCCCATCCAAAATTTATCTCTTGGCCCCCTCATTTTTTTCGAAGAAAACCCTTTTCAAATGCATAAAAGCTAGGAACTTCTTGAGACATCTTCTCTAATTTGAGATGAGTTTCCTCTAAACAATAATTTATATGATTGTTTAGAGGAAATTCACCTCAAAGTAAATGGAAAATGGCCTGAGTGACATCAATTTTGATGATTTTTTAAAACAGAAAATGCATACTAAATAAAAGCTCCCAGACCAATTGTTATGTATAGCTCCCAGGAGCATTTATTAGGAGAAATATGGTAGATGTTTTCAATAATGTGGTTAGTCCCTATGTTCAGAACAAATGAGGCAAATTATATGACAAAAATTTAACTGTACATAGTAAGAAAGATACATTGCATAAGCTATGATGTATTAATTAGTCTTTTAATACTGATTTTAGCAAATATAACAATAATAATAATAATAATAATGACTTTATTAATTTAGGCTACACATTTTGGAAACCCAATCTTCCATGTGGTCCTCAGTTAAAACAGTTACACATTGTATATTACGAAATTACAATTAAACTATATATACAAAGCAATTCAATTAACATGGCTATAACAATTTCTCTGACAGACAATATATTAACCCTTGTCATGCTGAAAAACTTACATCAAAATCAAAGGGCTAAAAGCACTGAAAGTACCAACTGTATGTCAATCTTTATTCGAAAAACTAAATCTATTGACAATTCTGGTTTGAAACTGAGAAACCAGTGGTATAGACTAACCTCAGACTGCACATATGTGCAGGCTGATGTTTGTCTATAGCTCCTGCCAAAGCAGGAATATCCCGGGTTCAGCATGACAAGGGTTAATTACAAGAACTGGTTTGGAAGTTTTTATGATATAAAGATTTGCAAGACAATAAAATTGAAAGCTATGCAAACATCCTGGCAATGAATAATCTGATTAATTCTATCTCTTTCTTTTAAATGATCTCAAAACATCCATATATCTGAACTTTGTGCAAAGCTATTATAAATGTATACAGAACTATAAGCACTTACAAAGCTTTGTGCTAAGTTAGAAAAGATTGTAACTATACTGCCTTAAGTTGATTTCAGAGAATCAAAGTAGTTTACCTTTGAATAAATTCATAATAGAAGAAAAAGAACTTGCATAATAATTTATACAATAAGCAGTTTGACATTTAAAGCTGCACATGAATTATAACCTTGTCATTTCAGAGCTGTTATTTAAAGCTTTAGATCATTTTCCATTTACTGGGGAGCTGGTGTTAAATGGATATGCCACTTGACAAAGACACTGTTCTGACATAGATGACCCTTAGGTAAAATTATAGATAAAGCTTGAGTCCATTTGTCTTTGATGATCTCCTACAAACTGTAGCATTACCCTTTTATGGTATCTAATTAATTGCAATCTTAATTTAGATAATTCTTCCATTAATATTGTTACTCTCTTCAGGTGTAATTGATGGAATCAACTGGCAGTTCTAAATATGTAAATGTTGTAACAGTTGCTTCACAAGGGATTGTGATAGCCTTTGAAATTAAAGTCATTCCCGAATGACTAAAAAATCTTGGGGGTCATAATTGCAGGAAAAGGGGTCAAATTCATACAAGATACAAAAAAATGATTTAGTGATCTCTATAATTGAATCAATAGTGTCATTCCGATGGCTCAGAGCAAAAAGAATTGTTACTGCCTTTAAATCTGTAGGCAGTTACAACTGTTTCGTGCTGAGCCACCAATTTGTCTCTTATAATGTTATTGATGATTCATTTATATAAATTGCTTTTAAGATTAAAGGAAATAGTTTTTATGCCCTGCATTGAGGAGGCAAATTGCTTAATAATGTAAACTGTTGTCCGTCTGAATGTGCAAAACTCAACGAAAAAAATTACATCCGCAATTACTTCAATACTATCCAAGATACAATGCTTGTATTTGGCATAATGAACTCAATGTTGCACTTCAGCAGATCAGCAGATACCAACGTCAATATGTCATGTATCAAATTCAAGGTCCACACTTGTGAGAAGATTACTGTTTTGGGGCATTTGTGTTTCACAAACACAGCTGAGTAGGGTCAAAACTTTGGTTTCAGTGTCACACACAAGCTCTTCTTTTTCTTTGTTTCATTATGTTATAGTTTACAGGAGACAGTTAGATTCTTTGTGGTATTTCTAACCCCTATAAATAGAACAGCTCAGGCTAATAGTAAAGGAGTAAGCCTTTTCATCTCGGAAGTCTTATATCTTAATCATGAACAAACAATTGAAATAATTAAGCCATTAAAACTGTTAGGGACATCTCTCACAATGGCCATATTGGCACTGTCATAGCAGTCTGACTTCTCACCATGTCTTTGAAAAAGAAGTGAGAATTGTCAGGCTGGAAAGAGGAAATTGAGCTTGGATAAGGGTTTGATACTAAGGGGAGTCCAGGAGTCCAAGACTCTTAAAGCTGCTCTTTCACGGTTTTTCATAGAAAAAAAAAAGCAAAAACTTGTTCTTAGAGTTGGAAATGTACATATTTTTAGACAATTAAGAATGGCCCAAGGGCATTGGCACTAAAAACAACATATTTCACAATTTTTTATCTTATTTTTTCGAAACGGCAAGATTAGTAAGGGATCCAGTCTATTTATTTCCAGTCTATGAAGTACAAAATTGTTACTTTTTGTGAATAATCTTTCATTTTGCTTGTATTGATATAAAGTTTCCAGCGGTCAAATACTTTTACCTTTATCTTTGATAGAATTAAACAAAGATTTGGAATACACATGAGTAAATAGTTGGCTTGAAATTGAAGAATAATTTTTTAGGCATTACTAGTTGCTTTATTTTTCAGAATGAATTACGCTCAATTCAGGAATATCAGTCTTTCTTTCCATGCATAACCAGATTGAATCTTATTGTTTTAAAGGCTTCAACATGATGGAGATGTTTCTTCTGATTGATTTTAGGAAAATTTTCAAAAACCACTTTTTCTGAATCTGTGAAAGAGCAGCTTTAATTTCAAAGGCTGGGCTTCTCCATTTTGCAATTTAAGAGTCTGATGTACTCCTTCATCATAAATGTGAATATCAGATGTCCAATCCAGAGAAAGGTTAATTTTGGAAGTATTGTGGAAAAGGAGAAATTGCCACAAGCATTGCATACATGTGATATTTCCATGGGCTCTCATAGGGAGATTAAGACCTTTTCGTAGGGAGATTGGGTCTCAAATAGGGAGATTTTGCGTAACGCGCGTTCTGGCTTAAAATGGGGTTTTCGCAATACACGTCTACACCATAAACTGACTAAAATACCTTCCATAAAAGTTTCATTTCTTTATTTTTTTACTAAAAGAAGGTTATCATTGAATTTATTTTGATAGTAATGCTACAGAATTTGGTCTTATAATTTCAGATAAATAGATGTTACAAATTCATTTTTTAGTTCTATGCAAATTTCAGAATCCCACAATATAGGTGTTTTCATTTTCTTATTTTTTTTAAATTTTTTTTGTAGATAATCAGTAGAAAAAAAATATCTTTCCAAATTTAAAAGGTGTAGGCCTTGCAACTTAGGAGGAGACGTGTTAAAGTTTTTCTTTGTTTCTTTGAGTAATCTAGAAGCCCAAAACACAAGGCATATTTTTAATGGAGAGAACTTTCAAGGGGTTTGGTAGTGGAAGAAATAGGTAATACTGCATTTATGCAATACTGCTTTATGCAAAGTATGAAATTCTAGGCCTTGTAATTGGATACGTTTCATACGTTGCCATGGCAACCAGAGATCTTCATGGTTTACAATATTCTGTGAAATATGAAAAGGCCTTGTCATAAGAATCATTTTTGTGTAGATTGTGTATGCAATCCGATGACTAGATTAGGTGATTTTTATGATTGTTGAGGGATGGATGGATGGATGAAAAGACAGACAAATCAATCGTAACTGGCACTTACTGCTACTGAACTATGCTAAGAATAAATGGTTTTGATAGCAAATTGACGATGAACGTTGAAATTGAGGACAGCATATTCCGAGTTCGCGGGCGTAAAAGACGAACACGGTGGAAAACGGAAAGTGAAAGAGCTACCTCTGCAA
This sequence comes from Fragum whitleyi, assembly GCA_948146395.1. Classification (NCBI taxonomy): domain Eukaryota; kingdom Metazoa; phylum Mollusca; class Bivalvia; order Cardiida; family Cardiidae; genus Fragum; species Fragum whitleyi. The sequence goes on from OX411545.1 coordinate 37,090,819, forward strand.
ATTAATCCATGTTGATTAGCTTAATGAGAAGCTCTGTGTCAGCAGTAAGAGCCAGTCCACAATTTTCTAATCTGTAACATTTGCGTTGACAAATAACTTGATTGAATCATTGGATTTCAATTTCGAGAAAAGACGGTTGCTGATTCCTAAATTGTGTGTAAAGTCTCAAAATGACCCCACCGAGCATCCGGTGAAATCGCCGTGGCATTTAATAAGCGAAATGTCCAATGTTTCTTTAATTTCAATATCAATTATTAAATTTGAATGACAATTTGAGAACGCACGAGACAGTTTTTACTTTTTGTAACTTTGATAATTTGACCATAAAAAAAGCGTAGATCTACTAAATAAGTATCTTCGTCAAAATAAAAGTATGACCGCTTCTTGTTTTACTTAATCATGCGTTACGACACGAGGGTTTTTCTGCGATGCCGCCTAATTTTACCAAGGTCGTGTGACGCGTCGCTCTGCATATTATGTTCGACCTTTTCCTTCATGACGCTAATCACGTAGAGTGGAATTTTTAGCGGCTTTTTAGAAAAGGATATTTACTTACGGCGGAAATTAACTAGCTGTGTTTACAACCATTTTAATTTTTCAAAATTGAAAAAAAATCACAGCTTAACTTGTATCAGGGACTCTTAATATACAAGGGTCCGTAGTTGTATCCACTCCATCTTTTTTTAGTAATATTGAGTAACAACGTTTCACCCTGTTTCGATCTTGTTTCTAGGAAAGGTCAATATTGCTGATCGTCATAATTCGTTTCGTATACAGTGTGAAGGGTGATAGGTACAATAGCACCCGGTTGTTGGCAATAGTTGATCTACCCGAAGACAATAAACAATGACACTTCTAGACAGATAAACAACGCTTTACCCGATATTGGATTTCTCACTCGTCATTCGAGCATTCAATTTTGCATTTTTGTCTCCCTGATTTTTTTTCAGGCCCTAATTTCTTCAGGGCGGGAGAAAAGGTCTCCCGATCGGGAGAGCGGGAGGAAGGGTAAAATATCGGGAGAATACGCCGAGATCGGGAGATATCACATGTCTGGCATTGATTTCATAAATTGGGAGTCCACTGGACTCCTCCCTGACAGAAGTTATTATCGAACCCTGTTGGTGGATTTTTTGTGATCACCATAATTAGATTTGTTGTGAAGAAAATGAGTCTAAAAAACATCATATTATCTGTGGACCTTAGAATGGTGGAATCTGAAAGGTTAATGAATTTTAGTCCTGAGATTGAGCAAGTCAATTAACTTTTTATTTTGAGTAAAATACAATCATTTTCAATTGATCAATTTGCCTTTTCTCAGCAGTATTTTTTTGCTCACTCTAAGGCAATTAAGGCACTGAATCCAACATATAAAGAAAGTATTTTTATAAAAAAACTTTAAGCCATAAGCTATTATTTACATCCTGTTCAATATCAGAGTTTATGAACATTACATATATATTTGAATTCAAGGATTTTGTTAAACCTTAGATTATTTCAAATCCATTGGAAACAAGTTCCTCCAAGTTTGAGTAATTAGTCCCCTACCGGTGTTCACACCGGAGGGGACTATAGGTTTGCCCTCCGTCTGTCCGTCTGTCCGTCCGTCTGTCCGTCCGTCTGTCCGCTCAAATCTTGATCCCGCGATAACTTAATAACTAAGCAAGCGTTTTTGATGAAAGTTGGTATATGACTAGATGGCAATGAGTAGATTATGCACATCATTTTATTTTTGTTTTTCGACTTAAATTGAGGTTGCTATGGTTACAGAAATAGTGAAAATATGGCCAAAAATGGAATCCTGCGATAAGATGATAACTAAGCAAGCTAGTTTGATGAGACTTGGTATATGACTATATGGCAATGTGTAGATTATGCACATCATTTTATTTTTGTTTTTAGACTAAAATTGTTGTTGCTATGGTTACGGAAATAGTGAAAATATGGCAAAAAATATTGGATCCTGCGATAAGTTAATAAGTAAGCAAGCTAATTTGATGAGACTTGGTATATGACTAGATGGCAATGTGTAGATTATGCACATCATTTTATCTTTGTTCTTTGACAAAAAGTGCGGTTGCTATGGTAACGGAAATAGTGAAAATATGGCAAAAAATGGATCCTGCAATAACTTAATAACTAAGCAAGCTAACTTGATGAAACCTGTTTTAAAATGTAAAAAAATTTATAAGCCATGTTAGTCAGGGTGGTGATGCAGCAGTATTAATCACCTCCAGTGAAAGTTCTCATTTCTTACCAACAAGACTGAAGAAAAACATCTTGGATCAGACAAGGTAACTGTTATTGATACTATTTCTTGCATCTGTCTATTGCTTCCATGAATTGTATAGTGGGCACAGCAGAGACAACAACTCATGTAAGTCTTGTTTAACCCTTTCACAAGACCTGGTTTTGACGTCCCTGATAGAATTGGCGTGGGAAAACATTGAGACAAACAAAGCCGGTAGGGGACTTATGCCCATGTCCAACATGGCTCTTGTTTCTCTTGATTCTGCTGCCTGGAAAATAAACCAGTTCTTGCGCCAAATATGCAGGCAAATGAAAGCACTAAGATCATTAGCCGCTCACAGGAACTGAACCTGGGACCTCTAGATAGAGAGGCAGATACTATACCTACAGACCACACTATGCAGAGATGGACACCATGGGACTCCCAACTTATGTAATCAAGGTGTTCAAGCTCAAAGTATGGAGTTCCATATTAGGAGGACATTATGGAAAAGAAGCAATTTCTTTTTGCCAAAAATTTGTCCCCATTCCGTGGAAGAAGATGTTACAAGGTTTTGGTAACCCAACAATGAAATATGTTCACTTATGCTTTACACATTTTGAAGAACCCAAAGTATTGAAAAATTAACCCACCTAATTACTACACAAGCCACGTCCTGCAAGGTGAATAATTACGCAGGATACCTTAACCTTTCTTAAACTGCAAAAATAAGTGTTTGTTTTTTACAAAGGATTTAATACCACTTTCAACATTTATTCTGTTTATATTGCCATGGTTGGTGCACCTTTCCATTGTTTCCTGTCTTAATAGTGCACCATTACTACCACAATATTTCAGCTGGCACCAGCTGCTTAATCAACAAAGAGAAAAATGTTAAAGCATCTAAAATTTTAAGAAGAAATTATATTATTACCATATTGCACATATTAATGGGTGAGTTAAACACTGTCATAAGTGCCTATGAATATATAGGTACTTACAATAGTCTTGCGCTATCACCTTGATATATGATATTCTTCTGCCAATGCAAGTTTTGCTTATTTTTTGCAAGTCTCCTGCTTTCCCCAAAGCCATATTCATTTGATTCTAGTAAGTTATGTCATAAAAAAGGGGGTGAAGGTGCTAAAAGCTTTTTACTCTATATTATTTAGATGAAAGGAAAAAACCTACTGTTATTGATTGTTGTCAAGCAATTAATAAAGCCAGTGTCATCTTAGACGAAGCTTACTTGATTAATTCCTCTAGTAAATACGCAAATGAGATAGATGTCCATTTGAAATGCACCACAGAGAATAAATGTTTCTTGTAGGCTTCAGTTAGAATTACTTATTGTCAAAATACAAATTACAATACATTGAGTGGACTGTGGTCCTTAACTCATCATTTGAATATGAGGTTTCAGAACAAGACTGTATTAAATGTCTATACAATTGCAATGAACCCTTGAATTGTGTTTTGTTGTTAAACTGCATATCTTTGCCTACCAAACCATCGTCCAAATGAAACTGTTTTCTTGATAGCCATAGATTCTAGTTTTCAAAACAATCTCCTAAGTGGACCCCCCATATAAACACTCACCATTTGGAAAATAATAAAAAAAAAAAGGAAACCCAAAACATGCATGTAACTTACAGAATTTAAAAGGAGCCTTACAGGAGAAAAAAAACATTAAGACTAAATTCTGGCTACTTCAATGGGTGTGCATAATGAATATCATAATATGAATTAAGACTCCGATAGTTGTCCCAATAGCCACAATTTCTAGTTTCAATATTTATTTACCCTGCGAGAATGACCTGACCATGGACCACCATCATCAATCAACTACTGTTTTAAGTGCATTAATGAAAATTCCCCGTCCTCTTAATGCAGAGTTAATTACTAATTGAATCAAGCCTAGGCTGCAATTCACCACTCTTATCTGTTACACTGACAGTTCAGGCGATTTCATCGGAATTTGAGACCTGTCACACAAAAATGGACCATTTGGGAACTCCTTTAAAATAGATAATTGAATAAGAGAGATCAGTTCCAGTGTAGGTTGACTGGAGACTGTATTTCAAAAAAAAAAAAAAGAAACTTTCACAGGAAGGTAGAATGATCATTCTAGACCAGAAAAAGGTGCAAGAAGGAAAAGTTTGGATCCTAGTAAGTCTGCGCAGTCTGACTAGGGTCGACGCTTTATGCACCACCCAGATGGTCCCTTTACTTGTGACAGGTCACATAGGTTACATAGGAAATAAGCAAAATTATGTGACAAGTTGAAGGATATGCAATCTATTTGAATTGCTGATGGCGGCTATCATAGGGTAGTAGATAGTATGCAGCATGTTGGACTCCCTAGTGAATCAAAGAGTCATGGGGTTCATACCTGACGGCTGCACTCATCGGCTCTTAGTTCATTACCTCCTTGAAATTAAAATAATACTCTTTTCATATCTTATGATTTAATATAACTTAACTAAAATGTGAAGAATTGTAACATCTGACATATTTCATATGGGACTACTTTGTATATAGTTAATCATAGTTTACAAAGTAGCTCAAAATTATTTTCATTGTAGAATTTTTCAGCTAATGAAAGTGAATGGACACAACTAGAAATAATCAATTGAATCAGATCTTAGTGTAATTCTCAAAACCATAATAATTAAGCCAAGGGCTCTTCTGCCCAAGAATCAATTTCAATTACATGGAGGATAATCGTTTGTTTCAGTGTAAGATCAATTTATATTTCATTAAGTTAAAAACAAAAATGATATTTTCACAAGTGGTGGTGCCACAAGTGAAAATAAAGTTTTTGTTCTTCACAAAATGAAGTATCAATTGACCTTATTCGAAAAACAAACAATTATTGTAATTCTGTAATGCAAAAATGAGACAAAACATGAAAATTTAAAGACAAATTTTCTTAAAGCCCATCATTTTGCAGGAGATTACTTTGCAACGTTAATGATGATCTCAATCATTTGGCTTTGTTTAAATGACGACAGATGAGACGAAATGAGCAAAATTAGGGAATAAATTTTTAATAATTTCACTGGTTAGGCAGTGAGTTTATCAAAGGATAATATTATTATTATTTCTCAATAATCCACCGAAAAAGCAATAAAGAATGCTTTATATTGTGCTTAATCACAATTTAACCCTTTCCTGTTTTACAAAATTCTGGACCTGTCCAAATTGAAAGGTTTTGCAGACGAAAATTTAAAGTGGATTTAATTTGAAAAATAACCGTTCAGTAGTGTAGAAAATAGTGTGGAAAAAGAAGAAATTGCTTGTCAGGAGCAATTTCTTCTTTTTTCACAATATTTTCTCAATCATTAAATCACAGGTACGTAAAAAGCAGGGATTTAACAGCAAAGGGTTAAGTTCTTTGAATCAAACTCGTTAGTCCATTTTCAAATTTAACCAATCCCATTTTCCAGGTTTGACACTCACTAAACAGTGTCCAGGTATCCCAAGGATCCCGAAATATTGGGAGAGATCCCATTAGTTCCAAACCAGGGATTCCACCAGGAGCCCTTTATATCTATTAAATTTAGAAATTCTTTCGATCAGAAACCATTTGTTCAAGCCTTAGGTTCTAATTCCACTGTTTTCCATAGGAAAAAAAATGAAATTAGAACCTATGACTTGCAAAGATATATTGCAAAGTATGTAACTATCTTTTCTTTTCTTTACTCTTTCTTAAAACCTGTCCCCTAAACTTCAGAAAAAGGCCTGGGTCCCCATTGAAAAACAGTTAGAGTTGACTCATTCTACTCTCTCCATATTATAGAACCAAGAATGAGCAACTTTTGCTGTTGTTTACTTCATTTTATAACCATCTTTTAACTAATAGGAATAAGTTTGAAATATGTTTCATGTCTCTTAAAACAGTGAAATAAGCATTTGCATTTGTAATGTATCTTAGCTCAGGTTACATGGTTACCAGTTTTTTATTACAAAGGTTTTCTCATGGGATTTGCTCTGTGTGATAGAAATGGATTCCTTGACATGCAAGTGATCTAGAATTTCAATCTCATAAAACTTGATGCCATTGTATCAAGACAGAACATATCAGAAGTATCCTTTTGTCATACTAATCTATTACTGTTTGCTTGGTTGCAGTGTTAGCCCTTGTTATGCTGAACCCGGAATATTCCTGCTTTGGCAGGAGCTATAGACAAACATCAGCCTGCACATATGTGCAGTCTGATGTTAATCTACACCACCTGTTTCTCACCTTCAAACCAGAATTGTCAATAGATTTAGTTTTTCAAATAAAACTTGACCTACAGTTGGTACTTTTAGTGCTTTTTGCTCCTTTGATTTTGATGTCAATTTTTATTCAAAATTTATTCAGCATGACAAGGATTAATACTCTGCTACATTAAAAAGGTTTAAGTCTAGCTTCTGTGTGATCAAGGGTATCAATACACTTATTATACCCACACCAGGAAGTAGAGGAGGGTAAATTGGTTTCACCTGATGTCTGTCTGTCTGTCTATCCGTCTGTCGATGTTTTCGTTTCCAGACTCTAACTCAAGAACCAAGCAACCTAGAATTATGAAACTTCATACAAATGTTGCTTATGATCCAAGGAAGTGCCCCATTGTTTTTGGGACACAAAGGTCAAAGGTCAAGGTCAGAGTCAAAATAGAATTTTTGAAATAAAACTGCTTATAACTTGCATTCTCAACACATCCTGAACTAATAACAGTTATATTTTGACAAAGCACTGGGGTATTACTCCACTTTGCGACAGCTCTAGTCTATTTTAAGATTGACATATTTTGTGTATCATTATCTCACTGCCAAAGTTTGCTAGCATGAAATTAAGCAAAAGGTAAACAGATGACAATTTTGACAGAAGTTGAAATATTCATAGTCAAAAATTTATTTCTGCCAAGTAATTTTAAGACAAAATCAGCATTTTTGAGCATGGTTGAAAGGATATGCATGATGGTCCTTGTCAATTAGCTGTAAATAGCAAGCTTATAATCATAACTTGTTTTAAATATACTGTAATTCTTAACTGATCAAAAAGCATCGTTGGGTTTTGGAAGGGAATTAAGGATTTTTCGAGTACTGTAAAATACTGGACTTGCAGCAGCTCAGTGTTTTCCCTCAAATACCAATTGCATTTTGTACAGAAATAAAGTGCATCAGATTTCATTGTCTGATGTGATTTAAAATCAATCCAAATTCTTTGTTTTAATGAATTGAAATAATGACTTCATCAAATTTGTTCCAAATTGTTAGAAGCTGCAGTTATGCAAATCCATGGGGTCCTAAATTTTTTGGACTCAACTTGGCTGTAAGATAGAATGAGGTAAATGAAAACACTGTGAGAAAATTTCTTTTTTCCCATTGAGTTATTTTTTACTTCATTTCACCCTTTAGAGGCATAAAAACGGCTTAACCTTTTAGAATTTAACAATCACAAGTAAACTTGTTTGATTACCAAGGGGTGTGGAATTCCAATGCCCGACTTGTCTAACATGAGGTTTTCTACATGCTCACAAGTATTTTTAGCTCACCTGAGCACGAATTGCTCTATGGAGCTATTGTGATCTATCAATGTCTGGCATCCGTCTGTCTGTCTGTCTGTCGTCACAGCGTCAACATTTTCTTTAAACAACATCTCCTCCTAGACTACTGAGTCAAAATCAACCAAACTTGGCAGAAATATTCCTTGGGTGGTACCTTGTAAAAATTGCTAAAACGGGAAGGATCCATGCCATATCACAAGAAAGGGGCCTTAATGACAATATTCTTGTTTACACTCTAGAAGCCACAAATATGGCCCAATCTTCATGAAACTTGGTCAGAATGTTTGTCAGATCTCATGGATGAACCCTATTGAAAATGGAAAAGATTCGTGCCATATCATGGGGAAAAGGGCCTTAATGATAATTTTAGTTTACACTCTAGAAGCCACAAATATGGTCCAATCATCATGAAACTTGGTCAGAATGTTTGTTAGGTCATGAGGATGAACTCTTTGGAAAATGGGAAGGATCTGTGCCATATCACGGTAAAAGGGGCCTTAATAACAATTTTCTTGTAAGAGCTCCAGAGGCCACAAATATGGTCCAATCTTCATGAAACTCGGTCAAAATGTTTGCCAGGTCACAAGAATGAACTCTATTGAAAATGGGAAGGTTCATGCCATATCACAGGAAAAGGAGTCTTAATGATAATTTCCTTGAAATATCAGGTGAGCGATTTAGGGCCCTCAGGGTCCCCTTGTTTTCAATACAACATGTCCATGGACAAGTTAATATTAGGTAAAAAATTAGGATGTTGCTAAACGGATCTAAGAGATTGATTATCATAATGTTAATATCAAAGGGAATAAAACATTTTTTAATGAAGAAAATGCTGGAGTCCAGCATTTTCTTCTCTAAAAAAATGTTTTTCCAAAATTGTTTCAAGATCTTTTTTAACCTGGACAAGTAAAAAACATAATTCTCTTGGGGACGAATGGAAAAATTCTGTTACTCTGTATTTCTATCCCCCCCCCCCCAATCCAACACCCACCTCGTATGGATTACCACTGAAGCACTAGAATGTCTATTTTCAGGATGACAGAGATCATTCAAAACCTCCACCATCTGAGGTCCAGTTTGTCTCCAAACCTAAAATGCATCAACTTTCCAGAAAGGAGGTAAGTTGGTTGCATTTTCACTAATTCATGATCTTAAACACTTGAATAATTCTTTTTTTGCTGCTGCTTAAGGACAAAAAGTCAGACTATAGCCATCACCTTAGCCTTTGCATTGTTGTTATGTTGACATGAAAATCTAAATCTTGATCATACCTCTAGTTACACCCACAAAAATTATGTTAAGAGAGTATTCAGGAGTCAGCTTGTCGGTTTGTCCATCCGTCTGCTAATAGCTTTTATGTGTACACTCAATTTCTCAGCAATTAATGGAAGGATTTCATTCAAAATTCACAGAATATGATAAGTATCATCAAAGATGTCCATGTCCTATTTTGGTTACAGTCCATTGACTTTTACAGTGTAATGGCTCTTTGATCCAAAAAGGCATTTCATTATAGACCAGCACTTGTTGAAGGTAACCAGTCCACTTTGCGACAGTCAAGTGTTACTTAATGTATTTACATGAAACTTATTATGGGTGTTGTTCACCATCATAGGAGCTTTTCATATTATCAATGAGGAAGATAATCTAGAAGCTCTTTAGTAAGAATTTTACCCCTTTTTAGCGTGGTTGTTTTGGTTGAAAACCTGAGGTATTGCTATAGCCTAAGTGTCATCGTTGTTGTTGTCATCAAGTAAAGTTTTAACATTTTATGATATCTCTGGTTCTACTGAAGGAATTCACTTTAAACTTGGCACATGTTTACCATCAAAAGAGCAACCTATACTATCAAGAGAGCTAACTCAAGATGCATTTTGTTTGAATTATGGCCCTTTTTCAACTTAGATTTTCATCAATCCAGCAATCAATAGCCAAGCATAGGCACCCGTAAGCCGCTCTTGTTCAACCAGTACAGCAAAGACAAGATGGCACCCACTTGCATGCTCCTGTCCCTTAATAATGCAAGCATTTTTTTCCCTTTCCTGCAAGATCTGCTTTCATGCAGATTTTCAATTAAATTTTACTTGTATAATTTTTGTCTGCAACCTCTTTCAATATGGACAATGTATAAATTTTGAAAAAAAGTAGAGTGATCATTCTTCAATGGCTCAGTATGAAAGTATTAACTGCCTATACACACAAAGGCAGATACAACTTTTTCCTGTGTAGCCATCAAATTGTAAAACACTTCTCGTTTCAGTTTGAGTTGTTGTATGTTGAAGTACTGTATACAATCAAACACAAGATTGGAACCACTATCGGGGGACATTTGCCGTTTATGCAAGATTTGTATCAATATGCGCAAGAAGCTTTTAAAGTATCCCCCGAGGATCATGCGCGGCTCCTAGCTCAGGCTACAAAAGAGAAGGTTTGTGATTAAATTTTGATTAGTTGTTGTCTACCCTTTCTCTACATGGTTGAAGGATTTAAAAACTTATCTGTTTATAATTTACCCCTTTTTCTGCTCATTTGTTTTTCAAACAAAAAGTATATTTTGGGGACAATTTCAATCAGCCTGGCTTAATCAAACTCGGGATTCTAAGGACCAAGGTTTTTTTGCATCTGAGACGCAAGAGTAAGTAGCCGGAACCCTTAAAAACTGTGTGATGTGAGTCCAATAGACTTTCTTGGGATCAACTTCTGAAAAGCAAGAGTAAGTAGCCATAACCCTCAAAACTGTGTGATGTGAGTCTAATAGACTATCTTGGGATCAACTTCTGAAAAGGATTGAAGCCTGTTTTAGCAGGTTTCAATTCTTTCTTGAAGTTAGCAAAGGGCACAATAGTAAAAACAAAGGGAAGAAAACTCATTCAAGACAAATTTGTCCAAATTTGTGTAATTGAGTGTCACTGGGCATGTCTTAGTCCATCCAAAATGTGAATTAATTTCAAAATAATGCAGCACTCTATCATGAATAGATGTGCCATTTGGAACAAATTTCTAAGATCACAACAGATGGTTTTCAATTTTTCATGGCACTCATCTTGGCCATACTTCTTTTGAAAATCCAAGGTGAAGGTCACAATGGAAGGTAATTAGGATCAAAATTCAGCTTTTTGAGGTTCTACTCAAGTTTTGCTACACAACCATTTAAGTTCATCACATTTTTACAGCAAAAGGTCAAATTCATCTTCATCACGCTGAGATCAATAAGATGAAAAAAAAGAAAAAAATATTTTTTTTACTTTTTATTCTACAAGTAGAGTTGAAGAGCTCTCAGAAATGAGAAGAGAAAATGTCAGAGGATGATCCACGTAAAGCTGTAATTAGTTTTCACACTTCCAGTAATCTTGAGACAATTTACTTTGAAATTTGAGATTACTTCCTCCTGGAATCTTTAATGATTCTACCAGACAACAAAACCTAGGGACCTTTAGAAATTGAAAGAATTGAGTCAACAACATTAAAGGCCCCATTTCGTACAAATTCATGAAATTTTATATGTAACCGAAACTGGACATATATAGAGATTATTAAATGAGTGGTCATTGATTAGATGACCAGGGGCCTCTTTCAAGAAAAATATCGTATGATTTATCTTAAAATTATAGTATGATTATATTTAAGACGGTCGTAAACGGCTTTCTCAAAAATATCGTTGAAAATCGCAGAATATATGACCTCTTAAGATTATCGTAAAGTTGATCTTTCACATCTGCACGTGCTGATCATATGATATAAACTTCCGCGTTAGTGGGTAAATTGTCCGCTTTTTACAATACCAAAAAGGGTAAATCAGGAAACTGACTGTAGAAAAGCTATTTACTTGTATATAAACTAAATTCGTCGAACTACACATTTCTCATCGATGTCTAAATATCTATGTCAAGAAAATGATACAATTGCTCATAAGTGCATAGTTAATTTACCTTACACTGTCGATTCCTTCTCCAATGGAAGTACACCGGCTGTAGCGCCGAATTTGGAGCAATCGAACATTGGACCACATGGTAAAAATGCACTTGTTCTAGTTAATGATCATCTCCACCAAGTTTTCGGTGTACATGTGTGACTTTATTATCATTTTATTTTATAATTATTGTTGTTTGTTTGGTTAGTTGTTTTCTGGTGAAGTATATGCTTGTTTAAGAATACAAAATTGTTAAAAAGGCAAGATGAAAAATATGGCTCAGCCATTTTTCTTTATATGTATTTGTTATGTTATTCTTCAAATCTATATAGTTTTGTGCCTATATGGAAGGTATTGAAACGAACTATAGATGGATGGTATTGAAACAAACTTTAGATGGATATTATATTCCATCGCTTTCATACAAAATTACCGACAATTCTAACTTCAGTTCTAGTACAGTGCTCGTTGTTGTATCCGTGTAACTACAACAGTTAGATGTAGCTTAGACATGTTTCATCTGGCTTAGTATTGCCGTTCAATTATTGTTTTTTGCTTGATTATTTGCTGAGTTCATATTTGACGAAAGGAGAGAGAAAAAATATCGAGTGCAGCGGTTTTGTTGTTGTTGTTGTTAATAATAAATCCTCCTATTTATCAAGAATTGCATGGTTTTGAATATAGGTTGTGGAATTTCCTTTTAATTAATGTAGTTTTTGAAGCATAAAACACTCGAATCTATATTGCATGATGTGAGAGTAATTTGATTTTAAAAGATAAGTAATTTATATATATATATATGTAAAAATCTATTGAATTGTTATCTCCTACTTTCTGTGTCACTAAGAAGGGTGAAGCAAACATTTTCAGTCATGATCATGAAAGGGTTGATTCTTACGGTAAATAAACAACTTACTACCACTATGTAAACATTCTGCGACAATCGTATGATTATCGCAGAGTAAAATCAAATATCAAAATGATGGTGTATCAATTGTTTTCAATATATCTCGTTTATTACACTATAATGTTCTGGGAAATTTGGCATGTGCATAGCTAAATGATTGTTCTAACTTCTAACATCCTCGAGAGCAAGAAAGGAATTTGAGAACATTAAAGGCTCTTAGGGACAAAATCGTAAAATTTATGACTGGTCTGAAGGTGTCATATATTTTATTGTAGATTTCACGAGACGACACCTTTCTTGAAAGCCAAAACGTTTCTTGAAAGGCAATTTTTATCGCATGATTGCGATACGACCAAATTTCAATCGTAGGACCTTTCTTGAAAGATGCCTCAGTTTAATAAATTCGGTATTTTATCAGCACAAATTTGATATTCTTTTTATAATATGACCTGAAGTTTTGCTATAAAGCGATGAAATTCCAGAAATTTACAGATTCTAGTTTTTCTGCAAAACATATAACACCTTTAGCAAAATGATGTCAGCAAATGCATTATGATGTCATTTTCACAATGAAAATATAATGTTGCTATTATGTTCTTAGCTCATTTACATAGTTATTCCACTAGTTTAATAACACCTGTATAATATCAAAAATATTCTAGAGGGTTATTTCATTCTCGTGAAGTAGGTCATATTATAAATTGGTATCATCATCTCCATCTACACTTCTGTATTTCTTGTTTACACATCTCATACTTGGATTATGAAAAGATCTGCATGAAACTTCCATAGAACGTTCCTCATCATGAGACCATGAACTTATTGCCACCATTTTGCAATATTTTGTTGCATCAGGGAAAGAGATGCCTTCTCTTTAACCCTTTGCTGTTTAATCCCTGCTTTTAACGTGCCTGTGATTTTATGATTTAGAAAACATTTTGAAAAAAGAAGAAATTGCTTCTGACAAGCAATTTCTTTCTTTTTCCACACTATTTTCTACCCTACAGAATGGTTATTTTTCAAATTAAATCCACCTTAAATCTTCGTCTGCAAAACCTTTGAATTTGGACAGGTCCAAAATTTTGCAAAACAGGAAAGGGTTAAAAAATATGATCTTGTATCTTGTAAGGACTCCTACTACAATTATGGACCGATTTGCATGAAACTTCACTGAAAGTTGCTCATCATTTGACCATGCAGGTATTAGAGCAGATTGGCCAAATTCTGAATGGAAAAAGGCCCTGATGAATTTCACTTGGTGCAATCCTGTTTAAACGATAAAGTTTACAAATATAATTCCATTCTATAGTAACTTTCACTGGATAATTGCAGGGTCATAAGGATCATCACTTTAGAAAATGGGGATGATCCCTTACTAAACAAGAAAAAGGGGCCATGTAAACTTTCACATAATCCAATTAAGTCAACAAATGTTATTTGATTCCCTTGTTACTAAGATGATTGTAGAATCAAAGTCAACAAATATGATTGGATTGATTCTCTTAAAACTAAAGCAATCAAGGTCATGAAAGATCAGATAAACTTAGGTAAAAAATTAACAGTCAGTAGATCTTCTTAGGCCTTTCTCGGGCTCTTGTTATTTTACTCAATAACTAAACCCTAAAGTGGCCTTGGCAGAAATTTTTAGATAAAAATCTTTTGACTATTGATACAACATCTATTTAAGAACATAAATAGTATAAACCTTTAATTCATAAAAGTCATATCAAATTTAATTCATACCCCCCCCCCCCCTCCCCCACCTTTTTAAGGGTTAGAATATTGTTTTAATGTTATCTGTTTATCAGAATAATTTGATTCTGTAGTAAATTCTCTTAACTGGATACAGGGCTCATATTTTGAATGTCATTAGTTTTTATACGCCACCAGAAGGCGGACGTATATTGGCATCATCTTCTCCGTCAGTCCGTCTGTCCATCCGTCCGTACATCCGTCCACTTTTCTTGTCAATGCAACTCCTCCTAAGTTTCTGGCTGGATCTTCTTGAAACTTGGTCAATGTCATCACCTCAATTGGTAGATGTGCATGAAGGAAGGATTTTATGGTTCGTTGATTTTTGCCTGAGTTATGCCCCTTAAAAACTTAGTCTCTGGGGCTTATTGCCTCAGTTATGCCCCCTTAAAATTTAGTCTCTGGGGCTTATTGAAATTGCAGCCTTGTGAATGCAACTCTTCCTAAGTTTCTGGCTGGATCTAAATGAAACTATAATGGTGGATGTTATAACCGAAATTGGTAGATGAGCATGAAGTAAGGATTTTATGGTTCATTAATTTTACCCTAAATTATGCCCCCTTAAAACTTAGTGTCTGGGGCTTATTGAAATTGCAGCCTTGTGAAAGCAACTCCTCCTAACTTTTTGTCTTGATTTAAATGAAACTTGGTCATTTTGAATTTGGTTCTGTCAAAATAAGTGGTGTCTACAATTATTTTCTTGAAACAGCAGCAAAGTGGCACCGTATTTTGTGACGATGGCACTCTTGTTATTATTTAGGTATCTGCACATGATAAGTTCAAGGTTACCTATCAAGAAGGTCAAAATTGTGAAAAAATGTTCTTTCAATGTTTTTAGTTTTTCTCAAGCATATTTCTTTTCTTCTGTTGTTTTCTTAAAATCATTTATCAATTCTGTGTTTGATTATTATCACGAGATTCAGGCTGAGGGCTGTGGAGTGAATCAGGCACTCAAGTGTTTTTTGTTACAGAGCTACAGATAGAGGGGATATTTTGGATTTCAAATTGCAATATTTCAATAATTCTTTCACAAATTCTATATTGTGGGTACTCATTTGGGACATCTTGTCAAGACCATTCAAATCAGTACTTACAATATAGGGTTTCATTGAGAAAGAAAGAGTTTTGGCTGCCTCCTATCTGTACCTCTGAAACTAAAATACTCTCTTACAGAGGCCATCAAACTTTATATGATTGATTCAATCCTAAGATTTTAGGGATTTTTTTCATTTATATGCAACTAAGATGGAGTGTTTTAAATGACTGCTTCAGATGACATTTCAACTTGAAGATTTGAAAGTTTGGATAAAGATAAGTTTCATGACATGCTTCTAAAGCAGCAATTTTCTAGGGAAAAAAAGAATACTAATTTGATTTTACGAGATAAATGGTATACTCCAGATGTCTTGGGGTTAGAACTTGATTGTCTGAATGACAGAATTCTGAAAGTAATGTTAGCCTTAATGCATTCAGGGAATTGACCTTTTTGTTTGCCTACTCCTATTCCACATTTTTTGCAGGCAAATTTGTTCAAAGAAGAAAAAGATTATTAATTTTTGTTGAAATATTTTTTATTTCTTTATAGTCATACTAAATTGGTGTTATCATTATTTAGATTTACTTAAGGATATTGGTTTATGCTTATTCTTTTAATCCATCCAAAAAATACTTCAAAATATTCGTCTTAACTATGAAATAGGTACATAACAAAAAATAATCCACTCTCTTTTACCATAGTTTAAACATTTTTACAATTTTTATACCCCCTCATCGATAGATCGGGGGCATATTGTTTTTGCCTTGTTTGTTTGACCAATATTCTGTCAAAATAAATGAAAAAAAAATTAAGCCCCAGCCATAACTTTGACTGATTAGTGATAGAGCCTTCATAACTCACATGATGATTGCTTGGGACAAGACCTCTCTGATGGAACCAAGTTCAAGGTTATCAAGGTCAAGGTCATTTTTCAAGGTCAAATTTGTGAAAAAAATGATGTAAAAAAATTGACATTGGCCATAACTTTTGATAGGTAAGTGATAGAGCCTTCATATTTCACATGATGATTGCTTGGGACAAGACCTTTCTATTGATTTCAAGTTCAAGGTAATCAGTCAAGGTCATTTTTCAAGGTCAAATTTGTGAAAAAATAAAACCTTTAACACAGGCCATAACTTTTGATAGGTAAGTGATAGAGCCTTCATATTTCACATGTGCATTGCTTGTGACAAGGCCTGTTGGTATTTTCTAAGGTCAAGGTTATCAGTCAAGGTCACTTTTTGAAGATCACTGAAAACTTAAACATTGGCTATAACTTTTGAATGGTAAGTGATATGGCCTTCATATCTGGCATCATGATTGCTTTGTAAAGGACCTTTCTGATGGTACCATCTTCAAGGTCATCTGCTAAGCTCAAGGTCGTTTTCCAAGGTCAATTTTTTGTAAAATTAAAACTATCATTAGCCATAACTTTGGATTGTTAAGTCAAAGAGCCTTGAAATTTCACATGTGCATTGCTTGTGAAAAGACCTTCACAGGCATAACAAGGTCATTGGTCAAGATCTAGGTCATTTGGTGAAATTCAGTCATTTAAGACATGAAAACTTAACAATTTGTTTTAACTTTTGATGGGTAAAGACACTAATTGTTTAAAAGTGGTATAAAGCAGCACTTTTAGACATTCAAACAACTTTGGATCTACATATTTAAGTATAAAATCCATATTAAAAAAAAATGGCAGTTGCGGGGAGGGGCATTTGTGTTTTAACATACACACATCTTACTTCCCTTAAAAACATTATTATCATGTATTACAGTTTTATGCTTTGCTAGCCAAAAAACAAATTCATCGCAAAGAAAGATTTTTAGGAGAATGAGTAAGCGCATAATCTTTAGGTAAACATTGAGTAATTTTGTAAAGCAGAGATAATATGTCTGCCGATATTATTTAAGATTTCTATTGACATAGAAATTTCAAAGCAAACACACCAGACTAATCATCAAACAGACTTAACTGCAATTGTTTATTAATTGCATTCCAGAATTACCCCTGGAAAATTGCTCTGAATTACTGATATTGCTTCTGAAAATAGAGCACAAAACTGATCAGTTTCCTATGCAAATGCAACTAAACTTTTTTCAAAATCTGCATCCAATAAATTAGCTTGTGTACCAATGATAACAGGGCTGTCAGCATGTTATGCTCAGTTGGTAGAGCACTTGACTTTAACCCTTTGCTGTTTAATCCCTGCTTTTTACGTGCCTGTAATTTAATGATTGAGAAAACATTGTGAAAAAAGAAGAAATTGCTCCTGACAAGCAATTTGTTCTTTTTCCACACTATTTTCTACCCTACTAAACAGTTATTTTTCAAATTAAATCCACTTTTAATTTTCGTCTGCAAAACCTTTGAATTCGGATAGGTCCAAAAGTTTGTAAAACAGGAAAGGGTTAACTCAGGGCTGGGCACTCACAAACTGATTGCCTATGAGATTATGTTAAATCGAGGCTTGGTGTGATGATGCTGTACATCGAGCACATTGGCAAACCATGGTGGATTTCAGCAGTAGTTTCGTCATGTATCCTTGCACAATCCCCCTTAACAGCTAACACCTAACACTCTTATGGGGTTGTTGCTCAAATAGGCATAATATTATGCTACGGTAGCAACGATAAATAGACGGAAATACACACAGATACCAGGGGAAAAAATCTGTTAACGGACAAAAATATTGTTTATTACCCATTTCAATGCCATATCTAATTCCTCCTAGCAAGCTTATTGAATAGGAAGATGGAATTATGAAATATGTCAATAGAATGGTAACTAATCGGATCCAAGCAATTTGTTCACCCATTGTATGTCATACGGTTTGTTCAGATTTCTGTATATCAGTAATGGATTAGCGTATTGATTTACGCGTCACAAAATTGATAGGGATTCCAGATACATTTATGCTATACATAATATTTATGAGGTATTCTGTGAGAAAAAATTTGTCCTATAAACTTAGTTGGAGCTAATGGTGCCCGAGTAATGTGATATTTCTAAAGACATGCATGTCGAAATAAAGAATTAGCATTTTGTCCACTTGTCCCCCAGACATTTTGTAAACGAAGATTTTCCATGTCTTGTCCTAGATCAAAAATAACATGTAATGAAAAAAGAAAATCAATTTTGAGTGAACATTGTTTTTAAAGAAGAAATTGCTGGACTCAGCAATTTCTTCATCAAAAAAACAATGTTTTCTACCCTTTGATATCAACATAATGATTATCAATCTCTTACATCTGCCTAGTACAATTCTGATATTTTGTCCATGGACAAGTTGCATGGAAAAAGTGCTTGTCCAAGGATAGAAAAACCCACGTCGGACAAGTAGGGAATGGGAATTCCACACCCTTGCTTAAGATATTTACTACATATTCCTAGTGAAAGCATTACTTTGACAGAAAGTAAACACTAATATCAGCCTGCAGTCTGTTTTTAGCTCACACATTCTGCTTTTTGCTTTATTATTGTGGGAGAAATTTGAGCCAGACTTGTTTATGACTGACAAAACAATGGCATTTTGTTTAAAACAAAAATGAGATTTTGCAGGGAAAGAGCTAAAACTTTATGACAAACTTTAACCATGCCTATATTTTGGGTATTATTAGAGATATTCACTTCTAACTTGGCATGTGTATTCACCATCATAAGGCCAATCCATACAAGAGTTTAATTTCATCAAAAACTTTGTTTGCCCTTGAAATGAAAAGACCGAAAATCAAGAATATCTAAGAAAAGGCTTTTCTCCAAAATCAAAACTAAACTTGGAAGGGTTAGGGATTGGTTTAACTCTAGCAAACTTGTCAAGAGAAATGAATTCTCAGGAGCATATCTCAAAAAGTATGCAAGCTTAGTAACAATCATAAAACTTCACAGGTGGATAGATCTCATTTAGGAGAAGTGCAGTGCACAAGAACTGTAACTCTTTTAATAAAATCTCTTGAATTTATGACCATTGATAATTGATAAACCCCTGTGAAAATTGTAAGAACAATTCAAGGACATTTCCTATCATGTTCAAGAATAAATGGCATGAATTGTTCTAGAACTGTTCAAATTCACTTTAAGAAATGTTATATTGGACAATTTTTTAAGAACACGCTGTTCTCAACAAGTTCTTAAAATTTGTTCTAGAACAGTCCAAGAACTAAGTTACATGAACATTACAAGAACTGTAATCCTTCTCACAGTTCTTGAACTGTTCAGGTAACATTTTAAGAAAATTTTTTTTAAAATGTACTTGAATGGTTCTTAAACACTTTTAAGAAAAGTTTAATTACAGTTCATGTTTCCTTTTCTCTGAACTGTACTTGAATAATTCAAGAATCGTACTGTCCAATATAACATTTCTAAAAATGTTCATGAACACAACTTGAACACTTTCATTACATCAGTTCAGTTCTAGTACCTGAAGTGTTCCAAATTGATTTAGCCCTTGAACTGTTCTTGAATCAATTAGAAACAATACCATTTTATCTGAACTGTTCTTGCATAATTCAGGAATGGTAAAAAAATGGTTCAATATGACATTTCTTGAAATGTTCTTGAACACAACTTGAACACTTTCATTACTTTATCGCAATAAATTGCTTGAAACAATCTGGAACAGTTTTTAAACTATTCAAGAACACCAGTTCTTAATTTAAACATGAATGTTAGATGGACATTTAAAGTAATGACCCAGATCAAATGATGAACAAAAGCCTTTTATTACTTTCATTATTAGGCAACCAACTTTAAAGAAATGGCAAAATCAACAAGATGTGTTAGTGAAACACAATGCCCCCAAAACAGGAATTCTTTAGAAACTAGTGATTTTTATTGTTTTTTTTTTCCCCCTTTGTTTCAGGAAAAAAGGGTTAAAATTTTGACCTTGACCTTGAAAATCTATAATTTCATGTACTTTAGATTGATGTCTGCAACCCCCGTACTGTATGAACACTTCTTAATTCCACATACTATTTAACCCATTCCTACACAGTGACGCTTTTGGAAGACCCTAAAGAAAAACAATGGGGAAAACATTGTTTAAATGAAGATATTGCTTGTAACAAGCAATTTCTTTATTTTACACAATGTTTTCTCTCTAAAAAGTTGAAAAAATCTATAATTTCATGTACTGTAAATTGATGTCTGCAACCCCTTTCAATTTGGACCAGTCAAAAATTTTGCTGTCTGGTAATGGATTAACATTCCTGTTTTGTTAACTCAACTTTGGATATATACTTAAATCTGCATTCCATCACCCTTAACCCCTTCTCAAACAAGACCTGGCATTGGCGTCACTATTGAAAAGGCTTTGGAAAACATGGAGGCAAAAGAAGAAAATGCTGATAATCAGCATTTTCTCCTTTTTTTCTCAATGATTTCGCTGTATCATACACATACACATTTACCATATCTGTATCAACATCTCTATTTTGTCTAAAACAGCTTTTGAAAAGGACAACCCTAAAATTTTGCTGTTGGGAAAGGATTAACAACCACAGTACCGTACGATAACTACCTACGAGAACAACTACTATCCCTGTAAGAAAATGAAAGTATCAGTCTAACAAATTGAAACCGTAGTGGCCTACTGGACATATAAAAAGGGGGACATCTTCAAAATTTGTGTCCCCTATTTATGTGAATTAATATTCTATACAAAAGAATCAGTAGGGTGCCATCATCCTCATGAGTACATACTTGCACTTGCAAAATTAGCACTTGCAAGTCAAAGAAAGAAGGCTTGCAAAGTGCAGACATTCTTTCTTTAGCTTGTATTTCTAATTAAGGAATGTCTGAATTGTCTGGTGTTTAAAAAGCAAAGGAGTTACAGGGCACATCTATGGGGAGTTTTAGGGGACATTTATAGGGGCCAATGGCATTACCCTTCTGGGCTGAATACTAACAGTTATCATAAACAAAAAACAGTCTTAAACAGTTTAAAATGTGTTGAACTGAAACATATAATGACAGAAATTTCTCATTGAGGTTGACAGAACCTGTTGCTTACAAAATTATAGAGGTATTTCCATTTGGCCAATTACCTATGCTATATTTAGATCATGATCATAAAATCGAAATTGGTTTTAAAATCTAAAAGTTTTGAAAACATCATGGAAAATGGAGCAGTTTGCTCCTTATGAGTAAATGTTCCATTTTTCATTCCCAGAAGCGTTATAAGGCATTTCTAATATCTCTACAATTTTGGGCTTCACTGCCCACTTTTTTTATCACTCCTCCTTGTCATTTTAATTTGGTTGTCAATTTTTTTCCTCATGGCCTCCATCCCAAGACTTGGGCATTTCTTCAGGATTGCACAGACATTTTTTCTTTGTCAAGTGCTGGTCGAAGCTTGTCAGGAGATCTGATTGTTTTTTTACCAGTCCTAGAGCATGACACCATCTCCTCTTTTGTGAAAAGACCAAAACACATCTTCTTCACGCACTCGTTGATTTCCTTCTCCTTATCAGGCGACATGTGACTAACCAAATCCAAGACCTCATTTACTTTCTTATCTTGGCTACTTAAACCTCTAACATTGCTCAAGCCTGCACCTTCCTCATTCTCTGTTCTTGCTTTCTTTAGCCCTCTTCTGAGTTCTTTAACTTCCTTCTCCAAGACCTCTACTCTCTTCTCAAGGGACCTCTTACTGCTGAAATGAGATGGAAGAGGCTTAGTCCCTCATTTTTGGGACAAGTTTGTCATGCAAGATTTAATGAAAGGTAAAGACTTTCTTTAACTAGATTGTTGTCCCAGAACAACTGCCCGCAACATTTTGTAGGTATCATGATCCAAACAAACACATTTTTAGTGTTTGACTTTGAGCTTTGAGCGTGAATTTGAAGCTATCCAAAAATTTATTTCAAATGGCATATTTACTCATGATGGAAAATAATTGTGTCAATCTCGAAATCAATCCATAATTGTATGAGTAATTGTCGAGACAAACACAATTTCAGTGTTTGACCTTGAGCTGTGACCTTGACATTAGAACTATCAAAAATTCTTTCAAATGGCACATCTACTCATGATGGAGAATAATTGAGCTAATTAATTGCGTCCGTCCATAATTGTATTTGTTTTTTGTTTTTTTTGAATGGGGTTTAAAGCCGCTTTCAACAATCTTTCAGTTATATCGCAGTCAATCGCAAGAATTGCTTGAGAAATGGGGATTTTGGAATTAGAAATTATAGAATTCTGAAACTCCTTCAAATGTAGAAACCATTATGCATGTGTGCGGTTTTCACATTATTCTGTCAAAAGCCTAGCAGATTTCTCATCCAACTTTTAATCAAAGCCTATCTCATCAAACTTTTAATGAAAGCCTTATCTTTAACCCTTGTCATGCTGAACCCGGAATATTCCGGTTTTGGCAGGAGGTGTAGACCAAGATCAGCCTGCATATAAGTGCAGTCTGATCTTAGTCAACAACTTCTGCTTATACTATTCCTGCCAGAGTTGTTTATGAAATTGATTTCTAGAAGAAATATTGACTTTTGAACAACAAGTTCTATCAGTGCTTTCAGCCCTTTGGTTTTACAGCAGTCTGACGAGGTTGTTTATACAATATGACATTAGGGTTAAGATTCACTGATATTAAACCACTTGCTTGAATTGTCCAATCAAGACAATTCTAGAAAGTTGTTAGATATTGGATAGATTTCAGAAAGAAGGGATTATTTGAAAATTCCAAATATGCATCAAATCTAAAATCCTGTGAGATCAGAGCCAAATTCAATGCCAAAGTTCCAGTTACAATGAAACATTTTTACCATATTTCAAAATTGGGTTTACATTTTACCTGGAATGACTATGGGAGGGGTATACTGTCACAGTGGTCTTCGTCGGAGGAACAGAAGTTGACTGTTCAAAATCAGCATTCTTTCCTGCAGTACTGGGATGTTCAGAATCGGCAGTCTTTCCTTGAGAACGGGGCTGTTCAGAATCAGCAGTCTCTACTGGAGTATTTTGCTGTTCAGAATCGGCAGTATTTCCTTGAGAACGGGGCTGTTCAGAATCAGCAGTCTCTACTGGAGTATTTTGCTGTTCAGAATCGGCAGTCTTTCCTTGAGTACGGGGCTGTTCAGAATCAGCAGTCTTTACTGGAGTATTGGACCGTTCAGAATTGTCAGTCTTTCCTTGAGTACAGGGCTGTTCAGAATCAGCAATCTTTACTGGAGTATTGGACCGTTTAGAAGCAGCAGCCTCTCCTGAAGACAAGAGGAACATGATTGTCCTATATTGCTCACCTGAACCAAAATGATGAGCCACAGTTTTGTTCAAATCAATTCCCATGACTGGTAATTTCTGCGGCAATGTAACTTTTGCAGAATTTTGTGGATAACTTCAAACAGCAAAAATTAAATTCTCAAAAATTTCTTTAATTTTCCCACCCAATAGCAGACAACCCGATATCCAATGAATCTTGATGGATTATTAGTTTTTACTGCATTAAATCAGTTTCATTATGATTGGTCAATAATTGTAGATGCTACAATGTAACAAAGTCAAAAACGGCAATTTTGTTAAATTCAAGGGCTCACAACTTGTTACTTTCTAGTCCAATCAGACCAAAAACCAAGCTCATCTAAGAGCATATGGTCACCAAAGTTGTGTGAAAGTTCCATCATGATTGGTCAATAATTGTAGATGCCACAACTATTTTTGATATTCAAGGGCAGATAACTCAGGACTTTATGGTCTGATCTAACCCATAATCAAACTCATCCGAGAACTTATGATCCTTCTTGTTTTGGCCAAACTTGATCAAGATTTGCTAAATTTTGTGGATGCTAGAGTGTAAACAACAAATTTGGACGATGGACAGACAGACACCGGACAAAAAGTGACCACAATAACTCACCTCAAGCACTTCATGCTCAGGTGAACTAAAAAAGTAAAGAAAATGGACCTAACAATTTATGGACAAATTTTTCAACAAAAACATTGTCTATTAAAATTGTGATGACCAGGCATCCAGACAGGTTTACCTTATGGTTAATGTGCTCTAATTTCTTTATGCTTCAACAGATTGCTTCAATATTTGGTCAGTTGCTTGACTGGCTAGTTAGCTTCATGTGACCTTGACCCCATAACCTTGACATTGACTACTTTTGACCCCGGAAAATCCATCCATAATGTGTTTCAATTTCTAAATTTTAATACAGTAGAGCTATCTCTTTTCTAATCTAATACAGTGAACTTCATTTGAGATCATATTTTAAGAAATGTTTTTTTCCAGTAACTACTCTGTTTGGAAAGAAAAGAGCAGCAACTCTGTGACAGTTTTTAAGAGATAATCCAAAAGTAGAAGGTGGACAACAACATTTCTCTTAAGTATGATGGTTGTATCGCAATCTATTTCAGGTTTATGTGCACACCATAATTTAAACAAGAGGGCCGTTGGCCCTGGGGCGCTCACCTGAGATAAAGGCTCTTTTTCTTTCAACAGTCTAATTTCATGTTAAGGTTAGGATTATGAAACAAGTGGACCACAATCAACGTTGGCGCTGTCGGTCGCCATTGTCGCCAAATGCGACAAAAATTTAAAAGTGGCCCAAGAATTTTTCATTTGGCGAAAATGCCTGGCGCCAACAAAAATCAAGTGGCCCCACAAATTATCAAATGGCCCCAACTCAATACACGATAAGCAAATATCAATAACAATATACATAACCAGACTGCCCTAAGGGAATAAACTCGCTAATCCGTCTAGTAGCCTACATGCGGTACGCGTCATTCACGGGGTCTGATTATCGATTTTTTATTGACAGCTGGATTTATTCACATTTACCTATACGCTTCAAACACGGTAGGCGGGTCTAGTATCTGACCTCATTACACAGGGCTCTCGGAAACGACAGTAGTGTCGTCTGAGACGACAACTTTTCTTAGCGGACGACAAAAAATCCTATCAAAGGATTCCACCGGACGACAAGTTTTTCTAATGCACGCGTCCGGACTAATAACCGATCGGGTGTGTATAACAGTTTACGTAAGTTTACTGTCGCGTGAAAAATCGATAATAGCCATATCTGAAGTCCGATAGACGGGTGCGGTAGGCGTGGCGTTAATTGACGCCAACAGCCAATCGTAATCGGTTATTCGTAGACCTTGTAGGCGGAGCTTGATTATCAATGAATGGAATCTAGACTCTGCCCGGCAATGTGTTTTCGCGAAACATGTGAACCATTAATATATTGATTGAAGCAGTTGATTCACTAATTATATACCGGTAATTGAATTCGAGCAGGGCCCCAATTAAAAGAAGGCAATAGTAAGACAACATAATCGCCCCGATTTATTCGTAACAAGTAAATGATTAGTCCGTGTCCTTCGAACTGACCCGAATCTTTTTTACCTTTTGTAAAATCGGTAGTTAGAGTAAAAACAATTATTAAATTAAAGAAATGTTCCGGAAAAATACGGCATGAATTATCACTAGCGGTGAATCTCTGAAACGCCGTGCATGTGCTTAATTCCGTCGGATAACGTATTTCAAAAATGGAAAGCTCCGGATCAGCCCACTGATCAGACATGTGTTGAAGTCAAAAAAAAAAAGAAAAGAAAAAAAAATGAACACAAATTAAGAGACAGGTGTTTCGGAAAGTTTAATTATTTCAATAAAAAAAAGAAAATAAGAAAAAGAGGTAACCAATGCAGTTCAAACATACAATCTTTTGTAATGAATATCAATTCTGAACCTTTTCTCTCAATTGACAACATCTGCCAAGAGAATCATGGCATAGACTATCGGTATATGTTGAGATTTTTTAAAGTCTAAATAAATATAATAACATTTTTTTACTTCTTTTTAACTTCTGTCTAAAAGAAGATATAACTGTTTCAAATACTTGCTTTTGTACTAGTCAATGGTTTAAACTGAACCGGGAAAAGTTTTGTCATCTACTGAGCTCATCTCCAAAAATGAAAAAGAAAATGTAAAAAGCATTGGGATAAAAGAAGAAAATGTTTTTAGGAAAAGAGTGGGTGCAAAATGTCGAAAATTTTGTCTATTAGTACCGGCCCAGACACCCGAAATGTGGCCCCAATTTTCACCAGGTTGGCCCCAACTTTTTTCATTTGGCGAAAGTGATGGCCCCAACTTTTTGAGAGCCAGAG
Organism: Fragum whitleyi; assembly: GCA_948146395.1. Taxonomy (NCBI): domain Eukaryota; kingdom Metazoa; phylum Mollusca; class Bivalvia; order Cardiida; family Cardiidae; genus Fragum; species Fragum whitleyi. The sequence continues at coordinate 37,117,334 of OX411545.1, forward strand.
TGAACCCTGACAATTACAAATAAAGACCATGAACCTGGGGATCCAAAAGTCTAAATTACAAATTCAAAGGCTTTAGTGCTGATTAGAAAGAAGGAAAAAACTTTTTCTATGGGTTATAATTTCAGAAATAAGAAAGAAGTCTGTGAACTGATGCTTCATGCCTACACCCCCCCCCCCCCCCCCCCCCCGGGTCTGCCCCTGGAAACCCTAGGATCATGATTTTAGCTATTTTGTAGGAGAACAATATACTGATGCTTCATGCAAAATATCAAGGCTCTACGCCTTCTGGGTCAAGAGAAGATTCTTAAAGATTATTTTGAAATTTCACTTTTCTTGCCATGGCAACCAGAGTTTTTAACAGATTTCAATTCTTTTAGCTAATTTTGAAGGGGACCACCTAAGGAACATTTCTGCCAAATTTGATTCAAATCGGCCAAGTAGTTTGAGAGGAGATGTCATTTAAAAAATCATTCTTTATTTCTATATAAACCCCCCCCCCCCCTGGGGCTCCGCCTCTGGGGACCCGAGGATCATGATTTTAGCTATTTGAAAGAGGTCAATATACTAATGCTTCATGCAAAATATCAAGGCTCTAAGCCTTCTGGGTCAGGAGGAGAAGATTTTTTAAGATTATTTTAAAATTTCACTTTTGTTGCCATGGCAACCAGAGTTTTTTTTACAGATTTCAATTCTTTTAGCTATTTTTGAAGGGGACCATCTAAGGAACATTTCTGCCAAATTTGGTTCAAATTGGCCCAGTAGTTTAGGAGGAGATGTCGTTTAAAGAAATCGTTGACGGACGACGCACGACGGACAGACGCCGGACAAAAGGGTATCACAATAGCTCACTTGAGCACTACGTGCTCTGGTGAGCTAAAAATGCCAAGTTAAAAAGGGCAATAACCAAATAATTGTCTTTCAGAGACAATCCAAAGTAAGAGGTGCATGCACAAGAACTTGTCATGGTGAACATTTCTATGAAGCTTGATGGCTGAACCTCAATCGGTTTATGGGTTATAAGCCACATACTATTTACACAATTTCATTAAGATAAAGTTTGAAATACAAAGTATGGACAGATTTTAGGGTGTCATTGTCAAGAGGAATAGATACTATTTTTTTTTATTTCTTAATGAAACCCTACAGTGTGGCTATTAGTTGAATCATATTGACAAGACAATTTGAACGATGATCACAACATAGGATTTCATTGAGATATAAAAAATCCTGTATTAATATTTTAATTCAGCCCTTCAATTGAAACTACAGCCATGCATTGTTTTTTATGAGGACAACTGACATTCTCTGAAAAAAAAAAAAAGTATTATACCCACCTTTACTTTTTTCCCTCTCCAAAGTTTGTTCATAGGTATGCTTTGGTGGTAGTTTTGCCTGTTTTGAGAGAAATTTTCTGTCATCTGTAATAAAAGGCAGAAAATTTAAACCTTTACCTGCAATGCTTTATAAGATCATGGCATCATTGTCTGTTCAATTTTTTTCTCAAAAATTTAATTTTTAAACAGCCACATGATGGACACAATGCCTTTGGCCAGTGGAGCTAAAAAGTACAAGTTTGGGATAAATCAGGGTTTTCGTTTGACTCGAGACCTCGGGTTTCGACGCACAGAAATTCAAAAAGAAGCAATTTTGATGCTCGAAAATTTGCCACTGTGCATCATATTGACGCTCAAAAATTTGCAGCCATGTGTCAAAAGGTCATCATAAGTGTGCCAAATTATTGAAAAATGGTTAATTGATAGTAAAACAAATACACCATCATCTTGTATAACACCTAGACTGGTACCACTGTCGACTCTAATATAGACTGGTGAACCTGTCACATCTGCGCTGCTCTCCGATATTGTATCGTCAGATTAGGACAGGCTCGCCAGTCAAACTGTAATAAAGCCGAAAGGTATGCATCGATTTTCGGTACATACACGGAAAGCCTGTCCCAATAGGTTTTTTCCTTACTAAAATCAAAAACGAGGCTTATGCATGCGCAGAAAATTTGGTTATGAAAAATTGCATACGCTGCAGGATTTCCATCCAATACGATAAAAATCTTCCTTTTATAGTTTTAAAGTAGTCAGTTTTAATGTTAAACATTTCTCACATCAACAATCGAAATTGTGTGCGAGAAAAACCTTGGAATGTCACCCCTTACGTGTAAAATATATGAGGAACACCGCGTTCCGCGTCCGCCCACATTGTGGTTAAGCAGAACTCTGAAAACATGGAAATACAGCATTTAGTTCTAATGAGCACATGCTCTATTTTTCAGTTTTCAAGGATGGAGAAATTTTTCTTCTTATCTTTTAAGTAATTTCTGACAAATAGATTGTCATGACTATAAATCCAGGGCCTGTCTCGATATATCCAATGTTAGTTGGTGGGTTGATTGATTGAATTGAGTTTAATGCCGCTTTTAACAGTATTTTAGTGATATCCTGGTGGCTGGAGCACCTAACAGTGGATTCCTGGTATTTCTCAAACCAGTACTACCACTACATCCTTTCCTAGCCTCCAGCTGCTATCCCACTAAGTTTTACGATTATCCACCCATTGGTGAGAGACAAATGTCGGATAGAATATCTGCCGCCGAACCCATGACACCCTATTACTGAAGATTAGGAGTCTGACGCGCTACTGACTGCGCTATGACGACAGTGTGTGTTGAGAGCCTAAGACAACCTAATTAAACTTATTTCAAACTCACCGTTTAGCACAAAATGCTGTAGGCAATACACATAATTATCTGGATCTAACATATAAAATACAAGATATGTTTGTGAAACACTAATGCCCCCAAATGGCTATTTTTCTGGAGAAAATGCCAATATTAAGTCTTCACGTTAAGGATTGATAAGGGTTATATTGCATGGTATAGATAAATATCATTGAAAGAAGGTTGCAAATATCAATTTTGAGTTTTGTATGTCAAATACTTTTTGAGAAAATACCAATATTATGTTTTTGGACAGACAAACAACAGACATATGGACACGAGCAAAACAATACACCCCAATCTCTCGATACGGGGAATGAAAATATGGTATTTTTTTTACACAGACCAACTCTGTATAGAAATCTCATTTATCCTTTACACTCATGCTTACAATAGGTTCCATGCTTCCGATAGCCTTGTGATTTTCGGAAATGATTACAATGGTATCAGAATACCATTCCATGTGCATCTGAATAATTTTGTTAAAAACAAAGCCTTTGGTCAATGTTTCCATCCTAGCAAAGTTTTAAAGACACTTGATTTTCTCCTCAGTTAAGCAGTTAAGCAAATCCCCTATCCAAGAAATTGTGATTTTCATTAGGTCATCCTAGTCCTTTAAATGGAGACAAAAACAAAAGCTATCAAAATGATAAGTGCCTCATCTTGACACAAAGTGATGACATGCTTTGAATTTTCTGGTTATAATTCGAAGATTCTTTACAAAGTTTATTTTTCAAATTTTGTATAGAACATTAGTTATTGAAGCTGATCAGATGGTCATAATTCATGCTTTAGTATGGTTTTAGATAAGGCTATTGAAAGTACAGGACGTCAAGATAGATCAGACAACATCCACAGAAGTTGCCCTTTTGCAAATCCATACAGGATTTTTACAATGTGGCCTAAGGACAAAGTGTGTGTATTTTTTACATGGAGGACATTTGGGAAATTTTTGCTCACCTGGCAGAATAAGCAGGAATAAGTACAAGCAATTTCTTCATTTTCCACTGTTTTCCACAGCTTTTTTTCTTGCATGAATTATATTCTGATTGTAAGCACTTTTGAAAATCATAAGTCTATCTAAAACATGGGACCTATCAGAAGCATGATAAAAAGGGATATCTGTAAATAAAACGAGATGTAGGCCTAGTCAGGGTTTCCACAGACTTTTGGAATTTGATGTAAAAACAATGATTTTACAGCATGCTTGTAGGTGACCGGTCAACTCGGCCCATTTTTAACTCTGCCCATTTTTAACTTGGCCCATCATATAACTCAGCACAGTCAACTCGGCCCCAATACATATCATATAGTGATATGTTTAAAATTTCAGTATGGTCTTTTTTTAAAGAGAAAAGAACTTTTATTTTAATCTTATCCAATTTTTTGATACATTAATGAGTGATTATAAATAAATAAACAAATTTTATCCATCATCAATCAGTTGTTAGAAAAACCTATCTAGGTCGTTGTAGATTAGAATGTTGATTGAAAAAGCACAACCATTTAAATCGATGCAATTAAAACTAGAAAGCCATGAATGGCTTGAGTCGCTCCACAGGCTTGAAATTCTTGAAATAGCAAATCTAAGGTTTGACTAGATTTTAAGATGTTTTGGGTTCTACTGATGTTGAAATGGTTTTCAAAAATGCCACTATATAATATATAGAAAAATGACCTCCGCCCATAAAATGCATATTTTTCATCCCATCACAATAATATTTTGCAGACTGATAAAGCTTCACTCAAGGATCATTCCAGTGAAATTTGGTTGATATCCATCAATTAAATTCTGAGAAAATGATTTTCAAAATTTCCACTATGTAACATATAGAGAAATGACCTCCGCCCATAAAATGCATATTTATCATCCGATCACAATAATTTTTGGTACACTGATAAAGGGTCACCCAAGGATCATTCCAGTGAAATTTGGTTAATATCCATCAATGACATTCTGAGAAAATGATTTTCAAAGTTTCCACTATATAACATATAGAGAAATGACCTCCGCCCATAAAATGCATATTTATCATCCGATCACAATAATTTTTGGTAGACTGATAAAGGGTCACCTAATGGATTATTCATGTAAAATTTAATTGGCATCCATCAATTAGAATCTGAGAAAAGTCACTTTTTACCATATTTGGAAATTAGCCACGCCTATTAAATCCATGTTTTTCATTGGATCAAAATTTCTTGAACAACTTTGAAAGAGGGTCACCCAAGGATCATTCCTGTGAAGTTTGGTTGAAATTCATCTAGTAGTTTCTGAGGAGAAGATTTTTAAAGAAAAAGTTTTCGACTGCATGGACGGACGGACGCACGACGGACACAACGCCATGACAATAGCCCCAGTGGCTTTCAGCCAGTGGAGCTAAAAATGTTTACGTTTCTATATTACAACAATAGAATAATAATGAAAAATAAGTTTTATAAAATTGATTGAACAATGGTTTCAAATATATTACACAATATACTTGTAAAACTATATATTGGGGCCGAGTTATTCAATGGGCCGAGTTGACTGGTAACCATGCTTGTACCCCTCCAAAGAATGCGGTTTGCTAAAATTGGGGGTACAGGATTCACTTTGGGCTATCTAAATCATTTTTTTTTTTCAAATCGGGGAAAAATATGGTCGCATGGCGGGAGAGTTAGGGTCGGGTTCCCGAAACATTATTATTTTTTACGCTGAGAATGAAGAATCACAGTAAGTTTGTGGGAAATGAAAAAAAAAAGGACGAATCTTTCAGTAATCCTGCTTACGATGGATTTCGCTAATAACAGCCTTGTAAATCTTGTTGCAAAACGTGGCTTCGATGAGATCTCCTTCCTCGTACTGACAGTCTGTTGGCCTGACAATATTTCTTTCTTCTATAATGCTCATTTTTCGGTCTTCCCAATGAACAAGGTAAAATCGCGGCATGTCGCTTGAAAACGCCATCGTGGTTTATCACGTGATCGAAACAGGCCAATCCGAAGATCTGGTACAATGATTCGAGTCGGCTATCACCGTAAATCGGTTCGCGTATCTCCGGTAAGTTTCGACCAATAAAATGCCAGCTTACGTGTAACTTTCGCTCTGAAAGTTTAACAAGGCCCCGGATAATGCTTTCGAGTAAATGTGATGGCCGCGTCAAAGATAAACAGTTATCGTCCATTCGGAAATGGCAAATATCAGTGTTTGATATGTGATAAAAAACTATCGACCAGACAGCGTGTTCTGACACATCTCCAGACGAAACACGATTTAAGTAAGTAGATCTGTCTGCATATTTTTATTAATACTTGCCCAATCTTCTATCCCCCTTTCTTTTCTGTTCTTCATCATTTATGCGTTCATTTTTGATTACGAGATTTTAAACAGCTGATTCCTTTTCTGTTTTGAAGATTTGTTACTTTTAAGTCAAACAAGACAAGAAAATACCAATATATTTCTGAAACAGATTTACAATTTATCATTTGTTGACGGATTCTTTATTTTGGGTAAAATCGGACTTTTTGATGTGGTGGGGTCATTTTGACAGGAAGATATAACAAACATTAAACATTGAGAGATGAAATAATTTCATTCATACCCCCCCCCCCCCCAAAAAAAAAAAAAACTGTTACAAAGAAAATTTCAAAGGCAAAGGCGAAATTTCAAGTCTGCAATTCTAAATAAATTTTGTAGATGAAAAAGAAACCAGCCATGACAACCACCTATTAGGGTAGGTCCGTACAAATTGTTCTAAAAAGACTTTTACCACACCACTTGTAGGATATTTTGTAGGATACTTTGTGATGATCATGTCGCTTTACTGTCAAACCGGCCCCAAATCGGTCAAACCGGCCCCAAATCAGTCAAACCGGCCCCATTATCGATTTTTTATCGGTCAAACTGGCCCCACATTATAGTCTGAGGATATTATTAATTAAGTATTTATTATAAAGACCTCCGTAAATGGTTTTAAGTACTAACTTATGAAACTGATAAACATAAAAGAAGTTGTTCAGTTTAAACGTTTATTAATTAACTATTTAACCTCAATATAGTAAATTCTAAGACAATTTAGTCCTTTTCCAAACAATCAATTATTTGCCAAAGACCAAATATTTCATAACAGAGAAAACAATGCAAGAAAACAAGAGGTTGTTTGTGATAAACATTTCCTTATTTTCCTACGATGCTTTCTACCAAGTAAGTTGCACACCAAAGATACTGTACTGATAACATAGAAAACAATTCTGAAAAAGAAATTGGTTGCGTTTGAAAAATGACTCAGAAACAAAACATCGAAACATTTTAAGCATGTTTTCTTAACCGGTTATCGCACCTCCTATCCCTATTTCTTCTTAAATATAAAAATAATGTGAGACAAGATAAACTCTACTCACAGTGTTTTTGGTATAATTTGGTTTACAGGCCAAATATCGACTGCAATTGTCAAAATCGAGGAAATTTGTTGCGTGATAAAGGGCTTAGATTATATGAAAACGTGTTGCTGTTGTTGTCTGTCACAGGGACAGATTTAACCCATTACCAGATTGCGAAAAGTTAGACTGGTCCATATTTAAAGAAGTTGCAGCCAACAATTCAAAGGTGATAAAATTTTAGCCGTTTTTGTTTTCAATTGTGTTAAATGAAGAAATAGCTTGTTACTCACAATTTCTTCATTTTATACAATGCTTTCCCAAGTGTTTTTCATCAGGGGCGTCAGAAAGCGTCATTGTGTGGGAATGGGTTAACCAGAATATCGTAAGTCCCAAAATTCATGAACCCTACACATAAAATATTGTTAGTCTATTGTTCACTGAAACTAGTCTGGGTCGTTGTCATTAGTGGTAGTCCTAAGAAACATTGGTTTGTAGATTGTCGGATAAAACACACCGCCTATACTTTAGTGGACCTCGCCGGCAAATTGGTTGGATTGAAAGCCGTAAACGCCATGATTTCAGTCAAATCAAGATTGCTTAATTGACAACTACATTTAAAATCATATTATAATTAGTGACCATTTCTTAATGTAAATTGACAATTATTGGACAAACACTGCTAATTAATCCATTAGCTTCAAATAAATAAAGTTGAATCATCATGTATGGTAGTATAGATACTATTTTTTTGCCGTTCATTACAACATGGAAATAAAAAAATTGTGTCGCCGTGGTATTCGTTCGAATCTAAAGAAAGGGGCCGGTTTAACCGATTTGGGGTCGGTTTGGCTGATAAGGGGCCGGTTTGACCGTTTTGAGGGATAAAGGGGCTGGTTTGGCTGTTTTGAGGGGCCGGTTTGAACGATTTCGGGCCGGTTTTACCCGGGGCCGGTTTGACTGGTTCCCATCATGTCTGTCAGATGTTAACCCAATACAAATAACAAACAATGGCTTACGAATATTTAATTAAACATTAATTGAATAGTTTTAGACTTGGATAAAAGGAGAAAACGGCATATCCGTTTCACATCCCTGTGTCACTGAATTTTTGACAATATTTTTGCTCATATTTAGAACTATCAATTGAATTTATATTTGTCAAACCTTCTAAATGTTATGGACGAACTCTGGAGTGAAATTTCACACAGATTCAATAAGAAATAAAGAAAAAAATCCCCATATACCCCTTTTATAAGAACAAGTGTCTGCGGTCAACTTAGCTTGCCTATACAGGAGCTTGTAAGACAGAAACAGCTTAATTTTTTTCAAAAATTAGGTCATGGTCCAAAATGTAAGGTCTTGGCAGGAATTAGCCATGTGTGAGATATCAAGGCTGTATCTCTAATAGTGCATGAGATATAGACCTATTAGACCAGGTTAAAGTTTTTCAAGTGAAGACTGGACGTGGCGCTGTCACTAGGGCTGTGACATGAGCTCCCCAGATATAAAGTCCTGGCTCGTAAAAAATCTACCCACTTTGGGCGCAACATCGCCTATAATTTGACCATGTTGGCTGTCATCTCATCTTGATCCAACTTTGCATATAGCTAAATGTAGTCTTGTGTGGTGTGCTATACTTTTTTAAGGCCAGAGGGAGGGGCTTCAATTGGGAGTAAGGCGGGTTTGCTGAGATAACATCTAAACATTTTTCACTGCTACTAGGTGAGTTATGGTCTAAATGCTGAAGTTTTAAGGAATAAAGTTGCACAGTCGTTCCTCTGCTTGTTCTTTTCTGCTACTACCTGTATTTCTTTAAAACTTCATCATTTAGCCTCTAATACATGGGGGTCAATGGCAAAATCTAATAACTGTTGACCGATTCAAGGAAATTTCACAACACAGTTCGTCTAACAGGTAAAAGGATGGTAGCGAGTATCATGTTGATCAGACAAGCAATAATAGAAATAAAGTGTCATAAATTTTTGATACCTTAAGGCATAAACTATTTTTCCATTCATCCTGTTGAACAGTATATTCCTCCGAAAATAGTGCGTTTCTGTAATATGTTGCTGTTACCAGTTGTGGATCCAGAGGTGATTCGGAGGGGGGGATTCAAAAGAGCCTTCATCTGAAGCCTGATTATTTCATTTTCATGCAGAAATTCAGTCAAAATTGTATTATACCTTATAGCACTTATTTCTGGAGGGTCCAAATTCTGCATTTTTCCTGAAATCACCCTGGTTAATTTCTGGGTAACATTTCTGCGGTCTCACTTTGCCAAATTAAAGATTTATTTCTGCGCTATGAAATCATGTAGTTTTATTCAATATCAAACATATTTTGAAAGACGATTTTTACAAAATATTGGAATGTCTCTGTGATGGTAAACGTATAATCCCATTCATTTATCTTTAAAGTCATTATGGGAAATTTCACATTTGAATTTTAAATTTTTTTTATTGCCAGGCCCATTGAAACGTGAGAGGAAGCTTTATTTGGAGGATGAAACTGTTCCTGTGCCACGCTCTACAAAGTATTTCAAGCAGAGCAAAGCTAGAAAAGGTACATACGTAGACATTTTGTACACACCATTCAAGCCTTTTTAACCCTTGTCATTCTGTATGAATTAACTTACTGAATTGCTGTCAAATCAAAGGGCTGAAAGCACTGATAGAACTTGTTGTTAAAAAATAAATATTCTTTTTAGAAATCAACTTCATAAAAAACTCTGGCAGGAAAAGTACAAGCAGGAGGTATAGACTAACATCAGCCTGCACAAAAGTGCAGTCTGATCTTAGTCTATACTTCCTGCCAAAACCGGAATATTCCGGGTTCAGCATGACAAGGGTTAAGTTCAGACTGTCATTGTATTTGTCACATATGTAAGGTGACTTAGACACTTTTGAGTTGAAATGATAGATGGATTTCTGACTGCATCATTTCTGTTGATAGGGAAATGGCTGTGCTCTGTAATACATTTTGCTGTTTGATGTCTTTCCAAGGTGTTGGCATCAAGCATTGTACACTGTGAAAAACCTGTAACTTTTCATGGTTTTCCAGAAAAACGCATGGGAAGTCCAAACATAATTAGAAATATGTGACCTGCCGCACAAAAAGGGACCTTACGAGAGGCCCATAAAACCAAATTCGGAGAAATGGATCATATTTAGCAGAGGCCAACCAGATGTCGTATTTGGAAAATGAACATATATTGTAAGATAGGGCTATGTTTTACATTCAGAAAATTATGTTAGAGTGAAAAGTTTTGATCATAGTCAGGCTGAGCGGACTGACTAGAGTCAATACTTTTTCACACTCTCTATAAGGTCCCTTTTGTCATTATGGGTCACATATCCTTAATCCATGGATAGTGATTCTCTAGATGTTTTTTTTAAAGAATTTCTGATACAAAATACCCATGGATAAAATCAGTTTTAATGGTCATGCCTAATTCAACACTTGGCCCGCCAAGCACGACTATAGCTGTTAATTGTTCCATATATAAACAGCATGGATCCGGATGAGATGCAAAATTATTCTGCATTTCATCGGGATCCAAGCTGTTTGACGCTCAGAAAACATTAAATCAATTGATATTAATCTTCCGGAGACAAGAAATTCAGCAGACAAATTTATTTGACGGGCTAAGGGTTTTAAAGATATGTAACATTGTAAATACTTGTTAATGGGGAATTTTGGTGTGTGTTTTTTTTTGTAGTCATGGATCCAAAAGGAGACTGTTGTAACTTGAAACCTGCACCACAACCTCCTGCGAACTTACTGCAGCATGAATTGCATGACACTACCAGCATCTGTGAATCAACATCAAATGAAGAAGATACTGCTGAAGTTGAAGCAGTCCCTGTTGTACATTGCTCTGCTTTGCAGCTACCCATGAAGTCAGAAAACTGTTACTCTGATGTTAAAACCTTGGCAAAGAATTCAGACTTTTCTAATGATAAAATGGGAAAATATGAACAATCTGATGAGGAACATAATGAAACAAATTCAGTTGCATCTTGTGATAGTTCATCGGAATCTGATACAGATGATGAAAGTAAATGTTCAAGTATTATGACTTCTACAGAGAGTAATGACAGTGAAGATGAAAATGAGATTAAAAGTAGCAGAAAGCCTACAGAATTACCAGCAAAGGATTACCAAGCACTTTCTCTGATGTCATGTTTTTTGAGGAATAAGTTTTCAAAAAGTGCATGTGAGGATGTCATTGATACATATAAGAAACTTTTTTCATCTGAAGACGTTTCTTCCTTGAACTATCATGACATTATGTCTCGAATTGATTTTTCACCAGTGAATGACTTTCATTACTGCAGTTACTGTAACGCCATTTTCCCAGAAGACAGAAATATATTCAACTGTCCAACACCCAACTGCAATGGTCTTCGCTACAAAGGCCCCTTAGCTTACCAAACAGACAAAGCTCGACAGCCAACACAGAGTTTTGTCTTTGCAGATGTAAAGACACAGCTACAAACCCTTTTAGAAACTACAGGTAAGTTGTATGGAAGCTGTCACAAACCCCATCCTAATTTCCTTATTGTCCTGATACAGCGTCTGTGTCTGCTGCGGTTAGTCTGTCCGTCCCTTATTCAAACCTTGCTCGGAGCAAAACTCAAAAAGTATATAGGCTAGAATCATGAAACTTCATAGGTGGATAGATCACATTGTGAACAGGTGCAGTGCACAAGAATCGTTATTCTGCCGATCATTTTTAGGTCCACTGGCTGAAAGCCACTGGGGCTATTGTCATGCCGTTGTGTCCGTCGTGCGTCCGTCCGTCCGTGCGTCCGTGCGTCAGGTCGTAAACTTTTTCTTTAAAAATCTTCTCCTCAGAAACTACTGGATGGATTTCAACCAAACTTCACAGGAATGATCCTTGGGTGACCCTCTTTCAAAGTTGTTCAAGAAATTTTGATCCAATTAAAAACATGGATTTAATGGGCGTGGCTAATTTCCAAATATGGTAAAAAGTGCTTTTTCTCAGGTTCTAATTGATGTATACCAATTAAATTTTACATGACTGATCCTTGGGTGATCCTTTATCAGTCTACCAAAAATTATTTTGATCAGATGAAAAATATGCATTTTATGGGCGGAGGTCATTTCTCTATATGTTATATAGTGGAAACTTTGAAAATCATTTTCTCATAAACTAACTGATAGATATCAACCAAATTTTACATGAATGATCCTTGGGTGACCCTTTATCAGTCTACCAAAAATTATTGTGATCAAATGAAAAATGTGTATTTTATGGGCGGAGGTCATTTCTCTATATGTTGTATAGTGGAAACTTTGAAAATCATTTTCTCAGAATGTAAGTGATGGATATCAACCAAATTTCATTTGAATGATCCTTGAGTGATTCTTTATCAGTCTATTAAAAAAATTGTGCTCGGATGAAAAATATGTTTTTTATGGGCGGAGGTCATTTCTCTATTTGTTATATAGTGGAAACTTTGAAAATCATTTTCTCAGAATGAAATCGATGGATATCAATCAAACTTCATTAGTATGATCCTTGGGTGATCCATTATCATGCAGCCAAAAGTTATCGTGATTGGATGAAAACTATGTGTTTTATTGGCGGAGGTCATTTCTCTATATGTTATAATAGTGGAAACTTTGAAAATCAATTCAACATAAATAGAACCCAAAATATCTAAAAAATCTAGTCAAAACTTTGATTACAAGAATTTCAAGCCTGTGGAGCGACTCAAGCCATTCATGGCTTTCTAGTTTGGGAGTTGTTGACCTATGTTGATTTTCATAATTTTTTGAAGCTGTGTTGTTGCACATTTTCACTGTAAAATGAAAGCTGGTGTGGGGATATTAAGTCACATTCTGATTCTGTGATAAGTTCTAGTTTAAAAAAAATCATCAAATTCAATAATGTAAATTAATTAAAAGTTTAATTCATAAAACTACCGCTTAAATTGATCAAAATGAATCAAATCTTCATGTTTGAAATTAAGACAAATAGCTGTTACTAACTGGCAATAAACATGTTAATTAATAAAGGCACCCCCTTTTGAAAATTATTTAGCCCATGGTCTATTAGAGATTTTAATGTATCTTCCATATTTAGGTCACCTTATGGCAGGTCATGTTGCACTATTGCAATTCTTCTTAAGAACCCTTGGATGGATTTCACCAAAACTTGGCAGGAAGGCACTTCAGATTTGTATACATCACAGAGATATCTCCCTTTGGGGCTCCAAAAAGGGTACATCTTTAAAAATCTTCTTGTCATGAACTGGCTGTCAGATTAGATTCACATTTGGTATTAAAAGTCTTTAGGGCAATGACTATCAAGTCATGAAAAAAATCTGTCAAGAAATGGCCCTGCTAGGGAGGGAGGGGGGGGGGGGGGGCAAGGTGGGGGAGGGGGGTACATAAGCTTACATAGTGACAACTTTGAAAATCTTTTTCTACCAAACCAAACGACCTACAGCTCTGATATTTGGCATGTGGCATCATCGAGTGGACCTCTATCAATATTATACAAATTATAACCCCAGGGTCAAAATTCGCCTGTTCCTTGATGTCACAAGTGTAACATAGGCTTACATAGTGAAAATTTCAAAAATCATCTTCTCCCAAACTAGAGCTTTTATACTTGGTATGTAGCATCATCTGGTGAATTTCTATCAAGATTGTATAGATCATGGCCCAAGATACAGAATTAGCCCATTCCTGGACATCACAAGTTTTACAAAGGGCTTACATAGTGAAAATTTTAAAAATCTTCTTCTCCCAAACAGAAATGCCTAGAACTTTGTGGTGTACAAATTATTGCCTCAGGATTAAAATTAACCTACGCCGGGATGTCACAAATTTAACATAAGCTTATATAGTGAAAACTTTAAAGATCTTATTCTCTCAAACAGATAGGCCTAGAGCTTTGATAATTGGTATGAAGCATCACCTGGTGGTTCTCTACCAAAATTGTATGAATTATGGCCCTAGGATCATAATAAGCCCATTCCCTGATGTCACGAATTTTACATAGGGCTTATATAGTGAAAATTTAAAACTTTTCTTCTCCAAAATAGGAGGTCCTAGACCCTTAATATTTTGTACATAGCATCGCCTGGTGAACCTCCAAGATTGTATAAATTATGGCCCCAGGGTCAGAATTAGCCTGTTCTAAGATGTCCCAAGTTTAACATAGGCTTGTTTACAGTCGCTGGAAAAAGTACCTCAGACTGCTAAAATTCAGCTCACACTTCAAGTCATTAAAACTGTTACCTGTCAAATAAATCTTGAAACAGGCAGTGCTGGCATGGTCATCTCACACCAATTAGTAGGCCATTAGTTTCCATCTGTTTACATGAGGTCTGAGATTACCAAATTATTCCCATTATTCCAAGTCCAATTTTAGAACCAGCTGACTGCCCTTTTTTAAAGAATAATTTCCTCCAATATATAACAATTTGATTTATGTTCTTTGTAATTTATCCCAAGAAGAAGAAAATTTAAGGTTGACGTAAATCAGCTACTTTGGGTTTAATTGGAACTTTATTTACCTATAATAAAGTCAATATATTGAAATATAAATTGTTGATGGGTGACTAAAACCTAGTTACTCCAGCTTTCATTCAGTACTCTTTTCGTTTTTTTTTTTTTGTCACAGTTATGAACTCGTGTTGACAATATTTTATTGTAAATTTGTTTTGAGAGCAAAATGAAGAAAAGTCAGTTTTCCAAATTTCTTCACACACACGCACACATGTGCATGCACACACACACGCCACACACAAACGTACATATACAAAAAATTTAATATCCATCCTTTGAGTGATTAAATTGAATTAAGGTAGTGGAACCATAATAGATCCGCAACATTTCAGCACCCATGAACTTTCAATATGTTGACCGAGGTTTCCTAATGAAAATCATTAGGAAACCTCGGTTAAGACTGTTAAAGCTCATTACTTCTGAAACGTTGTGGAACTATTACGGGTCCTCTACCTTAAATATGTAAATTTTGTATTTTCCTTCAAACTCCTTCTAAATAGATCATGTCAGTAAAAACCAAGATCGTCATTTTGGGCAAATTTGCCACCATAAATTTGTCACACCCTAAAACTGGATAAAAATACACATTATATATAGTAATACCAATCGCCAAATGCTTAATGTGATGGGGTGGTTTTACCTTATTTTTTTTTTTTGGGGGGGGGGGGGGGGGGTTATGTCATTTACAACATTGCTAATGTTAAAAAAAAAGCAATGGGTTTTGGGATACAATTACTTTAGAGCATAAATGATATTTAAATTTCCTGAAATGGTAATCAAAGCTTATATCAGGCTGTATTTATTTAATTTTAGTAATTTTTATAAGCAAAAATAACCAATAATAAAAAGCAATACCAAACTGAAAAAGAAAAAAGAATAGTAGTATTAGTTTTCACTTTGCACTTCAGTTAATCAGCAGTGGATAATAGATCTCAACGATGGAGTTTAAACAAGTGACTCTGAGAGGTCTTACGATTCATACGGATTAACATGGAAATCGTCTTTTAATTTTCAATGATTTTGTGCAATTCTTAAAAAAATATATTAAACCACACAAACAAAGTTTGAAGAGCAGTAATATATTTGGCTAGCTCAAAGGAAAAGGAAAGTGTGCTAAGACAATCAATGATCAGGCGGCTTTTAATGTTCAAAGCACTATACATTACTTTTTCGCATATGCAAATAACTATCAAATATGTAACAGTATAGTTCAAGAGATTCAATATCTTCTTATAAATGATACCCAGATCAGCCCCAATCCTGTGACGGTACGTGATATCTACAAGGATATTGGCAAAAGTAATGTTTTGGATACGGTTTTGAAGGAATCCCCAATGGAGCTTCAATTTGACACAACTCTAAATTCTGATTATGAGGATTACTTCTCCCAGAATGAGTTGTGGACAATATGTTTATTTGAACATCATTTTCAGAGATGTCATCAAATTGATGTTGCTACTACTTCTTATGAAAGTCTTCTAATGAAGAAAAAGATATTTTTTTCAAAAAATAGCAAAAGTTCATGATAAAGCATCAGAAATAGGAAGATATTCTCACTGTGAAATAAAACACCACAATAAAAGACAAGAGGACCAAGATGGTCCTAGATCGCTCACCTGAGTCTCTTTGACCCCTGGGACATCACATCAATTAAAAAGGCATACGTCATAAAGGAGATAATTTCTAAACAAAACCAAGTTTCAAGAATTTTGGGCCAAAATTGTGGCCTCTAAGATATATCAAGAAAATTATCTTTAAGACACCTTTTCCTGTGATATGGCATTGATCTTTCCCATTTTCGATAGGCTTCATTCTTGAGACCAGACCAACATTCTGACCAAGTTTCGTGAAGATTGTGCCTTATTTGTGGCCTCTAGAACGTTAACAAGAAAATTGTCATTATGGCCCCTTTTCCCGTGATATTGCATAGATCCTTCCCATTTTCAATAGGCTTCATCCCTGTGACTTGGCCAACATTCTGACCAAGTTCCATGAAGATTGGATTACAATTTTGGCTATGGAGAACTAACAAGAAAATTGTCATTAAGGCCCCCTTTTCGTGATATTGCATAGATCCTTCCCATTTTCAATAAGGTTTGTCCTTGTGACTTGGCCAACATTCTGACCAAGTTTCGTAAAGATTGAGCTATATTTATGGCCTCTAATGTGTAAACAAGAAAATTGTCAATAAGGCTCCTTTTCCTGTGATATGGCATACATCCTTCCCATTTTCGATAGGGTTCATCCTCATGACCTTACCAACATTCCTTCCAAGTTTCCTGAAGATTGGGCCATATAATTGGTCTCTACAGTGTAAACAAGAAAATTATCAATAAGGCCCCTTTTCCTGTGATTTGGCATGCATCCTTCCCATTTTCAATAGGATTCATCCTTGAGACCTGACCAACATTCTGACCAAGATTCATGAAGATTGGATGATATTTGTGGTCTCTAGAGTGTAAACACTTAAATTGTCAGACAACACACGATGCATGACAGACGACGGACATTCCATGATCACAAAAGCTCACCTTGAGCACGATGTGCTTAGGTGAGCTAAAAGGCTTTGCAGAAGAGCAGATTTCTATTCAATGTAAAATCAAACAGAATCCATTGGTGATTGAACAGGGTATTTCAAATATACTGGACAAATAATCTGTTAATGATTTAGTATTTTGTCTTGACTGTACCCGGCAATGTCAACATCCGCCTTCTATTCATGTCTACTAAGAAGATACTAACACTGAACAAAATTCAGACTCCAATTAGGATCTTATTACCCAAATCCTTTCACGAATAAAAAAGTGTTAGGGAAAATTGATTCCTTTTTCCTTGTTATTCCCAAAAAAACTTGTTTTTGCTATTACAAGCCCTAGCTGGTATTGTTATTGTAAACTTTACCATTACTCTGCATTCATAACAAATCCCGTGCGAACACATTCGGCACAAATCCTGGTGAATTTTCCAAGAAGCAGAATCGAGGAGGATTAATCTAAGTTTAATTGATGTAAATTGAATAGGTTTTAACCAACCAAAACCCTTGCGAACACTCCATAAATGGTAATCATTATATATAGTGAAGCTTTCTATCACATGTTTTAAGATGGAAATGAGACTTGAGTGCAAGTTAACCTTGAACCTATTGCTGGTTTGATGTTGCTTTCTTCAAAATTGTCAATCCGAAATTCAACATTTCAAAATACTGCTGATAATCATTTAAAACAAACTCATGTAAGTATAAGTAGGTTTTAACAGCAGGTAAAAGTAAAACGGTAACAGTGTATGGGCTGATATGAGTCTCGATTTTCATACATTACATTTTCAACTGGTATAAAAGTCAGACCCATAAATGATATATTTTTTCTCCTTTCAATAAAAAATTGAGAAATCATCAATGTAGGAAATCCAAAGCTATTTTTCTGCAGAACTCATGCCAGCAGAGTTTGATTTATAGGTTTTATTTGCTGCCAGTGTTTAGTGAAGCAGTTTAATAGAGGTATTAACTACAGGTCAAATTCCTAAGCACTGATGCCAGTGAAGGTATTAATTACTTCAATTGGTTGATAATGACACTCCCATGAGACCCGAAAACTTGGATGAAAAACTCAGCCTGGTACTTTTTCCAGGGACTGTTTAGTAAAAACATGTAAAAACCTTCTTCTCCCAAACTAAAAGGCTTAAATATTTGATATTTAGTATATAGCTTAATCTGGTGGACTTTTATTTGTTTTTGTGCTCTTTGGACTCGGGTAACTGATAAGCTCCTTTGGGCCTCTTGTTGATAATATTTTCAGAAATCTGATAGTACAAAGGCACTTGTGCAGAGTAAATAATTCCTTGTTTATATGTCTTTTATTTTTTATCTTCAGGGATCTGGAAGGACATACTAGAAACAAAAAAGTCTGCCTTTGAACGATTTGAGTCTGGATCAAGTGTTCTGACTGATATAACTGATGGATCTGCTTACAGAGCTATGATGACAGATGATGGCTTTCTAAATAAAACCAGTCACAACTTGACAGCAATCTTCAACACCGATGGAGTGAATCTCTTCTCATCTTCGAAAATAGATTTATGGCCCATCTTTCTAGCCATAAATGAACTTAGCCCTCCCAAACGTTTTGCACGTGAAAACATTATTCTCGCTGGTCTGTGGCAGGGAAAAGGTAAACCACCCTTCACTATTTTTTTTTCTGTATTTGTGGACCAGATGAATACACTGTTTAGGGATGGAATTCAGATTGAAATTTATGGAGAGCCATTGAAAGTTTGCCTGTCCGTGGTGTGTTGTATTGCTGATTTGCCAGCAAAGGCCGAGTTATTGAACATGTCCTACTTTAACGGTCCTCACGCATGTATAAAGTGTGACGAACCTGGTTTAACCGTAAAACAGGGGAGGGGAAGTGCAAAATGTTACCCATACAAAGGACATGATACACGGTGTCAGTCTCGAAAGCAGGAATGTGTACTGCATCACATGCAATCAGGCACTCCAAATAAGCGTTCCTGTGGCTTCAAGGGAATTTCAGCACTTGCGAGTCTCCAAAATTATGACATTGTCTCAGGAACAGTTCCAGAATACATGCATGGTGTACTTTTGGGGGCCACAAAAACATTGTTGTCTAGATGGTTTGCTCCTTCAGAAAGCAAAAAAGACTACTTCATTGGACAGCATTTGAAGCAAATTTCTCACAGGCTAAAAAATTTAAAACCTCCAGAAGGAATAGAAAGATTGCCAAGAGACCTTGAGAAACATTACAACCATTTCAAAGCTACAGAGTTACAATCATGGCTGTTGTATTATGCATATCCATGTGTTAAAGACTTTCTCAAGGATGAGTATTTGGAAAACTTTTCACTCTTGTCAGAAGCAGTCCATATTCTGTTAAGAGATTCCATCACACATGAAGAGCTAGTTGAATCCAATGACCTACTAGATCGGTTCTATGCTTCTTTTCAGAGACTGTATGGTGATGGGTCATGTGGTTTAAACATCCACAATATTGGATACCATTTGCCAGAATATGTACAACTTTGGGGCCCACTTTGGGCTTGGAGTGCATTCCCCTTTGAAGATGCTAATTCTGCTCTTCTTCAAGCTGTTCATGGAACCGGCACTGTTCTAAAACAAGTTATGAAGCACAAACAAATACAGTCATTTATCCGCAGAAAAGGACTAAACGTGGTAAAGAAAGTTAGTAGAAAAATCACACATAACGCTGAAAATTGTGGTATTGTTGGTGCTGCTAAGCTTGTGAAGGCAAACCAAATCGAAGATCGGGTGATCACACAACTAAACACAGTGTGCAACAATGTGAACCACATAAAAAAGGCTGAGAGAGTCATTGTTAATCAAACTATTTTTTATTCAGAACAGTACAGTCGAATGCATAAACGAATTTGTAGTGTTGTAATGTATGGATACAATGAAGTTGGTTCCATCAAGTACTTTATATTGTGTGATAATATTGTGTATGCAGTTATCCAAAAAATGCAACAGACACCAGCTGCACCTATCCTTGGACCCAGGGTTGCTAATCATTACTCTTCTGTTAGAAGAACAGATGTTGTGTCAGTGATAGATGTTGTAGAACTAAAAAAAGTGTTGGTATATCTGAACACTTCTTTAAATGAAAATACTGCATATGTTGTTTCAATGCCAAACAGATATGGTCATGCTCTCTTTAAGTAATTTAAATGTTACAATGAAGGGACCTAGTACAATGAAGGGACCTAGTTAGATTGTTACACATCAGCAGTAATATTTACAATGTATTAACCCTAACAGCAACATTTTACATTGCTCCAGTTGGAAATCAGCTGACAAAAATTGATGTTACTAAAGACAGGATTACTTTGCAATCTGACTAAGAAAATATTGAGGCAAAAGGAGAAAATGCTGGTTACCAGCATTTTCTTCTTTTGCTTCAATGTTTTCCCACCCATTTTGACTACTCATGTCAAAACCAGGTCTTGTTAGGGAAATGTAACTAAATTGTAAAGCTCAGGATGAGTAGTTGTAGTGGCAGCATGGATTATTTGAGTTCTTAATCATTCAATAGGGTCATAAGACCATAAGTTGCAAGAAGGAACAGATACCTTGATGTTTTCCAAACATACCTATTTTAACATATGGCATTAAACAATACATTAACCCTTAGCCTGCTTATAAAATTGTGGTCTGCTAAATTTCTTGTCTGTTTTAATTTTTAAAGTGCTTCAAAGTTGGTGAAAATGTAGTCTAAGTGTTAAACAGCTTAGATACAGATGAGACGCTAAGTTACTTGGCATCTCATCCAGATCCAAGCTGTTTGCATATAAAACTGTAGTCATTAGTTAAGGGTTAACCCTTTACTCCACATAATGCTTGAAAATATCAGATGCTATAAAAATATTAAAGGAAAATAGATCATTGCTCTCAATGAGGAAATGTTCCATTTTCCAAAATGTTTTTAAAATTATTACAAAAGTAAAAATATGAATTAGTGTAAAAATGATGTCATAAGTCTCTTTTATTGCATAATGGAGTAAAAGGATCAAGATTGTGCAAAAAATAGACTAAAAAAGGTCTAACTGTAAAAAGCTTAGCAATAATTTGTTCATTATTAATTTTATCTAGTTAATACTGTACAAGTTCTAAACTTAAATTCATTAGAAATTACTTTGAAATTAAGTATAGGTTTGATTGGTTTTTAGCTCCACTGACCATCAGGCCAGAGGGCTATTGTCATGGCGCTGTGTCTGTCGTGCGAGGGTCAGTCCATCTGTCTGTGCATCCTGTCATCACTTTTTTCTTTAAAAATCTTCTCAGAAACTGCTAATGCTTGTTATTATTACCATTTCAAAAGGGTAATTAGAACATAGCTAATTTGATGCCTCTGGGAAGTTCAGTACTTGAAAACATAATGAAAATCTAATATTTGCTTCTGAGGAGCAAATACTTAATTTTGCATGATGTTCACAAAACCTTTTAACAACCCATTTATATCTTCTGAATAAAAAAAACTCAAAATTTAAAATCCTCATGATTTTTAACTGAAATTTCGAAGTCTAAATATAGCGCATGAGGTAAAGGGTAAAGTGAGCCTAAATGATGTAAAGTACTTCTATCAATGTCCTTTCAAACCTTCAGGAGCATTGGAGATAAATTTTCAGGAAAAAGTTTGTTTAGTCAAAATTTCATGGAATGTTCCAGAATATTTTTTTTCAGAACAGGTTTTGCACAAGTGCATAAAATCTTCTGCAAGTGTACTTTAAATATTTTCACAGGCACTGCCAAGAACTTTTTAAAAACTCATTTTGTTCTGAAAAGATCCTTCAAATGCATAGGAACATCTTTAAGATACTTCTGGAACAAATATATTCTTTATATATTCTTTAAATGTTCTTAAAATATCTTCAAGTGCTATGTGTAGAACATTATAAGAACACCATTTGGTCTTGAAAAGTCTTTAAATTATTCAAGAAAATTTCAAGTGCTCTTTTGGAACAAATATGTTCTAAAGATGTTCTTAAAATGTTTTAGAAGTAAATTCAAAGAGCAATACTTGAACCTTTAAAGAACACACTTTATTCTTAAAAAGTTTTTGATATGATCTTAAACATATTTAAGAACAGTTCACGAACATAATTGGAATGAAATTGTGCCAAAGAAGTTCTTGAATTGTCAAAGAATAGTTTAATGACACTTTAAGAAAACCAAAGGTCATTCAAAAGTTCTTGAACTGTTCCAAAAGATGAGTAATTGAACAGTTCATGTACAGATGTTCTTAAAATCTTGTGAGAACAGATTAAGAACTTTTCACAATGTTCAAGTGCTGTTCTTGAACTACTCATAAGCATAAGAACAGCATTTCGCAGGGGAAAGAATAGGCCATTGACTTGCTCTTATGGGGTCATAAATGTTTTACAAACATCTCTATATATTTTGTTGATTTTTGACATTGATACTCAGGTGAGGGATTCAGGACCATTATGGTCCTCTTGTAAAATTTAAACTTTCACTTTCCTGTATCAGCAGTTAAGTATTGGAATCTACATGAAGCTATTCTCTGATTTTTGCTTTATATTTTCTTTTTACACATGTTTCAGACAAGTTCCAATTTCCACTCAATATATCAACTTTAAATTCTCATACAATCCTGCCTCCAAATGTATCAAGTAAATTTAATTTAGAGTGGTATTTCTATCAATTATTTACATACTTTGCTTAAACTGTGGCTGATTACATTACCTGCCTATAGTTGAGAACCTGAAGAGAATCTGTTACAAAATATAGACATAGAGGATATTTAATGGGTGGTCATGGAATACCGAATTTATTCAACGAGTCATCTATAAACTGATAAAAACGAGGCTGCACCGAGTTTTTATCTATTTTAGATTACAAGTTTGATAAATTCTGTATTTTATGAGCACAAATTTTATATTCTATATATAATTTGACCTGAATTTTTTCGTAGAATTGTTGAAATTTTTGAAATTCAACATTTCAATTTTCTGCGAAAGGTATAACACCATTTAAAACTGACATCACAATAGATATATTATGACATAATTTTGGCTGTTACAAAATAGCTTCGCTTTTCGTTCTGAGCTCATTTGCATAGTTATTCCATTAGTGTAATAACACCCGTGTAATATCAAAAATATTCAATGGGTTTATTTCACTACCGCAACATAGGTCATATTATAATGCAGAATATATAGATGGCTGAGCATGAAACTATAATAGACAGTTACTATTTTTAGCTCCACTGGCTGAAAGCCACTGGGGCTATTGTCATGGCGTTGTGTCCGTCGTGTGTCCGTGCGTGCGGTCGTAAACTTTTTTTTTAAAAATCTTCTCCTCAGAAACTACTGGATGGATTTCAACCAAACTTCACAGGAATGATCCTTGGGTGACCCTCTTTCAAAGTTGTTCAAGAAATTTTGATCCAATGAAAAACATGGATTTAATGGGCGTGGCTAATTTCCAAATATGGTAAAAAATGACTTTTCTCAGGTTCTAATTGATGGATACCAATTAAATTTTACATAAATGATCCTTGGGTGACCCTCTATCAGTCTACCAAAAATTAGTGTGATCAGATGAAAAATATGTATTTTATGGGCGGAGGTCATTTCTCTATATGTAATACATGTATAGTGGAAACTTTGAAAGTCATTTTCTCAGAATCTAACTGATAGATATCAACCAAATTTTACATGAATGATCCTTGGCTGACCCTTTATCAGTCTGCAAAGAATTATTGTGATCGGATGAAAAATATGTATTGTATGGGCGGAGGTCATTTCTCTATATGTTATATAGTGGAAACTTTGAAAATCATTTTCTCAGAATCTAAGTGATAGATATCAACCAAATTTTACATGAATGGTCCTAGGGTGACCTTTTATCAGTCTACCAAAAATTATTGTAATCGGATGAAAAATATGTATTTTATGGACGGAGGTCATTTCCCTATATGTTATATAGTGGAAACTTTGAAAATCATTTTCTCAGAATGTAACTGATGGATATCAATCAAACTTCATTAGTATGATCCTTGTGTGATCTTTAATCATGCAGCCAAAAATTATTGTGATTTGATGAAGAATAAGTCTTTTATGGACGGAGGTCATTTCTCTATATGTTTTAATAGTGGAAACTTTAAAAACCATTTCAACATCAGTGAAACCCAAATATCTAAAAATTTAGTCAAAACTTAGATTAGCTATTACAAGAAATTCAAGCCTGTGGAGCGACACAAGCCATTCATGGCTTTCTAGTTCATTCTGAGCCATTGATAAGAACTGCATGATGTGTAAAACTCTTTGAAAATGTATATCTGTTGATGAAATGCTATTCAAAATTAATGATGTTTTAAGACTAGAGGCGCTTGAGCGCCTGATTCGCTCCACAGGCCTGAATATCCTGATAATGAATATTAGAGGATGATAAAGCTGTTTAAATGAGAATTAAAGTGAATAAATGAGTGAATGTTTATTTCAAGTAAATAAGGGTCATATGCTGAAATATTTCTGCATAAAAAACTCATGATCAGTGAAAATTGACCTCTACCTGTTACACAAATATTTTTCATTTAATCACAATAATTTTGTGCAGTCTGATAATGGGTCACCCAAGAATCATTTTAGTGAAATTTTGTTAAAATCCAAATATAAGAATTTCAACACTAAAAGAATGTCACTGCACAATATATGCTGGTACTTTGAATGCAAATTTTGATTGTAGATCTTTCCACTTTTAGTTAAACACTACTAAAAGATGATACTTCACAACAATTGTTTGTCGTCAAAACAAAATTCTAACTAATGATAGTAAGAAGTAAAATATTCAATCCAATATATTTATTTTATTCTGCCCAATGCCTTGGAGTGCAGTCAACTCAACTCTTTCTACCCCTCTCATAATGTCAGGAGGTCAGAACATCATTTTACACACTGTGCAGATTCACCCTTAGTTCAACTAAACTCACCAAATTCAGAGGGGGTATTCTCAGGCTACTTATTTCAACTAATGTTTCTATACATTTGAATTCAAATGAAGGTTTTGTTAGTCCCCTACTGGTGTTCACACCGGAGGGGACTATAGGTTTGCCCTCCGTCTGTCCGTCCGTCTGTCTGTCCGTCAGTCCGTCCGTCTGTCCGCTCAAATCTGGATCCCGCGATAACTTAATAACTAAGCAAGCGTTTTTGATGAAAGTTGGTATATGACTAGATGGCAATGTGTAGATTATGCACATCATTTTATTTTTGTTTTTCGACTTAAATTGAGGTTGCTATGGTTACAGAAATAGTGAAAATATGGCCAAAAATGGGATCCTGCGATAAGATAATAACTAAGCAAGCTAGTTTGATGAGACTTGGTATATGACTATATGGCAATGTTTAGATTATGCACATCATTTTATTTTTGTTTTTAGACTAAAATTGTTGTTGCTATGGTTACGGAAATAGTGAAAATATGGCAAAAAATATTGGATCCTGCGATAAATTAATAAGTAAGCAAGCTAATTTGATGAGACTTGGTATATGACTAGATGGCAATGTGTAGATTATGCACATCATTTTATCTTTGTTCTTTGACAAAAAGTGCAGTGGCTATGGTAACGGAAATAGTGAAAATATGGCAAAAAATGGATCCTGCAATAACTTAATAACTAAGCAAGCTAACTTGATGAAACCTGTTTTAAAATGTAAAAAAATTTATAAGCCATGTTAGTCAGGGTGGTGATGCAGCAGTATTAATCACCTCCAGTGAAAGTTCTCATTTCTTACCAACAAGACTGAAGAAAAACATCTTGGATCAGACAAGGTAACTGTTATTTACTATTTCTTGCATCTGTCTATTGCTTGCATGAATTGTATAGTGGGCACAGCAGAGACAACAACTCATGTAAGTCTTGTTTAACCCTTTCCAAAACAAGACCTGGTTTTGACGTCCCTGATAGAATTGGCGTGGGAAAACATTGAGACAAACGAAGCCGGTAGGGGACTTTATATGTTGCATACAACACCAGATACTTGTTCCTTCTAATCTATAATCATTACACCTATAAATTGAACAAGTCTAGAAAAATTGATCATTGAGATGATACCAAAAGGGTGATCAAATATTCACTTTATATGTTATAATACCCTCTGCCAATAAAAAATATGCTGTCCATCTAATCAAAATATTTTTTTGCAGACTGATACAACTTCACAGAAATAAAATTTCCATGATATCTAATCCATCTGTTTGACCTTTCAGGATAGTTTGTTTTACCCTTTATTGGATATTCCACCATATAACCTATCTGAAGAAATGACCTCTGCCCATGTAGTAGTAGTATTTATTCAGACCAAATATCAACATGTACAAATGAATACCACAATTACAACAAGTTTGTCTTGCTTAAATGCATATAAAAATGCAAGCCAAAATTTTGATTGAGCCAAGCTTTTAAAAAACGGTTTTCAATTAGTCCTTTGACAATTTAAAAGGTTGATATTTAACCTAGGATAGCCCATAAAAGCTCTGGAGTTTATTTCCAATGGGGTCCTGTAAGTGACAAATTGATTGTAAAAGACTAAAAGTTTAAGAAGCATCAGCTTGGCCAGCACAAAACTTTGGCAGGCAAATACACCAGAGATCAATTATTATGTACTTTATTTATAGTCAAGTTTCATACGTACAAAGATAGTAATGTTGAAACAGCATGAAACAAACATTTTCTCACTCTATCCATTGCTCTAAGGTTATGAATCTAAGAAGTATCTACAACTTTTCTGATAGGTTATTGTGATTATAGCAGATCAGGTTTAAGGTCATGGGTCATCATGAGGCTTACTATCAAGGATCTGTCACAGAATCATAGCATGTGTCTATACAATGTAAAGGCACCTGCTATGTCTCTGCTCCAGTCACTTGATATATATTACAAAGTCGCAAAATCATTGGTGTATTCAATTTCCATTTGTTCCAAAAGAAACTTTTTTACACCAGACTTAAAATTATTGATATTTTTCACTCTTCTCAATTCGGGTGGAACACTGTTCCAGTCTCTGATGGCATTATAGTAAAAGGTACATGTAGAATGTTGGTTGACAGATGGAATGTGAAAGTTAAGTTTACTTGATCTGGTATTATGAGTGTGAATATCGCATAATTTTGTAAAATTTGTTTTCATATAATTAGGGCATTTACCATAGAATATGCCATGTGCATGGTTTAGGCGCATTTGTTTTACTCGAAGTTCAACGTTGAAGAAGCCAACTTCTTTAAATATTGGGAAATCTATTCGCTTCCTATAGTTGTAACCTTTGATATATCTAATGACCTTGTTCTGCATTATCTGGAGCTCTTTCTTGAGTGATTTATTAATAGAACAATACCAAGATGAACATGAGTAATTGAAATGACACTGAATGAGTGCAATGCTAAGTGTTTTTCTAGCATTTTCAGACAGACAGTTAGCATATCTGTATAAAAATTTCAATTTGGCATTTGCTTTCTGCATGATACTCTTCACTATCATGTCACCAGAGACAAAGTGGTCAATATTAATACCCAAGTATTTTTCACTAGATTGAGATAATATAGTATGATTATTGAAAGTAATACTAAAGTTAGACATTTTGCGTAGTTTACGTTTCGATCCAAAAAGAATACACTCTGTCTTCCCCAGGTGGAGAGACAACTTGTTGTCAATTAGCCAGTCACTGCATGACTGGAGTTCTTTACTTAGTTTATTTGAAATTATTTTTGGGTCTTTATGTGAGTAAAGGATTGCACTGTCATCTGCATAAAGCAGTAGCTTGCAATCGGACCCCACACTGGATGACATATTGTTCACATAACATAAAAATAGCAGTGGGCCCAGTATACTGCCCTGAGGGACCCCACAGTTGACACATCGATAATCAGACTCTGTGCTGTTTGCTCTAACCAACTGTCTTCGGCCTGTTAGGTAAAATTTAAACCATTTGACGGATTTAATACCCATTGCATGCAATTTATTACACAGAATCTGATGACATAGTTTTGATCTGGTCACAATATTTTTTCATAGACTGATAAAGTATCACTAAAGAATCATTCTAGTAAAATTTGGTTGAAATCCATTGATTAGATTCTGAGAAAATGATTTTCAAAGTTTACACTATATAACATATAGGGAAATGACCTCCGCCCATAAAATACACATTTTCCATCTGATCACAATAATTTTTGCTAGACTTATAAAGGGTCACTCAAGTTTCATTCATGTAAAATTTGATTGATATCTATCAATCAGATTCTCAGAAAATGATTTTCAAAGTTTTCACAAAACAACATATAGAGAAATGACCTCCGCCCATAAAATACACATTTTCCATCTGATCACAATATTTTTTTATAGACTTGTTGATGGTCACTCAAGAATCATTCCAGGGAAATTTGGTTGATATCCATTGGTTAGAATCTGAGAAAATGACTTTTAAAGTTTTCACTTTATAACATATATAGAAATGACCTCCGCATATAAATTACATATTTTTCATCTGTTCACAATAATTTTTTGTAGGCTGATAGAGGGCCACTCAAGGATAATTCATGTGAAGTTTGGTTTATATCCATCAATTAGTTTCTGAGAAAAGCCACCTATTACCAAATATGGAAATTAGCCACGCCCACTACAGCCATGATTTTCAACCGATTAAAAATCTTTGAAGGAATCTGATAGAGGGTCACCCAAGGAACATTCCTGTGAAATTTGATTGGAATCCATTCAGTACTTTATGAGGAGAAGATTTTTAAAGTAAAAGTTTACGGGCGCATTGACGTACGCACAGACGCACGCACGGACGACGGACACCTCGCCATGACAATAGCCCGCTGGCCTTTCGGCCAGTGGAGCTAAAAATCATAATAAATCTTTAATGGTTTTCAATAGTGTTAAATGTTTTCATTTAATGTAATTAGAATAATATCAATTTAATGATACTTAAAGACATTTCATGTTTCAAGGGAAGTCCTGACTCCAAATGTATCAAGTAAATTAAATTTAGAGAGGTGTGTGTCAGTTATTTACATACTTTTTGCTTAAAGTGCTGTCATGTAGATTACCTGCCCTTAGTATAGAACCTGAAGATGACCTGTTACAAAATACAGTTTTCAGAATCTTCCAATGGCTCAGCACAATCAGTTGTAACTGCCTACAAACATATGATCTATTATCCTTGAAAGCCTGCCTAAAAGACAATAGAATTGACCAATAACGTATTCTCCGGCAATTCTTAAAAAAATGCAAAATTCCTAATTCCTAACACATGAAAAAAAATGTTATTTCCAAATCAGTTAGCCACTTTATACCTGTTTATGAAACTATTTTCCCACAAACAAGATTTTTCATGCTCATAAGTAAATAGAGTGGGGAAATGTTGAAGAAAAAAGAGAAATTGCTTGTTTCAAGCAATTTCTCTTTTTTCTCAATATTTTCTTTACGATTTTATACCAAAGCAGGGAAAAAGACTTACCCTGGGGCCCAGTCACCCATGGCCCTTAGATTTTTGGAGAAAATACCCATATCCCTATTGTTAAATGTTGAATTTTGGCAACCTTGGCCCCTAAGTAAAAATAGTGAGTTTTTTTCCCTGCAAAGTACATTTAGACTACAGAAATGTTTAAGTATCAATTGCAACCATAAGTATTGAAGTACATTAGCTGAATAAGTTGTCTGCCTCTAATTTCAAAATGGAAACAATTAGATGGAAAACTGCAAAATTGCAGATTCTTTGGTAGTCCTATTGCAATATTACTGTTTTTTCCCAGAAAAGAGGTTGAATGACATTCATGTGATAAATAATACAACAGTTGTGTACTAATCCTTTTCAAGTTAAACAAAGTACATTGAAGCAATTTTGTTGAATTCAAAGTTTCTATCAGGGAGTGGATATAGTTGAGTCTGCTTGGGATGATAAGCAAGGCATATACAGGGCTGACTTGTCCGACATGAGCTTTTTCACCTGCAGACAAGAACATTTTATGAGGCCACTTGTCCAAGGTCAAGTAAATACAAGGGCAAATCTTAGAATGGTGCTACTATGTCTTAGAGATTAATCAGCCTAATGTTTGTAGCAAAGGGTAAAAAACATTGTTTTAAAATGAAGAAAATGCTGAATTCCAGCATTTTCTTCTTTAAAAACAATGTTTTCTCAAAATCTACTTTTTCTCCTTTTTTGCGGACAAGTTAATGTTGATCCTTAGGACAAGAAGAAAGCCCTCTTTCTCTTGACCAGGACCCTCTTGACAAGTTGAGAAAATCCGAATTTCCACGCCCCTGGGTATAGATGACACTATTGTTTACAAGTCAGTACGTGTATATGTGTGTATCTGTCAACATTTGTCCAGACTGTTTCTCCTACATTTCTGGATAAATTTTTAAATTACTTTGCACAATTGTTCCCCATCATGAGCAGATGTGCAATTTGAAACAAATTTTCAAACAGCTTCAAGGTCCAAGCTCAAGGATGGTCAACAGTTGAAATTGAATTTGTCCAGAAAAAGATATACACCATATTTCCTCTAATTATAGCGCCCCCCCAAATAGTAGCACCTCTACATTTTTCACTAAAAACAACCCACCAAATGCCTTAATTTTAGAAACTTGTTGAAACTTCTTCTCTAATTTGAGATTAATTTCTTCTAAACCTTCATTTGTATGATTGTTTGGAGGAAATTTACCTAAAGTAAAAGGGAAAAGGGCCTAAAAGACATAAAATTAATATTTTTTTAATCAGAAATTGCATACTAAATAAAAGCTCCCTGACCATGTTATGTAAAGCTCCCCGAAGCGTTTATTAGGAAAAATATGGTATCAAATAATTTTCTTGTCAAATTATATAACTCAGGAGATGCACAGGATGTCAGGAACCAAGTGGGGCGTTCAGGATGACAAAACAGTAATTTTTAGCTCCACTTGCTGAAAGCCACTGGGGCTATTGTCATGGCATTTTGTCTGTCGTGCGTCCGTCCGTGCGTCCGGTCGTAAACTTTTTCTTTAAAAATCTTCTCCTCAGAAACTACTGGATGTATTTCAACCAAACTTCACAGGAATGATCCTTGGGTGACCCTCTTTTAAAATTGTTCAAGAAATTTTGATCCAATGAAAAACATGGATTTAATGGGTGTGGCTAATTTCCAAATATGGTAAAAAGTGATTTTTCTCAGGTTCTAATTGAATGGATACCAATTTAATTTTACACGAATGATCCTTGGGTGACCCTTTATCAGTCTACCAAAAATTATTGTGATCAGTTGAAAAATATGTATTTTATGGCTGGAGGTCATTTCTCTATATGTTATATAGTGGAAACCTTGAAAACCATTTTCTCAGAATCTAAGTGATAGATATCAACCAAATTTTACATGAATGATCCATGGGTGACCATTTATCAGTCTACCAAAAATTATTGTGATCTGATGAAAAATATGTATTTTATGGGTGGAGGTCATTTCTCTATATGTTAAATATTCGAAACTTTGAAAATCATTTCAACATCAGTAGAAGTCAAAATATCTAAAAATCTAGTCAAAACATAGATTTGCTATTACAAGAAATTCAAGCCTGTGGAGCAACACAAGCCATTCATAGCTTTCTAGTTTTTGCAAATTATACCCTGCTGTGCACATCCAAGAAAACAGGGTTTAATTTGCCAACAGTTCACGCTGTTTTGTCATCCTGAATGCAGGGATGAGTTGTCTCGACCCCTGGTACCTTTCTAGACTCATGTATGTCTTGTCTCCTATTAATTGCTTAACCCTTTCCTGTTTAACAAAATTTTAGACCTGTCCGAATTCAAAGGTTTTGCAGACGAAAATTTAAAGTGGATTTAATTTGAAAAATAACCATTCAGTAGGGTAGAAAATAGTGTGGATAAAGAAGAGATTGCTTGTCAGAAGCAATTTCTTCTTTTTTCACAATGTTTTCTCAATCAGAAAATCACAGGCACGTAAAAAGCAGGGATTAAACAGCAAAGGGTAAATAGAAAGCTTATAGGCTTATTATTTTAACGCTACTCATTATGATTTGTGTTTTCAACATGGACCAAAATATTCCTGACAAATAATTCTAAGAAAGAAGCATCAGATGCACTAAAGTGTCTGGGAATGACAGGTTTTATAACCTTTGGTTACTGTGTTATGAGAGCTCATCAATTTTCTTGTTTTGTTGGGGAAATCAAGATAAATTGCCTCATCACATGCATTATCACTTTATCCATGTTATGTAATGTTTATCCAGAAAAATTTGGTATTGGCGAATCTTTTCAAAACTCCTATTGCAGTATCATATTCATTGGATTTCATTGCTATGCAATGATAATGATTAACATTTTGTTTTACAATTTTAAAATCAAACAGACTGACTTGCAGAACAAAAACATCAAAGGTATTTGAAGAATAAGTTTTTCAAAGATATTGCCATATACATGTGCATAATATATTTCAACAGTAAGCATAACTCTTGGCTGAAATAGAGGTGACAATATATTCTTTATGAATCAAAAAGGACTTCAGCTCATTGATGAAACAGTAATGAAATACAGTCCATTTAGCCAGACCTTTTATGTGTTTAAACCTGGAATTGGAAAAGTCTTCTTACTCATTATTTTCTTTTTCCAGCCACCAATTGTGATCTTAAACTGTACAGTACTAGAAGCTCGTAACCTTGAAGCCAAAGATGCTGACGGTAAGTGACTGAGGTACAGATAAAAGGGGGCAAAGCAAATCTAAAATCCTAATTTCTTACTGAAACTCTATGTTGTGGGTACTTATTGAATCATCTCAGTGAGATGATTCAAATGCATACCCACATAAAAGAGTTTGTGCAAGTATAATTGAAATATAGCGTCAGAGGTCCTGGGTTCAATCCCCAACAGCAGCACTCATTCTTTCCAACTATTTGTCTCTCACTAATGGGTTGATTATTATAGACCTATCAGAGATAGAAACTGGAGACTAGGAAAGGATGTAATGGTATTACAAGGATTATTCCTTTTAACTAATTTATAAGAGATGTGTTCTTTTTTTTCACAAACCAGATGGAATTGTCCTAAAACCTTAACTATCTATTTATGAAATAAATATTTTAGCTAAAGTTATGAATGTGGACATTGATTTCTAGATATTATTGCTGTAGCTTGTAATATATTTTGAATGCCTGGGAACTTTTCAATGGACCTGGATATATTCCCCATTGTGACAAACTTACATTATATTTACATGAGAAAAGGGCTGTGGACTTCACTTATTTTCCTGTTGTTCATACTAATAGGCATCACATACAATATCAATCTTGTTGACAATAAATTGAATCAATATATACTGAACAATCTTCACGTTCACCTACTTAAAGTCAATGAAATATGTCAATTGCTTTATAATTTACATTTATTTGCAAAGTGGTTGACAACATTTGGGTCATTTTGTATATTGTCGATTCAAATGGCAATACTTTTGACAGCAGGCTAAGTGGGTTGATATTGAAGCTTGTTCAAGGTTAAATTATTGCCAATAACATCAAAAGTATATGGCCCCATTATTCTATATGAATTCATAAAAACATTGATTGTGTAGAGCCCCCATTCGAACAAGATGACATTGAAATCAATAATGTATAGCCCCTTTTTATATGAATTGACATCATAATTGATTGTGAATGACCCCTTTTATGTGAATCATAAGTATTAACTGTTGATTCATATAAAAAGTGGCCTTACACTTTTGAATTTATTGACAATAATATTAAGTCACATTACTTATTTCCAGGTTTCAGTGACCCCTACTGCATGCTGGGTATCATGCCTGGGAGACGTCTACAAAATCAGGAAGGGGCTGAGAGTCCGAGCCTTGGCTCGTCAGATGAGGAAAACAACCATTCAAGAGAGAGGGAGAGGAGGGGCGGGTTCAAAAAGTTTTCTTTGAAGAAAAAGGACAGCAAGTCCTCTGCAGTGAGGGATCTCCTCCCTGCCAAATATATACAGACGACCAGCGTCATACCAAACAGCCTGAATCCAGTCTGGAACGAAAAATTCAGATTGTAAGTCATACTTAAGGTACTGAACCCGTAAAAGTTCGACAAGATCTTGGAAGTAATGAACTTTAAAAGTGTTAAACAAGGTTTCCTAATGATTTTCATTAGGAAACCTTGGTTAACATTGTGAAAGAACATGCAGTCCAAAATGTTGTGTAACTATTAGGGGTCCACTACCTTAAAATTAACTTATTACACGATGAAATTATAGACTGGTTAAAGTTGCAGACACCTAGTTTTATGCCCCTGAATCGATAGATCTGGCACGAGGCATATTTTCTTGGTCCTTTCTGTTCGTCTGTCACTCTGTCCACCAAAACCTTTTACATTGGCCATAACTTTTGATTAGTTAGAGGGAGGGTTCTTATATTTCATTATGTGCATTGAGTGTGAGAATACCTTTCTGTTGGTACCAAGGTCATCAGTCAAGGTAATTTTTCAAAGTCAAATATGTGAAAAATTAGAGCTTTTCACTGGCCACATCAAACCACAATGATATTTGTGGGAGCATTGCTGTTTTTTACAAACCCATCTTGTCATGGATGAATCTTTTCAGGAAGAAAAACATCATGGATGATGAAGAAATAATATGAAACAAGCATTCCTTTATTTTTCGACAATGTTTTCTGCAGTCTTCAAATGATTTCATATGGGATGTCAAAAAGTGGGATTTCGTGGAAAAAGATTATGGGCAGTGAAATTTCAAAAAGCTTGTTCAGTTTTAACTTTGCTCATATGTGATATTTAAAAAAATGCCCTATGTTTATACTCAATGAAATTTAACCTGTCTTGAGTCTAACTACTACAATAATGGATTGAATTTAGAATAACGTCATAAAGCTCATCATTAACATAAGCAGATTTTTGAATATAATGAAATTGTTTGATTTTTTGAGATTTATGGTAACACTGATTAATGCCAAATGTTAAATATTGAGCTTTTTTAATAAGAATATGTCAGAGCTAAAAGGCACTGTTCAATTACAATGCCCATTTGGTCTGGGATATTACTTCTAAACAATTTGTTTGACCTTTCAGTGACCTTGAGGATGTATATTCAGATCACCTTCACCTTGACATATGGGACCATGATGATGAGTTCTCTGTCATCGAGGCTGCAAAGAAGCTGAATGAAGTTCAGGGTTTCAAGGGTCTTGGTCGCTATTTCAAACAAGTTGCTCAATCAGCTAGAACTAGAAAAAGTAGTGGTAGTACCGTAGATGACTTCCTGGGATGTTTGAATGTCCCTTTAGATGTAAGTTACTTTAATGACCCATGAAAATGTTTGAAAACTTGGAATTTGAATTGTTTTATTGAACACTGAAAATGATAATTAAAAAAAAAAACCTTTTTAATCCCTTGCAAAATTACAAAAAAACCTATAAAAACTTAGAAATTTAAAAATAAATTGTGTGTATATATATGTAAGGCATCATTTCTAGATCCAGGTTCAATTTATGTATGCTGAATTATAAAATCTATCCGATGAATATGTGAGTGACTTTTAAATCAATTTCGCCTTAGTAAAAGGATGTAAATTACTGAGCAGGCATTACAGGCTTAATATACACCAAAAGTATTTGCTGATTGTATAATGAAACTGAGTCTGCAACATGATGAAGACTCTAGTCAGATTTTGAAATGACTCTGATCTAGCTAGTTTGAGTCTTTACTTTATATATATATCAGATTGTTGTAAATGTCAAAACATGATGCATAACATTTAACCTTATTTATTTATATTTTTCTAGGATATACCATCATCAGGCCATGACAAATGGTATCAACTGGAAGGTCGTTCTTCAAAATCTAGTGTGGACGGACAGATCAAGTTGAGACTGGCACTCGCCACCCGTGAGGACCGTGGAATTCCTGAAGACGATAACTGGACTGATGTCAGACAACATGAAGACCTGATTGCAATATTTATAGAGCATGAAGTGAGAAAATGTCAGGTAATAAGATTTGTTTATTTCTATGCCAATGTATCAGTTAGATATATAGAGGATAATCGTTTGTTTCAGTGTAAGATCGATTTATATTTCATTGAGTGAACAACAAAAGCTTTTTTTCACGCGTGAAAAATGGCTTTTGTTGTTCACGAAATGAAATATCAATCGATCTTACTCGAAAAACAAACGATTATTCTGTTTCTTTAATGCAAAAATGAGACAAAATGTGAAATTTTTAGGACATATTTTCGTACAGCGCGTCATTTTGCACGTGATTGCTACGCAACGTTCATTGTGACGTCACTAATTTCACCCGGCATAGATGACGTCAGATGGGATGAAATGCACAAAAGCAGGGTATAAGTTTTCGATAATTTCACTGCTTTTGCGGTGAGATTGTCAAGTGATAATCTACCGTTATTTCTCGATAAACCACCAAAAAGCATTAAAGAATGGTCATATAATTCCACAGTTTTATGTACAGCTGTATTTCTGTCTGTATAAAAATGTCTTAAAGAAATAGTATAATAATGTAACTGGTAGATTTTTTAAGAGACAATGCTTATTCTTATACCTCTGGATAGAAATGATTAGAGGCATATTGTTTTACTTTTGTTGGTCGCTCTGTCCTATTCACAACTTAACAAAAGTTACAACTTTAATTAGCAAATTGTTTCAATGCTATTCATGATACAATGATCATATTTGGCATGATTATAGATCTCAATGATATGCATCTGTATATACCATGTTCAATGTTATAGACAAGATCAAGACAGAAACCACTGTTTTGCGCTGAACAATCTTATTGTGATCAGCCATTCTTCATCATCCATATGTCCATGAAAGCTGAAACTTGAAAGATATGTACCTCTGGTTAAAAGCTCTACAATTAATTTGTTCCCAGAACAGAGTTCTGCCCAGGCTGCGCCATTGCGCGAATGCCGCAAAAAATTTGCAGACGGCGCGGAAAAAATCAAACAAATGGGCCAAACGGAGTGCTGAAATTTTTACATACAGCGTTGGCAGAAAGACGACTTCTGGTACATCTTGTAGCGATTTAGCCTACTCCAAAATAAAAATCAATATGGTACCCCGCACCATACTGTTGAATGGACACCTCATCATCGGAAATCAAAAATTATTCGGGACCATTCCTTGTTGACATGTTTTTGAGCAATGGATCAAACTAAAAGGTGTCATAGGACTATTTTTGTCTTTTTTTGCAAGGACATTGGCCAAAACAGAGAAAGTGTATGATGATGTCGATTCGTCTGAACCCAGACCGAGTCCTCAGCGCGCTGTGGATAGGCTTCATTACCATCCAATGTCGCAGATTCTCAAGAAATCCATCTCGGATAAAAAGTTTGCATGGCAAACAGTCAAACACGACGGATTGAATATTTCGACAAATCAGAAAAATAAAGACTGTTGTTATCCTTATTGAAACAATACAAGTCTACAAATTTAGACATTTCATTTTTAATCAAAGAGCAAATAGACCATGCTCTTTTCATTTCTTCGATAGATGTAGATAAACATTTTACTCCTAAGGCAAAACAATATTAGAAGTAGAATAATTACAAAAGAATATTTCTGTTGTATTTTGTAGTCTTGTGTTTTGCCTTATTGCAGGATGGTTC
This sequence comes from Fragum whitleyi, assembly GCA_948146395.1. Classification (NCBI taxonomy): domain Eukaryota; kingdom Metazoa; phylum Mollusca; class Bivalvia; order Cardiida; family Cardiidae; genus Fragum; species Fragum whitleyi. The sequence goes on from OX411545.1 coordinate 37,155,126, forward strand.
ATACAAATGGAATGGGGAAATGCCCCAGGCTGCACAAACTATCATACACCAACATGCAATACAAGGGGACATAACTCAAGTTCAACAGTCAGTTTGGTAAGATAATTGATATTTCAATTTACATGGAAAAAGTCAGAACATCTTAAGATATCTAATTAATTATTTGACAAGAATAGAAATTGAGTGCGTAAGTTGATGATTATTACCTAGAGGCTTGGACAGATAAAATCTTGAAATAAAAAAAAAAAAGGAAAAAAAAAGGAAAAAATCATAAATACTCTAGCATTCAGAAAAAATAAATCTTATCAAAGTTGCACTTGGAAGGAGCACCCATGTTTTGGTTTCTTCTAAGCATGTCCTTGATTGTAACAGTCCATCATAGTCAAACATTGCTGATTTTGATTTGCATATTATGCCTACCCCATCAGACGTTATTCATCAACACACCATAGTAAAGATGAAATTATATCCATGATAATTGCAATTTCTACTTATTTCATATATTTGTTTTACACCATCCTCTTATAATTTCCAACAATTTGAATTATTCCTGAGGTGCAACCATTGAGAGGCAAAGACATCCACAAACTGTAAATATAAATTTACCAGATGATCTGCAAATACTTTGAGACCTTTTCAATCTACTAAGCTCATAGTGAAGACTCTGGTCAGACTGTGCGGATGCAAAGGCTGGTCAGAGTCTTTGCTTTTAGCATATTTGAAATTGTTCCAAATCTCAGGCGCAGACTCAAATCTTATTTTGTAGTCGATGGATGGCCTACAGTCGCAAACATCTGGAACACCCTTTAGATTATCAGTTATTGTTGACACAGTTAAAGGAGCTTGATAGGCTTTGGGAACCAACAGCTTTATCAAGGGAAGAGGTAATTGTCTTACATTCTATTCTTGGCAATAGAACCAGGACTAAGCCTTATATAGTGAAGGATCCAAATAAGACCCTCTGTAGCCTTGTTGTTTCATTTTCAAGCAGAAATTCAATCAGAATTGTGTAATTCAAGGAAAGCATGAAATTCTCAAGGTGAGCTTTTGTGATTGTACAATGTCTATTGTGCTTTGTCCACAATTTCTCTAATATATTTTCTACTTGTAAACTAGTAGGCCCATCTTGATGAAGCTTTGCAAGAATGTTCCTTGGGTCAAGTTTTCCCATAATTATTCAAAGAAATGAAATCCAACCTTAACTAAGAAGGCAGACAGCTTTCATAATTGGTATGTAGCATCATCTAGTGGACCTTTAGAAAATGTGTTCATGCCCTTGAATGTAAGTTTGGGCTCTGCCTAGGCATATCCAAATTTACATAGAAACAAAGTGTGATATTTATAAATCTATTTCTCTGAAACCAGAAGGTAGACAGCTAGAAATTTGGTTTTTAGTT